>CM077465.1:72674023-73874023 GCA_039654755.1 Calcarius lapponicus | reverse complement strand
AGGGTCTTTTGAGTTGGTTTGTTTTGCTTTCTTTTTGAAAAGTTTGAACACTTCACTGCAAGCAGCCACTAGATTAGGAAACAAGCTAATGCTCTTTGGTGGGACTGAAGCCAGCATCCTCAAACAGAAAAGAGCTTGAGGGATCAGCCATATTTTTTATAGGTGATCTGGTGTGGGGATATTGTTCCTGGATTCTGCCTCTCACATCAGTGAATGTGGTGGAATGCTGACTCCATTATTACTCCTCATCTCTGGGATGTTGCCCACCTTATCTTTCCGTATTTCGGTTTCCCCACTCATCCCTAGGATTAAAAAATGTAGAATGCCTACAAATCTGCTGGCAAACAGCTTTACGTAAGAGCTGCATTCAGTCTGAGGCAGGCCAGAGCAATCCAGGCATTTTCAGCTTCTGTTATTTGTGAGTACTTTACCCTAAATTAAAAAATAATCTTGATCTTGTCTTACTTTTTTTATGATCAGCAGTTTAAGTTGAAAGGGTCACTCCTTTCTCTGCTAGGTCAAGTTCTGTGGGTTCAAGTATTTTCAGGATTTATCATGTCATAGGATGTCAGATGCTACATTCCTCTGCACTTTTTAAATCATTGCTTCTTTCTATGAGAAAGTAAAACTTTGTTAGAAACCCATTCAGGTTTACTTTCCTTTGAAAAATATGAGGCTTTTATCTTAGAAAACATTTCTTCATCCAGAGCTTACTGGTATCTACCAGATCAAGTTTTAGACAAAAAGGGAATTTTTTATTTGGGATTTAGCACTCATTAAATCTGAGATGCAGTTTCTCTATTTTGTAAGAATTATGATATATTTTTCAACATGAGGTCCCTTTTGAATCCAATTAGGCTCTTTGGAATGTAATGGAATAATACATAACCTTCACTATAACTTCTCAAATTCTACAATATAATACATTTGCTTAAGTCTGGGAGAAGGAAACCAAACCAATTTATTATAGCCTGTTGATTCACACTCACATGCTGTGCAGTTCGTGTGAAGGTCCCATTTACTTTTTCACATGAACTGCCACAGCATGGTTTAAATAGAGATTTCTCTAGCAGTAGTGTTAAGGTTTCTCATTAACATCATTTCTGGAGTCACTGGGCCAAGTATATCCCTAGTGCAATTCCACTGATCTCAGTGGGGTTATCCTTGAGATATATTTGGTCCATTGTTTCTACAGAATCTCTTTGTTCTTTTCTGATCTCTTAAAGAATTTTGTTACTTTGAACATTTCTCAGAAAATAAGCCATTATGCTGAAAAGTTTGCAACATTTCTAAGTAACTTCTCAGATTTCCTACCTATTTTTATGCACAGTTACAACATTCTATCCAATAGCATATTGATTTTTTTTATTTTATAGCATACACATATATCCTGTTTTCCAGGAGTATCAATAAATTTGCTACAAGTTTTTGTTCTTGTTTATATTTTTTTAGAATCCAAAATTTGATGTGACTCCCAAAAACAACCTGAGAGAGACTAGAGGGATAGTCTTTATTTTCTGACCAACTCTGACATTTCCAAATTTTTTAAGCAAGTAATGAGTAGTAGTGACAACTCTCATACCAATGTATTTTCATACTGAAAACTGAGCTAGTCTGATGTTCTGTCTGAATACTGAGTGTACCTAACTTCATTGGGGTTTTGGGGGAGTGTTATTTCTATTAGGAAAAAATGTATACAAGATTAAAAAAAGTTAAATTCCTCTTTGCACAAAATTTTGTATGAATTAGATTTGAAGTTAATGTCTATTCTGTACATTATACATGTGATTTATGATCACATGTATAATGTAAAGAATAGACATTACTTACACTTTTCTTCAGAAGAATACTTACAGAATAAGACATTACTTACATTTTTCTTCAGAAGAATAAAAGGCTGGGTTAGGGAACACAGCATAACAAAATTAATTCCTCCCTGTGATAAATGGTTAGGTAAATGGAAAACATATCTTCTTTTCTTAAATTCTCAAACCTCTTATTCCTTGCTGTACGTCACTGCAGTTTTGCACAGACATTTTGTGGCCTTAATAATGTATATTAATTTTCCCAGCAAATTATGAACTTAGCACAGGAACTTCTTCATTTGCCTTTGCATTCAAAGATTCTGTCAGCTATTGCAAGGATAATACACATAATATATAAAACCTAAATCTGATTTTTGACAAATCGATGATCATTCAGCAAAGTGACTTAAACAGGGACCCCTGGTTCTCTGAGCTCATACTTAAGGTCTTTTATTTCTCCAAACTCTAAAAAAATACCTAAGTTCTAATGTGAGATTAAATTCTGCAGAGAACAGCCCACAGGC
Source organism: Calcarius lapponicus (assembly GCA_039654755.1). Classification (NCBI taxonomy): domain Eukaryota; kingdom Metazoa; phylum Chordata; class Aves; order Passeriformes; family Fringillidae; genus Calcarius; species Calcarius lapponicus. Next base: position 73,871,694 of record CM077465.1, on the reverse strand, counting down.
CTCAGAAAAATTAAACCACTGCCAGTAAATTGCTGCCTGCACAAATAACTTTTGCATCTGGTGATAGCAAATAGAAGTGGAAATGCTGGCATGGGAAGCTCTGCTGCTTACATGGCCTTTGCTCTACACAGACACACTCCTTCAGGAAAGTGCTGCAAGAGAAGTGCACCTGGGACTGGAGTTGCTGATTTTTTGCAAAAGTTTCAGTCCCCTTGAATATGTTATTATTAACATTCAAAGCAGAAATGATACTGCTTCTAAGGATGTGAAAAACTCTCATTTAAAGCAAATGAGTTTTTGCTCAAACTGCATGCACAGGATTGGTTTATGTTTATAGATATATATATGTGAGACAAAATGGAAAAATGTAATTTAGTTTTATTTAATATCTCTCTCAAAATCCTAAAGACCACGTTCAGATGAATTAGGTGCTGGTGAGTACAGTGACTGTGTAGGCAAACATTAACAGCCAAGCTTCAGTCAGTAACAGCCCTGCATGTTATATGATGTGTTAAGAAAGTGAATGTTAGCTAGAAACCTGGGGTTGTCCCTGTGCTCTTCCCAAAAGTGCAGCGTGATCATTTATCTCCAAAAGGCAAGAGCTCAGATAAAGAGCTGAGGGTCTCATCTGAAAGCTGAAGCCTTCAGGCAGCACCTGGTACGGCACTGGAGTGTACAATTAAACAGCTCAAATCTCAGTGTGTTACTCATGTCTTCCTGGTCTGCAGGTCACTGAGACCAAATGACAACCTGCTGAACCAACCATACTGTAACTCTGATCTTTGCACAGAGTGGTCCATCAACAGAACAGTCAGAAAATGAGGCAATAACCTGTAATTTCTTGAGCAACTCCTTTCATTTCCTTGTATTAGCATCAATTGTTTTCACAGGGCATACATGAAGTCATATATCACCTAACAGCTCATCTTATGCAACACAGCAGATCCTCCTGAGGGTCAAACACAAGAAACAGGACACACAGTTGTGTGTGATGGAAACACTCTGCTGAGAGTACCATACCATCCTTGGGATGTGCATCCTGCAAAATGCAGCAGTCACAGAGTTGAGGTGCCATTTTGGCATTCTCAGAGTGCTCCAGGGGCATTTTGGCATTCTCAGAGTGCTCCAGGGGCCTGACTGCACCTCTTCTTCCACTGAGCCTCAGTGCCAGCATGCCCTGATTGGAGCTGTGGGACTTTTCACAGATATTAACCTTGCATGCACATCCTGGAGGGGCCCTTCCAGCTGGCAGCCATCCTTGGGCTACTATAGCTGGGTCTGTATTCTGCTCCAAAATCACTGCTAGGGTTCCTCCTTCTGAGAGCTGTGCAGCTTGGAGCTCTTCATCCATGCTGTCACTGCAGGCTTTCAGAGAGCTCCTGAGTGCCACAGGGCCTTCACATTCCCACTGCCCTTTGGCACAAGCAGGGAACAGTCCCTTGAAAGGCTCTTTAGAGTCCAGGGTACTGACTTTTGTTGGTTCCCAAGATCTTCATTGCAAGGGCAAAACCAAAATTTTAACCAAGGGAAAGCTTAAAGCATGAATGACTTTCTCATACTGGGAGCATAAGAAAACCCTTAACACCTTCTTTTCCACCCTTTCTTAGCTCAAGAGCCTGCCCTCAGAGTACAAACCTTGGTCAAACCAGCTTTGTGAAGAGAAAACCCCCAAGGACTTAGGATCTCAAGGTGCACAGGTCTGTACTGTGTTGTAACAAACCCATTAAGAGCACTGATAAAATCTACTTCCCTGATAAATCAAACAAAATTAAATGAAATGTACTTCATTGGTTTTTGTCTTTAATTCAATTTAATTTTTAAAATGCTTCAATTTGCAGAATCATGCATGACCATTTTAATAGCACTGTTATTTGAAAGACCCAGTTTCTTGGATTATTTTGATATTTTCAGTCAGAATCACTAGCAGTGATGAGTAACTTCCTGGATAATAAGTGCATCAGGCAATGCATGTTTTTCCTCAACCTATTAAACTCATAACAGGGCAGTTCCCTTCTCTAGGGCTGCTGCTCTGCCCCAGGTTTTCATCTCTTCATGCAGATCTGTATAGTCTAGAGTCAAACTTTGAGCAATCAGTACCACCAGGGCAGTGTTTTTAATGAGAAAAGCAGTTAAATAAATGGAATGTCATTAAGACAAACGACTGTTTTGGAGATGATGCCAAGAGTATAACAGAAAGTTAGTTTAAAATATTACTTGCTACACATTTATTTTTAATGCATATGAAATTATAGAAACAAAGCACTTTAACTAGCTGAAGAAATAGAAACTTTTTGCGCACAGTTTCAAATCCCAGTAGTATTTCAGCCTCTTAGAGTTGTCTCTTGGACTGTAAAAGAGGGATCTGGACAGTCTCTTAAAGTCTCTGACTCTTAAATCCTCAAGTGACATGTATATATGCTTAAGGAATGGGTCAGCTTGCAGACAGAAATGTCCCAAATTTACCAAAAAAAAAAAAAAAGAAAGGAAAAAAAAAGAAAGAAACAGATTGGTGGTTAGAACAGAGCTGTGAAAGCCTTTCCCCTCAGCTGGCTGTGTTTGTGCCAAGACTCAGTGTTCACTTACACATGATGTGAAAAAAAGTGATGTGGTTGAATATTCTTGTCACATGCTTCAGCTTTTTTTCTGGTTTTGGACAGTGCTTTGTTCTGTGACTGTTTAGTTCAATGCATTGAACTTGCACTTCCAAACCTGCCATGCCATTTCACCTGCAGCAGCTAGAAATTTAAAGATCTGTTAACCTAAGAAGAGACTGTGTTTTTCTTGGGTTTTGTCCATAATGGACTTTTTCCATTTAGAAAGGATAATTTTATAATGCCATTGAACGTAGGTGAAGGCACAGCTGGCTTTAGCTAGTTAGGAACTCCATGCAGAGTAAGCCTCTGGGTCTTGCACCCATGCTCCTCATCTACCACCCCTTTCTTCTTTGTTGTAAATTTCCCATGTAATCAGCAGCTCAAAGCAGAGTCACAAAGTTTACTGCACCAAAGGAGTTTTTAAAATCCTAGCTGTTATTATATTCTTTCCCAGGTGAAATGCAGACCAGCCCTATGCCTGGAAATCAGCCTTTAAGGGCTAGAAATGCACAATTCTAAGACCACAGCTCTGCAAAACACAACTAAGTGGTAACTGGAAGAATCACTGGAGGAACAGGAAAGTAAGAAAGGGGGTTTGAATAGTGGAGTCCTTAGACCTGCTCCTTTGGATTTTTCTTCGTTTCCCTGCTCTCAAGTAGGGAAGTAATTGGGCTCTGGTTTTCACAGTATGAACACCACTTAAATATTTAGTTTACTTTTGGAAATTTTGAAAAATGTTTTGTAAGCAGGGTAACACAGGCAACAGGACAGAATATGTTGTGAGTCATCACTTTCATTCTCAGTCAAAGTTCTTTATTTTTCAGCTTTGTGGCATTCTAGAAGTACCCCCCATAGGAACCACACTGATGATATAATTGCTGTTTTCACCCAAGAAATTTATTACCCTTCTTTGAGGGGGAACCAAAACCCTTGGTAAGCAGAAACTTTCCAGATATCCAAATTGTCCAAACTGGCTTTATGCAGCTGCAAGGAAGACCAGCTTCAGAGAAAGACAATCAAAATTGCTGTATGACAGGTAATTTCTTATTGCATTGTAATTAAATGCAACCTGGAAGCAGCTCTATAAACTAGGTAATAAAGGATGAAAAATATTAAATTATTATTTTCAGCCTAGATAACTAATGTTCTTCAGTATTAGATTCCCATGAGGTGCTAAATGAAGTAACGTGTTAACTCATACTTGTATCCTCTTTGGTTTTTGCAGTAAGTTTAAAATAACTCTACAGAGACATTTCAGAGTCAGATGGGTATAAATTTAACATTTTGCAAACACCCATGGTCCTTTTGCCTGTCCACAATAATAATTTTTGAAGGAAGAGACTTGTAGAAGCTTGCAGCCAGCGTATCTTTTGGATACTGAGGATATCTAATGCTGAATTATTTTGCATGTTATGACACCTGCATCTAAAACAATGGTGTTAATATTAGCAGTGCCATCCACTGCAATATTATCTATTTCCTTTTTTAATATAAAATATTAACCCATCATCTTATAGACCTTTGGGGAGGAAAAAAAATGAAAACAATCTTCAGTGATGTATAACTGCGAACCCATTGAGAATATAAATGGTTCCCTGCCTTTGGGGGAAAAAAAGAAGAAAAACTCAATTGCAGTTTTACTAGAAGATGTCTACCCAAATTCTTTGCCTCTGGAAAAATTCTTGAAGATGATAGTATGGAGGTTATTTCAGTAATCAGGAAATGCCAGGAAAAAATGTAAATGGATATTCTACATCCTGAATTTGAATCACCTCAAACAGTGTGACTGACAAACATTGACAGGGGCAAGAATTAAATGCAGCTTAGAGTCCTGCAGAAGGTATCACACCAATTCCAAACCATAGATATACAGAGTTGCAGCAAAATGTTTTCCATGTCTTGCTACAATTAGCGGAAGGAATTATTTTTCATTGAATAGGAATTTGATAAAAAATAAGAAAATAATTAGAAATGAAATGCACAGAAGGAACTTCCAAATATCCCAATGCACCAGACCCTAATTAGATGCCAAGGCACCTTTGCAAAATCTGACGCAGTGTTTAGGGAGGCACCAAAGCCAGGCAACAGGAAATGCTGAGCACAGAATTCCAGGTTTCTCTAGAGTTATACTGCATTCATACCCCTCACCTAAGTTTGGGTGGCACATAAACAAACAAGCAAAGAAATGTGTGAATAGGACTTTAAAGTAAGGCTTACTTGGAAGGAAAATGCTAGAGGTCTTTCCCCTGCTTGGTTTAACATAAAATACTGAGCTGGGTATGAGAGCAGTCCAAAATATTCATTTGTCCCCTTCCAGGCAAGTTCTCTAACCTCAAGGCCAACAGCTTAGCAAGCATTTAATTATTTCATTCAAAATGGAACAGTTTCCACAGAAATATTCAGAGGCTTCTCTGATCCCAGATTTCCCCAAGGCACCCTCCAGAATTTTTGGAGAGAGATTTTTAAGCCAGAATTCTGTTGGACAAAGGGAGAAAAAACCCCAGGTTTTTCAAGTCCCAAAGGTGTGATCCAACTGCTGAGGTGCTGGGCAAAAGCACAAACACAAGAACAAAAGCCAGTGTGCTAAAAACACTCAAGAACTCCATGAATCTTCGGTTCTAAATTTCTCATGAAACACATAACTGACTGAAATATGGGGACCACAGTCCCAAAGGCTCCACTGAGACTTGTTGTGGAACAGAATTTTGAATAGAGATTGTTTTAGCTCTGCTTCCTCTTTTTTGAGGGGGAACAGGAGGGGTTGGGTTTTTTTTTTTGGTTTGTTGTTACTCTTTAACCATTTTTGTTTGCGTCTGTTGTTCTAGTCTCATCCATTACTTTGTTTTCTTCTCAGATCTTCATTAGTTACTGCACATGATTAGCATCAGATTTGTGAGTGATAATTTCCAAAATTCCTTTTAGCCTCCTGTAATGATGTTGTCTAGTTGTTGAATTGTTATTTATGATTTTTCTATGATTTGGAGACATTCTGTAAAATGTGAAAAATAGTAAAGAAATTGAGGAAAGGATTTGTGAGGGAGTTCTTGCAACACTCTTAGAGAAAAAGACAGAAGCCTTGCCGTGAAAACTACCAGTGGAATTGTTTATATCCAGAACATTCCTAGCAAGTCTTTGCTTTGACTATGTTTAAAAATTTCACCTGAAGGACAGTCCATAACCTGTCCAGAAGCTTATCCGGGTGAGAGGGAGACTAAAAAATATGGATTCTTAGGGTATGGTTTCCAGAAGATACATATTCAGGTTTCTATAAAAATCACAGGCTTTTTTTCAGGTCCCCCTCAGCAAGAAAGTGGTTTTACAGAATTACTGGCTTTCAAATCGCAGCTGTAAATGAGGTTCCTGCAGCAAAGAACCTGCTGTTGAGTTAGATTGCATACAGGCTACAGATACAGGAAAAACCACTTGTACAAGCACCACTTGTAAGTGGCAAGCAGGTGAACTGAGGGTTTGGAGCTGGCAATCGGTGCCTTCATTCCTCTGATTTCTCTCTCCAGTTTCTGGCTTCTGTCAGGGCCTCATGGTGGGGCTGGAGAGGTTTCCCTCTTTCTGGCCCTTTTCAGTGGTTCTCTTGTGGTTTGATGGGAATGTCACCAAAATAAAGTATATTTTGAGGAAGAGGCCATGGAAGAATTCTTAGCAAAATGGTAATGGATGAAAATAATGGCATCTGTGTGGCAGTAGGAGACAGGGCCTTTTTTTTTTTTTTTTTTTTAATTGGGCACTGAAGAAGCATAGTGAAGGAAAATTGACCTTAGCTGTAATCTCCATATGTCCTATGACATCCCAGTAATTGCCTCACATTGCTAACCACTGTTTAACCTTTCTACCACTTATCTTCTGGCATTAGAGCAGGCACCCAATGCACCAGGAAGAGGGGAAGGCTGGAAGGAGAAGTACACAGTCAGTTCCCCTTAGTGCAGAGAGGAAGTATGCCCCAGCCTCACCACTGGGGAGAGAGGAAAGGGAAGTTCTCAAAGAATCTCTTCTGGTTTTAGGTCCTTTTTTTAGGGAAAAAGAATTTCTGGGAGCAGGATGCTCTCCTGAGACCAGTAAGGATCAGCAGATACAGGTCTATGGAAAGAGGAATGAGACTGAGAATTGGCAGCTTTATAAATATAAAAAAAAAAAAAAAAAGATTATTAGCTTGCACAAAGTAAATGGCAAAGTGTGTGGAAAAGATGGAAAGGGCTTAAGAGGTCTCACAAACCACAGGAGACTGAGTAGAGATAAAGCAGTATTGTAGGGTTCAGCATGTTGTACCAAGCCCTATATAAAATAAAAGACACAAATCTAATACAGAAGTGGAAAGGAAAGGAATTTCTAGAGTGGCTGATTTGTGTAATGGAGAACATCAAGATCACTGGATTTCAGCTGAGGTGGTCTGGTGGTGCCTGTATTGTTACACACAGGATGATCAGCAAAGATGCTGCTGTGTGACAGCATGTGTGACAGTATTTTTGCAAGAACCATTTTCATCCTGGGTAATTTCTTATTCAGATCTTTTAAAAATCTGAGGGGAGTTACCTCATGTGTTCTTGTCTCATAGAGTACTACAGGCAACAAAAGGAGCTGCTGTAACTTGTGGGTACCAAGAAAAAGTTTTGGTAACATATTTTTGTTCTTTACATTGTTATGTGACATCTTTGAGCATATGTAAATTTTCAGCTGTTTTCCAGCTGAAAATTTGCTCTTTTCAGCCAAAATAAAACACCTGCTCTGTCATAGCTTGACTGTGACTTTCATGGGCTGGCAACTGGGGTAACTTGCCAGGTGAAAACAGTCTGAAAGGAAAAAACACTGTCTGTAAAAAGCACAATGTAAATTCAGCATTGTTGCTCATGGGCCCCTGTTTTGAGGGAAAAAAGTTGTTAAATTTGGTCACTACTCAGCAGTTCAGAGCAGCACCAATTGCCTCCTTCATTGCATTGGTAGAGGGGTAGCGCATATAAAATATAATGCTTTTGTGTAATGTTTATTTCAATGTCATACTGAAGTTGGAGAAGGTGAGTCAACTGAAGTTTATTTGCAAGAGAGAAAAATTGTGTGTTCTCAAGGTTTGAACTACCTGAAAATATCAAAGAATGTTAAATTATTAACACCATTAAATAGCATCAAGTTCCTAATATTCAAAAGCAGACTTTCCGGATACTGAGGAATGTTGGACAAAGGAAAATAACAAATTTCCTTACTGCTCTGTAAAATTGAAGCATGAAAGCCATTTTGGGTTGCCTAGACAATTGTAGGAATCAAATAGTCTGGAAAATATAATTTCGTGTCTGAAAAATTTAGACAAAAAGTTCCTGTCATCCAAAGTGCTAAATCTTCAAGTACTTAATTTTTGTATCTGAGAATTACAAATGAGGATTTCTAAATGAAAAACTGTTTCCTCCATCCTCCTCACCTCAAAGAAAAAAAGAGAAACAAATCCAAAAAAAACCAACCAAAAAACCACCAAACATTTTATCTGGTCAATATTCGGGAGTTTTGCATTAACAATCAGATAAAGCATAAATGTATTTGTGAAATGCTTCAGTTCACTATGCTTTACAAAAAAAAAAAAAAGTTAAAAATGCTTTTCTGTATCTACTGAAGAGCACAGCCTGTCAAATCCAGCAGAACACTTGATCATACATTTACCTTGAAACGTGTGAGAAGGCCTACTTATTTTATTAGTCCTTGCAATTAACCAAAAGTAGTTTTTAAAGCTAACACTTTGTACAAAACTAGTGGATCTTCATTTCAGACCTATTCATGCCTTTTTCCTCCATTCAAAAAATATAACCTCTTTGTGATACTCATAAGCAATTCTTCTCTTCAGCAAACAAATCTGTGACTTAAAAAATGCAACCTTGTTAAAAAAAAAAAACAAAAGCCTTTTGCTAAGGAAATATTTTGAACTTGAAATTCAAGAATCTGGCATTTTTAATAACTTTAAAGTGATTTTTCTTGGGTGAACTCAAATGAAAATTTCCAGTGAGTTGTCTGAGACGGATTTCTTTTATTTGAAGTCTTTTTAATTGTAGAATTTCTTGTTCTTAGTAAACTGTATAAATTAATATTTCTTGAAGCGTGTTTTTCAAAATAGTATGGTTAAATACAGACCAGCAAGTTCCCTTCTCAGTCCTTCACATTGTTCCTGATAGCTACAAGCAGTTGTTTCTTGGGTGTACAAAACACAAAGTCTGTTGCAACCACTCTTGAGCAACACAAGCCATACTAAAATTGGCACTAAATATACTGACAGCACAAAAATTAAAAAAAGAAATAGAAAGAATAAAATGAAACCAGTCATTCACCAGTAGCTTAAATCTTAATCTAGTTGTCCAGAAGAAAAATAATTATTTTGATGGTAAGATTAGTAGCTTTGAATATTTTATGGCTCAAAATGGAACAAGAAAAAATGTTTAAAGGCACTCTCCTCTGTCATTGTTTAGCTTCATCTGTTTCTGACCCCCATGGCATAATATTATATTCCAGGAAAACAGTTGTTTTCACTCTTTCCACTTGCTCCAATATTCCCATACTTCTGATATTTTGTTTCCACTGATGCAAGAAAGAAAGAAAAAATAAAAGAGGGGGAAAAACAATTACTCATATCTAAAATTATACCAGCAAGGAACTAACAATTAAACAAGAAAAGCCTTGGTTGTCCAGCATTGAATCCTTACCTTCAGGGTGCAGGACACTTATAAGGGGGGAAAAGGAAGCCTTCTGCACTCCTCTCAGAATAATGAGAGGCAAATATTTGGTTTGACACATGCACTGCAAATTTCTCTGATCCCCTGAATGCTACCCAGTCAGTCAGGCTGTATCTCCTCTTAGGGTCTTATCCCAGCCTTTTTTTTAGGACTGCCATAAACTCTACAAGGAAAGAGTTCCCTTGGATCTGTCTTTGGTTCAGATAGATCATGGCACACAGATCTTAAATTGCTTTAATTGCTTTAATTTTTTGAAAGAGTTGGTAGCTGGTGTTGTTTGGAGGCTAGTTGCCAATTTAGTTTTAAGGAGATCAGCTTAATCTTCAAAAAAATAATAAAACAAATTATTATAAGTGTGAGTTAATGCTTGTGCCTCCACCTTCTCTGCAAAAAAAAAAAAAAAGGAAGAAACTGACTGAAAAATGTAAGAACCTGAAAGGGAGGAGGAAAATATTTAATCTGACTTCTAGATTCTGCATTTTAGAGGAGCATTCCACACTTTCAAAATTTTTCTTCAATCACAGAATTGAGAAATTTGCTTTTCCATTTTAAGGAAAAAAGAGATCTTGATTGTTAGAATCTAAAAAAAGTCATGAGACTCAGGTGAAGCAGAACCAGAGTCACATGTGTGATAAACAACCTTCCTCAGACAAATGGAAACTCCCAAGATCCCCGCTAGAGGAGAGACAAGAAGTCTGTGTGAGCTGTGGTCTGACTGGGGAATTTGGACACAAATAGTTTGTCTTATACAAGAGGTTAATCAGAAGCTTGTTTGGGACCTTAGAAAACTAAATCATACAACATTCAGATTAAAAGAAAAAAGAGCAAAATTGTGAGAGAAGGACAGAAGATGAAAACTGTACATCTGCTCTCAGGGAACACCACATTCCCAAGAAGATTAAACGTGCTAAACTGGGATGTTTGCTTTTAGTTTAGCTTGGTGTTGTACTTGAGGAGTAGAAAGATCAAAGTACTCTCTCTGAAGATTTTTAGCTTTCTAAAGCCTGTGCTGACATGTGGCACACCTGGAACAAGGTTGTAGTTACATGTTCAAGTAGCCTGCTTGGAACTAGAGGTAATTCAGTGTGTAATCCAGTGTTCAGGGAATTTTCCTCCATGGACAAGGGGATTGGGTTGTGAGCCCTTGTGCACCTACAAGTTACCACACAAACATTTATCCTTCCCAAACTGGACTGGTTGCTCTTTAAATAAGGCAACACCATACCTTCATGTCTGTACAAAAATAATTATTTCATCAAAAGAGAATTTAATCAATCCCCTTTGTTACAGCTGTACAGACAAAGCTAGTTTTTATAGATCAGCCTTACTCAAAAAGAAGCAGGGCTGACAACACTTCAACATTTTGTAAACCAAAAATCTTCTATTTGGAAGTTTTTTCTTGGATTGAGTTTTGTTTTGGAACTTCTCTAAACACTATTTAACTTCAAAAATATCCTGACCAAGCTGTACCATATGACATGTTGTGAACACAGAATCTACAAGAGCTGCTTTCATTCTAAAAGTCAGGCGCTTTTATTTAGCAGAGCAGACTTAGAGATGTTTCAGTAGATCTAACACTAAGGAAAAAAGATTAGACAATGTGAGCCATGGTAAATTCTAAATAGGCTTTCTGTTTGCACCACTAATGCATAAAGCCTTGAGTTCTCACACGGCATTGAGGTACTACTGTGCTAACAGAAAATAAACTCTGGTTTATAAACTGCACAGAATTATGAGTGGGTATCCCCTGAGGATGTTTAAAAAAAAAACGTATTAAGCAGTAACTAATCATAGAACAGAATTCAAACAAGGAACCTATTTTCCATAAAGATCCAAAAGAATTTTGACAGTATCATCACTTTGTGTGGTGTCAAACAAGGCAGTTCTGTTATGGTTAGCAAACATTAACATGTCCTCTTCATAATCCTATCCATGCTTCAAGTAAAAGGGGCCCCGTGTCAAAATCTTCCAGATAATGGCTCTGGCTGACTGCAGATTTGGGTTTCCTCACTTTCAATTTGCTGGCATCCCCTTAACCTGGCTATGGGCAGCATCACCAAAACCCAAACTGCTTTTGTCCAAGCTGTGTTCCAAGGTACAACCTCAACTCCAGAGGCTGCAGTGTGAGTGGGGAGCTCAAGGAGCTGCCTTACCCTGGGGAAGCCTTTCCTTACATGGGGACAGTGTACCTTGAGATTTTTCTCTGTGTGGCATACATGGGAGCACTGTGAGCCCAGCCAGCACCTTCCCAGGTTACAGCACAGGGATAAAGAGCTGCAGAGCATCCTCTGTTTTTACTTTAACCAGCACTATTTACGGAGCCAATATACTTTGTGAAAACAATAAACCCCATGGAAAACCTTACTTCTCTGCCCCCTGTGAAATATTTCCATAGTTAGCGTCTATCAATCACACACCAGTTCTATCCAGAGGTTAAAATGGGTGGCCAGGTAGGCGGTCTTGGTTTTGTGGTATTATGAAGTTTTCACCATGAATCCACAGTGACTGTGCTTATATTTTTAGAGAGGTGTAAAAATTGTGTCATATTACTGGGGTTTTTTCAGTTCTTTATTCTTGTCACCTACAAAGCTTCCAAGGTAATATAATTTCCATTTTGACCCTAGTCCTTCTTGCAGACCATTTGGGCTACTGCTGCCACACCTTACTGTTTACTCATTTTACACCCTTCTTTTTTGAGGGACAGGGGGAATGTAGGATTAATACCCATCAGAAATTCCAGTGGCCAGTTGCTTAGGAACCCCCATAGTTTCAGCTCTGTAACTAAAAGTAGAATAAAGAATCAGGGGTATCCTTAAGTGCCCTTTGAATTGAATTCTCAAAAATGAACTGAATTTGAATTCTCAAAATTCAGTCACTTATCGGTATGTGTCATTGAACACTTGGACATAAATCTCTTTTAAAATTTTGAACAAACATCACTGCTCATGAAATTTCAGTGCAGTTGCTTGAAAAAAACAATTCCTGCCCCCTTTATCGCATCATATAAGCAACAACATTAGCTTCCATATTTTAAAGCCCTCAGATACTTTAGCCAGAAGGAATTTGCCTATTTCTCCTGTGGCTGATCCAGTATCAAAATGAACATCAAAGAATTCTATCAAAAGGCCTTATTTAGTCATATAAGTTGTATAAAGAATCAGTAACAAATTTTCACTATTTCTGGTTTCACTCTTCCATATAAATTGATGTATTTCCCACTCAGTGACAGATTATCCAGTTGCCAAATCTTTAAGCAGAAATAAAACCTTTCTGAAACTGGGACATCTCAGGACTAGAGTACCTGACTGATAATGAATTCTTCTTTTTAATAGAGTAAAATAGGATTTTTAATGGAAAAGCTCCATTCACTAGTGCTCAGAGAAATGATGAAACACCCCCATGTTTTCTCATCCACAGCTAGTTAGATGAATACAATGATATAAAGTGCATACTTACAAAAGAACTGCATTGTATGGAGTGGGTTTTCTAAACAGCTCTACTAAAAAACTTCACAAGTTAGAAAAGGACTTGATGGGGAATAAATGATAGCACAAGTTTATCTTTAAGAAAAAACATTGTTTCCCAGGAAATCTTGAATACTTTGTTGTTTGCTTCAGTGGAAAGTTTATTGAAAAAAAAAAAAAAAAAAAAAAAACAAGACACTAGATAGTATCTCCTGGACATTAAAACACCTGATAAAATAATTAAACTGTCCTACTTATAATATAACCTAATACAGTCCCCATCAAAGTAGTATCAAATATTTGGGGACTTGACATAAAATATGTTTTGCATAGTTTCTTTTCAAAGGTTCCTGCATGCCATCCACAAAACATAGCCTTATCTTTTAAATTCTGTAGGACTGTTCAAAATTTCTGCATTTTCCATTGAGTGCTACAGGGTCTTCATCATCAATGTTATTGATTTGCATAATAAATGGCCAGTTCTATATAATTCCCTTTTTAAAGATATTTTTTCACTTCCAAAGGCTGTGGGCTTATGCTGTTATTAAACAGGCCCAGTGGTGCTGAGTACTTGGAGATTCTTCTGAATTAATTGAAGAAGTAGCTAGAATTCTCCCCAACAAGAGTTCCATGCAGGATGCTTGTGAGGCACAGATGCAAAATCCACCACATAAATACACCTGATTAAGTTCATGGTACTTAATATTCTATTGCTACATTTGCCTTTGTAACTTGCTGTGTTTCTTGTGATATGTAAAAATACCACTGGCACTCATTGGGAACTCATTATGATTCAAGTAACAGAAAAATAAATACAAGTCAAACCACACTTCCAACCATCACTTGTTTGCCAGCACAATGTTTCTCAGGAATGCAGAGAAAATAATTTTAATACTTTTTATCATAACTTAAACACTATTCTTAGTAGTGCTACTTTGTCTCTCTGTAACTGTTTAACAAGTTTACCTCAAGCTGAAAATGCCAGACAATCTGCTTAGTGAAAAAAATCTAATTTTTTGCTATTGAGTGTTTATAGGAGTTGAAGCTCCACTACTGAATGTACATATATTTATCCTCTGTAACTGCATGTTATAGGCAGATATAAAAACATCAGATGTCCATCACTGTTGTGGACATTGTGACGCACATCTGAGCTGCACAGGGGACCATGACACAGAAGGATTTGAACTCGCTAATGCCACATGGAAAAACAGTTTGGCAGTGACAGCAGAGAGCTGTACTAAAGCTAATTATAACATTTTAAAAGTTGCAAGAGCTCTCTCCCACTTCAAGGCAAATGTACTGGAGGAACTCAGACAGATGGAAGCAGTGTTTCATACATATAAATCTGCTCTGTGAAGGAAGTCAACACAGTCTCCTTTTACACCACACCTATGGATGATCTTGGTTTACAAACAGATAACTCCCAAAAACTGCTGGCTGGGTTAAAAGTTATGGAAATTTTGTGTGGGGGAATTTAGAGCAAATGGGTCCAATGGAGTCTTTTGTCCCTTCCTCATTCAAACAGTCCCCTGTCATCACTTCTCCTCACATATAAATTTAATTTAATTTCCACTGACTGCCGTGTTATAATAAAGATAGAATGCCTTCCCACAGAATTTTAATAAACATGAAAACAAAAATATCCAGTACAAAAATTTCTAAAGTAGATTTTATCTACCTTTTTTGCCCTTTTCAGTATAGCGTTTCACTCTATTTTTTTCAGGCAGAAATGAAGCCCATATTTCTTCAGAATCACAAGTCCCAGAGCATGAGTGTGAATAATCTTTTATCATTTCAGGTTAAGATGGTTTATCAGCTACTGGATCTGCCACTTCTTCAGTCACCTTTTCAAGGACCGGTTACTGATCCCCTATCACATCAGTGAAATTTATGAGAGGAGGAGCAGAGAAGAGTAATGCCACATCTTGAGGGAAAGGAGATGACATTTGTCTGAAAGGCTGGCTTTATTTTGGTAATGGCAGCTGTTTGGAACTGTTGACAGATAGGGAGTGTTAGAAATTGTCCCAGGCCAGATGGATTACTGATCTGGGTGCAGGTGAATAGGTCAAAGGCACTTTATAAATGATGGCATCTATCCCCATGTAGCTATCACCACTACAGAGTAGTATAGGTAACAGTTATTTTTATAATATGTAATTAAGTTATTTTGGAGCAGTCCCACACAGGTCAGAGATATGTACTTTCTTATCATCTTCCTCCCCTTTTGCTGCAGCAATTGCAGTAACTTGAGACATTTCTAGTACTATTCCTAATTGAATTAGGATGGGCTGAAGGCAAGATATCTAGGGAGGAGTGGTAGAGAAATAGCTCCTTCAGTGAGGAAATCACATTCAATCTTTTTCTTTCTGTTATTTCCCGTGACCTGAATACATTGATCTGTTTCATAGTCATGTTGTAAGGATTTTTTTCAAGGAACAGGAATTAGTCACCCAAATAAGAAATTGAAAGGGTTAGAAAGCAAAGTTTCATCTACTCATGAGAGCTTGAAACTTTCACTGCTTGTGCTCTTTCTGCTGCATTTTATTTATATTATCATGCATTTTTCCAGAGAAAAAGCAAATTTTATTTTAATTTTAAATGGAAATAAAAGAAAATGGAAAAGGCCTTCTCACTTTAATTTAGTCAATTGAATATATTATAGAAATAAAAATAGTTGAAGATGTGACTTTCTGACAGTGCTTGGATTGAATGAATGCCCCTCAGCTGTGTGAAAACTGCAAAGCCTTGTTTTGTCCTACAGTGTCCCTCAACTCCTTGATGGCCTTAAGCACATCTCAGAAGTTCAGTTTAGAGCCTGATCTCCCTCCCTAGCCTCCACTAGTGCCAAAATCCTTAGAAATGCTTGACAGAAAGCTCTACCAAGCATTGTCTGTCTCCACACATGTAGTGGAGCTTCTTTTGTGAATAGTTGCCTGTGTAAATTTAAAGTTGCTAATGCCAGGTTTCTACCAACAAAACTTAGATTTAAGAACCATGGGGAAAGTGAAGACAAAAAGTGCAAAAGCTTCTGACAGGAGTACAGCACTGTATTTTATGCTATGGTCCAGATCCCCTCACTAGTTTGATAAAGCAGCTAGGTTAGTTTATTCATGTGTAAGTAAAGATTCTGGTCCTAAACTATCTTTTGGTAAAATGCAGAAGTTTTTTCTAGTAAATTCTACCTAAGCATCATCTAGAGAGAAAACTGACTCCAGTCAAAGGTGTGGAGCAAAATAATGGTTGCAGTACATTTGTTTGCACTCAGTTGCTTCAAAGTTGTGCATCTCTATGTAGCAATCTTCTAGGAAGAGCTCATACATGTACTGTGGAATTGAGAAAAACTGTATTTTCACATAGCTGTAATGAACAGCTTAGAAAAGTTAATTATATGCCTTAAATGCCTTTGAATCTTTCTTTATGTCTGATTTTTTTTCCTCAGCGCTGAGACGAGCACAGAAAATTTTGTCATTCCAGAATTCAGTTCCAAACCATGTGTCAGCAGGAAGGCTCTAGTTTTCAAGTTTTCAGGAATATGTCCTCCCCTGCTCTTACTACACAGGTGACAAAATTGTTTAAAACCTCATCCATAATTGTTCTGGGAGTATGTCAAATGAGCTATGATGTAACAACTGCTATAGCAACTATTCATTTTGGTTCAAAAGCTGAAATAAACTGCTGACACACCATATTTCACATGCTAGAGGAGACAGTTTGTAGTAATAATAATATATTCTACAGAAACTGTAGTAATATTAATATATTCTATGGAAACTGAGACTACTCAAATATACATATAGCATAGAATACTTTAGGCTGAGAATAATTTTGAGAATACGGATTTAAAGCGTACTACTCAGCCTCTGCTTAACTGCTATTAAATATTATACATAATTAAGCCCAATTAATCTAATTAAACTTCCAACTGACAAGGGTTTCCAGTTGGCTGAAGTTTTGCAGAGCTCTTTTGTACATGACAGCGAACATTAACCTTTCCTTTGAGCAGCTGACCCTCAAAAAGATGTCCCACTAAGAGATCATATCATATGCAATATAGTCTAACCACAGTCCTGACCACTGAAAGGTCAATAATTTCCATCATCTTTCAATGTTAGGAATACATTAGGGAGATTTTTCCTCTGTGTTTCTCGAGAAAAGCCATGTTTGGTGAGCTTCCTCTTCTTTGTTTCTATTTTCTGAATCTTGCATTATTAATTGCTTATACAGTAAAGCTGAAGGAGGTCCAAGATTTTCTGTACTTCAGACAGGATTTAACTTCTTCCACACAGAATGTTATTCTCAAAAAGAGCCAAATTCTAAGCTATTCAGTGGGAATATTCTTCAGTTATGAAGAACAGAATGTGTCAACGTGTAAATACACATGCATATAATATATACACACATCTATATATGTATGTGTGTATATATATAGTATATATTCTAAATATATGCAACAATCCCTATGAAAGTCCATTCTAAAGATCTAAGAAGGTCAGAAATTAAAACCATCAGTTATTTTGTTTACCACCAACCACTCAAAATTCTCCCATGAACAGGAATTTTCAGTAATTTTTATGTTTAAACTCTCAAACTTTTTTTGGTTAAATAGTGCTTGTGTTTCTTGTTGGGAAAAGCACATCAATGGGCTATGAAGCACTGAGGGCTATGAAGCACTGTTCTCAAGGCACAACATTAATAGCCTGCCTAACTGCATGAAAGGATAGAATTTGCCTAAGCAGAGCTTTCAGGAATTTTAGTATCTCATATAGAAGATATATCCAGGTGCAGAAATATGATATGCACATCATGCTGAGCACTGAACTCAGTGCCAGAAGTATGGGAGTGTCTTGCTGACTCTAAATCTGTTGTTTTGGGCAGTTTTTATCTGAGGCAGGTCATCTTCTGTACCTTGATTTCATAATTAATTTTTAATCTTTCTTGTTAAGGATGTCTTTCTTTCAGTGCAAAGATTATATTTAATTCCTTGTTTGAACAGTATGCAGCACTTCTATCCCAGTGAACACCTGAGAGCTCTCTGATAACTGCAAAATTCTTGCACAATTGTTTTTCCTACCTCTCATTTTAACCTTTGGCATTCCATCATATTTGGTGTTGGCAGAATAAAACATGAGTGTTCTTGCATTTCCTTAATAAAAAGCCCAAGAGAACTGTTGTAGAAACATGCAATAGCTGCAAGGTGATAATCTGCCATGCAATGAAGTGCATGGGAGTGTGTTCAAAGGCCCTTAAACAGGAATCAAGTGCTAATTTAAAAAGAAAGGAGAGCAATGAACACTGCAATAAATTTACCCATAGACTTGAGGAAACACAGATGGAGATTTGTTGAATCTGTATTTCTCAGGGCTACTACAAGCAGACAAAGACAATACATATTTATCCATCTTCTCAGAAGGTTGTTTAATAATAACAGACATTATGTTTCTTTGCTCTGCTCCCAAGGCTCTTTTAACAGTTATATAATATGCATACATATTAGGGAGGAGTGTCTGGCATTCCTGGTTTTCTTCCTTTTCTAACCAAATGTCTGAACCTGAAGCAAGAGTCAGGTTTCTTCTTGGCCATACTCCTTCTGGCCCATGAAGGTAGAGTTTTTGGATGCACTTCAAGAGAAAGGGTGGAGAACAAGTTAACCAGAATACCTCATGACCTGAGCACTTCGCTAACGTGGCAGATACGGGTTCAAGCATTCCTTGTTTGAAGCACAAAACTCCTAATTGCTGGATGAATTAGTGGAGTATCATGCAAAAGGATGGAAACCAAAGCATCTGAGTGCTTGTTTGTTGTCACATATAACTGCATAGAAGATACAGGTGGAATTTTTATGGCACTCTGCCTAAACTTGAACTATGTGACAGAACTGTGCAGGATATAGTACAAGATTGAAGCTCCTGCCTAAAGAACAGCTCTTTCAACCATCCAGCCAGCTTCCAGGCAAAGCACAAAGATAATATATACATATATATCAGACTAGGTTTATTTATTCCATGTATAAAAGAATATCAATCACAGGAGATACTAAAGTAATGATGGCCTATGATTGGTTATGGTTATTTCAGAGGATTTAATAACCTGAGATTTTCATTGTTATTCTGTTTTTGAAATAATGGAACAATACTTCAGAAAGTGAAGGGCTTTGGACAAATAAAATGTTTAAAGAACATGGCTTTCTGATTATTTATTTTCTTTACATCTCACCTTCAATTATTTCAGAAATACTTCACCTCTACAAAATCTACTAAGTGTATCATTGTACAACCGACACAGTTCTACTCATTCTGCAGCCAAATAAAACAAAGAAAAGTATTTGTACAAAGGCAGCCAATTTCCCTAGAAGTATTTTCAATCTTTTGTCATGATCAGTACAGGATTAAAGCTGTCTCATGATGAGATAGATAAAATACCAAGGACCCAGTTCTGCTACATTCACACAGAGCAGTGGTTTGGTCTGGAGGAACAAACCAGAGTGTCATGGAACTATCATTATATTTAAGTCAAGCACATTTTCAAATCAGACCTCTTAGATGTGAAGGTGAGACGTGCTACAAACACTTCTACATTTTCAGCATCTAATTTAGCTCTGTTCCTGTGGTCTTAACATCCTGAAACCATAACAGAAATTAAAGACTGCTGGCAGGCTCTGCTGGAAATATAAGTAGGGTGTCCAAAGGCTTACTATTTATTTACGCACCTAAACATAAATAATCCCCTCATGTACCACTTTTACCCATAGGCTAAAACACATAGTTTTACATGAAGGTCATACTTGTCCTCATGTTTTGGAAACATAATCTGTCTTTTAAGGTTTGAAATTCTTGTTCCAACTGTGGATTTATAAATCCCACCACTTTCAAAGAATTAAAGAATTCTTAAGGCTTAAGGTTGTTTTCATTTGGATGGGGCAAGTATTAAAAGAAAGTGCACTAGAGTGTCAATATATACATATAGACAGGCTCATATTTCTCATGAATGTTTGAGAGGGCATAACTTGGTAGCTGAAAGGCCTAGATAATAGAAAAAAAAACTGGTCAGTATAAACTTTTTTTTTCTGAACACAATTGAGAGATGTCTCACCTTGACGTGCGCCACTGGGAAGAGTTTTGAATTCATAATGATAGCTGTCTTGCAATTCAGTATCAGAAACTCATTAAAATTTGAAATTGATTTTAAAAATGTTTGTTTCAGTTTAAGTCTCTTCCTTTTCATATTCCTCTTCCAGTCCAACACCAGAATGCTGCAGGAAGTCTGTCTAAATGATTTCTAAGGAGAAGCCGATGTACTGTGGGCTATATCTGGGTGTGCAGTCAAGGTGCTGGACATTTAATCTCTATAGGGATCTGATCTTAGCCTATGTTAGAAATATTTTTGCCTTTTTTCAGGCTTTGAGGGTCATAAGGCTGATTTCAAGAAAATCTTAGGGGCTTTCCTTGTGGTGAAGTCTGAGTGTCCCTGTTTCCACCCCTTTGTAACCTACCACATCTCCCTGGTGCTGCAGGAGGGGAAGCTGAGACATTTCCACAAGGAGCTTCTCTTCTGTGTGAGGGATGCAATAAAGTTTGACATGGTATGCAGAAGGCTGTGCAAGTCCTTGTTCATACTTTTCAAAAATCTTGCTGAACAACCTAAAAAAGGTTAAAAAATATCTTTTACTTAATTAGAAGAACTATTTGCCAAAAAATTTTATATATTCTAGACAGACTTCTGCCTGGAAAGAAAATACTATTTAGAGAGAAGATTCAGCTCAGAGCAAAAATCTTTGGATTACCAAAATTATTTTACTAAATTGATTGCTATAATCTAGAATTATCTTCCCTAAAACTATATATTCCCTAAAACTAAAAATTTATAAACTTCAGATGATCCTGACATTTGAAGAGTCTAGCCCAATGCTTTAGTTTCTGTTGTTTATGAGCCAAGTATAGAACTGAAGTTTTCCAAATTAATTGTGTGTGAAAGCAGAATTAAGCCCAGAAATTGTTTGTTCCCTATTCTTCCACAGTCTTCCCAAATAAATTTGGTAAATTGTTTACAGTCTGCTCCCATGTCTGAGGCCCTCACTGGATCAAATGTCTGTTTCATTTTGCTGTGTCTGGTTTGGACTGCAGACTCTCTGGGCTGTGGACTGCCTCTTCTGATAAATCTCTACACAGCATAGAGTACAATGGAACATGATTACTTGTCTGGAGATCTTAATGTAAAAGGATCTAATATAATGCAAACATTAGGAGACATAATACCATGTCATATCATATCAATGACAGGAGATAAACAGAATCAGCCTACAGCACTCTGTGGGGAGAGCCTGCAGAGACCCTGCAGTGAAGAGGGAATATAGAAATGGAAAATAGTTTTAGGTTTTCCAGAGCTACAGGTTAATTCCTTCTCCAGTAACCAGGATGAATAGGATGAAGGCCATAAAACATGAATGCCCTTCTTAATTGGAAAACAGGCAGTAAACGAGCTGCCCCTTTAGGATCAAAGACACTCTTAAAAATGAAAGATATTATTGCAGTTATTGTAAGGTTTTAATAGTAGCATTTATCAATAGCCCTTCTCACTGGGGAAATTGCTATAAATACCCAGCTGACTTACAAGCAACTATATTGTTCATAACATCAAATGGCTGGCCAAGCATTGCCTTCTGATTTTCTTTTTCCATTTCATTTTATATCCTTGAACCTAGGCTCTAGAAAATGCATTTTTAAACAAGGAGTAGTTAATTCTCTGATATATGGCTGAGGTAGCAGCAGAGCTGCTAATCTTAGATAAAATTTACCTCTGTAAAAATTGAGATGTCACTTATTCATTCCTCTCACCGTTTACTTTCAAGGGCTAAATAAACATGAAAATTTGTCTCCTGAATGTCTGAGATATAATAACAGGCTGCATCTCTTTCTCCCACCCCATCAGTAGGCTATATTTGGTAGAATTATGCCAGATGCCTCTGGGTTCATGTTAGTTATTCAGCAAGATTGAAAGAGACAAACTAAGAGAAAACTGTTAGACAGTATAATGCCAGGGATAGCCTTAAGATCAAAACAAAACAGTATGTTAAAAATAAATTGCATTTTGGAATCTTTCATATTTTCTTTATAGGAAAGGCAGATTTAGTGTCATCAAGGTATTAATATGCACAGTTCTGAGGAAAAAATATTTTCCAAATGTCTGTTCACAGTTTCCTTGGGTGGAAATCTTCTACCCCTTTCCCTTCTGGTAGTGTGGGGATTGTGGCAGAACTTCCCTGTGCTCCTGGGACCTTGCCATTACTGAGGTGTTCCACGTTGGTAGCTATTTTGCAAGGAGATTGTCTTGTGTGTTCACCTAGCTGGGTAAAACCTCCTACACTTGTTCTTTAGGATGCAGAGGTTGAGAGACAGAATCATGAAATGAGGCATATTTCTCCTGATCTGAACCCACTCCTTTGTCTTTCCAACTCTTGTTTTTCTCTCCCTCTTAATCATAGAACTAGAGGACAAGTAAGCTGCAAGGGACCTCAGGAGGTCTCTAGTCTAAGCTTCTACTCAGAGGCTCAGTTTTAAGATCAGTTCATATTATTTGGTGCTTTACTCAGACAGAAATTCAAAACCTCCAAGGGCAGAGATTTCATCTTTTCCATACTGCACTCAGTATTTAGATGAAGGCTCACAATGTCAAGTAAAGGACTTCTTTCCCTTTCCTTGATCTACTGTCTGTGGTCCTGGTGATGCAGCTCAGAACATTATTTGTCTCCTCTGCTGCCAGAGCACACTACCAGCTCATGTCCAGCCAGCCCCTCAAGTCCTGCAGAGATGCTCCTCAGCCAGCCATCAATGGCCTGTACAGCTGCAGGAGTTCATTTGTTTCCACATGCAGGACTAGGCATTTTTCCTTTCTGAGTTTCAGAAGGTTCCTGTTGGCTCAACCCTCCATTTGTCTCAGTCTTTCTGGATAGCAGCTCTGCCCTAGGTCTGCTCAGTCTGGTGTCATTTGCAAACCCAGTGACCACACACTCCATCCCCCCTGGCTAGGCCTTGGTAAAGATGCTAAACAGATCAGGGCAGGGCAGATCCATGCACTCATCATCAGCTCACAGGCTGCTTGGTCCACTTCCTTCACAACCTGGTTAATTTATTTTTACCCATGTTACTCATTTCCTTGTTCAACCATTTATTATTAATGTAATGGTAAGGACTACTCGTGTTTCTGGTTGAGTTTTGTCTCCTTTTTCACACTGTAGCTCCTTCATGAGTTTTCTGCTTCGACAAGCTGATATCCTGCTACATGTCCTTGCTTTTCTGTGTATTGGGAGGGACGATTCCTGTACTTGGAGGATACTGTCATTAAAGATCTGCAAACTTGATCTGAGCTCCTTTCCTCTTTGAAGCTCCCTCTCATTGTGTCCCATCTACCATTTTCCAGAATAACCTTAAATCTGTTCTCCTTCCTCAGGATCTGGAACTCCTATTTCATGGTGACTATAACCAAGACAACAAAACCAACTAATTACCAACCAACCAACCATTACAAACCAACTAGTCCTGTCTTGTTAAGTGTATAGCAGATGCAGTTATGTGCCATCACTCTTTGGTATAGCATCTACACCTGACCATGTACGTTGTTGCCCATCAAGGCTTCATCTACTCCCTCATGTCTCCTATGGAGACAGTCTGTAACACAATTCTCTTTGCTCTGAATATTGTGTATCCCTCCACAACAACCTCTCAGCCACATGAGCTGTCCCACCACAGAAATTAACCCCAGGGGAGTTGCAGTCTGGTGACCACGAGCAGAGCTCTAGTTCCTCCTGCCTTCTTCTTTGGCAGTGGGTATTTGTGTACACAGCTTGGAGATGGGCCTTTCTTTCCCTTTTTTCCTCACTCCTAAGGCCTGCCTTGCATCACAATATCACCCTATTGTGGCATCTTGTCTGTAAAACTGAGTATGGTGGATAAGAAAAGCTAAGAAAAATAGATTAGATACAGATACACATACAAACAGGTAGATATGGATGTTAGAATGGTGAATGAATACATTCTAAAAACATGTGTCAAAGGTTAATGCAGCTGAGAACCCTCTAAATGTGCAGATATTCTGAAATGTGCTGAGGAAAATAACTGGAAAACCACAATGCAAATCATGCAAGAGGAGGCTGATACCTTCCTATACAATTCCGCAGTTAGCAGATGGTTTTTGAACAATCCTAATCTCTACACTCCCTAAAATAAATTCCCATTAGATAGTTTGATGTGACACAGAAAAAATCTCTTTTAAATCATAAATGCAAACCAGACCTCTTCATGATATATCAGTTTCCTACTGTAGATGCTTTTTCATTATTTCCTCCTCCCTACCATACAAACTCCACAAAGGCCGTTGACAGCTTTTTCTCTCTTAATTAAATAGCTACACAATCCAGTGTCATTAGTTATGAAAATTTTTCCATGTTTTAAACTAAGACCAGCATTGTTAAAAATGTATTGATGCATTGTAATTATTGCAGCTTTCTAAAAATAATCTATTAAAATAGATTTATAAAATTTCATTATCCAACCATAACTGTATCTAATTAGTCTATATCCTCAGCTTTACATTTAACTGGGCACTTAAAATTTATGCATTTACTTCTTTGTCAGGTTCCTGTAGCTGGTTTTGGTTGGCTAATAGTGGGTTTCTGTGCAAGACTTGTCACAGTGAGTACAGTTCGCTCTACTAAAAGTTTTACCTTAAAATTTTTCAAGGGCTGTGCTTATCTTATCAGGCAAGAAGAGAAGACAGCTCCGGGCAGTTAGATCAAAAGTATCATTAACAAAAGTTAGTGGTCAGCTAAATTTAGTTATTTTATGCTTGGCACTGAGGTTTGGAATTGAATGACAGAAGATGGGGTACTAATATATGATCTTTTGAGATCATACCCTCTATTCTATGAAGTTTATGGGTTTTATGAAGTGCAAATACTGAGCACTCATTACAATTAATAATAATTTAGTGGCATCTCTTTATTTTGATAGTATAACCTGTCTTTTCTGCTCTAAAATCACAAGGTGATCAAACATGAAAACTTTGCAGGCAGTGAAAGAGCTTGTAATCTTCTACTTGCAGCTCTGGGTTTGCTAAGTTTCACTGTTTTGTATTTTACAATGCTTTTCAGATCCAAACAAACTGAAAGCATTCTTTTTTCCATTTGTCCTTACTGTTCTCACAAGGAAATCACTAACCATGAAATTAAGTCTGCAAGTGAAGTTCCGGAGCAGCAACATGAATAATGCATTGCTCATAACTTAAATTGAGTCAAGTGCACTGGCTATAGATATGATTTCAAAAAAAGAAGTAAGAATAAGAAATTCTCACCGTGGCCAAGTTCACTATTAATGGAATTAAAAGTGTCACCAGACACACAGTAGATTCATAATAGATTCATTTCTGAGTTATTTCCATTCCAGAATAATGACTGTAAACTCAACATTAAGCATTATTGAAGCATTTATCCTTTTCATGAGA
This sequence comes from Calcarius lapponicus, assembly GCA_039654755.1. Taxonomy (NCBI): domain Eukaryota; kingdom Metazoa; phylum Chordata; class Aves; order Passeriformes; family Fringillidae; genus Calcarius; species Calcarius lapponicus. The sequence goes on along the minus strand of CM077465.1, from coordinate 73,846,422 downwards.
ATGAATAGTATGATTATTCAGTATTACAGCAGACTGGTATGAATACCAAATGCTTTTAAAGTTTCCTGCATAATTTGTAACTAAACTTCCACCAAAGTGATGACTTTCTCTGTTCAGCCTCATCATCTCAGCGACTGATGAAAGAACACAATAATTCCTCAGCCTACCCATGAAATAGGAGCCAATGGCAAGGAGTCAGAATCACAGAATGGTTTGGGTTGGAAGGGACCTTGCAGATCACCTCATTCAACCCCCTCCTTCCATGGGCAGGGACACCTTCCACAAGAGCAGGGCGCACAAGGCCTCATCCAACCCAGTCTCAAACATTTCCAGGGATGGGGCATCCACAGCTTCTCTGGGCAACCTGTGGACTCACACTCACAGCCTAGGGTCAATCCACTCTCTTTCATTTGAAGCCATTACCTCCTGCCTTGTCACTTGATGCCCTTGTGAAAAGCCCCTCTCCCTCTATGGAGCTGGACCCCTTTGGGTACTGCAAGGTGCTCCAAGGGCTCCCCAAAGCCTTCACTTCTCCAGGCTTATCAACTCCAACTCTCTCAGCCTGTATTCATAGGAGAGGTGCTCCAGCACTCTGAGCATCTTATTGGCCCTCTTCTGGACTCAGTCATTGTTTCAACAATGCACAGGTGAAGCAAGATAATTAATATGCAAATTAAATATATATATATATATGAATATTAGGGTTCTTTACTATCATTCAAAACACAACAGAGTTTATTGAAGATCAAAAAATCTTTCAGAAAATTAAAAAAGAGTGATTATTGAAACTTTTCAGTGCCTATTCTAGCCACGGGACAACAGAGTTCTTGGAACAAAAAGTGTGTCATCTCATATATCATAAAACTGTCAGCACAGTCAGGTACCACTCCTGACCACTGTGCATGATTAAAGTATAAATAGATAAGGATAAAAATGGTAACAGCAATTGTTAGAAGCCAATTCTGAAATTCTTTCCACTTTACTTTGTAAACTAGGACCTCTGGGCATGCAATGCAGAAGTGGGAAAAGCAAGAAATATTGGTATCTTGCCACCATTATCTTCTCTATTTATCATGAGCAAATTATACAACAATAATTTTTGGATGCAGACCACACATGCTATATTCTCACCCTGCTTTGATTCATTATTTTATTCCAAAGAAGGAGTATTGCTGTGGGTATTCAGTTGCAGGACACAATTAGAAAATGTCCATATCCAATATTCATGCTGAGTAGCTGAGTTTCTTTTCTTACTAGTAGAGGGCTGTCTGTCATATCTTTGGCTCTGTTGTCTCAAATGACCTCTACCCTGTTTGGAAATGCCAGTAAAAGATGAATAGAAGTGGAGTCTGGTTTAAAACTCAGACATGGTCTCTTAGCATTATACTATTAATACAAGGTTCATTCTCCATTTGCAACACATCTTTGAAATTATCCTGTAGCTCCCAAGGTCTTTGTTGTAGGCACCATCCTGAGAATATTTCCAATAGGAAATATTTCCAACAGGCAATAGGAACTCCCAAGGCTGCAAACACATGCTCAGACTGGAGGCCAAAGGCTTAAGCCAAAAATGGCAAATAGCTGTTTGCCTACCAGTAACCACAGTGGCACTTTTCCCCTCACGGCTTTTTAATTTTAATTTTCTTTAATGAGTTTCATGTTGGAAGGTAGAAGATACCTCCACAAAACTGGTGCAAAAGACCAGATTCCCTAATGAAATGCTAAAAAGATACGGAAATGGAAAATATTGAGATAGAAAAAATAGCCTTCTTCCTCAAACACTGTCTGTCTGTATTTCCAATTACAGTGCTTCACCCTATTCTAAGCCTTTCTGCAATACAAAATAAAACACTTTTCATGCAGCCTCTGCCTGACCCTAAGATAGATGCTTTTTTAGCACTGATGTAATACCTTTTTCATATACAGCTTGAAAAGCTTTTAAAAAACATAGCAATTACAAAGCTGTGTAAATGTGAGCTGGGATTACAAGTAATAGTACAGTAAGATCTTAATTCACCTCTTTTTGTTACAGCTATTTCATGGAAAAAGGAACTCGATAGGCTGTGTTGTACAAAAACAAATGGGGAGCAACAAAGAGATTGACTGGTGTTCCTTATCTGAAGATGGAGTTTCAAGTGCTAAATAGATTGAAGCTTAGAGAAAGGGCTTGAGAACAATCAGAATTTAAATTTTTTTCTATCTTTCAGTTTGATCCCAAATTTCTGGTCTTTTAGATGATTTGAAATAAGAAAATCAAAACCGAATACCATAGTCGTTTCTTGGATAAAAAAATAATCCAAATATAATAGGGTAAAGAAAAGCAAGGCATCTGGGGTATTGTAGCTTATCTTAGCACAAGCTTTAGAAGTTTATGTCTCTTGCTGGAACATGATGTGTAAAAATGAGGAGTCCTGAGCATCAAGATGGTTCCTTTCTTAAAAAAAATAAAAAGGTAGTAGTAAAGTTAATAGGTTCTGGACTGAGAGAACAGAAAATTTTATGCTGTGATTTTAGTATTAAACATTCCAGTGGGTAGGAGATAACAAATAGATTGTAATAACCTATTAAAATATAAATTTTCATATATTTGTAAATGTTGAGCTTCTTTTATATTGCTTTGCACTGTATGTTAGTTTGTATTGACTGATGGGGCATCAGCTGATCTGTGATGTTTAATGTTTAAATTCATACCATTCAAGCACAGGAAAGTACATTTTCTTCAAAATACCCCCTCTGTATGTGTGCATGACCATGTAGATGTAATGACCATGCAGAATATGATATTACAGGGACACCTAACAGATACATAGCATTCCCAGACCATATTATGAACCTTCTGGAAAACAACCTAGGAAAACTGCTTCTTCCATTTGCCTCCTGTGAATTTTGTCATTAGCAGTTTTATGAATCTTTGGCTATGAAAAGCTGGTACATTAGTGATCCAGTTTAAGTAATACTTTAAAAAAATTAAAAAAAAAAAAAAAAAAAAAAACCAAAACAAACAAAAAAAAAAAAAAACAGAGTATATATGTATATATCTTCCTTCTCTCCTTAGCATTAGACAGGAATTTGTGTGGATGATTTGGAATAGGTGCAATGAGTTGAAAGGGAAACATAAAATGAAAGTGCATTTCCAGTGCACAGAAAAGTGGGCCCTTCTCTGCTCTGTGTTGTAGAAATCAAATTGCCAGTAAGTATCCAGCCTGAAAAAATCCATCCTTCAGCAGGCTGACTGCTTAAGTGGGCCTTGGCTTTCTTAGTATTTCTCATTGCCCACCAGTGATTCAGTAAGTGCCTTTCAACTATTAAAAATCAGTCCAAGATTTTAATGAGACAGAAAAGTTGGTTCAGTGAATTCCAGCTGTGTTTTTTCTAGAGTCTGAGCAGCATTGCTGAATACGAGAGTAAGTATAGTTTCTCGGCAGGTGAGCTGCCTTTTTTTTTTTCCTTTTTTTTTCCCAACTAATTGCTCCCCCTCTTCCTTTTTTCTCCCCTATAACTGAAGACAGCATGTCTATCAATGCCTGCCAAAGTCATGGAGAAAATGTTGCTGGCAAAGGCCAATGCAAAGAGAACCACAAATCTCTGGCACTCTCAACATGCACACCCAGCAGCAGTGTTGGTATCATGGCTCCCATCAGCCATTCCTTCCTATCACACCCCCCTCCACCTTCCTTTTTTTATTCCCTACGTTGTTCTCAGGCCAGCAGCTATGTGTAAACAGGATGTGGGAGCTGTAGTGAAATGTATTCAAGTCCTGTACACCTCCCTCCTCACCTCTGGCTGCAACGTGCATCCTGCCTGGAACATCTGCTTCAGATAAATACAAGGAGAGTTCAAGCTGTGCAGGGAAGGGCACAGCCTGGAGTTCTTCAGCCTACTCTTGTCACCATCATTCTTTAACATTTAAAAAATATAGAAAAAGCATTTTACTTCTAACTGGGGGGCAGGTTTCCTAAATAGGTACTATTGAATAATTGTAAATAACCTTCTGCCCTACATTTAATAACAGAAAGATATTCTAAGCCCATTAAGAATAGTGCAACCTACTGTTTGTTTATATGTTAGTTCTAGTAATGTTAACTGAAAGGTGTACATTCATATGTTGTTGATACTCATGATGTAACTCAAGAGGGACTTTCATGGTTGGCAGTGCAGTTTTTTTAAAATTGCCTCTGGTACTATGGCTAAAATAGATCACAGGGCTTTATAGCTAAAATAGATCATAGGGCTTTATAGCACTGAAAAGGTTTCAGTACAGCTTGAAAACTGAAAGCCAGAATAATGTAAATGGTTGCTACATTTCAGTAGATTCCACTGCAGGCAGTCTGGGAGATTCTAGGAATTCTGTAGTCATAAAGGGCAACTTAGGAGTCCTTAATGACCAGGTAACCCTGAGTAATACACAGCCAGTGCAGAATTGCACAGCCTCATTAGCCTTGTCAGAATTTGGACATGTGTGTTTATGGTCATCATCACAGGTTTCTCAGTGGACAGCCTAATTTTTAATATTACATCTACTGATACAGAAAAAAAAACCCTCAATGTCAAAATCATTCAGTATCAAAAGAAAAAAAAAGTATAATATCCTTACCAATCCCAAGGGTAACACATAAATACCTGTATGGCCACACTTAGGGAGCCCATGGACATGCAGATCCAGCAGGCTGCCTCCAGACCCAGAGAGAGAGGTTGAAGGGCTGTTGCTGGCACGGAGGAGACCATGAGGCTGCACCTTTATTTACACTTGAGAACAGAAAGGGAACTCCTTTCCCTTCCTACTTGTAACCAGACTCCCTCCTGTTCTGGCCTGACCTCTAACCCTTTTTCCTTACCCATCCATGGAGCATAAGAAATGAATTCTGTGCCCAGTGCTGAGGAAGTTTTAGGCATTGCTGCCCCTGCACACAGGTACACATGTATGTGCCCATGCACAAATGCTCACAAGGGAGTTAAGCAGGAGCTGGGCTCTGTGCCTAAGGGAGACAAAGGCCCACAAGAAGAAATCAGGTAGAAAATAACATTAACAAATCTACATTTCTACTTTCACTGACTTAAGGAGGATTAAGGCATTTTTTTCAGAGATATTAGAGATACTAGATACTAATGGGCTTTTGAACCAAACCTCTATTTAACTTTGCACACATCTGTCGCATTTACTTTCTGAAGCTCTTGTACAGGTATTTTGATCAATACATCTGATCAAACACAGCCATCTGCAATGGTACTGTCTAAATTTGGATTAACCACATATTCTGCCCTTACAATGAACTGACAGAAACAGCACTTCTGGGGTACCACTCACCTCTTGTTAAAGTAGATCTCTAAAGTTCACTGAACATCCTATTAAATAAGTTTAGCCACAAGGTGCCTGCTTTCTCCAAGGTTAAAAGCCAGACCCACATAATCTTGCCTACAGAGGAAAACATTTCAAATATTTGAGATGCCCCTTACACTTAGTGACATTAATTGAAGCAAAAATTTGAGGAAAACATTCCTAAATGAATGAAGTAAAATTGAAATCCTGTAAATTAAATTAGAAGTACCTCTTTTTTATATACACTGTACTCACAAGACATCTTGCAGATGCTTTTGGATTTTTTTTCTATCATTTTACACATATATGTATAAAGGCTTGAGGGAGGAGGGCAGGGAGCTCCCCTCCCCAAGTAGTTTCTTTGGGGTTTTTCCCCCCTTTTATAGAAAAAAGATCTACAAAATAAAGTACATCATTTTCATTAGACTTTAGACTCAAAATTACAACAGCCCATTCATTCAAATGTCTTTTGCAATATATCACACTCACAAAGCTCTCACCTTTTTCACCATAGGAAAAAAATATCAGTGGAAGGAGGACATTTCAATTAATAATTCTATCATAAACTGGGATCTGACTTGGGTACTTTGATTCAGCTGAACTTACTGAGAAAGCATGGACGAGAAGACAAGACTGCGATAAAGAGCATAATCTCTTCTCCAAAAGTATTTTGTCTGGACAACTGCTAACCCTATATAGTATGAGAATATTTCATCCCTGCAAAAGTATGGAAACTCAGAATCTCCACTTTTGTACTTTCAAACTGCACCAGTATCTAACAACGAAGATGATATCAGGACTTATACCACAAGGTGCTACAGAAAAGCTTAAACAAATTAAAAAATCAAAGGGAAAGTTAAGCTGCAGCAATGGGGATTTGCTCAGGGTCACTCAACAGGTTTGTAGCAGGACTGGATGTTGAGCACTTGAGGCCCCCCAGAATCCTCTATCTGCAAACTGTCCTCAATTCCTACTATCACTAAGCCTTTTAAATCAAGGCTGCATGTTCATCATCCCCAAGGTAATAAGGTTATAAGTCTTCTTTTAAAAGCAAGAAGCACTTTTCATCCTTTCAGGAGGAGCAGCAATGTTCTTGAGAGTGTGATATTTCAATGCAAACAGGCTGTAGCTCTGAGGACATAAAAGACAGACTACTCACAGTAAGCAACAACAGGTCAGCACTCTGCAATGGGAGTCAGGATTATAATTTCCTGCACAGACATGAAAAAACTAATGCAGATATTATTCCTTGTAATGTGATCAGGCCTGGGTCTAGGCTGTCACAGGTCCTGTTTGCCACTCTTGCTTAGTACAAGGCTCAGGAAGGAAATTTACTACAAGGCCTAGGATGCCCTAGATTTTCTTACTCATCCCATTTTTAAGGGTAATTTCAGCCTTTTCTAGCTGTCTCAAATTCATTTTGGAAAATGCTTATTTGAAAGGACTTGAAATGAAATAGGCCAAAAAAAAAAGTACAGACATTACAAAACAGTACTTTATCATAGTATCCTTCGTCACTTTATCATAGTATCCTTCATCACTTTTTGCTCTCAAGTCACAGGAATTGCAAGTGCCAGCTTCTCTGCAATTTGCTTGCCAGCTTCTCTGCAACCACCCCAGCAGCACTAACTCAGAGCACACTTGCTGCTGACATTCAGCTCTCCAAAATGTATGTAAAGCTTTATAAACATGATTTCTCCTACTTCCAGCACAAAATCCTTGTTAGTCTTTTAAACTATATACATCTTCCAGGCAGAAGGTAAAGGCAACCTGTAGTGGCCACTGCTGCCCAAACTAATAGGAAAGGGACAATGTTGTTTTCTTTACATTTCTGACATGACACATCACAAAGAAATGCCAGATCAGGGTCAAGTTACACTAAGCCACACTGTGCTTTTTGGTCTTGTGATGTGACGTAAGCTCTTAGCAAGCAATGGAAGAATTGTAATGTAAAGAAAGGCTTTTGAAAGGTCTGCTAGAAGGAATTAATTGTTGAGCATGGGAAGAAACTAAGTGGCTGGTGTTCCCCAAGAACTAAGTGCTGGCTCCAAGCTGTGCTCCAGGGTTGTGCCCTGCTGGAATGAACAGACCAACCCACATGTCCCATGTCAGCATCAGAGGCCACCCAGTGCCACTGGAGAGTGCCAAGTGGCTGGAGGGCACTCTGTTGCCCAGCTGTTTGGTGGCAGCTGCAGTACAGAGACCATGCAGCCCACACTGTCCTCTTCCCCCTGAAGGTGGGTACTTCACTTTGCTCCCCCTTTGAGTGACTCAACACTGTCCTGTTCCATACTTTTCTTAGCCAGTAGATGATACCTAGTCACCTAGCCAAAGCATAATTGCTCAGACACAGAAAAACAGGAGAGAGGCAGCAGAACTGTGATTCTACTGGCAGAGCATGAAAATAAGGAATCAAATGGAGCCCTTGCATCTTTCCCACCCTTATATAGTTTTCCCCTCTTTGCCTTCAAAGCCAAATATCTTAAACCCTGTAAGTTCTAACCCTATTACAGCTGGAGTGACCCATGAGGATTATGAGACAAGGAAATGTAAAGGAGTCAGAGAAAATGCAAGTGAACAACAGAAGGGCAGGAAACAAAATCACAGAACAAGAAGGGACAGGATATATCAACCATAGTAAAGGCTTAAAAAGGAGGAATTTTATGCTAATTTCATGCACAGTAAAGAGTAAGGTGAGAACAAAATGTAAATGACACTTCTAACTTCAAGTAAACATCATTGTTATTGTCAGCCCTGGCTTTAGAAGGGTCACTCTTGAGTTTCAAATCGACTCTTTTATCTTATGCAATACATAAGATGTTTTTTCCTTTATTTTTCAAAGCACCCTATAAACTTCACCACTTATGGGAGGCACTTTTTAAAGCAGGGCTCAACAGACAAAGGATGGTATGTCCTTTGTACGTCCTACAAGAGTACTGTGTACACAGCTCTGGAGAAGGTGATGTTTATAGCAGCTTAACTGGGGCTTTAGGTGTGGAGGCAGAAACTGAAAGAGCGAGGGGCTTGGAAAAGAACCAGAAAATCAACCATGACAGAAGCAGATGCAAATTAGAATAGAAAGATCTATTAGTAAAGAGCCAATCAAGAATAACACTTACTAAACCTATTCCTTGTAGTACTCAGCATGTACTAAAGTACACTTTCTCTTCTGGGATTTCAGGAAGGAAGCAATCCCAGCACTTTTCATGCACACTGGGACAGGGACAGTGATTATGGCTGGAAGTAAATGGAAGAGAAAGTTTCCTTCTTCTGTTTACATCTTCCATAATCTCTACGGTGGCAAATCCATATTTGGAAGCCTGTTAGGTAAGCTTTTTTTAGAGTTGTTTTATCTTTAGCAAACACTGCTGTCTTTCACAGAATAAAAAAAAATACCATAGTTCCTTCTTATATTTTTAGGTTTAGTTTGTTTTGCTATTGGTATTTTAAAACAGAGGTGTTTATTTGCAACTAAGTATTCAAGGGGCCATTAGAAATACTCCATGTGACAGCACACTGAGACTGCACAGTCCTGCAACTCTACAGTACAAGAGACTAACACCAAACACTTCTGTTCTCCAAATTCCCCATTTTATAGATACTTCAATTTTTCTAAGTCATATCTTACAAGTTTTCTGATATGAAATGCTGCTTTGCCATGATGCTCCCATATTCATACTTTTTCTTTTGAATAGACACAAGTTTTCATCAAAGTTAATATGAAAATGAGAATACAATTTGAAGCTAGCCAAAAAAAGTTATGTCTTATTGCACACAGTGGGTCTTACTGCTCAAACATCTTCCTTAACTAGTTAAGATACCTGAGATATAGCTGAATATACTGTAATAAAGCTTTGATGCACATTCAGAAGATGTGATTCACAGGGTCTGGGATGCCATTAGGTGGTAGGCACTAGTAAAATTACTTTTTCTTTTTTTTTGTGGTAGTACTTGTAGAGTTTTTGCTGTTTCAAGCTATCTCTCAGAACAGAATATTGACATGACAATTGCAGGTTATAAGCTGCGACAGGATGTATTATTCCACTGCACTTGAGGAATAGCTCACAAATCATACACCAAATGAAATATGGAACAGAAGGAGAGTGCTGCCTCTTTCGAGTAATACATCTCTTATGAGTTCTGATTTATCCATAAACCCAACCTTCAGGTCTTCTATGGACTGCCTTCTGGGTCTTTTCAGACTAATTCACAGCAACTTTCTGAAAAGTTCCTTTTCTTACTAAGAAAAGTTCACGCTTTTCCTCTCAAATTCTCAGAGCGAAACTGCTGAAGGGAGCATCACACACCCTAACTGGGAGGCTGGAGTGTGGCCACCTCTGCTGCCTTTTACAGGCCAGGTCCTGTTCTGCCTGCTGCCCTGGAGTTCTGCTGGTGCACGGAGCAGGGTGATGTCCCTGCTGATGGTGCCTGGGCTTGCTGGGCCAGCCAGCCAACTCAGGATCCGCCTTTGCCCTGGATAGGTGGTGGGAGCATGGTGGCCAGCAGGGCTTCCCAGCTGCTCTGTGTTGCACCTCTTCCCCGCCTCAGCTGTGTTTCTTGAACTCCCCAGGCAGAGAAGGGTCCTGAGGCAGAGCTGAGGCCCATGGCCAGCTCGCCATGGTGTCCCTGCGTGCCAGGCCTGTGCAAACGCAGCGCTCTGGTACGTCCCGCGTCCCGACAAGCGAGTTCATTCCTGCCCACACAGCCAGATCAAACAGTGCTCAGGAAACAATCTGGGATCCATATTAGCACTGGGTACTGCCGCCCCAGAGCAGCATAGCGGGGTGGGGGAGCTCTGCTTCTAGCACATTCCAATTGACAACAGCTGGGACGGCTCCGCTCTGAGCAGCTGCCTCCGCCGCGGTCCCACCGCACTGCCTTGCTCTGTGCAAAGCTTTGTTTTGGCTAGGGACGAGTTTGTTGAGCTTTCTTGTGCTCAAGTCTCACACAGAGACTTTCCCTTTGCCCATGGCATGTGACCCTGCCAACTTACGGGCCCACATCCCCAAAACAAAAAACAACTTAAAAAAAAAAAAAAAAGAAAAGAAAAGAAGGTTAATTAACCTTAGGTCTGTTCTCAGCAAAGCTAAGGCTGCCATAGATAAGTAATAAAAATAGCTTCTCAATGGTCCTTGTGTCTGTCAGAGTCTCACTCTGTGATCTTTCAGTCAAAACCATGAAAGCGGGAGGGGGGAGGAGAGGCTGATTCGCTACTGTCCTTTTCTTGTGCGTGTGTTCCCAAGGCTGCCTGGCTCTGTCCTTCAAATCATCTCCACCAGTAAATCATTTAGCTCAACCTGTCACTCTCAGCCATTGTGAGGAGACAAAAGCTACCCATTTAACCCCAACCATAGCTGATTCACGCGGTGGGGAAGGCAAGCTCACAAAGGGAAGCTAGCAGGGAAGGTGGCAGTTGGGTTGGATTTCATGTAGACTGGTGCTGGTTTTCCCCTATTTTTTTTCTTTTTACTTTTTTTTCCCCTTCCCCTCTGTTATTTTAAATTAGCAGCACGTCTCATACTGGGATTGTTGTTTGAAGACCACATGTTTGTCAACAGAGCTGTTCTGCTTGAGTAATCTGACCTCAGCCTGGCTTCAAAGGTTTGAAAGGGCAAGAAACATACATATCAGCACACATCTATTACCCCTTTCACCTGGACAGAGTTTTGGACAATTTTTGTTTCTTAAGGAAAAAAAAAATATGGTAACAAAACAAAAACATCCAATTAGTCACAGGGTACCAGAGCTATTTCAGTCAACCTGCTATTTGGGGAAATTTGCACTGCAATTATCAGGTTCATTTCACCTGAAGTATTGCACTAAACTGTCAGCTAAAACCTTGAATCATAACCTCTGCCCAAAGCCTGCACCTCAAATGAATATCTCTTGAGTTGCAACAGGTTGTTCTCTCTGCCAAGCAATCACTCTGCCTAGGTATTTTAAAATTAAAAATTAATCCTTTGACACAGAAATCAACTGCTAACGCTTCTTTCCCCTAATGGCCCTGGGCAAAGTTTAGTCTTCATGTACCTCCCACCCGTGAGCAACAAAAACCCTGAAAAATTAAACAGGCCATCAGAGAGCAACAAATTAACATTGTTGATAGTAAAATAAAATGCTTAGAGAAACCAAGCAATACTGCAGATAGATCCAAGTTTTACTCCTTTCCCCCACCAAATTCCAGAATATCCCTGATGAACACAAATCTGCCATGAAGCAAACTGTAATTTATGTATAAAGCAGATTTGCAAATATACACACTTTTGATTTCTAATGATACTGCTGTCAATCCAGTAACTACCAAGTGCATTGCTAGGTTTTAAGAACCAAGCACTGAAGTTGACAAAGACTCACAAACACAAAATGGGCCATGTCTGTGCTCCTCCTGCGATATTTCTGATTTTTGTTATGCATGTGAGATCCAAGAAATGGCTATGTACTATACATTTTTGTAATCTTTTTAATGTGCCTTTTAACAACAAGCAGTTCAGGATGTGGTTATTGCTCAGTGTGTTAGACATGTTTATTCTCCTGTTGGGCATTTAAAATGCCTTAAGTCCTCTTTTCACTATGAATTGCATGTCAAAATGTTGGTTTGGATATCAAATTCTCTCATAACCCCGCCATTAGGAAGAGTCTTTGTCTGCCTGAGTTACTCCTTTGATTCCTTTGTTTTGTTTTTTGTGTTCCCCTGACAGGTCTATCCTACACCTTTCTATAGCTAGCAGGGTAAAGCAGAGTTGGGAAAACATGTTTTGCATTACTGAGTTTGCAGTCTCACTGTAAGCTTTCTCACAGATTCTTCTTCAATGGAGGGTGGAGGGGTGGGGAGAAAGCATGCTTTTCCCTGAGACTGCAGAGTATGTGAATTGTCTTCTCTTTCAACCTATGGGGCAGTCTTCACAGATTTCAACACAAATGGAAGAAATATCTGATTTCCCATTCCATCTGGATTCAGTTTCTTTCTTCCTCTTTGTATAGTTTCTTAGAGACATTATGGAGCTCACTGGAGGGGCTGCTTACATATGACTATGGCAGCTCTGGGCATTCTGCCAGAATTTCACTCCAGGAGGCTGCAACAGGAATCTTTAATTAACTTGAACCAAAACACTGAATGGCAAAGAACAAAGCCATGGGGCTGGAGAAAGAGAGGAGGAAAGGACAGAGCAGAAAATAATGTTTCCCATATTAAAATCTCCATTTTTGGTCATGGTATGACATGATCATAATGTCGCCTTATATGTATTTACAAGAGCATAGGTAATAATTCCAAAATCCTGTCTTACTCAGTATATTTTGCCTTTCTTTCTGCTCATGGAATTAAGATCTCTGATTGACCTTTGCTCAACTGACAGAATTCTCTTGACCCCTACATGAACATAACAGTTTGATTACACATATCCTCTATAATGTACAACATTCAAAATGTGAGATGACTGCATCTTTCACATCTTGAGCATTGCAAAACTACTCTGCAATATTGCAAGAGTGCACAGGAGTTCCAGACACTGAAAAAGATCCCACTCTGCATGGCATGGTACCAGTATGGTATGTCCCTGTTCTCAAAAGTTTACATTCTAAGCATAAGCAAGAATTAGATACAGACAGATGAATACCATAACTACTTACTGAAACAGCATTGTTCATTGTTGTGAAATGTTTTCAAAACAGAATGGATAATGTTTCACACTCATTTTGCAGAAACATAGAAGATGCAAAGCAGCAGAAAATCAGGTCTGAAATACCTTTCTCACTTGAGCTCAAGGAAATGAGATGAGTGATTTCTTTGCTGTCTGTTTTCTGGTTAAATATGTGTGCAGAATAATTACTCTAAATGCAAAACTAATGGTGATTTCATGCATATTCATTCAAGTGAGTTTGTGATGGAGGCCCTGGTACTGTTCTAGCTAATGAGGCACAGTTGTTCAAATATTTGTAAAAACAAACATAGAAAGGACTTGTACATGCTCAACATGAACTTATTTACACATTCAAAGGAATATTCGAGTGTGAATTGATTTGCCAGTTGGTGGCTTGGAGTGTATTATATCTGCATCTCCTGGCTTAATGACATCCTAAAAGAATCCAGTGTGTGGTGCCTCTGATGTGAACCAGCACATGGTAGCTGGCAACAAGCAAGGGAGTCCTTAAAAGCACAGCACTGATCCACACAGAAATGCTAATGTCAACGTACCCAAATTCCAAGGAATCGTTGCATCCTCAGAAGCATATATACTTTTTCCTATCCTAAATTTTCAAAACAAATTAAACCCCAAAAAAAGCAATCTTTAATTTCCTGTTTTAAACTGATGTTCAGTATTACTGCCTAAATATTTATGGGAAAGAAATCCTGTTTCACTGCTCTGTAAAGCAATCATGTACTTACCAGGTATAGTTTGAAAACTTAACATAGAGATGACTGCCAGAATCCCCTCAAAACAGAAGTTTCCACCAATGTCTGAGGTTGTGTCATGTTAGGAGCACCTGCCAAAGAATGTAAGAATCATTAAAGTGAATATAATGTCTTTGATAAGACCCTGATCAATTTTGCGGAGATCAGGGTGCCTTGAATAAAAGAATACACCTTAAAGAAGTCTCTGAATTTTTTTTTTTTGCAGCTACCTTCTTTAGAAGCCATAATACACAGTGAGCAGACCTGAGGAGCTATTTGTAATATATTTGAATTTTTTTCTTATTGTCTTCATCAATTTATTTATAACTGTATCTATATTTATATCTATAACTTTTTAATGAATAAGTTTGATTCACCCAACTTAAAATGAGCATTGCATGAGCTGTACAAGAACTGCATTTCGACTGAGAATCCAGTTTACACAACAAAATTTCTATCTGCCAAAATACAAATTTGACTCTGAGGTAGTGTAGCTTAACTAAAGAATAGCTAATGCCAAAACATTCAATTAAATTTAATAGCATTAGCAGATGAAGTTCTTTTCCAAGTTTTCTCTCTCTAAATATATTTATATATATATTTTGTGTGTGTGCATAGATAGATAGATATGTGGACACACAGAGAAACAATCTGATAGGTAACCAAAACACTCCCAATGAGAAACTGACCATGATTATTGAAACCTGTGAAGAATTAGCATGATACAAGTGTTGTTTTCCACCTAATCATTGTATGCTAGATCATTCTGGACTACATATCCACTAAAATCTGTTTTCAACATTTAAAGACATTATATATATACAATGAAGGCATCATTAGTAATCTCTGGCCTTTTTCTGGCAGATGGATTGATTTGGCAATATAAACCAATCTCTCAAGCAATACAGTCTAACTTAGAAGTTTCTGTGAAATCCTGTGTTGTTATTTACATTCCTAAAAATACCAAAATGAAGAATGGTTTCAAATCCAAAGTGACAGCAGAATAAAACCTTCTGAAATCCCTAATCAGGATTCACTCCTCATGTGATAGGTTCCACTGACAGTAGAGATAGAGCTGAGGCAAAGTCCACTCACATTATTTTCATATGACAAACAGCCCTGATTGTTTTGTACTGACTGATTTTTAATTGAGTGTTTATGATTAAAAGAAAAATTATTGATGTGTATATTAACAACCTTTCACTACAAAAGTGAATATGGGCTATCCTGCTCCATTTTGTTTCACATTAACTTCTGTCAGAATTTAGCAATTCCCTTTTCTAATGAAAATTAGGCCATTCTGAGTGACAAATGGCTGTTAGAAATACTGATTACACGCAGTCACAATAAAAATAAAGTTACCATCATTAGAAATGTAAAAGTAATAGAATGCCTTGGCTCACAAGAGATTACTTAATGGGAAGACTTTTCTTACTAGCTGACATATCCCCATGCTCAGCAAGATTTCATTCCATGGGAGCTGCTCACTGGTGCGCCAGTACTGCTTTCCAGTTTGCTCTAATTCCCACTAGTTTCCAGGCATTTCTAAATGAGGCCCAGCACTTCTCCACATTAAGGTTCTGCCTTACATCAGACTCCAACAATTTTCTCTTTAAAAAAATTGAGGGGAATATCTGAGAATTCTCTTAGAGCAGAATTTAAATTAAATCTCCTTATTAATGATGTATGGATTTCTTTCATTGTTTAGGAGGCCTGAGAGCAGTTGAAAGAAACAAGAAGGCTTTTAGTAATGGGCACTAACAGCACCATTGTCCCTGCATGGAAGCTCTTGACCATTCAGTGTCACAGGGTCAAAAACAACCCAAGCTCTCACACCAAAGCAGTCTGTAGAAGGCCACACAGACCTCACAACACTGATTCCTCAGAGCTTGGGTGGGTTTTTGTGAGTGATATGTTAAGTTCAGCATTGGAAGGCAGAGAAATTAATTTTTACTAAATGTTACCATCATTCAGACTTCCCAAGTCCATTTTTGATTTTCTGAGTTAGGTTGGAACCAGCTAAAGTGTGAATTAGAATTATTATAAAACAGCCTTCTCTTCTAACAATTTTACTTCTGGCCCATTCTCTGTCAAGCACTGGGCAGAGTGGTACTGTCTTGCAAATAATAGTGACAGAAATCATGGAGGTATACAAAGCAGGGGAGGGGGAGAGAAAACAGGACTAGGAAAGGAATTTGCTTGACTTCATGAACCTTATGAACTGCTGTGTTTAACTGCTAAGAAAATGTTTGATTCTCTTTTTGTCTGGTTCTCCTCTCCTTTTCCCAGCTTCTGCAATGTGTGACCTGGATGATGCTTTAAGTTGCAGATGGCAGCCCAAGAAGTCTCATGTACTTCAGAGGGAACCCACCAGCATATTCCTGTATAACTGCTAAATAAATTAAGTTCTGCATTTTGCTGCATTTTATCAGCCACAATTAATATGTGTACAACTCCACAGTATGTACAAGTGCTAAAGCGTGGAATTGTTGTGCTTGCACAAAGCACAGAATTTATCGTGTTTTGTTGTGTCAGTAAAAAGAATGTGAAAACCTGAGAGCCCAAATGTTGCCAATATACCAAAATATTATAAAAACTTATTTTCAAAAAAGCATTCTGTCTCATTCTCACTGTCAGAGAAATGCAATAGGGTGGGAGAAATAAAAAGCTTCTCGTGCACAAAATACACATCAGTATTCCTACTCCAATGCTATTTTTCTGAAGTTTACCTTCTCATTCATGATGTTTTACTTCTTGCCTGGCTTCACAACTCCAGCAAGACTTTCTTTACAGTCTTTACTATTATCCCATCACAATCTTCACCACATGAGTTTGAGAAAGGAGTTTTGTTTCCTGGGAGTTCTGAGATAATACTCCAAACCAATTTTTTTTTCAATCTCACACCAGAACGGCACAGGAGGCATTTGGAAGCAGAGGGAGCAAAGCTGCTAACTGAGGACTTCTATTTCTGACTGTTGTTTTAATGCAAAGAATGTTTACCTCGTGTTTTGAGTGAAACTAACAGTAAACCACAGCAGTTCTGCTAGTGTTTTGTACAGTGATGCTCCTAGATGAAGAGGAATTTTTTTGTGAGGGGGCTAACAATACTGCAGGGGGCCATCTTGCTTCACTGAACTGGAACATCCAGTCTTTTGAGAATACTCACACATTAGGTTGTAAGATTACTCTCACTATAGCAACCCCCTTCCTTTTTTTCTTCCTTTTTTTCTCCCCTGTTTTTGCTTTTTTCCTTTTAAAAAGATGGCATTTTACAAATTAACTCTGCCACTACCTATTATCTTCCTCAACACCTTCTGGCTTTTCTCTTCCTAAACCTCCTTCCTTTTGCACCCAGTTTCAGCTGCTTTTTTCAGTGTTTGGCTGCTGCACTTCAGTTTGTATAGAGTTGATTTTTTACAGAACACGGTGGTGTTTTTTGTCCCGCATTATCAGTAATTTGTCAAATTAAAAAATTCAGGCCACCTCTTGATCACTTTGATTCTCACTTTCTCTGAGAACTAGGCTTTGACTCTATTCTGAGCAGTTGTGAATGAAAAGTAGACACTGTATGAATGGTTTCAGTCTTACATATCTGACAAAACTGCTGCACTATTGAAGGTGTCAGGGTAAAATTAATCAGCTGGTTGGTACAAGAAAAAAGAAAACCTACATATCAATGAACAGCTTGTCCCTCCAAGTAAAAACATCTTAAACAGCAGCATGACTGAAGTCTAGGGAGGAAAAAAAAAGGTAGATCTTCAAGCAGTCTTTGAAAGTCCAGAGGAAGCTGTTTGAGCCTGACCAGATGCATGGAAACTTCAAGGCTCCTGGATCCAGTACTCATATCCAAATTCAGCTGCCTGATGAGTGGGGGGAAAAGAGCCTCATCTTGCATGAAGATTTACTTGCACTTAGTCAGATCCATAGGGACAATGATGGGTACCTGTCCTGAATAGGACTGTTCCTGAATATTAGGGATCCTTTGGTCCACAGAGATTCTTCAAAGGCAGGAAATGGGACAGAGAACACAATTTGGATCCCTGTTTCTATTTTTGGCATAGACACTAAAAAAGCCTATAAGGACATATTTATGGCAAAACACATTAGATATAGCCCAAGAAAAACATAGACTGGTTATTACAAAAAGGTGAGCTATACTGAAATTATTTAACACAGTGCAGTTTATCCCAATAAAGATTCATCTTTTCTATGACCTTTCTAGCTGACAAGTGAAATCCCACTAAGAAACTGTGTCTAAAGAACAAACCAGACGTGTTGGGAGTATTGTTTTTTTTAACTGAAATATATGGTGCACATCTGACCAAAGCACAGAAAGCAAAAGTCTAGGTTATGCAATGCACCTGAGAGAGGGTTTCTAGACCTCAGTCACTGCAGGAAGGGAGGGCCTTGATCTTAGTGGCAAACTCTGTTTTTGTCCCTGGATAAACAGAAAAATGAGCTACCCAGCTACATACGAGCTGGATTTAGGTTGCCGACCCTTGACTTGGTGTTGACAGAAGCCGGGAAAAGGAGGAGGAGACTTTCTTGTCTGGCTTGAATTGTGTGTCCTGCCAAAGCTATTTTGAAACTAAGTTGGAAATTTCCTTACACCATATGTGATAACAAAAGTGACCTTATAGGCAAAATATTTGACTTGCTCCTTCAGGAGCCCATACAGCTGTCCTTATAGCTCAGTAAAAAGAGCAAAAGAAAGAAGGCAGTGTATCATACTCTGCAGGACTGCAGAACTGCACAGAGCTATGAAGACTTAAAAATATTTAGTCATATATCACCAAAATGCAGTACTAAGGCACCTTGGATAAAATATCTAGTGTAGTCTTCATTTCTTTCTTCTTTTTTTCTGATCTTTCTATGTGATCCTTCCTCAAATTACTGAAGCAAAGAGAAATGCCCTTTTACCCAGAGCAATACAGTCTAATTTGGGGCCAGTAATATTAAACTGAAAAGTGTCCCTTGCAGCAATAATTTTTAAGTTGCTCTGTAAATACAGGGAGTATTTTATTCACTACAGCTTCTTCGTGCTTCACATATTATTATGCCTGATGAGGATATCACTGCTCCTTCTCCATAAGAACAGAGAACTGAAATGAGATGTCTGGTACAGCTGGCTCAGGAGCTGGGCTGCCCTCAGCCAGCACAGCCCAGTGGAGCAGGAATGGGGGAAGCAGAAACACCGGGCACCTGACAGAGGAGCTGCCATTGCTTGAATCCCACCCATCCCCATCGCCATCCACAGCACAGCTCCATCAGTCCCTGGTACAGGCCACAGATTTTAAATTACAGTAGAGCTGGCACTGGCAAATGCTTTTGCTTCCATGTGAAGAACAGTTTGGTGGCCTCAAACCATTTCCTAAAATAAAATCCACATAGCATACAGTAACTCATAATTGGGCAGTTAAAGGGCAGATGCTGTATGTTTATCACTGTACAGAGAGATTTATCTATTAACCCTAGGGACAGTCCATGGCAGATGACTCTTCAACAGCTGGAAGGGCAGTGTGATAAATTTTGTTGCCCTGCACTAGGGCCTGTTTGGTACTGGTTCTGTGGCAGGACAGAGGTGCCAGTGTCAATGTTACAAAGAGAGAAAGAAATGTAAAAGTTCAATCAATAAAGGCTGCTGAGACCAGAGTCAGGCAGCTTTGGTCAAGCACTAAACTTGGAAGTCTTTTCCCCCAAGGGCTTCCTTTTTTGTCTCTAAAACAAAGGAAAGTGAAATGAAAACAAGAAATGCTGACTCTTTAGCAGTGCATTGTGTGACTAAGCCAGCTGTTGCTCTGATACCATCATTTTTGTAGCCCAGCCTGTTTGGACTGAAGGCAAAGCCTAATTCATCCTACCAAACCTGCTGCTTTTGATAGCTAGACAGGGCAATAGATACTAGCAGGATATTCTTTAGCCCTGTGAACGTACACACACACAAGAGGAAGTCTGAGCTGCCAAAAATACATAATGACAAAAAAAAAAATTTACTATTTATTTACTATTCCTAGCAAAAAAAGGCTAGTGGGAGTAGTTTGACTAACTCTGTTATTCAACTACTCTTTCATTAGATGCTTAGTTACTTTTAACACTTCCAAAAGTGCAGAAAGTTATTTACCAAAGATTCAAGCTTTTGCAAAGATGCCCTCCAGCCCTGAACTTACAGCTATTCATGCACTAGTGTTTTAATGAAAGCCAGGCCAAGTATCTAACAGGGCTGGGGTGAGGCAGTTGTGGGGGGAGGTTTATATTAAAATGCAATACAGCACCAAAGACAGCAATAGAGACTAAACAAGAGGAAAGTCTTCTCTCCCTGCACTCATTTAGCAAGCACATGGAAATAATTGTTGGCCCAGAGACACATATCCATAATTGCCATTGTGCTTGGAGAGCCAGCACACCAGCCCTGCACACCCTTACAGAGCACAGAGAGTATTGGAATGCAAATCTGCACACCAAGCATCGGGATTTGCGTAGGGGGCTCTCACAATGAGCAACATTCCCAATTAGAACAAGGCTCCCAGACCAGGTCAGCAGCCATGCAGCTCACAGGAGTTCATCAGCATGGGAAAGACTTGTAAGCCAAGCAGCTCTCCTGTCTTTAAAATAATTGATTTACTATTCATGTCTGATGAAGCCTGAGTTTAATCCAGTGTGCTAAAATAAGGAGATGATTGTTGAAACAAGGGCTACTCATAAAATTCAATAATGTGCTGTTGCTATTTTGATAGACATTAGTTTTTAAAAGTTCATGGATAGTTCAAATAAAATTGTGCATTTCTTTTATGTCATAAAATTACCAAAGCCAAGAAGTTTCTTTTAAGAGCAGTGTGAAGGAACTGAAGGCTCAAAGCTGTGTGCCATGTTAAGTTTTTTCTCTGCACATGAGCCAGACCACTCGAGGTGACAAAAGTGACTGGGTAGGTGACAGGGCTGGGGAGGGGAGCAGTGATGCTCAGCTCCTGCCAGGAAACATGCTGTGCAAGCTTTCCTCTTTTTCCAGCACATATGGGTGACAGCCAGCAGTAGGTCTGCATCTCCACCCCCATGGCATTGCCTCCCTACTGCTTTCTGACCCCACATGCTGTATGTCATGACTGCACTGGTAACTCACAGACCAGGCTGCCACACTGCCTGACATTGTGAGAGAGAAGAAACATAAAGTTATCAGAAAAGTGCCATGGACCCAGCTACAAGAATCAAAACATAAAATTCCACAGGTCTTGATCCTAGACTCTGTTGCTCAAGGCAAGCAAGACAGATTGTTTCATCATTTAGATTCAAAATTCATCAAACATTTAATAGACTGAGGTTAAATTTTGGGTTGGGGACATGGAAGATTACTGCTTGGATTTGAATCAAGGTTCTCAAAAATACTCAAATTTACATAATCAGCACCAAAACACATTGTTGCAGACAACACTCAATTAAGGGGTGTGTGAAAGTCAGCACTTTCACATTCAACAGGATCTCTCAAACTGGAACCCTTTACACACACTGGAAAAACAGGTGGCACTTGGGAGGGCACAATAACAATAACTAATGGAAACAGAAGATTCATACTCTGGCTCAGACCCCCATGTGCTTATTTGAGGAAGAGATCAATTTAGGCCTTTAACTCTGCAGTTTTTCTAGCTGTGGGATAAAACCAGAAAGGTCATCCACAAAATGACTTTGCTAAATTCAGATTAATGACTCAAGGCAGCCCATAAACTAGATAGAGTCACAGTAGGTGCATTTGAAAGGTGTCAGTGGAAGACTGAAAAACTGAAAGACTGAGAAACATGAAAACAATTCCTTGACGGACAGGGAAATAATAGATTTTCAACTAGCATTCTACTTTCAATGTTCCTTTTCATATCACACCATTTCAAAACAAAATTTAAAAATAGGAAAAATAGTTAAAACCATATATATATTTATATATAACACAATAGAATTTTGAAATTGCTATGCTGAACTAGGTGCATGTGGAAGTAGAAAAATAAAATTATGTTGCTTTGTATCAGAGAACAATACAGGAAATTATTAATGTATGGTTTTATCATCCTTCCTGACAATAGAAGGATCAGATGTCCCAGTGAACTCTTCTGGTAATTTTCTAACATAGAGACCATTTTCAACAACTAAAAAGAAGCAAAAGCAGGGTCCAGCTGTTTGATTTCTCCCACATATTTCTCCCTGCTTTGCTGTTACTGCTGTTGCCTCACTCTCTAGATCATAAATTGGAGTTGTTTATAGCTTGGAGCTCATCAGTGCCATAAGTTTTCTTGACATAGGGTTCCAAGGGATGGTTTTCCCATATGCTTCACAGCCCTGCTTTATTGGGGTGGCACTATGACTTGAAAACAATAAAATAAAAAATTACCATAGGAGAAATATTGTTGCATTTCCACAGAATCTACAAATTGAGTCACCACTAGGATTTAGCTGTCAAACGATCCCAGAACCAAAAAGAAGCGCTCTGACCCTAAAGCTGTGGTCTTAGGACAGTTTGATTGCATGCACTTCAGGGCACACTGTTGGGACATTTGCTCAGCAGCACTGAGACTCCAGCCTCTGGTAACATGCTAGTGCCCTTACAAAAGATCTATTGTACTTTCTGCTGTTTACAAACAGCACATGAACCAGCCAGGTTTCAGCCTGTGTGAAGAAACAAACTAGTAAAAAATATTGTCGATTATGCTCCAGTATTTGTGGAAGAAGTTGAAAAAAGAATTAGCAGTTTAAGTTCTGCTAGTGATAATGCAGTTTGGTTACCTGCAATCAAAGTTAAAAAAAAAAAAAAAGTCACAGTTTAGTCTGTAATTTCTTCTTCATTTCCTAGATAAAATATTCTGCACTAGACCCCTGAGTGGTGGTTGAAGGTCTACTCTCACAGCCTACATGTGTGACAAAGGGAAGGTCAGTCTGTTTGTCTTGGGTTTGTCCCCTCTGCCACATGCAGGCAGCACAGCTCATCTGCAGCGGTGGCCAAGCTCCAGCTGAGCTCAGTAACGCTACACCTGGCACAAGGATGTGAAACACCTCCCCTAGAAAGCATAGAAAGCACTGAGGTGTGAGGAATTGCTGCATTCCTTCCTCACCACAATTTCCTTCCACCTTTTTTTTTTTTTTGGTGCCAAAGGTGCGAATGCTAGCCAGCAATTTCAGCTGTATGTTTTTGTAGCTTTCTGGGCCTCCTTCACCGCAAGTTCATTCAGGGATGAGTGTCACTGCTGTCACTGCACTTCCAAGGCGTTTTTGTCTTCTCGAGGCTCAGCCTTAATGCCTGTGTAGACTGCAAGTCATACCAAAGGTATTTTGAGTCACTGTTTGTTTCACCAGCTATCAAAACATTTTAAGGAGCAAGAAGGGTTAAAAAAATAATGTAAGGAGCCATTAGCAAGTCTTTTCCTCTCCCCTACCCCTAATCTGCAAAATAGAGACCACTGAACCACGCTGCAAATTAACTGAAATGGAAAAGGAGGGGAAGGGGGAGACAGAGAAGCAAAACATTAAAAAATCCACTCTGAACTTCAGAAAGGTCATTTCTCAAAGGACTATTGACATCGGTGAGGAAAGAAAACACATCAACGTTTTTAAGGGGTTAAATAAATATTTTCTAGATGAATATTAGATGTCCATTAATATCTCTCTGTGCGTAGTCCACCGTAGCAGCTATCCTTTACTTATCCTGTTACCAAAATGAGGTGGGGAGAGAGAGAGAAAGGGAGAGAGATTTTCCTTTTCATTCGCTTTGCACTCTGATGGTTGAAGACAAGAAAAAAAAACTTTTCTGGCTCTTTTGAATGAACGGTCAAAGGTACCTTTGCGGCTCCTTCACAGGGTGAACTAATCTGTGACAAGTGTAGCTAATCTGATAAGGCGGCCGCATGTGCGCTAATGTGCTAATATGGGGGATTCAGAGCAGCCAGCGGCCGGGAAAAACCTCCGCTTCCTAAATGGGCCCTGGCCTGCAATAGCCCTGGCAACATATGCGCATTTTAACACCCGCTTAACAGGGACACAATGCGGTGGCCTTTGTTGTGCGACACAGAGGCGCGATTCCCATGGTGGGAATTTCTGCCTCACAGGCGACATTCTTTCAGATGGGCCTGGTGGCCTGGGCCGGGCCGGGCCCGGCGGGCGGAAAGGCCGGCAGATGGGGGGAAGGAAAAGGAAGAAAAGGAAAAGGAAAAGGAAAAGGAAAAGGAAAAGGAAAAGGAAAAGGAAAAGGAAAAGGAAAAGGAAAAGGAAAAGGAAAAAAAAGGAAAGCCCCTCCGCTGGTTCCCACACTGAAAACCTGGGTACTGCCAACATGCGACTTGGCTAAGGAGAGGAAGAGGCAGAGAAAGCTTGGAAGGAGGGAGGAATTGGTTCAAGCATGTTGGATCATGCTCCTAGATTATGGTGCTTTATCTAAAAGAGAGGTTGACACCAGTTTGTAATGTTGTGATATGCTATTTTACAGATTTTCTTTAGAGGGGGATTCTCTGGGAATTCCAGTTTCCCACTGGAAAGATCAAATGACATTTTCTTGTCTCCCTGATTGTTTACTGGACCATGAAGAAAATATGTGTGAGAGAGGATTAGCAATTTACTTTTAGTCCCGACTGTGCAGTCTGGGAAGAGGACTTTATGGACATTGACAGCTCAAGAGACAGGCTGTCAAGAGACTTCAGCACTGCTCATGGTGGTGGTGCCTCTCTGGACAAACAGATACTGCTCTGAATCCTCATTGGTTCCCAAAATTCCTTTGTTATCAGGTACCCCACAGGTATCCCTAATGCAAAATGGATACAAGAGTGACCCCACTTAATCTGGAGAAAAAGTCTACTCACCTAAGAGGGAAAAATTGCTAACAACATCCTGCGGGTGGGGAACATACCAGGGCTTACCAGACACACTTGTGAGTGTGCCTCTGTCTGCTTTCTGCTGTGGCTGGTGCCAAAACAGCACAGTTACCATAAGCTTGACAAAAGCACCCGGACAATCAAAAAGCACAAACCAAAATGCAGAAAATTCCATTTAAACTAAGGAGCAAAAGTTGGGTTTTTTTTTTACCATGAAGGTGACTGGAGCATGTTGCTCAGAGAGGTCGTAGAACCTCCCCTGCTTGAAGTCAAAACCTAAGTGGACAATGTCTTGGCCAAGTTGCTTTAGTTGACCCTGCCTAAACTAGTGATGGTTTATGGTTGGATGAGGTGATCTGCAGAGAGCTCTTCCAACATCTGCTATCCTGTCATTCCAAGAGCTCAGACTATTCCCCATCCATAAGTTCCTTAAAGAGTTATGATGACACAATGTCAAAGGCAAAACAACACCAATATTAGCTCCTTTTATCTCAAACAATATTCCTGCTTCATCACAATACAAAAAGTAAAACTATAGGGACACCTCTGCTACAAATATGTCCTCAGAAAAGTGCTCATCCAGAGCAACTAAGATTCAGAGTTATTTGGTCCAAGACACGAAACCAGCTTGGTTGAGTGTTCCCATGAGAGCACAACTCTGGTTTTAAAGTTGCAGTCTTTTTAGCCTTCTTCCATTTAAATCATATTCCCACATCAGCCACAGACAGGGCTGAAAAAAGTGAGATTCATCAAATACTGAGTAGTGTGTTTGGGATACATTAAAACAATATTATCCTAGCCATTCCACCTGTAGGATTTTTCTCAGCTCTCTGAAAGCATTAGTGAGCAAGAATAGCTGTGGCTCGTTTCTAAATGCGTAAATGGACAAATCTTAGTTATTCCTTTCCACTTTGTTGAATTCAGTGATACTATTTTATGTCGGAGTTTTGAATGCATAACAATTGACCCCTACTGAACAGTGACGACATTTCCTCTCAGAGGAAGTCCTAAGGGAAGGAAGGTCCCACATAAACAAACTTCCACTCAGTACAATAGAGTAGCCCACGAATGTGACCATTTTTTCAGGGCATGGGTGAGGCTGACACTCTCTTCCTGCTCATGTAGTCCAGGGCTTATCGCAGTCCTGTTTCCCTGTAATTTAAATGCTTGCATACTTCTATTTCATTTGTATTTTTCCCCACAAGGTGCAGATGTATCCCATTTTCCTGTTGCTGTGGAACACAGCTACAATTTCCAACCATGTTACATAAATGACCATCTGTGGTGAAAAAAAAAACGCTGATGCACAAGATTGCAGTGTGAGAATTTTAGCTAGCTAGCAAAATTTAGGCTATTAATACTTCTGACACTTCCTGACAATAAAGGCAACATGCACTGTTCCCTCTGTTT
This sequence comes from Calcarius lapponicus, assembly GCA_039654755.1. NCBI lineage: Eukaryota > Metazoa > Chordata > Aves > Passeriformes > Fringillidae > Calcarius > Calcarius lapponicus. Next base: position 73,820,465 of record CM077465.1, on the reverse strand, counting down.
TAGCATGCTGCTGTTGTATGACAGACAGCCATGGTCACTGCATATAGGGAAGAATCTCCAGGGAAAAGTTAAATAAAACCTAGTTGGCTATGTCTAGCTTTCCTTAAGCTTTTCAGTGTACTAAAGGCAGACTAATCAAAAGTTATTATGCTGATAAAGAGAGTGGTATCTAATTACATGTAACTAAAGAAGAATACTAAAATTTCATTAGCATGTTTTTGGCATCTTAGCATTTGCTGCAACCCAGAATCAGCAGTGCTGGAAATACTGAAAGCCATGGCACAGATCTCTGCAAGGAGCACAGCAGTTGTAATTGTAGATGGTGGCAGTAGTAAATTGCCAGTGCTTGTGTGGATGGACATAAGAGGAAATAAAGATCCTCAGTGACTTTCACAGACACATGGTGAAGTTCTGAGTGTTAGAGGGGCACAAGGCTGGCGTGTTTGTATCACCCCAAAACTCACACTTCATGCCTCATCCTCTTCAAAATACTGCTGCAGCAATCTTTCCTTTTCTCTGCCTCTGACTCCTCACCCTGTGGTCACTCATCTCTCACAGTGATTCTCTCTTCTTTTCTAAGTGTCAACCTGCCCACATTGCCCCAGCTATCCTCTGGCTCCATATCAGATTTCACTTTCCCCTACCTTCCTGCTTTCTGTACATTCTCCTTGTTTGATTTAAAGTTCCCTTCAATCTACTTTGCTATTTTGAAACTTTAAAGCCAAAGTGACCCAAATTAAGCCTTTTCAGAATAATTCATTAAGAGTGAAACGGTGCCTGTTTTCTCAGAGTTTTGTCTATCTTCAGCAAACACTGCCCTGTTTTGTTTGAAATTGTGGCAAAAATGCAAGGGCTGGCGAACATACCAGAGGGATAAAAGTTTGTGAAAGCTATACACCAGAATCAGATGTGCTTGGGTAACCTTAATGACTTGTTCTGATAGGCACACACAGCAATATACACACCCAGTCTTCTGATAGACATGCCTGAAGTACCTGCACAAATCAGCCTGTTCATGCACCAGCAAGCAAACCTGTGTACAAAACAGAACTCTGGGTGCTGCATGTATCTGCATGCACTCAAGTGCTGGCTTTCTCCAGTGTGCACTTTGCACATACACTTATTTTTCTGCTTTACAAAACACATGGAAAGTATCTGTGCTCACTCACATGTAACTTCTGAGTCCTTTTAGCTGCAGCCCTTGAGGACCCATCAAATAGCTTTCAACCCTCTGTCAGAAAATTTTTCTACTCTTACTTTCTACAGTTGATTTCTATGAGCTGCTGAATGGGATTTTGTTCATTCATAAATAGCAGCAATAGGCAGACATCCATTAATAATAGATTAATAATAATAAAAAACCAGAACATGGAGCAGAGCAAATCTAGCAATCTAGGGAAATTAATAAAAACAATGAGATTTTCTTTACCAGTGAAATTCAGATTTCATTTAATTTGAATTTTTTTTTCCTTTCTTCATATATTTTTCCTGTGTGGAGGAAACCTTTGCTTTGTGGTCCAAAGAAAAGAATGTGAATGAAAAGTACATGCTTCACATAAACAAATATGATCACACGCAAGAGATAAGTAGTATGAGTTTTTCAAAATTTTAGGCACATCTCCTCTTTGCAAATTAGGCCAGATTTCCTTTGAATTTTACAGAAGTGGTTACACAAGTTTCTCCAATTTCCTCAGTAGCCACTGTAAACTGCTTGTCCTAACCTTAAAAGATTCTGGGAAATCAAAGCATCTACAAAACCACTACTTTGGTATTATTTTGAGTAAAATCAAACATTCTCAGCATGCAGGTCTGGAAAAACAATGAATGTAAATTTCACATTCAGCCACTCACTTTTAGTTCAGAATGCATGTTTTTGTGCCAAAGGACTGTACAGGGTATATAATCCTTAGCTCCTTCAGGATTTTAATCTGCCATGAAGTATATGGTAAAAAGGTAAGTGTTCTTTAGAATCATTAACTTGCCTAAAGCAATGTGGATGTTCTTTATTTCTTTCTTGAAAGAGAAAGAGCATCTGAAAGTAGTTAACAGCCCAAACCCTGTAGTTTGCTGAGGCAGCAAGAAATGAACCTGGAAATGTCCCTGCAGGGCTGAGCTTTATGTTAATTAGTCAATTCCCAGGGCAGTGCTTGTATCGACAAGAGTATGCTATTGTTCTGTTTCCTCAGTACCGAGAATGTAGGAGCACAACATATAAATACATTTATTTATCATCACCAGAAGCATCAGGGGGACTGTGATATAGCAAAGCCACAGCAGACAGAAAAATTGCAGAAACCTCAACTCTGCTCTCACTCCAGTAAGAGAACAAAATTGTCCTTTTCATGCAATGCTGCTCATTGCAAAAGGGATTCCTTTCAGAATATCAAAAGTCTTAATTCAAACTTTAACTTTTAAAAAGCCCATTCAGTGGCATTCATGATGAGTGGGGCTTTTAAAAGTACTGGACTCACTCTGCTCCTCGTGCTGAGTGAGGGTAAGACAAAACCACCAGAAAGCAGTGCAGAAGAAAAGTAGCTGAGGAATTGCTTTCTTCTAAGGGAGCTGTGGAACAGCTCAGCCTGGAGAACACAGCACTGCTGCTCACCTCCTGTCCCAGCCAGGATGCTGCACTGCCCAGCAGTGTCCTGCCAAGATCTGGAAAAGCAAAGGCTGGTATGGCACCAGCCCCTTTGTGTTTCTTCATCCTGGACTAGTGTGGCCAGCTCCTGGAAACATAGTCCTTGTGTGGGATTTTAGACACAGAGCAGAGGACCTGCAGAAGAGAGCATGAACTCTATATAATTCTGTCCATTGCAGGTATTGTTTAGCTCTGCCCATTGCCATTTGCTGCTGGGATCAACTCACATGCTGAACAAGGGTAGGGGAAATTGAAGGGGGAAATGAAGAACTACAATAGAGCTCGAGAGAAAACCCAACTGGAAACAGAGACTTAATTGAAAAAAAAGTGATTTTTGGATAAGACTTGACAGAGGCCTCCCTTCTGCTAAACCTTTGGGCGGTTCATGTGTCCAGAACCATTCTCCAGCTCTGAGGAAGAATGGCATTAGAATGGTCTGGACTCAAATAACCAGCCCTCCTCTTTGTACTTAAATCCAGTTGCCAGCATCAGTGCTACCTCTTGGGACGAGCCTTAGTTCCACAACAGTCACCCAAAAAATGTTTGGTCACTAACTGAGAGAAGCTGGATATCACAAGCCAAAACTGGGCCAAAAAAGTGCAGAGGAGGCAGATTTTTTGACAGTGCTCAAAATGGCCAGTTTACCATGGGAAACAGAGCCTTTGGAGCAGAATAACAAGATACTTTTCAGTTCATTCCATATACTATGTCCAGAGACTGTTCTAGAAAAAGCCTAATTCAAAGCACATCAAAATTATTTTCAGTTTTCCCAGAGGTTTTAATGGGCTTTGCAACCTAGTCTTCCACATTTGATAATAATCAGCATTTTTCCTAGAACATACCAGAAATCCAAATAAAAAAAAAGTGTTCTCATAATTTTGAAATCCTGATCTGGATCTGTTTCTGATTAAAAAAAAAATTAAATTCATTTTTATTTTCCTCCAATGAGTACATACATCTCTGGTTATAATAACAGAAAGCAGAAAAAGATTTTTGAGGTGATATTTCCAGTGATGAGTTCCAAATTTTTGTAGGGGGGTAGCATGAAAGAATGGAGTGTGAGGACTTTTTAAACTAAAATGACAGTTAATCTAGTTTGAATGTTAATTGTGCTAACTGATTTCTTTTCAGTCTGAGTCTTTCTAATATATGTTCTTTCAGCTTGTATACAATATTTAAAGATGTGTTACAAAACAAGTTACACAGCACAAACCCCAGCTGTGTAGCTAGCTTGTTAGTCTTTCTTTTTCTCATGCTAAACAATGAAAAGCCACTTCCATAGAACTGTGATGTGCAATATTTCTGTAATCTTAATATAATTTAATTTCAACCACAGACTTTGTGTGTCCTTGTGCTTTTCTGGGATAAAATTTTCAGAGAAACAAAATCCTTAAAAAAGTAATTAATCATCTGGTTCTGGTTACACAAATGGCCCAATTCTGTGACCTTCAAACCTTCCTCCCCCTCAAAGAAAGCAGTAAGAATGTAAAGCAGAGAGACAGATTTTTGAGAGGTATTGAGGCTCTGGCTCCCGCTGACTGTCTAAACATTCTCAGCACAGCACAGAGCACGTGCTATGCCATGCAGCAGTGGGCTCTCAGTTTGCTCATGCACTTTGATTTCCTCTTATGGATGGGTGAAAGTCCTTCATAATTTTACTTTCGCGTTCTTTAGTTGTAATCCAAACAAACTTTCAAGTACTGTTTGGAAGTTTGTGATTATCAGATTAAAGTTTGCAAATCAATATTTGCTAAGGACTCCCTGAGAGTTACAGGCTTTGATGGAAACTTAAATTTCAGTAGCAACCTACTGCATTGTGCTTCATACATAACTGAGTCTCCTCCTTGTGAAAAGCTTATGGTCATGTGTGCACAATCTTCACTACCACACAAATTCTCAATTCAGTAGGTTCCTGATGGACATCCTTGATGCACTACAGACTTTCTATTACATGACCCACAAGCAAAGCACCACAAGACAATGTTGTTCTCTGGGAAGGAGTGGAGGACATACTTGGTCCCAGCCAGGTGAAGCTTCCAGCTCAGCTCCACAGGGAGGATTCAGACATTGCCAAGGCAGCCCACAGCCATCACCAGCCACACCATGGGAACCAGATTTCAATGATGCTGAGGCAAACTGCTTGCTTCTCAAGAGTGGCAGTAAGAAAACCTGTGTCTTTCCACCCTCAAAAAATGTTTCTCACATCCAAACACTAAACATTTTGCATAAGAAGAGAGATTTTCAAGCAGTCCTGCTCACTGGATACTTTATTTCCAGACAGCCTACAACTATTGCAGGAGACATGGACTCAGTTCAATAGGTTCCCAGGATCTTGAGAATTTTGTGACTTTGTATTTTCTCAGGGGAAAAAAAAGGAATCATCATCATTGTGATGCACTGGGTTATAATTATTCCTGTTGAAATTAGGCACCAAAATATTATGAAATAAATTGAGTTGTTGTGCCTGTTTGCATTTTAAGGAAATGAAATACTACCTGGTTTCTATAAATTCCAATAAAAATTAAGGCCTCACAGCCAATGAACATTTCCTGACTGAAGAAGTTTTAAAAGATTAAACATTTCTACACTGTAAGAACCAATCTATGCCTTTTAGACTAGTCTAAACAAGCCTCAAATAAAATCTTCTGTTTACCATTTCTTCAACAGGGAATTGAAATATAGGCAGTATAAATTACTTATGAAAGGTTCACATGGGAATTGACTGACAGGAGCAACAGTCAAACTTTGATCTTCTACATCTCACATTAGACCCACAGCTACAAGACCACGTTTCAAATTCCAACCAAGGGCTACAAATGAATTGATCTTTCAGAGTAGATCTATATGTCCTCTCTATAACCATTCATTCAGCAGCAATAGATTAAAACATTATTATTGGTTATGCTATAAAGCAGTTCCATTAAATCCCATCAGTAATTCCATACTGCTCTCACTTGTACTTGGTCCTGAAGCAAGGGGATTCATTGCATGAGAGACACAGGATGCAGGAAAGCAGGATGAGACCAATAGTTTTATAATTGCACATCATAACACATTTCTTTTTATTCCTTTCTCTTTTTTTGTTTTTTTTCTCATATATTCCCTGAGTGAACTCATGCAGAGCTAAATTACCCCTTTGGGAAAGTACATACGTAAAAAAAAAAATATCTTCTCTCCAGATGTCCAAATCATTTCCAGTCAATCTGTAGACTCCTCTTTGGCATTTCTAGGCCTGTGCTTTCTCAGAAGTTGTAACATGCTTGAGTGTGGTGACTGCCTTATTATTTATGTGATTAGTCACTCTTGGACTATTTTAAGGAGGTGATGTATATTTTTTATACATTTTAGATAAACTTCATTTAAATTCTGATGATTGATGCTGAAAAGTTATCTGGCTAATTGCATTTTCTAGTATATTTTCTCCAGAATTTGGAAAGGATTTAGAATGGACAAAAGCTTTTTCTTTTTTTGTTTTTTTCTTGCTGGTCTGCTCACCTTTTTTTTTTTTTTTTTCCTTTGAGGAGGAGGGGAGCTGCTGCAATAAAGCTAACAAAACTCTAGCTGAACTACAGCTTTATAATAAAGCTTGTGACAACTTCTGGGATCTATGCCAAAAATCAAACCAAATGTACAGTTTACGAGGGTGAAAGGTTTTACTGGCCAGTCTGGTTCTCTTCCAAAATGCCTTCATTTCACATGTAAATGTTAATAGAAACAAACAGTGGTAGTACCATTAACTTCTATTTTTGCATCACCACCTCTGTGTCATGCAATAAGCTAAAGAAAGAAATTGCAAGTAGGAAATCAGGGTATGGAGGGAAAAAAATCAGGAGAAAAAAAAAGAATGAAACAAAACTGCATTAGATCCCTCTCTTTGAATTCCATCTGGCCCACTGAGACTTCCTCAAAATTATTGGCAAAATGTGTTATTATTTTGGGAGGAGAAGCGGAAGGTAAAGGAAGGAAAGGGGAGGGCTTAGGCTAACTCAAAAAGATCTATAATTACAAAAAGCTGTGCTTTTGTTTCTTCCAAGCTTGCTTGCCTTTTTTTTCTTTCAACACTAAGCTAGCATGGTGGGAAGCCCATTGATTCATTTGTACATACCTGAGTGTCATTTTGTGATGAGCCCCAATTTCCCCTCCATGGTTCTGTTTAAGACAAAACCCTTTCAGAAGTCTGTGGGAGTTGTGCCTAAATAAGCCACAACACGAAGCAGGGACTCCCAGGGCCCCCTTGCTCACTGAGATATTATGCACACAGCATGTCCATGGAAAAGCATGCTTGCACTATGCTTCCCACATCCTTCTCTGTTTCAGCTCCTATCCATTTGTTTGTTTCCTTCTCTGATTGCATCTTGTCATAAGCCCAAGACTGGTAGCTCATTAAGGCAGTGGCTTTCCATTTACTTCTTGTTTACAGTATACTTCTGCCAAAAGTACATCCTTGTCTTAAGGATATATATCAGTGCCTTAACATGATATATTTTTAGCTTCTAATTTCAGAGCTTTTCTAAGTAATTGTAATGCTGATTTCCAGCAATTAAATTTTCTCACATTTAAACAGCTTGCATTCCCCTGGACTTTCCTGTGGGCAAAACTGCTGCTGAGGCTGCAACACTTCTCACTCTATGGGTCATGCCAGTGCTACTCCTGCTCAGCACAGTCATTTTCCCCAAGGAGCAGATAACATGGAGAAATATGTGCTCTCCTTTTGAGGAGCCATTAAAACACTTATAAACATTACACACAATCACATTACCAAGATAGGGCATTTCCATTTGTCCATGTGCTGTATGCACAGAGTGTAGGGACTCTTGAATTAGCATTTGCATTGGTTTTTTTAGTGAAAGAATTCATTGCTTCAGATCATCTATCTGGAGTCCTGCATTTGAGTGTAGAGATATAAAAGATGTCAGCTTGTGTCAGATCCTGACCTCTTAACTCTAGGGATTACCAGAATGCAGTATTCATATTTGATCAACGACACACAATAAATATAATGATAACCTTAGTTCAGAGGAGAGCTGTACTGCTTCATCCTTGTTCTAACTGGTTTTATTTCTTAACCCTCTCTGGGTTAAGTTAACAGTATCTTTTCCTGGAAACTGAGTGGAATCTGACAAAATTATGCTTTCATCAAACTACCAAAATGCATTTTGTAACAGGAATCAAATCATAACAAAATGAGATCTTCTTTACTGAAATTCCTTATCTTGCCTTCCTTAGTATTAAGCTATTAAGTACATGGCATTTTGTTTGCAGAAAGTCGTATCAAAAAAACTTCACTAAATCACTCAGCAGCCTGTAAGAGAAGCTGCAGAAATATTGGTGGTGTCTTCTTGTAGAAGACACTTCCCAACAGGTCTGCGGGCACAGACGTGCACCGAGGCACGACTGCACCCAGCGACCCCTCGTGCGCGCTGCTCTGAGTCCTCTGCAGTTTCACAACACGCACAGGATGGATGTCTCAGGACTGACTCACACTCTGTCCGCACAGCAATTAGGATGTGCAACTCCTAACATCATCTCTTTGGAGGCTTCAGTAGGCTTAACCTACTCTGAAAATGTGTGGTATCTCTTCCTGATGAGTTTTTGGCCCTGAGTTTTAGGAAACTTGAACCCATAGGGAGAGGGCTTTGTCTTTTCTATGGAGGGACTTGCAGAACCTAGCTAGGAACTTTTTTAACGTGTAGCTACAACATGTACAAGACAGCGAGCAAGTAAGGGCAAATAGGAACAATGGAACTGTTGCATGCAACACTTATTTTTGTTGTTGTTTCCAGAAGTTTTCCTCTAAAGAAAAGTATATATAACACTGTGCCTGATTTTATTGAACACAATAAACTTAGGTTTGATTCATGCAACTGGCAGACTCCATATAAAGGATTAAATTAAAGGAAGTGAGTTTAAATTAATGACCTACACCTGATACAGACTTACTCAAGATCACTTTTCATACAGCTAACAGATGTACTATGTTACAAGGATTAACTTCATTTTCACAATGTCCTCTGCTGCAATTATGACATTAAAAGCTGCTGGGAACCAGCAGCAGTCATACCTTCAGTGCCAGTCTCATTTGCCACTCTGCTAGAGTGGATTAACTGAATAAAAGTAAGTGACCCACAGCAGGATGAAAGCAACATGTGGGAAATAAAAACAAAAATAAAAGAAAGTACTGTGGAAGGCCCAGCAGAAGCAGAAATTAATTTGATGATTAACGCTCAGATTGCACAGCAGCAACCTGGAAAGGAATGCTGTAGTGAAATCTTACAGGCCAATACAAAAGTGAACAAGAGAAACTATGCATTGCTGCAAAAATTGTTTCTCAATAAATGTAATTTAACACTGTCATAGCTGTACAACTAACTTGTCATGTCAACTCCCAATTAAACAGCAGCAAGACAAAGAGAGTCCAAGTTCACGATGGTTTGTTTTGGGTTTGGTTTTTTATCCCCTTCTTTGTTTAGTCATTGTTTGAAATTGGCCAAGAAGCTGAAATAATTTCAAAGCTGTAGAGGGTAAGTGGTAAAGCCAGCTGCATGTCTGCTTCCCAAAGGTGCAACTTCACATAGCCATTTCCATTTGGCTTACACTGAAAGTTAACTGCACTGACCATAATGGATCAGACCCATAACCTATGGGTTAGAATCAGATTTCTGTGGGGTACCAATACCAGCAAACTCAGCGAAGTATAAGAGCTCAAGAGTAGGCCAAAGGGTGCCTAAGTCCCTTCCCTCCAGGCTCAGCACAGCACTGATTTCAGCACAATTGCTCAGATCTTGAGAGCAATGCTGCTGCAGTGCCATGATTGTTACTGGAGTTAGATCAGCTGACAGCAAGGGGACATGCTTGGTGTAAAGGGGCTTTTGAAAGGCAGTGTAGACTCCCTCCTTAAAAACTGAGGAGTGGTCCCAGTGACTTCTTGATCTAGACAATTATAACTGGGGTTAGGCTTGTTACTGATTTAAACACACCTGTGTTTAAATTTGGACTTCCAGTCCTCCAAAGGTGTATGCACGTTCCCTGCAGTTCTGAGGAGTCATTTATCTCTCTCCTTATATTATCTTGGGAGTTAATGAATCTTGCATTCCCTTTCTATGCAATAAATTCAGTTTAAACAGAATGATTCACTTTTAACTCCCCTGTCTTTGGAGGTCAGAACTCTCTTTTAAAACTCTAAATCTATGCCAATATCTGCCATACAAAAGACAGGTGGGAACAGATCACTGCACTGCAGTTCTGGAGAGAAAACCCTGCCTTGGCAGAGACACTCAGCAAAGAGAGAAGTTTTCAGAAACAGCCCTCTCTTCTGCATATTTTCTGATTGGCCTGTGGTACCCAGAGTGTCTTGCTGAGGAAGGTGACTCACTACTAAATAGTGCTCACAAGTGCTTTAGTGTGTAAATATGACCCTGTGAGCCAAATGCTTAAATTCCTTAAAGGATATGGACCCTACAGCTCTTGTCTGGCTGCTCAAAAGGAATCTAATTTGCTTTAAATTAAAAAAGTCTATGTCTCTATTAGCTCTCCTGGGACCTGCCTCTAGCTACTAAACTAGACTTTCTGTATACACCTAGTTATATATATCTATTCCTTGCTCACAAGGCATAAAATCATGTCTCGTTTTCTTTAAAAAAATAAAGGGAAGTTCACTTTCAATGTTACAGTGATGAGAGAATATTAGAAAACAACTCAGGCCCCACTCTTAAAGGGACAGAGAATCCACAGCTCTACTTGAATACAGTGGGAGCAATAGCAAAACAATGTGTTCTTTAAACTGACATAAAGACATACAGAAAAAAACCCTCTGAAACATGAGCAACTTGACAAGGTGTCAAAATACTAATGTCCTGTTTATTCAGTTTTTCCCGTTTCCTTTTCATCTTGGACAGCACAACTCTTCCAGCCTACACTGGAATGCTTTACCCACAGTGTTGAATTCCTAAAGGTTTTGCTGTTTCTCTATTCTGATTGCTTCGGGAGTGTTTGATGCCAACAGTCCCCCAAGGGAGAAATAAAAGGTGTTGAACAGCAAGGTATCCCACAATCTTGTCTCATCAAGGAACCAAGGCAGATATTAAAAGCAAACTGATGCCAGAATCCATTTTTGTGTGTTAAGAAGAGGGTAAAGGTAAACCAGAAAGGATGAAAAGGGAGATAAAAATTAACAAAGAAATAAAAGTTCAAGTTGCCAACATTCAGCCTAAAGTATTCAGCTCAGTGTTTGCTTTCAAAGTCTTGTTTAAAACAAAAACCCTAAGAGACAAATTTATGGGGTGGGAGAGTGGAAATCCTGTTTATCAGCATTCATCTTTCTTTTTTCTACCTCAAGGAGACACTCTTCATCTCCCTGGAACATCAGTCCACTTGGCTGGTTATTTCAGTTCTGCGATATTCTGCTGATAGCTAAAATGTAGATTCCCATGCCAGATACTCGAGATAATTAGCTCGTGGGCTGCTAGTGTCAGACTTGTTTAGTGCAGGAAAAACAGCTGACAACAAATCATCACTGTGTGAGATCTTGATTATTGTTTGGATGCAAACAGAAACACGCTGGCATCGCCTTACAAGTGTTTTCAATCACAGAAGGATGTTATAGTGCTAATGCAGTGAGGCTGGCTTTTCTTACGAGAAAGGAGTGGGATCATTGAAGGTCTAGCACACTTTCTATTTACTCAGGCTTTATTTATGTAATCCTGTCTTCTCCTGAGTGGTCATAGGGTTCAGGGCCCAGATCCTTCATTTCTAAAGGGGCTCCCAAAAACTTGTTGGCATCCCCAGAAAACAGGGATGGCAGCTACGGGTGCTTGATGTGCTCTATTGTGAGTCCATACTCACAGAAACACTGATAGGATAGTAGAATATCCTGAGCTGGAAGGGCCCCAAAAGGATCATTGAAGTCCAGCTCTCAGCCCTGCACAGGCCAGTCCCAAGAATCATCTCATGCTACAGACATGCATTTCATTACCTAGGGAGGTTAACTCAAACACAAAGCTGAATACAATACCCCTGCCTCCTTTATGTGTGACTCTCCAAATTATTACCTCTTTCCATGCTGCTTAGTTTCTTGCAAAAGTGCCACTATTCTTTCAAATAAAATATACACTGTGATTATCCTTGCTTTAAATCTCCCCTCTCTAGCACAATAATCCCATGAGGTACAACACAGATGAGATGCTCAAAGTCTACAAAACACAGGATTGGAATGACAGTACAATGCAAGGGCTTTCTGCAATTCATCTCTGCAATCTTTCCAACTTTGGGGTTAATTTTGGAACAGTGTGGTGGTTTTAGATAATATCAAGACATTTAGATTCAGTGGTGTTAAGATCAAGTAGATATGCAAAAAGGTGTAGTTTTGCTTTTTCACTTTGATCTGGACATTCCTGCAGTTGTTTGTTGTATCACTCCAAGAGTTGCAATTCTCAGATTCCAGACAGCTACCTGCCTAAGTCCTACTTAGAAAATGAAAGGGACAACTATTACCTGAAATGTTGGGTAAATTACTTTTTCAGCTTCTTCAAGATATCCCTTGAAAATACTTCTATCTTTTCCCCCTAATATCACTACATTACTTTTGTTAATAGTGTCAAGAACAAATGCTTAAAAGTTGCTATCCAGCTTCTAGTGGCATCCTAGCACTGAGAATCTCACTGACTGCAATAAAATTGTATGGAAAACATGCTTCTCTGACATATACTTCCCAACAGCATTTTGCAGCTTCCATGGTCTAATCACGAAAACAAAGGAAGGTCATGAGTCTGAACCAAGAATCAGAAACCTGGCTGAGTCAGGATGTAAGAAAGCTGCAACTTAAATCTCCAAGGATACTTCAGTGACCTGTGCTGACCTTTGCAAAAGTTGCTTCTGAATCACCAAACCTCAGTAGGCTGATAGCTGGAGAATCATGGTATAGATTAAGGAGGTTCTGTGCTTTGCAAACTTGCACAAGCAGCAACAGGCAGCTCTGGCCATGTAATTTGCCTCTTTATATGTAATTAGTACAATATGTAATTTGGAAGTCTTGGAGTTAATTATACAATGTTCATACCTGAATTTACTCTGTGGGTAGCAATTTGTGCACTGTGTTGTATGCCTTGAATCCATTAACAGAAAAGTTTTGGTGATAAAACATGTCTAGGGGTATGGAAACAGAGTGAAAAGGAGGCAGGGAATTCTTCTGCATATCTTTCAGGGGAAGCAGCTTATGGCAGATTTTGAGATATGGAAATGCAGTGCAAAATGAAATGTCACTATCAACCTATTCTTATTACATTCAATAGAAAAGCTATAGCAGAAGAGAAATGAACATGATAAAAATTTTACCTGGGACTTGTTTGAAAAGATCCTGATACCGACTGGCTCAAAACTTTCCCTGTTAATTTTTAAGCTTCCTACATAACTCAAAATACAAGCCCAAATTTAATGTCTTCATCCCAAGGGAAATAAGGATGCTCACTGAAAAATTAATTATGTACTTTCAACAATTACATTTCTCTTAAAACTTAACCTTTTCAGCTCAGGATTGGTGTATCTGGATGGTTAAACAATGTCATAGGGTAAACCCATTTCTTTAAATCACATTTGGGGAAAGTAAAGAGCTGGGAAATTCAGAGGGGTTTGAATTATTCATTGCAAACATCTACTTTATCAGTTTCATCAGATTACAAGGATATAGCCAAATATATGTGACCAGGCAGTTGGACAGGGGAAAAGGAGAGGGTTTTTTAAATACCAGATTGTCAAATGCACCTTCTGGACTGTTTTCCATTACACAGCAGGGCTGTTTGTGCCAGCTCATCACTGGCAACACTCAAAAGCATCTGAAAAGGATGGTTACAGAAAAGTTTCTAAGACCAATGTTACAAAAATGATCCAGTAAACAGTGAGAGAAAAATAGCCAGGTATTCTAAGCCTCTAAAGTGATCCTTGCTAGTCAGGACAGTGCCAGGTGCTACACTGATGGTGTTAAATCTAGTGATAGAAAATGTTTAGAAATTATTTGCTCAGACAGTACAAAACCAAGCCAGCTAAAAAAGCATCATATATCAGGTGCTCAGAGCAAAAAAGGAAGGTAGGGACCAGTGCCAGTTACTGTCCAGAGAATATAAAGCAGTGTAAATCACCATGAAAATTCCTATGATTCTATGAAAATTCAATAAAGTCAAAGTTTTAAAATGGAAATAAATATAACAGTACAGAATATAACCTCTGTCTAACAATTTTTTTTAAAAACAGAAAACTCCTACACTGAAATGAGAACCCAATATAGTTCAACATCTACTGAAAACAGCCATTAGGCAGAAAAACCTATATGATACTTGCAGCTCCATCCACCAGAGAGTTGCAATTTAGGCAAATAATTTTCTTTAATTAAACAAATACACCTACCAAATTCCCATGTTGCATTTTAAGATGCCAGGCCTGCTGCTTTAGGACAACCCCTTATAGAAATGACATTCTCTGTGTTTTCAGAACATTAATGTTTCTTTCAAATAAGTCATTTGCAGTCTAGCCTGCATTTTGAGAACTAAACTGGACAGGAATATGCTCTTTAAGCTCAGGCCACAAAAAAGGCAAGCAATTTTGATCATTTGGAGCTGTGATGCTTCAGACTGTGTAGAAGACCAGAGCTCTGGAAAAATCTGTTTCACTCCTTCCTCGCAGCGTTTTCAGAGGAATGATAAACAGGAAATTTATGTGTGAGGTTACCCAGTCAAGTAAGGGAGAGCTGAAACTGTTTGAACTTTATTGCTGAGGGTAAGATAACCATGTTTGGTCTGGATCTAAATTAATATCAACTTTTGATTTAAGCACAGGGATCAAGAGTGAACTAATGACACTTTGGGTCCCCCTTTACACAGAAAACTGTTTGAGACTTAGCTGCAGAGCTGTTAATTATGGGTCCCACTCAAAACTGTGGCTTTCCATTGCTAAATACAGAGACCTACAGTCTGCTCTGAAGGGAGAATTTGGAAATAAGTGATAACCCATAATGTTTCTGAGGCAGGGTTTGTACTGTGAGAAAGAAACTTTTTAGGCCAGGTGGTAAAGTCAAAAGAAAACTTTCAGGCCCAGAAATATGTTTTTAATGTGTGGCAGAGATTTGTAGCTTTTTCTAACCTATATGAAAAAAACCTTTTACTTCCTATACCAATGATAGCTGATACATCTGAGTCCCAAGAGAATTGTCAAATGCTTTAGATACTCAACTTTAATCCTTCTCTGATAAGTGGGCAGTGTGTGTATCTACTTTTCTGCACATTACAGTATTGGAGGCCTGAGCAGTCAGCAATTTAAGCATTATCTTTTGTTCTGATAAACATCTAAACATCAGAACTTTATATGAATTGCTACCATAGCTACTTCCCCAAGCTAGGCATGTCCTCCTCACCACAGAAGTTCACAAGTCAGGTAGATAATCACATAGCACATTGAGCGAATCATGCACATGAGCAGAAGGGGTTGAAATAAAATGCTGGTATAACACAGCTGTAATTAGGGATAACCTCCCACTCACCTCATGAAACTGTCTCTTCTCCCTGTGATTGCTGACAGAGGCTTTCCAAATACATGTTGGGGGAAGGGGGGTACCCAGCATAACAGAGTGCTAAATGCAGAATTCCTGTAACTCAGGATGGTGTTAAATAAGACCTCTGACTAAGTAACTGAGTGGGCAGCCATCACACCTTTCATTCTGAAACAACCACCCTCCTCAGGTTTCTTTTCCTTTGCAGTCTAAGTTGCAATGGCCATGACTGGAAATGAGCAACTGCAGCTGAACTTTTTGATGCGACGAAGTTACAATGACTCAAAGACCTTTTGGAAAGAGTTTGCCAGAAGACATTGTTGAGCCTGCGTAAGAAAAATCAGGAATCAAGTCTGCAAGCTTTGCCTAAATCAAACATTCAGCAACCTTTAACAGCACTCGTGAAAACTATTTTCCTTCCCAGCAAAATGCTCCTAAGAGGACAGCTAAGAGGGAGGTGGGGGGGGGGGGGAAACAAAATCCATCTATTTTCTATGACTCTTACTACTTTTGTGTTAAGCTTTAACTGTTGCTGTGCCTGGCCTGTTTTTATGACTGGTGTCTGCAAATGTTCACAGGGTTGAGTTTTACAGGCAAACATGCTAGCAGGATATGGGGGAGAGTGGCAGATGTGGCTTTCCAGAACCAATGGTTTCATTTGCATTCTCTGGCCTGCATGTCAGAGCAGCATGTGAGCACACATAGGCAGAGAGCAGCTAGACAGCACAGCTTATATTTCCAGGGCTTGGAAGTTGCTCATCAGTATAAAAAAGTCCACCTTCCAAATAAATTTTCTTGAAAAGATCCTGAACCTAAGCAAAATGTATCATAATAATTCAATCAGCTCAACTTCTGTGGGTTTGCTCCCATCAACATTTTGAAAGAGCTCAAAATAATGGAGCTTACCTATGCACACAGTGTGAGCCTGAATTCAAAATGAAAGACATTTTTGAATTCAGAAGCAAGTGTGGTTTTAAAAACTGATTTCTATTCTTACTCTGAAGCAGATTAGCATAAAATACCCCAATCTACCTACCCAACAAAGAGGTTTTTGACACTAGATTTGACAGACTTTAAAAATCAGATTTACTGCTGGCTACTGCCCAAGGCAGCAGCAGGACTCTATAACCAGTACAGTTCCTATCTAGATCAAAATTTCAGTTTCATGTGCGCACACATAATGGATCTCTTAAGTATGAAGTTCTTGCTGGTTTCAGCCCAGAGAAGATCCAGTTACAGATACCTGACAGTGAAATTATGGTTTCCAAGGAATTTCACAGAATCACAGCATCAACTGAGTTGAAAGGGGCCCTCAAACATCCTAGAGTTTGACTCCTGGCCATGTACTATACCATGCCCAAGAGTCACACCATGTGCTTTGCCCAAACACTTGAGTTCTGCCAGGCTGGGTGCTGTGACCACTTCCCTGAGGAAGCCACCTTCACCCAGCCACCTTCTGGGTGAAGAACCTTTTCCCGATATCCAACCCAAGCCTCCCCTGACACTGCTTCAGGCCACTCCCTCAGGTCCTGTCACTTGTCTCTCCTGTCACAGAGGAGAGACCAATGGCTGCCCCTCCTCTTCCCCTCAAGAGGAAGATGTAACTGCAATGAGGTCCCTTGTCAGTCTCCTCCTCTCCTGGCTGAACAGACTTTAGCCGCTTCTCATATGGCTTCCCCTCAAGGCCATTTATCATCGTCATAGTCCTCCTTTGGACACTTTCTAGTAGTTTAATATCCTTTTCATATTGTGGATCCCAGAACTGCCCCCAGCACTCAAGGTGGGGCCTTTGTGTTCACCTTGTCATCAACCAGGACCCCCAGGTCCCTTTCCATGGCGCTCCTCTCCAGTATCACATTCCCCAGTCTGCAACATCCAGGGCTGTCCCATCCCAGGTGCAGAATCCGACACTTTCCCTTGTTGAACTTGACATGGTTGGTGATTGCCCACTCCTCTAATTTGTTGATGTCTCTCTGTAGGGCCTCCCTGCTTTGGTGAGAATCAGCAGCTCTCCTCATCCTTTGAGTTCTATTACCAGGTGTCACACTAAGGACCATGATCTATCAGAGCACCCACGGACTCTAAGGATGAATTTAGCCATGAAAAATGCTCTGGACTATTTTGTGCACTGAAAACGTGTCATCAGCAAGTTTGTAATTTGTCATTCTTCACAGCATGGATTTTGCTTCTGGGCTGATTTGAAAGAGCCAAAAGCAAAACTCAGTAAAGCAACAATGTCTCAAGGTTAGAAACAGTATAAATGTTGTAGAAAAGCTCCACCTGAAAGGATCCCTTCTCAATTTTCAGAGCAAAAGAACAGCCAATGAGCTTGCCGAACCAAAACTAGCACATACATTTCTTTGTGTAAATACCTTTATCACCACTCTGGTAGATCTTGTTGACCTGGGTCAAATATGAACAGACAAAATCCAGATGGCAGATGGTTTAGCCCCTACAATAATTCACATTGAATCAGAGGAAGTTTGATACATCATTAAAAATCCAAAAGCCAGTATTCATCTCCAAGGCACAACATATATAGTTCCCTACATAAAGAACATGTTCTCTCCCCCTTCCTTCTAAGTTATTTGATTCCCAAGGAGCTCACTGGATAGCATATAACAGATATCACAGAAAGGGCATTTATTATGGAAACATTTGATGAGAGGAAATAAGATGATATCTCTATGCAACTTAATGATCTTAGACATATAGTATTACAAGCAAGAAGCTTGGATGGCAGGCAGAACTCTACACATCCTTCTCAAGAATATTAAAATCCAGCTTCTTCCCTGATAGCCATGAACGATCAAAAGATATAAACAATCAGGCTTTCTATGCTAATGATTGCACTGAAATGCTTTCTTAAGTAGTTCAACCAATTAGAAGGAGCACCAGCCATTAAAAGGAATCTTAATGATGGATTAGTTATTCAGAGTCCTTTAAAAGAAAACGACATAGTTTTTTTATCTCGTGCCCCTCATTTTTTCTTGACTTTGGCCGTTTTCCATTTTTTTTAAATAATAAACCCACTACCCAAACCTTCACAAACTCTCATAAAGTATGAAGCTACCAGCCTGCCTTTATTTTCATCAGCTTAATTCGTGAATCATTGAAAGTTAATATATTTGTGGTTCACACATGAAAAAGACTCGAGATTTTAAGTAATACAAGTCTCCTATGTGGGCTCTAAAGCAAAGCATTTCTAATTGCTATGAACTGGCTAGGACAGAGAAAAACCTCTTAAAATGAAATCACATTTCTTTAATTAGATTTAATGTAGAAGGAATATCAGGGTTCAAGTCTGTTTGAAGTAGCACAAAAATCTTTCAATAAAAAGTTACTGTGTGTTATTCAGATGGGAGTGGAGAAACAGCGGTAGTTTATTGCTCATGAACATGTTGCCTGTAACATATTTCATATAAAAAGTATCCTTAGCTAAACATGTCCTCCAGTAATGATTAGATTAATAGTTGGCAAAATTTGGCCATTATACATTACTTTAACAGAAAGTCCCACTCAGCTGTTAACTCTCTTTAGGCTGTATGTTTAGCCATCAGTGCTAGAGTACAGGACAACATATTGAGTAACACAATGGTCATGTCAGAATTAGCAGGAGCATCACATATGTTATTGTTAGCAGAGGCAATGCAGACTCTTTAGAGGGTGTGCAATTCCTCTGTCATCTTGTTTAGCTCTAGGGTTCAGCAAAAACCCCTTTAACTTCATCTTTGTTTCTCATTTATATGGTGCAATTTTCTTTTTTATGAAAAAACCCAAAAATCCAAAAAAAAAAGCGCCAAAACACACACACACCCCAAAAAAAAAACCATACCAAAAAAAAAAAAAACACCAAAAAAGCACCAATGCAGAGAGACACAACAGATTTGGCCAGTTTTTTTTTTCTGGAGGGTTTCCTGGCAGCTTTCTGCTGTGTCCAAATTCACATGCCATCATGGACTGGCCTCATTTGTGTCCCCACAGGTAGTTCTGCCTCACAGCTGCACCTGAGCTCACCTTCTCTGCCAAGCACAGCTTAAGCATTTCCCACACCTCCTCTGGAGCAGGTGGAACATCTCAGTCAGGCCTAGCTTGAAGGGCTCTCAGTGAAGTTCTGCATGACAGTTATAGGGAAGGTGGCTGAGAGTCCCAGGTCTCCCAACCCAGCATTCCTTCCCAAGGGGAATTCAATCCATGCTCAGCCAGACTGCAAGGTGTGTTTTGAAGGCATGCTGGGTAAATACATGTGGGGCATGCTCTATGTGGATCCCTACCAACTTCAGACTTCTCATGGCCTTCATATTAACCTGCAGAGCACTCAGCTGAAGGGCAATACCTTGCTTGTATGCCTGTTCAAGATCTGGAGAGAGAATGAAATCATGGAACTTTTTACTAGCAACCTTCTCTTTGACTGGGAAGAAAATGAGGTATTTTGAATCTGAAACTCCTGGAGGGTTACATACCACTCTCATAATGCTAACATCCATGTAGCAACACAAGCATGAGTGGTCCTGCCTTTAAAGGGGCTTGGTTTTGTCTCAGAGCAGAGCAGAAGTCTTCAGGAAAACACAAAGGTTGTGCAGGTTAGAAAAGTTTTTCCCACACAGCTCTAGTTATGGGAGGCCTCTAATGGTATTTAATATTTCAAACAATTTTGGTTTCAATTAAAATAATAGATGGGAAAATAAAAAAGAAAGGGATGGAAGGCGGGTAATTTTTCCTATCCTGCAGGAAAATTCCAATTACTTAAATTATTCTTTTGCACAGAAATGAAACAATTGCTGCAAAGGGGAACATGAAAATGTTATCCAATCTGTTTCTGAAATGCAGTTTATGCAATGAAGTAACATTTGTGTGGATTCCACTAATTTACTCCATTTTAGAACGTCAGCCAGACAGCAGTTTCAGTGTCACTTGAAAATTATTATGATTGCTGACAGTCAGGGTCCACCTTCACCCCCTTTCCCAGAAGCACCTAAATGTTTTAGGGACACAAACCAGTGACGTTTTAGGAATGAATCTTCACGAGGCAACATAAGCATTTCAGTCTGTTACCCAGAGGCACTTTAGGCACACAGGTTCCCTTTCTGCCCCAAGAGAATGTAGGAGCTGCTCTGGAAGTCTAAGCCCCAGTATTGAAGACTTACAGTTCTAAAACACAAGATTACCTACAGTACTTATTGCTGAAGATACAGTGCAGCTTTTAAAGATGGGCACTAATCTGTACAATCATACAATCACAGTATGGGTTGGAAGGGACCTTAAATACCATCCAGATCCAATCCCCCTGCCATGGGCAGGGACACCTTTTTCTAGACCAGGTTTCTCAAAGCCCCATCCAGCCTGGCCTTGAACACTTGAAGGGATGAGGCATCCACAGCTTCTCTGGGCAACCTGTTCCAGTGCCTCACCACCCTCACAATAAAGAACTTCTTCCATCCATTCAGCCATTGGTTATCACAGTACAGCAGGATTAAACACCAAACTGAATTACTGTTCTCTAAAGTTCCTAGGTCTTTCCAAACCACACAGTCAATTGGGGGCATCAGTTATATCTGAAAAATGTGGTCTAAATATGATCTCTGACTTCCTACAGTCTCTGGCAGGTATTACTTTGGGATTCTCTGGATGGTTTCAGAAATGTTACTCAAGATCTAGTCCATTGTCTTCTGTAAAAGCACGGAATAAAAGTATTTTCAGAGAGATTATTCACTTTCCCCTTGTTTTTAGCAAGAATTCCTCTTGTAGCTGACAGGAAAAATGCTAGGGACTCATATGCATCAGTCAGGATTTTTATTCCAGAATATGTGAGTACTGTTTCAAAAAGACAGCAAATTAAACCAAAGCAAATAAAATAAGTACTGCAGCCAACACCTTATGAAATATTGCCACCTTCATCTGGTCAGTGGATACTTGTTCTATCATAGATGCTACTTTCTGGAAATTATAACTAATAAGAAAAACTCCAATGAGAGTAATCTTGAAATAGCCTCGAAGAGCCATGAAAAGCACTGCAAGCACACTCATTTCAGAAAAATAATCCAGTTTTCACTAAACCAGTATCTATATTTAAGTAAATATGTCTCCCAGACTTCAGCTATAAGCACAGATATTAATTTTGTTAGTTTCACTGGGCTTTGTCATTTCTCCATCTGAAGTAGCACGTTTGTAATGACGATCTTGTGCTACTAAGTGAATCTCACATTTACACTGAGAGTGCCCAAGTGCTTTTCAAGTCTTGACTGTGCTTTATCTGCTTCTGTCACAAATCTGCCTGGCAAAAAACCCACATGCAGCTGAGACAGGGGCATGTTCACTTTCAGAAGTCAGTGAAAGAAAGGGGGTGTGCAAGGGAAACTCTTTAACATTGCTCAAGAAAATAGTTTTCAGTCAGACTCCAGTACTGCCTAATTCCTGTCTGCATCAGCCCAGTTAAAGCTGCCTGTGCTTAGGGGCGATTGGCAGTCTGCTCTGGGTTCCTTCACTGCACTGCTAATCTCCACTAATACTCTCCCATGCTTCATTTAATTTCACTCTCAGGGCTCTTTTTCAAATTCTTCCTCAAATCTTAAACCAATGCCCTCATTGTTTAGGATTCCTTTACCCTGACAAGTCTGACCTCAGATATCCTTTCCTCTTTCCTGCTCTGTAACTCAGGCAGTCCACTTACTCATTCATATGGTAACCTCACATAATGGTCTCCACATTAATTAAGTAATTTTGGTTCTTTAAGGTACTACAGAGGGGTTTTCAGTGCCTTTCAGGCCAATTGAACTATTTTTTTTGTTGTTGTTGAACAGACTGGAGAGTACATGGTAGAAGAGCCAAGGAGAACATGCTCGCTCTCCCTCTGGGCCATTCCTTTCATGCTGCTTCAGGGTTAGGCCAAAACAACATCAGCAAGTCTAATTTGCCCCAGCAGCGGATGGGAAATGACTAAAAACCCTGCAGATTAATTTGTGTCAGATGTATGCTTTAAAGCAAGTGAGAGCAAGAGAGAATGTGAGAGCATTTACAGAAAAACATGCTCTTTCACTGGGATTTAGAAGGGCCCTCTTGTTTCAGATCTTTTGGGAGCTGAGTGGCCCCAAGCAAATGAAAAGTCCTACCTTTGCTTTATGCTCTCATTTTGTATTTGATGCTTTTCAGTAATCAGAAAATTCAGAAAAAATGAGAGGGATAGAAAGAAGCAAAACTGTACAACACATAATTAGTTTTGCAATATCTGCTGATTCTTCTAGCAAAGATAGTTTTGCACCGTAGAGGTAAGATAGTCAGAAAGAAAAAGGGGCCTGGGGATTTTTTTTGAGGGGTGAGGGTTGTGTCCCACATGACTCCAGGAAAAGCAAAACGTGGTGGAAACCTCACGTCACTCTGGAAAATAGTAATGATTAGTGTTACATAATCAATAACCTAATAGGACTGGAACTGCAGATCCATACATGATCCTGACTAGGAAGCACAGGCCCAAACCAGTTTTTGTGTTGAAACAGCACACCCCAAGTTGCTCTCTGATGGCCAGATGTTATCACCCCAGTGTGCTGTTCTAACAGGATGAGTCCTGGAGTGGTCATGGAAATCCAGCAACTTCAATAGTTAGTTTGGTGCTACTTGGTGTGACTTAGTTGGGAATAAATTTTTCTGTACATGACTAACACATGAGCTGAAAAACAGCACAACTGGCTCTGGTTAAGCTTTTTACTGGTCAGGCTTCTTACTGGTATTCCCAGCAAGGGCAAGAGCAGTCATCTCTGTGTCCAATCTCTCTGGTTCATTAACCAGTGTTGCGACACTGGGGATGAGTCATGCGTGTGCTATCACTGTGCAGTAACATTTCTGTTGCTAAATTAAATAGATTTAATTTTGTATATTCTTGGAACTCATATCCAATCTGATCTGCTCACCACATCTAAAAGGATGTGTTTACTTTTTAGGCAGCCTTGCTGTTTAGATCTCAGATGACTGCCTCAAAAATTCTAGGGAAACTCAAAATAAAAGTCTCAAACTGCAACATTAGCATGGACTTACTTCTGGTGACCGACAGGTCTGTTTCAAAAGCTTCAAACCTTACTCTTCATTCACTCTGTTCCTAATCCTTGCCTTATTATGAGATAGAAATAATAACACCCAAAGTCCTACCCAAAGTCTGAATCCCAATGGGATTTGGCAGCATAAATATAACCACAGAAAAATCTTCCAAGAGAGCCAA
Source organism: Calcarius lapponicus (assembly GCA_039654755.1). Lineage (NCBI taxonomy): Eukaryota > Metazoa > Chordata > Aves > Passeriformes > Fringillidae > Calcarius > Calcarius lapponicus. The sequence goes on along the minus strand of CM077465.1, from coordinate 73,797,086 downwards.
AGAGACAAAAAGCCCCAATCTAAAAAGAAAGCAAAGTTTTGTGGAATTGGACCTTAAATCTCAGTTTCAGAACAGACTAGCACTTAGGAAGCTGTCACAATTTTCAACAAGATGTCAGATATAGTTAATACAACATTTAATATTGGTGCAGTTATACTGGTGCTCTTAGCAGTATCACCTATTTCAATCTAGAAAGGAAATGGCAGTACAGGGAAGAAACAACATAGGATGTCTTTATATCTATAAATGTTGTTGTAGTGGGATGTTTTTCAATAAAAACACATACCAGTAACCTAAATGGTTGTACTAGTGCCAGATCTTCAATATGAGACGAAGAGTCTCAGAAGATTACATGTCTGTATCACACCAGTTTCACTAGTGTTTTGGCAGGTAATAGCATTTCCAGACCCATATACAAGCACCAGATCACATCTGAGAAAAAAAGTCTTTAGTTACTTGACCATTTTGAAAATAATCTTTTTAGGTTTGCTGAAATGTATAAGAATTGGCAAGTTAAAAAAATAAAGCAATCAAACACAGCCATTCAGAAGAAACAGTAACAAAAGGAAGGAGAAATCTGTATTAGTGATGATTATATTGGCAAGTCTTCTCTGTCCATAACACATACTTGTGGAAAATGGCAACTGCAGCTGCAGCAATTCACACAATGCTGTCTGGATATTTTTATCTGGGACAAAACTGCGCTGTTATCTTCATGCATACAAAAAACAAGTTCTGGAGAAGATTGATTCAATAATATCTGAGATTGCTAATTCCCTGATTTCAGTCCCAGGAAAAGCTTAGAAACTTTCAGTGGAAGGAGAAAGAGGAATGTCCTTATTTTATCTGACCCATAGGAAAACTTCTAGTGCATTGAGGTAGTCTATCAGTTTTAGAGTGCCTAGTGATGGAAAGAAAAAAAGGCAGCCCAAACACACAGATAACCTGTTTGACTGACCTCACCCTGCAGCTCTAAGTTTATTCACCACACATTCACATGAATGGCAGTTCCAGCTCAGGAGAGCAGCCCAGGCACGTGGCCAGGAGTTTGCAGGGCAAGCCTGCTCAGCCCTTGCTTGGAGCAGCTTCAGGAACCAGGAACCACACCCTTGCTTCCTGTCAGAGCAGAACAAGCCTAGAATTCACAAAACCTATCTGTTGGTTACACTGCCAGAAGCGTGCATGTGTGCACCCAGTCCAGTACTAATTGGTCTTTCTGGCACCAAAGCCTCAATCATCTATCCCAGGCCAAACCATACTATGGGACTGAGTCCTCCTGAGATACACACAAGGTCCGAGGAAACGCCACCAACCTTTCCCTCATCCCACCGAAGATGCTCTCCTCTCAGATAAGGACTGTGACTATTGCTCATCTTGGGCTGGGGAAGCAGCCTCAGTGAGGACTTTGGATATTTGATCCTCCAAGACAAGCAGGATTCATGAGATCAGAACCTCATGCCACATAAAAGCTCAATGACTCTTTCCTAATCTGTGCCCAATTGAAACTCAAACTTACAATTCCTGGACAGCACCAAAAGTAGAATTTCAACATTTCTGAGAGCAGAGCTCATAGTGCTGGGCTGAAGAAACATGAAGACTGCAGGGTCTTTGTGTATGGTAAGAAAACTGTACATGGGGAAGGCAATCTGAGGGACCGTTGCAGCTCTCTCAAGCTTCCTCCTGCCAGGAAGTCTTTCAGCCCCACCAAAAGTCCATATATGCTGCCAAAGATTAACCATCACTACCAAAAAGACTTCCAGCATTTTCCTGACTTAAATATCTGAAAGGTAGTAGAATCTCAGCTAATTACTATCACTATGATACCTGCATTATATCTTTAATAATACAAGAACATTGAAATAATTATAAAGGTACAGATAACTTGAAATCTGATATCCCTGAGCAGCTGCTTGTAAATATTTCCTCATATTATTCCACATTTATTTATCCTTTGAAATAATTAAGCACTTAAACACTATTGTTTGCTTACATACCAATGAACATCTTTGACATGAATAAACACAAAGTGAAAAGTAACAAATTGCTTATCAGGAAGATACATTTGTTTTGCATTTTGAAGAACATCTGTAGAAGTCTGAAGGGCAGAAATCAGATCCCTGAAAGACAGTTTACCGTGGCTAATTCTTAGAAAAAAAACCCCAACCACTCACATGTATTTAAGAGGGCTAGGAGACTTTATTTTTGCTGTAAGTCTCAAAGATTTCATTTTCAGAGAACTCAGCTAAGGATTCTGCATTCTTAACAATTCTGAATAATCAGGTCCGACTGTCTGAAATCAATGATTATGAAAAAATAGACTCTAAATTTTACCCAAGTGCTCTACATGAATGTCAGATATTTCTCTCTCCTAATTTTTAACTTTAGATTCAGTCCACTGTTCACATTTCTAGGCATTAGCAGACATTTGATTGTTATTTTTCCCTTATGTTCAAACTTTTAGGTCCTAGGCCAAGCCCTGGCCTCAGCTGTGCAAATGTAAACCAAGCAACTGTATTCACTTCAGTGAGTTTCTATTAGCAAAGGCACAAGCAAGACTTGGCTCTCACACCTGATGTGCCTTACCACTCTAATAATCTCATGTTCGGATCGCAGGAACAGAAACACTTAAGTCTTCATAGCACTGTGCTAAATATGTGTCTCTAAGTCTATTGCAGCTCAGCACTGAAGCACCATTTAAGAATTGTTCGGCAAAAAAAAAGGGCTAGATTTGTGGACCCAAGGCTCTACATTTACCATTTGACTATATATTTTTCTTTAAATACGCTCTGACTCAGCCACGCAGTCATTGTGATTTGTGTACACAGGTTTCATACGCTCAGCCCTGTTTGCCTTCTGTGTAAAACAGAAGAGGTCACTGTATCTGACACAAAACTGAACTTACAGCTAGACTAATAAGTAACTTGAATGCAAACAAATCAAGCAATCTTGCCCTCAAGTCAGCATGAACCAGTTGATTTTCCTCACTAAATTCCTGCAAATGAGCTAAGTGGAAGAAGGAAGGCATCTACTTTGGAGAAGACAAAGAGGAGCTTTTAGTCTGATAAATTCAATCTCACACAAGAGCCACTCTGCCTGACCAGGTGACCCCACTTCTCCCTCCCCAAAGGTCCACATGCTTCAGCAAACTCTGAGTCCCTTCTCCCAGCTCTTGGAGGGAGGGGAGAAGTTTACTGTTGGGAGAAAGATTTTATAGCTCACCAGCTGTGTGAACAAACTCAGACATATTTGGCTTCTGTGAACTTGGCTAAATCAATGAAACATCAGAGCTCAAACTTGATGCTTTATTTCCTTTAGTCTGAGGTTCTGCTCACTATAAACGTGATCTGGAACAGCACGTGTGAGACTGTAAAACAAAAAAGAAATGAAAACAAAATGTGATTGTACATGAGATCAATTCCATGCTGACGTGATAATACGTTCAAAATTCTCATTTCTGTAGAAAGCTGACCACAGGCACTTCATCAATCAGTATTTCGATTTGTAATGTGTTCCATATGGTTCTCTGTCATTACTTAATGGGGAACATCCCCTCTGAAAACATCTGACTCTGAGCTCTGCATCGAGAGAGCTGCTCGTGTTTCAACCACGTTTCCCAGAAACTGAACACTCAGCAACATATTCATTTTAGTGACAGCCACCACTAATGAGAAACAGCCATAGGTTTGTTGAATCTTTTACAAGCCCAAAAAATTTATATTAGCAACAAAAAAAAAAAAATCTCACTACAACTGAATCTCTAGAATCTCCAAAATATCAATTTTATCACCCTAAAGCTCATACTGGGATGGTGTTTGTACTTCTCTATTTTTATTTTATAGTATCTCTCTCTAGTTTTTTGGGGGGATTTTTGGTAGGTTTGGGTTTTTTTGTAGTTTTTTTTGTTGTTGGGTTTTTTAAATTTCCAGTTAGGCCAGTTGTTCTGACACGTGTTCTGCATATCAGGAACAAGAAGCTGGGGCATGAATTGGAGGGTTTATCACAAGCTGAGAGGCAGTGGAAAAAAAATAAGTCCTTCAGAAGTAAAAAGCTCATACAACACTCAGTGATAGTGTTGGAATAGAAGGACCTAAAGAAACCAGTTAGAAAATCTGCAGCATTTTCTTGGAGAGCTATATTATTTTCCTGCATCAGTTTTCTTTGCTCCGAACATCAGGGAATTACTATTCTCAAAACTTCTTGGGTTTCGTTGTTTTGTTTTAGGAACAGGATTTTTTTGGGAGTTGGCTTTTTTTTTTCTTTTGGGTGAGGAGGCATTTGTTTGGTTTTTTTAATGAAGAGGAGCAGCTGTGCAAAATTTTGACTTGCCAATATATGAAACCTCTTAAAAATTACTGGGCCCAAAAAACATTAAAGTTGTGAGGAAACTAAAATTTCAGACTACACGAGAACAACTGTTTCAGAAGACTGGAGGGAACAAGTGTTGCACCTTTATTTACAAGTCTACTGGTTTATCAAGGCATTACTTTGAAATAGTCATTAAAAGCAAAATAACAAAATGACTGTATGTTCAGGATGTCACAGAGTTAAATTAGCAGAGTTTCTACAGAGAAAACTATGTCTCACTAATCTTCTGAGACTTATTTAAATCTACCAACAAGACATTGACAAAGGATAGTTTATTTCCATAGTGAACCTGACGGACACAAAGCAGGATACCAGGCAAGACACAGCTATGGTAAAAGTAAGATTAGCAACTCTCCCATATCATGGGCCAGATTGTCCCTTACTCCCAGTGACTTCAGTAGGATTTATTCCAAGAATAAATGCTTAGAAATAGAAGGAAGCGTTTTATAACCGCCTGAATTTATGTCATGATCTTCTCCAAGGTAGCAAACAAAGAATTTCTAAAAAAAAATTAAAATAATATTATAATAATCGTATTTTGACAGCTAATCAAGTTAGAGATGAAAAGTCAACTCATTGACTAAATTCAAAGCACGATTAATTAAAACTCCTCATTTTTTGAAACATACTTCAAAGGAATGCATTATGTTTCATCACGCTAAAAAAGCTTACATTTGGCTCCTAAATTCACTGCTTTTAAAACAATTGTCCCTCCTGAACCTCAGTTTATGTTCAATGGCAATATTTCCATCCTCACTATGGAAACCAACAAACTTCTTTGTTGCTTGTAAAGAAAGAAATTAAGTCCCAACCTCACAAACTACACCAAGGCCACCTAGCTCTCTTTAGATTACTTACCAGATTCAAATGGAAGAGTCAAGAATTCCATCTATCAGGGTAGTAGCCACCAAAATAAAAAAACTCTTAGAAAAACATGGTGTGAGCAGCTCAGTCTCTGAAAAGCATATTTATGCAAGAACTTTTATAAAGCATCAGAATGTTGCAAGCACTTTGAAATATAAAAGAGAACACAGAATGTAGAAATAAAAAATCTTGGTAGCTAAAGGAAAGCATTTGAGACAAAAGATGAGGAAAATACTAAAGCTAGAAATTCCAAAAAAGACATTAAACAGAGATCAAAGCATCTTCATGAGCTTTTACAGGTTTACATAAAGGACATTTACTAACCTTCAAGACATGAGCGGCATCATTTTACAGAAGAAAAAATGGTAGACAATGAAAAACAAAAAAAACGTACAGGTTTGTTGATAGATTTCTGGAAGCAAAGCCAAGGAAAAGGGAATACAATGTTGTAATGTATAAGCAAAGCCTGCAGGACCCCAAGCCCAAGCACAGGCATCAACACAGCCTCAGAAAAAAGAGAGCAAATTCTCAGGGCACATGTTAAGTATCAGGCTAATCCAGATAACCAGCTTGCAGGTGCAAAAATTAGGTTGAAATTATGTTCTCTCAAAACAAGCAGCTGATTGGAAGCACACCTGAAGCTGACTTTTGGTGTGTGCCTCACCACCTTGCTGATCACTCAGATTATTCTCTTGACCTTTGAGTTACCTTGATTCAGAAAGTTCATGTGTGTTGAACTGGGTCTCTTTCATTTCATCTCTTAGCTGTTACAGAATAACTTTTCCACCTGGTAAAGAGCTTGTGGGTTTTATGCATCCCTTGTTCCTGTGGGGTGTTTCTGTGTGCTTCCCAAAGATGTTGTCAGAAATAAACTTCAACAACTGAGTGTTCAGGAGTATTTTCATCTAAGAACTCACCTGTTCACCTCTGAAAAACAGATTATGCCAGATGATGCTGGCTGAATTTCGAAATGAAACTTTTAGAGATGTTCCATTTTTTCCAATAGGTTAAAGCTGTCAAGGATGCACCCGGCACATTTCAGCTGTTTGGAACCCAGAAACTGCAGCAGTGATAGTAAAAGGTCTGCTGCTACCAATGTCCTCCTTGATCTGGTGCAAACAGAAGAATTATCCCAATCCTTGGCAATGATAGGGAGGAAGGTAGAAGTGTTGGGCCATGCATATGCATAGTACTTGTCTGTCAGAGAGAAATTAATCAATGTTTAATATACAAAAAGGTAAAACTGAGATGAAACACAAATTATTTTAGTCAGAATAATAAATGTTTAGCTAGCTTTCTCAGATATAATACTGTTCCCATTTCTTTTGAGAAAATTAGAAAGGCTACATATATGTATGTCAGTATTTCTAAATAACAGCAGCAGAAAATGTTAATCCCTTGGTACTAGAAAATGTGCAAAACATATTATTTTGTTTTTATTTGGATTATTGCATTCATATTAAATGTCATAATACTGCCATCCTCATAGGAAGTGAACAAATTGAGAGAGCCAAAGTCTGGCTAGTTGCTTGTGGGCACAATTTCAGAAAACCGAATGATGGATACTCTACTTATGCAAAACTGTCTTCCTGATTTTGGGAAGAAGGTACAGTTCAGGACTTTATTTTCTGCAGGGAAAGATAAAAACCTGATGTTGGAGTACGTAGGCAAACTGATCCAACCAATATGAATAGGAACAGCATCAGCCTTGAATTTGGAAAAACGGGTTTCAGGTTTTTCTCCTTAAAGGAGTTCAAAGCCTCTTACCACAGGCAGAGAAAAAGAGCTTGCAAGGGCCCATTTTCAATTTAATGCTGAACTGAGTGGAAGCTCACCTTGCTCCTTCTGCACATAATCATGTTCCATAAAAACACCTGGGACCTTATGGACAAACTTCAGCAAGTGGTTCCCCTGCTCTGTTTCAGTAGCTGATACCTCTCACTTGAGCCTGGCAAGGGCAGGAGACACTCTGTGTGCCCATCACATTTCATTTGCCAGGTACCTGCTGGGCACCAGCCTTGGGCTCCTGCTGCTACCACAGGCTTCCCATTGCTGATAATTAATTATTTATAACTAACAAGTGCTGTCCCTATGTTCCCATTACTTATTAGGATTATTGTTGTAACTACACTGTTGCAGAAGGCTAAATCCCAGGTTCCAAGTTGGTTTTTATTCACACAGAATTATTCTTTACCTGACTTTGTCATGATTATTTGGTCAGCATTACTCTTCCATTTCCAGAGCTACACCAGTCCATCCACCACCAGTAATAAACTTATCTAGTTATTTAAGCAAGGACAGATGGGCTGCCACTCTCTTCCCTCAATCTGAGGGTAGAGAAAGTAATTTCTAATCATATTATTGTTTTGGTTTGTGTTGTTTTCATTCAAGAGTGAGGGAGAAGGTGACTCACATTCTGTTTGCAGCTCAGCAGCTGCCTCCTACTGTCCCCCTGAATCATCAGTTTTGTTGCAGCATTTCTGCCTTGGTCTTTATCATTTGCAGAAAGGACCTGATTAACCAGCCTTTGGTTTCATAGCCTTATAAAATATTCTTGCACAATTGGGCCAGCCAGCTTTTCCTAAGGAGGGATGCAGTGAAACCTGAGAATTGGATTGCGAGGGGAATTTGCAGTGTCAAAAGGAATTTAATCACAATTATTCCTTTCACTCCTTTTTGGCAGTGATTTTAGTGCTTACTTTGATATCAGGTTAGTATAGGAAAGAAGAAGGGTCATTTTTAAATGGATCTTTCTGTAGCCACAGGTGAATATTTTAAATAACTGCCATGGATGACGTCAGCCTCTTCGGTATCCTGAACGTTCACTTAATGTAGAATATCCTCTCAGTAAAGATCAGTATATCTCTGTTCTGCTCAAGGTTAATAAAAAGTAGATGTATAAACTGTGAAAATTTGAAAACTTTGAAATAAAGTTTTGAAAAGGGAATTAAAAACTACCAAAAAATTGGTACAAAATTTCAGGTATGGCCTCCTGTCAGAGTCATATTTTTCATGGAATCACCAACAAGGAATGGTTACTGATGAAAGAAATGAATCAGAACATCAGAAGTGCAGGTTCAGGTCCCACATGTGAGATTACAGAATGTTATTTTGATCCTCTTTTCATTAAGTGTATTGAAAAGAACTTCCTACACACTTCTGGGTCCTATCACAAGCTAAATTTTGTAAATGTAGCTGTGAGCACATAAAGCAGTTTAGGGACTCAGTAAAGACATCCTGATTTTCATTATATTAGATGTTCACTGTGGGGATCTGAGATTTATGCCCCATTATTAACCCTGACCTTTAGCATGCCCTGATGTTCAGCATCCTTCAGTAACTTTCAGAGGGAATTTATGCCATGCTGCTTGCCATGTGTGACTAACATAGCAATGGGTTGATTTTCAGTTTTTGTTATGTGCCCTCTCCTTAAAAAGTGCTCTACAACAACAGCTATTAGTGACAAAAATAATAATCACCACACTAATTTATGTCATTAGTTACACAGAATAACAAGACATAATTTAACATTGGCTCTGCCCATAAAAATTGTAATTGTCCCCCAAAATACAAATTAATTTTATGTCTAAGGAAGACTGCTAAGCAACAATAAAAAATGCCATATTAGGACTAGCCCACTTAAATGGAATACATGAAGCTTCATAAATCTTATATTGTTATACAATATGCAAACAGTAATTTTATATCAAATATGTGACTTGACAATAACAACTTTTTCAGTGTGTCAAAGTAGGTGTCACTATTAAAAAGCAATTATTGAATATATTCCTCAAAAGAAGAGAAACAGAAAACCTTAACTTGGTAAAATACATATAACTGTCTTCTTGGCTACCAGTGTTCTACTGATTTGACACTAATTCCAAAATACATAAAAACTTATGTCATGGTATATAAATATAATATATCAGAATTATACAAGTATAGTAATAACTATTTCTTTTTTAATATTGTCCCTCCATAGGTAGTAAAAGCAGAAAAGTGTGCAGCTCTCTATTCTTGTTTAAGTTCAGCATGAGATAACCAAATTTTCAGCATAAGATAATCAAATTTTGATGAAAAGCACTCTCATGCTTGATCAACATGGCATATTTTAATATATAGGCAGCATGGTATTTCTGACATCTTTTAATCATACTGTTCTCTGTTTTCAAAATATTTAGATATTTTTAAAATGTGGTGTCAGGTACTTTAGTTAGACTGATGTCACCTAATAAGCTGTATTGGAATTCAAAACATCGCTTCTTCATATACCTTTAATCATTCCCTGAGTTCAACACACATACGAATCTTTTGTTACGATAAATAAAGGAAATAATTTTCCAACACGGTGCATATTTATTCAGGATTCACAATCCCTTCCATGATAAACTGTAAGTATATTTCTGTGAATTTGTGTTGGGGAAGTTAACGCCCCAAAATCAGCATTTTCCACAGCAGCCCTATGGATGGTGCTCAGCCAAAGGCACAGCTGTTTGAGCAGCTCTTTGTGCGGGTTACCAGAGAATGACCACAGAAAGCCTGTTTGTGTGCTTCTCTGGGGGAAGGGATTCTGCACATGCACTCAAATGTATTTTCTACTCATGTTGTACAATCTCCTTCCAAGTTTTGAATCTCCTGGCACATTTTTATGCATCCTGATGATCTCATCATCATCATATAAAATATGACTTGAAGAAAGAGAAAACAGGTGGGGGCTCAATTTTAATGCTTCCCATTCTGCCCTCACTGCTCCTTCCCACCAGGCTGCCCTCCTTTTCCTCCTCCCTTCCCACTTCAGTTACCCAACAAAAACCACCAAGAGACAAATTAACCAAGAAAATGTTTCATAAGAAAAAATCCCATGGCACCCTCTCCCTGACACACACACACACAAAAGGCAGCTTTAGTAATAACCACAACCATCCAGTAAATCCAAAAAAGTCAACATAATGAACATACAAAAGTGTGAACTGCTAAACTGTGATATTCACTTAGTTCTTGGCAGAACTGTTCTAAAATAAGTAGGGTTGACACTTGATTAGAAATAGACACTTTTTCTTTCTCTTTTTCTTTCTTTCTTTCTTTCTTTTCTTTCTTTGTCTTTCTTTCTTTCTCTCCCTTCCCCTCCCCCTTTCCTTTTTTTTTTTTTAACTAGAAATGAATTCTATTTAAAGCTCACTGGAGCATAGATAAATGCAAGCTAACATATTTTTAACTTGATTACATTCTGCAGTGATATATAGAGGCACATAGCTACAGTAAGTGATTCCATGGAGAGAGAGGGGGAGGGAAAGAGGGAGGGAGGGAAAAGCCCTCTGCGAATATGATAAGGAAAGCTGGGATGAATTGTGGTCTCTGTTCTCTGTTATCCAAGGGTGGCTAGCTGCTGCTGCACTAAAGGCCTTTATTCCCTGCCTGTGGGAAAGTGGTGGGCGAAGGCTGCATTCTCAGTTACACTGCACATGCAGATTTTAATTAGCTGGATTAAAAACAAGACCGTATCATGTCCTTTAGCAGTATTCTATCTAGAAACAAAAGATTTTCTTTCCTGGTTTCTGCGAGCAGCACAGTACAGCATTAATAAAAAAAAGGTCATGGCAGTTCAAGATGAAAGGTCACACATGATAGAAACTCTGTGTGAGGGGGACATCATGTTTATCTCTGTGATAAAGGAGCTCTGTCCAGGCAGGTCAGCATGCCATGCCTCAGCAATAGGAAAATATAAACATAGGGAGTGGATAGATGGTGGAATGGGCAGTTTGGAAAAGTGAGTTCAGTTGTGGAAGTAGAGAAGGGGTGGGAGGGAGCAGAGGGAATTGTTTGAGAGAGAATATAAGCTGAAAGGATCCAGCTTTAAAACAGGCAAAGAGGGTCAAAAAGAGCCTGAGATGAAGCCTGGGGTGATGGCTGCAGAGCACAGCTCAGAGCCTGTGCAGGGTGAATGAGCACTGGGTCAGCAGGCTGGGACTACCAGCCCAGGCCACTGGGCTACGTCCTTGCACACCAAAGCTCACTTAAGCATGGCCAGAGCTTGTGCCCTTCTTCCACAAAGAGACCATGGACTCATCCCTGGGTTGAGCTTCAAGTCCCTAATTCCAAAGCCTCCCTAGTCTGAGTGCTTGGGCTGAGACTAGGGTTTTTATGTTTTATTTGGACCACCACAACTATTGTGTTGGGGGTTTGTAACTTAGGTTTTCATTGTTTACTTTTCTTTTTCTTTGGTGGGGAGCCAGGCTTTCCCCCAGTGAAGGCCAAAGGAATCTGCATGTACTTCCAAAGGAGAGTTAGCAGCTCTCTAACCCACAGCCTCCAAGGCTTTGCCCTGGAATGCACTGAGCTCTTTCAACACCACTGTTATCAGTAGGAGGGAGATGCAAGACCTCCTCAGTTTCTCACAAGATCAGACTGCAAAAATAAACACATTATGGTCTTACAAACCTTAACTGATGCACTGGTCTCAGTAGGTCTGAGTAGAGCCACTGCCATATGCAAGCATCCATGGGAGAGTGCTTGAAGATTGAGGGGCAAGACAGAAAAGGGAAGGAAAAGGGAGGTAAAATTAGATAAGGTTAAATGTTCTTCCTTTTCTTTACCATACTTCCTGCTTTTCAAAATCCAGCTCAGAGAAAAACATACCAATTTCTGAGTATTGAGTATTCTGAGTATTCTGGTCAACAACTTGATTCTTTGCTTCATAACATTCTCACTAAATAAGATTTGTACAGCTTGGGCCAGCTATGACTATATATGTGTAGGGCTCTACAACCTCCTTTATGAGACTGATCCATGAATAGGTAAATTATGAAACAGACTTTTTATCCAAAAAGGAACACTGGGTAAAGCACACAATCAAGTTCTAGTAGTTCAGCAAGGTGCTGTACATCAAATGACCACATTAATTAAGAGCACACTCATCCTGTAGCAAACCTGAGGCAAAACATGTATTGCTCTAAATGTTGTTGAGATCAGTACTTGTCAGCTTCAGAAATTCAAATATATGCCTGAGGTCTAAGAAAAGTAAGGGCTAGTTCTAGAAGTTAAATAAAGGCTAGTTTCTAGACAAAACAATACCATTTTTTCATTCTGAGCAGCAATTCAGGATAGCAGTTACCTACCAAACTGATAATACAGTGATTAAATTGTCCCAGTTCTGTGGCTGCTGCTGAGATCATTGGAAAATCATGGTTTAATTCAATACACGTAGGTAATTTTCTGTAATCTCAGTAATACAGCATGGCCTAATACAATAATTTTGTATGATGAGCTCTTTAAAACTACTCGGCCTTCACTGCCATTTATCTTCAGAATAGAGAGGAAGATTCAGGCATGAATTGCCTGACTCTGATTTATATTGCTGCAGGCAGAAGTATATAACACAGAACTGTGAAGTACAGTGTTCCATGGGATAATCAGGGTACCATTGCACAGAGTTAGCTCTAGAAACACAGAGCACGAGCTCTCCACTACCTCCCACTGTATGAAGGACATATCAGGCTTATACAACCCCAGCCCCAGAACTCTGACTTTGAAAAGATCCTGCTATAACAACATACTCAACGTCCTTTTTGCAGGGTTTAAAATAAATTGCCTTCCTAGACACGTGAAATAAGGTGCCACAGAAATCAAAGGGAGTTTTATGTTCACATCAGTTCAGCATGCTTATGTGACCTCAAGCAAATGGTGTGTTTGTATCTCAGCACCTCATTGCTCTTTACCCCTATATCCAAACAGGGCATTGGTCACACAGGCTCTTAGCAACTTGCTCAAAGCCATAGGAGACCCTACATCAGGGAGGAGAGCTGAAGCTTTTCCAGAAGCTCAGCTTGTGTGAAAAATCTCTTGGTAGTTCAAAACCAACAAATTTTGTGCAAGCAGCAACCCAGTTTATTACTTGATTAGATTTCAAATATTTTCAGTACCCATTTGGAAAAAAATAAAATGAGACAAATAATCCAAATGTGAAGGAGGTGAACAATCTAATGATTATACTTCTCAGCACCTTCTGGCTGCTGAGGCCCGAAGGGGGTTTCCTGTTGACTCCTGGCAGAATTACTGAGGTTTCCCTCTGACATTAAATAAACTAAACAAGACCAGCAAGGCATGGGCCCGAAACCATTTATACCACTAAAATGGCTCTGATGCAAGCCTGCTAATGCTCTTCCAGACAATGCCAAAGCACAGCTTGGGTATTGACCCAGGTCAGGCACCATCTCCAATAGATATTTTGGATGTGGCCACCATGATTTGGAGGGCAAGAGAGTTTAGCTGTGTGGATTCAAGCTATTTCATGCCAGTTGGCCTCCAGGAAAATTCTCTGTCGAATTTTGTTTAATAGTTGAGATGTAGTCAATGTGTCCAGGTCTTCCTTTCCTTCCAGTCTTGCAGCAGCCAGCAGTCAGTGCTTCCAAGCATTGGCAGTGTGACGTGGCATTCAGCAGGGTGACAGAAGTTACATGAGTTGACCATGCAGCTCTCTGAAATGCAACAGAGTTCATTATATTTTAAAGAAAAGCAATATAATTGAGGGAGTGGATCGAAACAGATCCACTAGAAGTAATAAAGAAACCAAAACAGAAAATTATATGAACTGAAAAATGAATAGGCCAATTTGTTTAAATTAATTTGGGGCTAGTTATCCAGTACTATAAAGCTGTCTGCACAATAAATAAACAAACAAATAAATAAGTAAAGTGTATTTTTTAATAAATACAAACTGTGATATTATATAAATTCCAGGTACACTGTTAACAGCAATAAAAATAGAAAGCATTAATTTAACTCAACCTGGTAGATTCTAGAGGGAAGAAAGGATTTTTTAATGAAGACCTCCTAGTTTAAAGCAATAATCATCAACATGAGGCTTATATATAGTATGTGGCAGCTGTAACAACATTCATATCTCAGTGTGCCTGGTCTTAGGCAGAGCAAGGGAAGTGCTGAAAACAGTAGCATTCCTCATGGATCTGCTCCAGATCCCACAGAAGTCTGAGAGAATCTACACTCCATGCTTGCTTTCACACTTGGGCAGCACAGCCAATGTTGAGCAAACAGACCACAGCTATGTGGCTCTCCCAGCAAGCCAGGACCATAAGAAAAAAAATATCTGCTCCCTCCCTAAAGTCAGGATTTGGGTGAGGGGGAGGAAGAGAAACACAGAAGTGGCACTACAGGTACCTGGTTCTTTCGTCAGGGTCTGTCTTGCACTGACCCTGATAACTGTAAAAGCTTAGAAGCCCCACAAGACCCATTGGGTAAATAACCACAGTGGAGGTTGGTTTTGGGGCAGAAAAGGGAGTATGGTTTTATTTATTATTATCATTAATATGATGTTGCAAAACATTGTCCCTGCTAGAAATGTTCATAACAAAATATCAAATCATCAAAACGAACATCAGTCTTGGGCTCAGCTGGCTTACATGTTCTGGAAAGGTCATTAGTTTAAAGTTTCTGCTGCTGGGAACTGAGAAACAATGCCATCTCTCAGGAAACAAATCCTTCTTTTTAAGGCTGCCCTGCCCTCCTGATGTTCCTACCACACTTCAGATTGTGTTAAGGGGAAAGAGAAGAGAGCTGATCTCTTCTCCAAAGAACATGGCCATTGCACTGGATGAGAAGACAAGGGCTGGCTCACAAGGAAGATCATTCTACAGCTTCCCAGTGACAGACTAAGGACTCTGAAAAGTGAGCTCTGGTAATTTAATCAGTACACCAGAGAGTACATGTGCTCTTCCATATCCTCAGCCTACATCAGCTTAAGATCCTAAAGGAGAACTCCAGCAGGCAAGGTTGTATCTACCTAGCAGAGGAGCAGACTGAAAGTTTATTGTGCTCAGTTTTCCCACAGTATTTTGTCTCAACATGAGTCAAGCTAAGAGCACAGATTCTCATTGCTTGATCAGATGCATTCACTCAGATGTTTTTTCCTGCCTACTCTACACTAGGAAGTCAATATGAGGTAAGAAAAGCAGCGCAGGAGACCTCCTATGGTGGTGCACATTAAATTGAAGAAATGGTAGTCCATTGTGTGCAAACTTACAATCACACATAGAAGAGATGACAGGAGGTAAACTAATTTCCAAGTCATGCCTAAAATAACTAATTCTATCTTTTTTAGTTCCTGGGCTTCTGTTTTTAAATTTAACAGCATTTTTTAGATTTCACTTTGATGGTAGGTATTCCAACCAAAATTATGCACAAATATGGACTTAGTAAACTTCTGACCTATATTTCTGATCTGAAACCCCAGGAATACCTTGGTAAGTGACAAATCACTGGAGGAAAAAAAAAACCAGCAAACCTCATAGCTGATATTAAATGATAAAATAATGCCACAAATGAGAAACCAAGATATTTTTTGCCAAACATGTTCTCTATGGATGTAGATTTAATAAATATTTTATTTATGGCCTCAGAACTGTTACCACTGTGGCAAGCACAATGCAAAGACACTTTGCTCCCAAAGACCTGACACCAGCATGCTGCTGTGTAGCACAGCTTTAAACCTGCACCAAAGCAATGCTGTAAATCAGGACTCATTCCACCAAAGTCAATGGAGCTAAATGACCATAAAACTGGCATGAGAGAGAAATCAGGTTGTTAACCTCTAAGGAGAGCTTGCACTTGTCTCACAACCTGTGTTTGGCCAGGCTGTATTTTATTCATTCAAAGCGTAAAATGAGAGCCTCAAACTAGGAAATAAATATTTGATTGTAGCTGAGCTATGCTAGATATAATTTCATGATACTAAACTTTTAGTAGCTTCTAACTTTCAGTAACTTCTCTGCCCATATCCAATGATATTGCCTGAATTTGAATGGAGGTGTCTGATTCTAACCTCAAAGAGCAACTTGCAGTATCTTCTGACCGCAGTCTAATGATATGAAAACCCAAAAGTAACTACAAGCTTCCTTCTTTGACCTGGAAGAGAAACCTGACAAGGTTTCTCCAGAAACAAGAGAAATTATTTACCTCTCAAATGGTGGTAGTAGATTGATTCTGGTTCTTTTTCTTGGAAAAAACTTTACATTTTTTGTGACACTACTACTGAAAACAAGAAACTGAGGCCAAGAACCAGAACCTAGAACACCTACCATCCCCTCTACTTTTTGAATATGGGCTTTACTTTCTATTTTATTACTCAGAAGACAATTTTTGGTTAAATTTTCAATGGGCTGAGGCACATAGTATTGACTGTTGGCTGATGGAGGGGATTTCTCCTTCAAGAGCTCCAAGGCACATTCATTGCACTGTAAGTTCAAAACACAGGTATGAATTTAGGTTGTCTAAACTGCCCTGCAGAGAACATAAAGTCATCTGAATTCAGATAATATGGCCCTATGAATCCATGGGCCATGAGGATAAGTCCTCCTTAAAATGGACCTTTAAACTCCAAGAGAATGTCATCCCAATGCTCACTAGCAGTCAGACAGCACATAGCACTTCAAGTGTCCTTTTGAGGGGGAGAATAACAATGCTGAGGATGTTCAGAGTGACTACTGAGCACACCTCTGACCCTTCACCTCCAAAAAGGCCTAGAAGAAGGAGGAGAGCCAAAGCAGCGTGCAACAAGAATTATCTGACGTGGAAAAGCTTCTCTACATGGAGAGTTTAGGAGGCAGAGGATTCCTTGGCTTGGAAAAAAAAGATGACTGATGATTAGTTGACATAAAATTATTAAAAATCAAGAAACTATACAGGAAAAAAATTATTCAGCACTTCTTGGACCATAAAAGTTAGGAAGACTTACTAGGAGGACTAGCATTTGCTAGACCAGTAAGACAGGGGACACACTGTTTTATTTTATACAAACACTCAGTGCTGTATAGGCCAAAACTGTAAAAAACCCAAACAAAACACAGTCAGATATGCCCTAAAAACAAGGACCCATAAAGGGATACTGACCATGGTGTTAAGGATTCCTTCACTCTTCCTTTCTTTGAATGTATTTTGATGATGGGATCATTTCACTCAGCAAAGATTCCAAAGTTCATATCATTGGATTATTTTTGTTTTAATTACTTATTATTCCCCACTGTCCAAGTTATATATAAAAATAGCAGATTTGTGTACATATTCAATGGAAAAATTATTAACTACATATTAAGAAACTGGCACTTCAAGATCTGGACTTCAATTTCTTAAATGTTCAGAGGTGTCTAGAACATGTTTAATGATTTGTGTTATTAGCTGTATGTTGTGTAGTAATTTAATACATTTCAGGCAGTATGTGCAAAAATTGTTCAGCATGGAGCTCCTGATTTGTGATTTCCAACTACATTGGAATTTTAAGGCATTTATTCATGCACTTTTGGTTTTGGACCTTGTATGTGTAGTGGAAAATCATGATAAAAGAGCCATCAAAAACTTGAAGAAAAAAATCAAGGAAAACACACTTTTTGTTTTCTTTTATTTTTATTCTTTTCTTCAATCAGAAATCCTAAAGAGCAAAGGCAAGCCCAGAGTTTTTGCAACTCCAGCCCATAAGCCTCTGTCACTGTACAGAGGGGAAAAAGCTGTTGGAGAGGAAAGGGAATAAGGGAATAAGCCCTGGCCTGGGTCAAGCAGGTGCATTTCAAGGGTTTCACTGAGCTTGCACCATGGCTGCCAGGCTACCCTTGCACTAAATGCCCTTTCCACCCTGTTTCAGGTTCTGTTTTCTCCAGATGTTAAGAAGCTTTCTGTTTTAACACAGGGTAAATCTGGGTTTGGCAGATACAAAAAAAAAAAAAAAAAAAAAAAAAAAAAAGTGCATTTCATTTTCTCTGGGAAATGTAAACAGCATCCACCCAGCCAGCACTACCAGTTAGTGTAACAGCAGAGAAAGCTCTGGTTGAAATCTGGATTTCGCCTCCTGAGTGGCACATACAGATGAAAAAAGTAAAATAATTACTTTGAAAAGGCTCATCCATTTATCTTGCTGGCACAAAGACCTTCTTTACTTTATTTTATGGGATCTTAAGCATCTCGATTCCCTTTTTGATTAGGTAAAAAAAAAAAAAAAAAGATGCTACTATGTAAAAAAAAGCAGCAAACTCTAAAAGCATTCAGAGAGGGAGCAGTAGCTTTAGCCTTCTGTTTGTGCAATTCCAATAGGTGTATTTAAATGTAAATGCTACCCTTTCACCCTTGAGCCACCTATTCTTACAGCCAGCAGAAAGAGAGCATTCATGGTATAATGTCTTTATGAGGACAAATCTTACACTTAATTTCTCATGTGAATCCAACTCTTTTATAACACATTTTTGTGAGATTAAAAGAACAATATTAGTCTAGTGGCTCAGCAGCCAGATCACTGCTCTGTCACATGGGAGACGTGGGTTCAAAGGGATGGCAGGCAAATGTGCTGGGAAGTGCTTGATGGAAACTGCAGCCACGGAAAGATTCAGTCCTCCACTCTCACAGAATTGTTTAACTCCACATTATCTCCTCCCTCGGGCCAGACAGAGCCTCTTTCCCTCCAGCTCCTTACTGGAAACCATCCAGCTGCTGCTCCCTTACACAGAACTATGGGAAGGGTTTGAGACCCCAGCTCTTTAAACAATTTTCATTAGCCTGCATTTGCACAGTAGGGAGGATTTTCGAGAAGGAGAAGGAACTTTCTGAGCATGCATTTCCAGACTAAGTCCCTTCGCCTGTCCAGTTTCACCCAGCCCATGGGGTTATCCGTGCTCCTGGCATGGCTGCACTGCATAGCCCATGGGTGTGCTGATAAGAGTGACAGCACAGTTCAAATCCTGATATGTCAGGGCAGAGTCTCAAAGAACCCAGGGAGCCCCAAGTGCTCTGTGTTAGATTTATTTCTCGAGTGGGGAAAAGCCTCAGTCCATTTTGGCTAAGCAAGTTGAAAAATAAATTACTTAAGCCCAGGCCAAGAAAACTGTATCTCACTTTATCCCTACTGGATCAAAATAAGGCATAATTTTTTTTCAAATGATCTTTTTGCCTCAGTCTGGAACATGGTTACATGTGACAGACATCAGACTTTGGCTTCATGACACCTCCATGAAAGAATAAATACATTTTGGAGGATGGCCCTAAGGCAGCTGCATGACAGCTGTGCTGTGCACCGGTGTATGTCCAGCCCTCCTGATTAGTAGAATTATTATACTTTTTGTGATGCTTCTCAGAGGACACAGTGATAAGGGGCCTCTGTGCAGAGTGACATTCAAATGCTTAACAATATGATATTTTTCTCCTTGGACCTTACAGCCCAAGCACAAGCCATGTTATTTTCCCCTTCTTTAGCAGCTCTGTGACGCAAGACAGAGAAGTCTGTGTGTGCCGCAAGCACCAGCACCAATGTCAGGCATCCCACTTACTTCCCTCACTTCCCTTCCCTTGATACAGAGCATATGTTTCATTGTGGCACCAAGCACAGGAAAACTGAGGGGAAATAGCCTATTATTTTAGGAGGTGCAGGACCAAGCACCTGGAACAGTGAAGTACTTGGAAAGCACTTCTGTAAATATTTTAGACTGTAATATATTAAACAATTAAGAGGTGTTGGTATTTCTCTGCTCAAGGGCATTTAAACAGGGAAGTTCCCTTTAAAGGCACCAAAGCAGAATGTGTATGGTCATGCCCTTTAAAACAAAACCTACCTGGTTTTTCCCCCTCTTTTCAGCAAAATGTCTAAATTTCAGCTGACTTGCTCTTTCAGCAGAGGAAATTAAGCCAGACTATTTTAATGCTGCTTTAGATTGTTAACTCCTCAAAAAAAAAAAAAAAAAAAGAAAAAAAAAAAAAAAAAAAAAAAAAAAAAAAAAAGGAGGGTGGGAGGGGGGAAGGAAAAAAGTCCAAAGAATAGAATCAGTTACCTTGAAAGCTCCATTCAGGTAATTTAGAAAATTGTTTTGCTAATAACCTTAATGCATTGCTTGTTTACTCAGGACTGTCAGCACTACAGGTTACTACAGGTTAGTCAGTAAATTGCTGATACCAGCTACATCAACCCTTAAGAAATCCTGTATCTCTTACGTCTTTGCTTCTATTTTCCTGACAACAATACAAGAGTCGCTATGCAACACCAAATTAGCATGAAAGAATAAGAACTTAATACTGACATTTCTTAGCCAAGAACACAGTCAAAATTAAGTGCAGTTAATGAATGCTTAGTTAATTCTTAGAAAGCTCTTCTTCATGCCCTTTACAGCACAGTGAAATACAAGTTCTTTTAGACAGGTACACAGAGACATGCTTACACACACATACATGCCCCACACATAGGTTACCTATATACACATATACACATTTAGATAAATTCCAAATAGACAAGCTCTAGGAAGCTTTGTAAGAGAAACAAGAAAAAAAATTACCTACTGGTCTCTATAACACCAAGTCTCTGGAAAAACTTCAGAATTGCCTGTTCAAATATTTTCTAAGATTATGTTAGCAATCATTTTCACCAAAATGTTTTTCTGACCAAAAAAAAGATGACTTGACAGAACCTAAAAATTGTTAACAGTGGAAAATGCCTGCTTCAAGTTTCTTGTAAGAAAACAAATACAGGAATTGGCAACTTCTGTGCAGTTTTAGCTCCGAAGAAATTATGACAGGCTTTTGCTTTTCTCACTTATCTCAGGGCAGCCCATCAGATTAACAAGAAGAAAAAAAAAGTATTAAAACTTAGTGAGTTATTGGAATCTTCTGGAACTGAAAACTATACAGATGGTCTGCAACATATTTGTATAGAAGATGCTCAATTGTTGACGGGTTCCCAACTATTATAGTGGCATGGTAAGGAGGCAGATACTGGGCACTGAGCACTGAGCAACTGTTGTCACTGAGCCTTCCCCTCTTGGCTGCATCCCCACTGGCCCAACGAGCAGTTTTGGTCTCCCAGAGCAGAGACAAAGGTTGCTTTGGAGAAGCTGGGAAGCCTAAGAACACCATGTAGATTTAGGACTGGATAGGAGGTATTGTGCAGAGGCCATGCCCATTACTCATCCGCTGGCAACGGGCTCTCTTCCTTTTGTCTGGAGAGACGGTAAACTTTCAATGCCATCTGAAAACAGAAGGCCTTTCACAGAGTGCAAGAACTCTGCCATCTCAATCATGTGAAAATATTGTAAACACTTTCCCAGCCCCCATTCAGCTGTCCAAAAAGCAGAGTTAGAAAACACCAAACAAAACAGGAAGGAAAGAAAAGGGTGTGCATTGCACACTTCGTTTTAATTTATATTTTTTACTCTGAATAGGAATTTTTCTCTGAATTTTCCTTTCTTTTCCTTAATGTTAGTGAGCAGGTTAAGTAGCTATTATGGAGAAAAGGCAGCTAAAAGCCTATTCTATGTTTTATTTAGAGAAAAAAAAAAAAGGGTCCAGTGCCCAGCAGTTTCTCTCCAGCAGAGCAGCTCTCATATTTCCTTACAGCCCATGCAAGAATAAATTTCAAATGTGCTACAGGACTTGAATTTCTCTTTCAGTACTTAGGTTGACCCACCCCTGTGAACTTTTTCCAGGAGGGTCTTCTCTCCAAACATTTAAACATCACAAATGTTGTATTACTGATATACCATAACATGTACAGAGTGGGAAGGGGTTCACATTCACAAAGAATATGTTCAGAAAATACCTGCATGTGTATACATATTTATGTTTACATGTATATCAAACATACAACATAAGCAAAGGTATACGTATCACTTGCACAAAAAAACTACTGGTTTGCCTGATGACATCTTTTATGTACATTGTGCTCTTGCACTGTACCCTTAACTCTGGACAGTTGTTTTCACAGATGCTTTTTAGTTATGTGAAAGTGATGTAGTTCCTTGCTCAAAAAAAGGTCGTGTTAATTCTGCTGAAGCCAGGGACTACTTGAAATTTCACAGTAACTTTGAACCATGGTAACACATTAGCACCACAATTCTTCACTATTTGAAGTATGAGGCTTTCATTTAGATTGGTCAACTTAACACCAGAGGAGCAAAGAAAAACAGCTCTGCTGGTGGGAAATACACTTTGTTCCTTTTTATTCCGTTTGGTCCCGAGTCAAATCTGAACAGAGAACAAGTAGGTAAGCCTGGATGTATTCCTGCTCCCTCAAAGGCAAATGTTCTGCTCCTAACCTAGGAAAGGGTCAGCTGTCATCCAGGACTTCCAAAGGGATATATCACTCCTATGTTATTTCTTATGAGTATTTAGCAAATAGGGCACACTGATGGAAATGAGTCCCCAACAGGACAGTGAGAACTGACAGCTGTAGGAGCACATCATGTACTGGGCAGGCTCTTTTACCTGATTTCCCTTCACTCTCTGCAAATGCAGACAGTTTGCATAACTAAGAAAGAAAACTTTCTTACTTAAATAGACTGATATGAAATGTCTTACACCCACACCATGAGAACACAGGCTCATAGCTTGAAGAGTTTATGAAAAGTAGTTGCCAACAACTGAAGCAGGGGTTGATAAACCCCTCAACATTATAAATTCTCTAATGCATTCCTTGGGACTGCCTTGCACATGCTATCTCAATACTCCCCTCCTCCTCTCTGCGTTTTATAAAAAGAAGCTGTAATAAATTAGAATTTTATGAGACTCCAAATAAAAACCTTCACTAAAATTGAAAACAAGACATGGATGTAGAAGCATATGGAAGGTTTATGAAAGCAGAGGGAAAAAAAAATTATCCCAAGGCAATAAAAAACCTGTCTGACTCTTGGTCTTCACAAACCAAGAATTACTAGAGACAGATGAAGAAATTTTGAACAATACAGTACTGGTACATCTTCCAGCAAAGAGACATTCTAGTTTTTATTTATTCTTCTGATGCAAGGCAGCCTGGTAAGAACTACTCTAAGGCACATTTTCTGAAGTTCTTTATAAAACACTTCAAAGTTATACATGGAAATGAGATACCTTTCTGCTTTGATCCTTGGTATAAGGCTAACCAAGCAGAAGTGGCTTCCTGGCCTTTCATACAGTTTTCTTGGGAACTAAACACTGCACTCTCTGAATTCTTGCACTAGCATTTTAAGTATTTTATGGAATAAAGGCAGTTTTGTTTAATTTATATTTTCATCCTTGTTCCAAACCTCAGAGTGATTCATTCTGGCCACTGTATATACAGTTTTACTCCTAATGTTTTTTTCTTTCCACTACTTCTCCCATCCTCACTACTCCCTGCTTCCAGAATGGTACGGGTATGGGATGTTGTTTAACTAAATGATAGAGTGACTATTAAGGATTGCTTTGCTTTATTTTTAAATACAATACTCCACATTCCAGACATTTCTACCAAACACAGCGGTTTGAAAATGAATAATTGTGCAAGAAATGAAATTTGGATCTGGTTCTAAATTGACAAAAAATACGCTAAGAATTTTTAGATTTTTCTTCTCTAAAATGACTGAAAGCTAGGGGCTAAGTTATAGGGATATGGTTCAGCACCTTACGTTGGAAGTGAAAATCCTGTCATACATTTTGTTCTTTGAAAATAAATGCAGGTTGGACTCAGTGCCCAAATAAAGCCTCTGTACTTCTAATTTTCATTTATACAGGATACAACCATAACAAATGATATTGTCTTAGAAGTATACTGATTTTACACTCCTGCTAAACTGATCAGTTGTGAAATGGTTAAAAGTTATAGCCATTAAATTATCTTTGTTTTTGATACCTAGTTAAAAATTAATTCAAAGTCTGTTCAAGTGTGTGCAATGGATGGCAAGGATTGCTCATCATGCTACATCCATCGGCTGTCAAAGGCAAATAAGTTCTGGAAAGAAGGTGAGAAAACAGAGTCAAGGACATGCCATATCAGGGTGGGAGAAGTATTTTTACAGCATGACAAGCTCATGGTCTGGGCAGGTGGTGTTTCTACAGAGAAACTGTAGAAGCTACCCAGGGTTCTATGCTCAGAAGATTCACTCTGTCTTGGAAACAAGAATGTACCTAAGCATCACAGAAACAAATATCTGAGGCTACCTGGGGTTTTGCACCTTCCTTTTGATACAATCTTACTGAAACTCAGGAATCCTCACCTCAGTGCTATGACTTAAGCAAACAGCATTGAAATATCATTCTCTCAAAAGAAAACCAAACAGTATTGTGACACACAATTATTAAGAGCCCTTGTTTGCATGGTACCTTACAGAAGTTGAGAATTAATTAATTAATTAATTAATTCTTTGGTCTTCTTCTACATTAGAGAGGAGAGGTGATGAGAGGAGAGATGAGATATTCAGAACTTGAATAGGATTATGCTGACTTCTATTTTATTCATTTTGAATGTCTTCTTTTCTTTTTTCTTTTTTTTTTTTTATTTCAGCCCAATCCCTGGTTTCCTGTGTGCAGTCCCACTAACTCATTCAAGACATTCTCTGGTATCTGCAGAGATGGCAGACTACCACAATAGGATGAACTTACACAATTCTACAAAAATTGATGTTAGTGATTCGAGCCTAATGACAAAACGTTTGTTTTCTGTTCATTTATTACAATAGCTGTAACAAATTCTGACTTTTTTCAGAGACCATTCCCAATAACTACTCTTTCCCTCTAATTATTTTGCCACACAAAATACTCATACCTAAACATTGCAAAAATTAAGAGCACTACAGGGAAAATCAAGCAGTCCTGGGAGTCTTGTGGATGCCAATCCCAAGCAAAGGCAGGGACCCCTCTGAAGCACGGTGCCTAGCTAGAGCTCACACCTTTCAACAATGGTGACAAGTGACCCTGAGTCCCTCCCTGATGCACACAGCTCTGGGAGGGGCAGCACAAGGGACCAGCACCCCCTCCATCTCTAAGGAGTCTCCCATAAGGAGGGCGGCCTGAAGGCAAATCTTGACTCTGTTCCCTCCACAAAGTTCACGTTGCCTGCTGCCCTAAACATCTCTATTTCCCCATCTCTGTAAGAGAAGTCTAAACACAGCTGTCAAGTTCTAAAATCAGCATCAAAGCTCAGTAAAAGCAGGAGGGGAAAACAATATGCTTTGTTAAACAATACTGCCTCAGACCTCAAAGGGTTATACAATGAAAGTAATACCCACTTCGAGTTCTGTCTGTGGCAAGCATTACCTAACATCCTCAGTCAGAACCCCACTGTTTATGAGGTGGTGAGAAAAGAATACAGCTCCCTCTTGTCAATAGGACATCTCTACTGCCCTGCAGGACATTTTCTTGCTATATTTCACATGTATTGAATCTTCTGGACATCAGAAAAGTAAAACATGCACTGTGCACTCTGGAGCCATCACCTCTCTTGGTCAGTTCATAGGTTTGGCAAGGTCATAGCAAACATTCTTTTACATCATATGTCTTACCTTTAGGCTGTTTTACTCCTCCCCAGGAACTCAAAAGGATTAAAACAGGTTTAACAAACCAGAAATAGAAATATTTATGTTTGGTAACATTGGAATTTCTAAACATTTCTCATTTCTTCCCTTTCCCACTGATACCGATTCCCAGTCTTTGAGCCATGTGAAGTGGCTTAAAAGTTACTTCTCAGGAAAAAAAAAAAAAGTTTGTCTGCTAAATCACCCCACACACATAATTAAGGCTTTCTGTTGCACTAGAGATATTACAATTTTCACTATGTATGTCTATATAGAAGATATATTTATGTATTTGTGTGTTACATATACATTTCGTCCTATACAAGTCAGCTTTCCTTTTTTTTCTTTTATAGACATCCATTTTTATGCTTAATATGAATCCTTATGATAGTCTAATATGACCATCTGTTTAATGAAAGCTACTGAATTCACCATCTTGTTGACACCCTGATCTCAGGGTTTTTCTGGAAGGATCCTGAGCCACTGTGTTGGCCCAGAGGCAACAGGTTCAGGAAGAAAAAATAAGTATATTGAATGGCACAAGGGTTTTTTTAACACCCAAATGAACAGGTGGGTTGTACAACTTTTGGCGTAAAGGGTCTCTAATTGGGCAAATCAACCTCAACACTTGCCTGTGCAGCAGGACGTATGCAGCCACGGGAGGAGTGAGAGACAGTTTAGGGTCCAGGCAGGAAGAATGTTAGGATTTTAGCTGGTTTTCAATAAAACTAAAGTGGAGGAATGAGGGGAAAGGGATCACTTTTTTCCTGGTACAAAATAGCTACTGCAAGGTGTCACATTTCAAAGTCTATCCTAAATGAGCATCCCAGGCCATCACCCAAATCAATATGAGATTTGTGTATTCCAGAAATACATACACTTTCACCAAAATAATTCTTTCCATTTATTCCATTTCCATTTCCAGTTTCTTCACCAGAGAGAGGTTGTGAAACAATGAGCTCCCTGGGACTATTTCCCCATCTGTGACATCATATACAAAGCACCTTATCTCTGCAAAATGCCTGGGGGTCTGCAGAGGAAAAAAGCAAACACACACACCCCCCTCATCTCCTCCTCCCAGGGCTCAGGCAGGCTTCTAGCTCTCAGCCTGGCCTTTGCTGCTGTGCCCAGTTTGAGCCCAAGGAAATTCCAATGCACTCCTCTTCCTGAGGCTCTCATTTATTTAAACAGGTGGGGACCAGGCTCTCTGTGCTTCCCAAAGCGCTGCTGCAGCTGAACCAGCAGTTATAGGTATCAATTAAGAATGTGCACTGGGACAGGAGAAACACAGCGGCCCTTTCTAGAGCTTAAGTGCTGGCAAAGTCAAATACATTGCTCAGATACTCTGTAACTTTCTTAACTCAGAAAACCATTAGCTGGCATTGTTGCATAAACTCAGCAACAATCTTTTCTTTAAGGCTGTCCCACCATTCTATTATCTGTCATTAATTTTCCATATGTTCCCCTCACCACTGCTCTTAGGCTGGGTTTGGTTTACAGGGTTGGATCAGATTTCTTTACAAGCCAGGACATTTGCTGGCTTGCTTACTAGCTTCAGGCCAGTTATGTTTGAGTGAGGCCCAAGCAAAACAAGTGAGATTTGGTGATGTTCCAGTGAGTCGGCACCAAATCTACATGATCCAAGGTTGTTGTTTTTTAGAAGTTTTAAAGCAGAAGCTTTTCCACTATTTCAGATTTTTTTTTTTAATTTTTGTTTTTAGGGGTTTTTTATCAGCTTCTGGCTGATACTTGCTCAAATGTTGCAGCATCCCTCTTCTTATAATAAAGCAGAACTTTATGTTCTGTTTTCTTTGCACTAACCATAAGACAAAAGTTTATCAGTTATCTACACTTTCTATCACAGATGGCCAATGCATCAGTATATTTGGAAAAGAGTAGCTGATGAGAAGAAAATGAATAAACCATTTTGTTTCTAGTCTTTCTACATGATAATGAAGTCTAGTGTTTGCAACTCTTTCTTTCAAAAACAGAGTTCATGTGAAACCCTCTAATCCAAATCTGATTTCTAGAAACATTCCTTATGCTGTCACAATGTAAGTCAATAAAAAAGAATTAAAAGTGAAGTGTCCTTCCATCCAAGCCTTAAAAATAAATTAAAGTGTACCCATATAATCACTGATACACTACCTATATCCAGGCTTATTTCATTCCTTTTTTCTCCCTTCTTCTAGATTTATTATTCTCAGCACATCTGAAATGCATTTTAAATGCTTTGGGATAAGGACTGTTGTAAACTGCCAAGAATACTTGGGGCCCTATGGAAGTGCTGAAGTAGAATTCCAAAAGTAATTTGACACTGAAGGACCTTCAGACCTTTGAAAATCCCCAATTTCATATTCCCCACTGCATAGGCACAGAAACTTACGGTAGCAGAACCAGAGCACACTCCAAATGTGAGACAAAATGAAAATGCCAGTATTATAAACTGTGTTTCAGGCTGAGTAAAACACAGGGTATCATGCTAGTAAGCAGCAGTTCAAAAGTATCCTGAATGCAAAGGGGTTCTTTCAAAAGTAAATGTCTTGTCTGTTCCTAGCTGGTGCAAAGACATTCCTGGTGGTTTTGCTGCATAAATTCCAGCATGGTGTTATAGATATTGTAACAGATGTTATATGACTTCTGCACATAAATGTCACAATGCCCATATTGTTATTTTTAGCAGCACTTATCAAGGTAAGCAAGCACAAACCCTGTAAAGCTAAGCATTTACATAAATACAGACAAATATTTTGTTCTGGACACAAGCAATGTTTAGGCCCTACACGGCTGAAAACCACAGTTCCTGACTTCCAGGAGTGTGCTTGCATGCTGGGATCCAGAGGTTTGGGAAGCAGAGAATTCAGACATCTCAAACAGAAGACTGAGCAGGAGCTGCTCAAGTGAGCCATTAGGAAATGCAGAAGGTATTAGAATTAGCTTAAGCCTCCCTGGAATTTGGTCACCTATCTCAATGCAGGGATTACCATCCTCCTCCATGCTAGCCAGACCTCCTCCACCAAAACAGTAAAGAAGTGGGTGCTGCTACTGCCAGACTTGCTTTCAGCAACTGAGTTACATCCAGAGCACTCCCTCAGTCTGCAGGAGAGCTGGGCTTACTTCCCTCCAGGCATCTGAACCTGTTTTTTCCCCACCTGTGCTGAAAACTATCATGCTATAGGTTATCCTGATCTAGAGTTCCACCTTTACCTTCTCTTTTGGTATGCTTAGGAAAGGAACCCAAGCAAAACTGAACATGAATCAAACCTTTTTTGTTTTTTCTCCTTCACATTTAATATTCTTAGAGGGACACTTTATTAACTATCTGAGGTTATTTACAAAATAACAGCAAGTCCTTCTTTAAATACCAATATCCTAAATTGCAAGTGTTTCCCCACAAAGCAAATTAGAGTTTGACAAAGAAAAGGTTAAATAAATAATCCAGCATAGAGGTGAGAGAGTAACTACCATAGTCAGCCCTCAGGCACTGGAGGTGTTCTGCACAGCCCAGTAGCTTGACCCACCGTGCCACAGAGACATCCTTTTTTTTTATGTTTGCTTTATGACTTTTACATATAAAAATGTATATGTGTTACATGGGGAAGAAGGGAAGGAGACTGGAAGAAAAGAGCCTCAGTGATGAAATGAAACAGATCATCTAGGAAAAGGCAAGTTTGCAAGTCACTGGCAAAAGTGCAGTTTTTTTGTTATTATGCCATGTTGGACAGAGAGAATAAAGGGAGGAGAGAGGAGTCCACATACTGTTGTCACTGAAATCCTTGCAGAGATCAGGACTACTGTGGAACCACCAAAAAACACCCTCCACAATTAAACATGGACTTGAACAAGAAAAGAGAAAATTAGAGGAGATAGCTGGGAAAGAACAGCCACAGAAGCCAAGAAAGGGCAAGAATTCAAGGAGCTGGTAGGGTGAACAGAGAGAGCAAGTGATAGGTAAAGAAAGATGAGGTTGCAGAATAGACCTGTGACTGGATCAGGAAAATCCCAGTGGGGGATTAACTACACACTAGGGGTTTCTGTGCTTAGGTACAAAAAGCTTTACAAGCCAGATTTTTGGCAAAACTTCATGAGTTCCACACTGGAATAATTAAAATAAAAGCTGTTCACTGAAGTTATTTTTGGTGGGCATGTTTGGATCAGAGAGTGGAGTTGTTGAGCACAGTATAATACATGCCAAAAGCCCTATTATGTGCCTGCCACTGAACCCTGCCATACTTGGAAATGTGTTCAAAAACTGTGGTAGAGAGTCCTTACTGGCTTCACACTTGAAGGACAAACCAGTGCTGCACATTTAGCTGGAGGTCGGGGCATGGGTCCCGGGACATTTCTGCTGGAGGTGGGGGCCCTCTCAGGGTTGAGTCTGAGCAGGGAGACGTTTGCTCTTCAGCAGACTTTGGAGAGGGCAAGGGAGTAGTCTAAACTGGCTATTTCTACTCAGAATTCATATATATATATATATATATATATATATTCTAGAGTGACAGGGGCATAGAAGTCAACGAAACGATGTGCTGTTATACCATGTGGTGACCCTTCTAGGTGATGAAATGGGGTGCTCTTACCAAACATCCCTTCACAGCTGAAATAGGCACGCAAAACAGATGGTAAAGCATTAAGACCCATTAGAAAAATATCACTCCATTCAGGTATAACATTTTTGCTTTCTTGCAGTGGAGTTCCTCAAAGGACCCCACAGAGAAGCTTGGTGCTCTTCTGAGCGTTCCTTCACCATAGGCTTTTTTCCTTGAAAAACCACATAATACTGAAGTTCCTGTAACTGGAGACCAACAGGATACAAAACAATTCCTGAGAAAACAGCCGTGAACCAGATATTTCAGAGGAGTTCATAAAGGCACCTTTGGATTAGGGATGTACCTGGCCCAGAACCTAACCATTGTTTGTAGGGAAAACTTGTAGACTTTTAAGCAAATTCAAACTTCTTTAAACCCACACACCAGGTATAGGGCTTGAATGCAACCTGAAACATTGCAACAAACTGCCACTATCAATCTACCAGCACAGCCTCCTGAGAACACAAAAACAGGGCACATACCCAATTTCCTAGTGGAACCATATCCACAGTACAGTACTGCTTCTCCCCATGCCAGAAACTTTTTCCTTAAGAATGTCTCCTTCCTTCAGCACCCAGCTCCTCATGACTCACAAGAGCAAACTGCATTCCTTTTCTGGGAAGGATTTTTCCCTCAACACTGGACAATGCAGGTTGACACTACCTGCTTTATGCAAGCACAGCTTCCAGACAATAACTTTCCAAATCAGGCTATTAGTGAAAAAGAAATAATCTAAGAAGGTTCTTAAAAAAACAAAAGAGAAGAGTTACATATATTTATCTGTTCAGTGAGGGGGGAGGTGGGGTATGGTAGTGGTTGTAATTTACCAAATTCTTATTTAAGTGACTCAGAGTCTCCCAGCTTTCAACTCAGTCATGAATGTGTTAACTAGCATGTGTGAGGCCTGAGTTCTTGTGAACTGTTGTATTTCTGTCATCTGAAAGCTAAACACTGCATTAAGAAAGTCCAAATGGTGGCTTCATCCTCAAAATTACAGCAGAAAGAAAAATGTTTGTACTTTTCCCCTGCTAAGGAGAGGATCAGAAGGGAGAAGTTCTCTCAAGACACTTCTTTGTTCTCATGATAGTAAGAGCTGTGCTGCTGAGACTGGCTCCAGTCACATGTTACTAATACACCAGCTTCTCCTGTCAGGAGCCCACGCTGCAAATATTGTTTTTCCCAGAAATCACAATGTTCATTGGCTTTATTTTGTGAACACCAGACTCCCTCTGCTCCATACCCCAGAAAAATCTCAGGTTACTCTGTTCAAAACTCAGAAGCTATACAGCAAAGTTGTCAAAGCTGGGATTTGTCTTGAGTCTGCAAACCGGAGCCAAAGTCTTCCTCCAGCTGCACCATATAGCTCTGATACACCCTCCGTCGTCATGGAGGTTATTTTGTAGATCAGAAAAAACAATTATCTCAATCACTGATCTTTTTTTCTGTCCAACAACTGAATCTGAGGCTTCTGGGGCCAATTACGCCTTCCTAAAAATGTGCTCTGGATTCAGACAAACTGTTTTCTCTGACACTGTTTCTCACTAGCTTTAAAAAGTAGAAAAACATCAATACAAATTGCTCTCTTTCAAACCTTACCTTGAAATACTCATTTTCTGCAACACCCACTGAAAGTGTTAACTGCTGGCTTGGGCTGCGCTGATCGATAGTGCTCTGTTGGTACTCCTGCCTCTTGTCTGTGTTCGTCTACTGACTCCTTTTGCACTCTGAGTTCTTTAGCATAGAGAGTGCTTTTACCTTTTTTTCTCACTTTGGTCAGGAACAAGCACCATCAACCTAAGCTGATATAAAGGATCACCAGGAAAGACTGCTTTGTTTGTGAATGGCTGGTCTCTTCATGACATGTTGAAGTTCATTGTACACAGAAGAATATTATTTGTAGAATAGACATTAAACATCAATCTTAATTTTAATATCTGAAGTTCAAAACTAGAAATTACTGTGAATCATTTGACCTCTTGCTAAAATTCAGGACACCTTAAGAAAAATCTTTAAACGCTTTGGCATACGGTAAGTCATAAATACCACTTTCAAATAGATCTTTTCAATTTCTCTCTTTTCAGTTTCTCCTGTTTGGAAAGAAGTATTGATTTTGAAAGACTCAGAGGTCCCAGACTCTGGCCAGATTCTGTTCTCCTTGGCAGGTCTGTAAACCCATAGCAAGTCCACTGACCAAAGGAGGAGAAAACAGCATTTAAAGCTTCTGCTGATCCCGTGCTTTGCTATATTGTCACCTCTCCTCACAAGCTCTTTAAAACACAGCCCCAGAGTACCTGTCAGTGTCTTCTGTCCTGAGCACTGTGAACAGCAGGTGCTTCCATCAGCTCCCTCATGCTTCCAAGGGGCTGTCAGCAGGAATGGTACAGCAGCTCCAACACTGGGCCTGTCTGATTTGGCAAAGTCACCAAAGATAGACTCCCTGCTGACCTACTTATTGTCATGGTTCAGGAATATGAGTTACTGTGGTAAAACTTTCTACTGAGTGGGAGACTCCCAAGCTGGGTCTTAATAGGTTTTCATTTCTTGCTAGCAGGGCCTGGGTGCAGTTTACACAGACTGGCTGATGGGCTCCCACATTGAAACCAGCCAGCCAGTTTGCACAAGTCTCTCCTCCTAAAATATGTGTAATTTATTTGAGCTGAGAGAGAGGATAAGAATCAACTGTCTGTTTCCCAGTTAATAAAAAACATACAATGAGAACAGAACTCTGCCAGCATATCTTGTTTACCCAAAAATGTTTGGCATTAAATGTGAAATCGGAAATGAACTCATTATCTGATTATTTTCATTTTGAAGAATTAACTGCTTTGGGGGAAAGGCTTGTCTTAAACAGTCCCCTTGTATGGATGACTAATTGCAAATACATATCTCTGAAGAACACAGAAAATGCTCGTGACTCCCAGGGCAGGACATAGCACTATCAATTTGGCCAAGAACATTAGGAGTATCCTCTCACGTGGCTTATTTCAAAACAGAAGGAAATACATTTAAGCTAGCAGCATCATGCCCAAGCAGGTGAGAAGAGTTTCAAAAGAGGCCGTGCTCTGGAATTCTCATCCAGGAAATACAGATAAGAAGTGCTTAACAATTACTTGCAGTGGATTTGCCCTTTCTCTGCCAAAAAAAAAAAAATTATGCAGCAGTATGGATAGTTATAACTTCTGAGAGGTAAAATTGTGTTGAAAACAAGTTCTCTCAGTAACATAAAGGAACATACCTCGGTAAAAATTGAGAAAATGGAATCAAATACTCATTCAGGGCTAATAAAGTTCTGGAAAACCTTCCCATTCTAGGATAAAATCCAGGTCACCATGGATTAAGAGAGAACTGAGTTCAAGGCAGTGCATTGGGCTACATCCCCTTGTTTGTCTCCTGCTGTTTCTTTGATTCATTCTCATTTGATCTCAGCATTCAGTTTTTTTTGGTTTGCCCTCTCTGTAGCTGGTTCAACAGCTGCTGCTCCTTCTAGGGTTGCTGAGTGCCTCCTCTGTACTCAAAATCTGTACTTTTCTTACTGAGGACTGGAGTGAATTTTAGAAAGGGCACTGCGGAGCCCTCCACTGTGTGTCAGCACAGTGCAAGTTAAACAAGCATGTGTTCCCCATTGAACATTTGGCTCTTCTTTTCTTATTCCAACTGAAATATTCCCATCCTCACATGCCCTGTGAACCTATCTGCAATAACACCATGTGAACATCTTAAACTTCCCATTCTTCTTAGCTACATCTGTTTGATTTTTGGGTTTTTTGTTTGTTTTGGGGTTTTTTGTTTCTTGTTTTTGTTTGTCTGTTTGTTTGTTTTTGTTTTTGTTTTTTTGCTAGCCCAACAATCCAGAAGCAAAACTAGGAGAAAGCAACAAAAGTCCCAAGATGACTCTGGGCTGCCCAGCAAGCCAACACAACCCTTCACAGGCTTCATGCAGCCCATGGACTGTTTGTAGTGCTGGCAGGGACAGCCCTGGTGCCTTCCCTTCCGCTCAGCCAGTACAAAAAGCAGGCATCCAACAATTAGTCAGTGGAATCACTACACACTTGGTTCCTATCACTCAGCTCAGATCTCTTTACTGATCAGATCCAGCTAGGAATGAGAAGTTACCCTGTCTGGGCCACCAAAATGCTACAAGTCACATTTGTGATTCTTTCTTAGTTTATGTTCCTCATTAGCTGAAGCGGAAAGGGAGAAACCATCTCTCCAGAGCACATCTTTAAACTTCTTAAGGAATTTTAAAGGACAGATCCTACCAACCGCAATACTCATTCCCTGTGATCACATGACACAGGAAAATGCACAAATATAGGTAGAATTCTAGAGGAGAAATAATGTATCGTTGCAGATACAGACTATAAAACAACATTATGGAAAGAAAATTAACTCTGGAAACATTACATTCCCACCAGCAAAGACACACATTCACAGCCTAATGCTGATCTAACAATTTGCATGTACTCTTGCTCCTTTTTCACGTGGCACTGTGCACTCCAGTGCCTGCCTCCTTCTCTCCAGCTGGTCTAAGGCACCAAAGGGTCACCAGTACTGTTACCTTTCAGTTCCTGGAGGCTCCCTGCTGTGGCAAAATGCCACACTTCCTGAGCAACTCTGTCTTTCCACAGAAGCTGAAGAAATATTCCCTAGTTGAACTGTTAAACTTTCATTTCCTATTTGATGTTGTATCAGCATGAGCAGCACTTTAAAGTCTATATTGGTGTTTGCTCTTTCTTTCTTTAAACCTCTGAAAGATCCTACTTTGGACTGAAAGCTAGAAATGATCATGAACTTTATGAGTTCTTTGGTATAGCAAATGTAAGCTTTTTAAAACAAAGAATTTGAGATTTTTCTTTCTATTAAACTGTAGAAGGTAATTAACAGGGAAATGTAAACAGTTAGCAAATGTGATCGCAACAGAAAAGGCTGTTTGACTCTCTTTTATTCCAAATGAAATGGAACAGAGGAGGAGTAATAACTAACTTAAAAGAATTTGTCACATGTTGTTTGCACTTATCTTTCTCATCTTGTTCTTTCACAGCCTATTAGATGCTGGAAGAAAAGCTGCCTTCTTCAACTCCCTGAAGTAGTTCAGACCAAATCATGTCACCCAGAGCTGTATTTTTATCTCTTTGAATACTAAAGTTTTCACTGGTTTGGGTGTTTTGGAGTTGTTTTTTTTTTTAACTGTTCTCAGTATGACTTCTTAACCAATTTTTAAAAAATTGAAAGTCATATCTGATCCCCACATTACCAGAACACATACAATGGGACTGGTTTCCTTCACTCTTGGTGATGCTGTTACTGACACCTTTCATCACCTCTAATAGTCCTAAGGACTTGTCTCATTAAAGAAATGCAATCAGAATATAATGACCATCACCTAATCTCCATCACCACTGCTGGTTAAAAAAAGCAGCCTGTTGATCAATATTCATGCACAGAGAAGAACAAATGTACCCTACATTTTCCTGGACACAGTGCCACCTGTAGGGTTTTCCTAGGGTTTTTCAATTTTAAATTGTTTCTCTGCCATGGTTTGACCCGGAAACAGGATTTCTGGGATGCTGTGGTCAAGCCAATGAGTGCTCAGATTTTAACATTGGCAACTGGTTTGACCACTGAAATTTTGGTTACTGAAAAAATTGGTCTGCCTCTGAGAACGCACAGGGGTTAAAAACCAGAGCTGCTCACCAAAAAAACCTCTTTGGATTTCCGGCGGGAAGGAGTTCGATCTCTCCCCTGGCCCAGTTGCTGGCTGGGTGGGGGGAGGGGAAAAGCCATGCGGCCCGGCCGGGAGAGGTAGGCCTGGCCCCCCAAGGGTGGAAGGAAGAAGTAAAGAAATGCCGGGAAGCAATGGGCAGCCTGTTCCCCCCCCCACTTTTGGAGACAGACAGAGAGAGAGAGTGCAGCCTGTGCTTGTGGCTGTTACCTTGAAATTTAGTAAACATGTGCTGGCAGCAGGCAGCCCGGCTGAGGAGATGGGGGGGTGCAGCCAGGAGTCCAGCCGCTTGGAGGAGTTTTTAACCCTTCTTGGACAATGAAATCTTTACAGAACATTAACCCTTCCTAGACGAGAGATAAGGGTAGAGGAGGACGAAGGAAATGGGCGAGTGATGAAGGTCCGGAGCAGAGAGAGAGAGAGAGATGTTGGAGGAATGGAGAAGATGGAGTGGCATTTTATGCTGGACTCTTTTGTGTAGCCATGGACAGAGCCATGTTCCCTTGTGATACAGAGACTGAGTCCAGGGGGAGAAATGTCCCGGAGCCAAAGAAGATTCACTGTGGGTACCCCTCGGCCCCAGGGGATATATAAAATATGGGGGGAACAGATGTCCCAAAGGTGAGAGACTGTGCTTTTCTGGAACTGGACAGAGCATCCTTAAAAAGACGACCCTGGAAGCAGCCCTGATCCGTGTTCAGGTGGTGAGAGCACCGTAACAAGATGGAAAAGGCCACCACGACACATGGAAGGACTCCCTCTCTTCTTGAGGAACTGAAGCTGAGCATTCTAGAGGGTGGTGCTGGACCCAGAATTGGTGATTTTGGAAGATGTCTTGTATTGGGAATTTAGGGGGGAGGAGGAGGAGAATGTTTTTTGTGAGGTTTTCATTTTCCTTGGGTTTTTTTTTCCTTTTGTGTGTATTGTGAGGTTTTCATTTTTCTTGTGTTTTTTTTCCTTTTGTGTGTAGTTTAGTTATTGTTTTGTAGTTTAGTTAATAAACTTTTCTTTCTTTTCAAGTAAGAGCCTGCTTTGTTTATTCCTGGTCAAAATCTCACAGCAGACACCAGGGAAAGTGTATTTTCATGGGAGCATTTGGCCTTGTGCCAGTGTCAAACCATGACATTCTCTCAAACTAATTTGCTTTAATCCAATTTTGTACTGAGACTGCTACACTGAGGTGGTCCTGTCACCTGCTCCCTTCACCCATGAAGAACCTGCAGCTGAAGACCCAGCATGGCTTTGGTCAGCATTGCTTAGAGGCCCTTGGTAACTTCAATGCTCAGCAAACGCTCTGATTTATTCCTGACACACGTACTGGGTCACGTAGGCACATGCAGTGCGAGACCATTTCCTTCCCCTGCCTAACCCTGGAGCTGAATGGGTGGGGATGTAAACAGCAGGTGGGAGGAGGCTGTGGTCTCCCTGAGGAGTAACTGCTTGGTTGGTCCTGCAGCAGCTGCCATGAAACACACTCAGACACACAGCGAGTCGGGGAAACTGGGGACTCACTCACTGATGGTTTCAGCTATAATGAAAAAACTTAGTTTGAAATGTTGAATGACTCAAAACCAAACTGGTCTGTCTACAGGAGGTGTATGTTTTCATCTGTAAGTTTTGTACGTCTCTGCAGGGGCTTTGGCTTTTCCTAAGTGGTAATGCCAACAAGATTCTATTTCGTACAAGCTGGAGTCATTGAGAAAACTTACCTTCCTGTGCTGTTTCATAGTTAAAAGTTCTGAATCACAATGCTCCTCTGTGAAAGCAGTTTCCCTCTTACCAAAGAGCTGGGTCATCAAAAATACAGACACCTATATAACAAAACAAAACAAAAAATCCATTGAAGGCAGTAGGAATTTTTAGCATGAAAGAGCTTTGACTTTGGTGCTTTGGGCTGCATCCCAAGCTCATTTTCACAGTGTTCTCCCCTGTTTTACAGGTCACAAGAGGCATGGTGCACACACATCTCCAGGTGGATGCAACACCAGTAACAACTGGAACTATGGGCATCATAACCTGAATAAAAGGGCAGATCTAGCAGGTCACTAAGTTGCACATCTACTGCTGCTCCTGTCTGTCTTCAAGGAGTCATGAAGAGGAGGGATAGGAGTTGTCAATCCTCTCTGTTAAAGGGCTGATCTACTTTTTGCCCCACAGTATTGTTTTTGTTCTCAAATATTTGGTTTTGCTCTCCTGATAAAAATACGGTGAATGGCATTGTCTGTTAGCACCTGGCATAGTCAGGTTTTGTTTGTCAAATTTTTGGGCTAGGGAGAAATGTATGAATCAGCTTTTCCATCAATATAATTTGCCACATCTTCTGGAGCCACTTAGTGAGTGTGGGTACATGGGCTGATTTCCACATTGCTGCTATTGTTTTCAGGTTTTCTCTGATTCTTTACTCATAACTGAATGCCACATGCCTAGAGAACAGGGAGGAGACATTGATCCAAAGATCAGGCCCACAAACCATCTCTCATAAGATTTTTCAGGTTTTTTCTTATGATTTTTTCCCTGTCTAGTTGAAAGTATGCCATCAATTTTTTTTTGGTGGTTTTTTTTTCTTTTTTTGCACATAGGGTGTTTTCTGGTCTTAGTTAACCAGATCCTTAGGGAGCCAGTTTTATACAAAATACAAAGCAGACACTACTATGACAGCCAAATATATTGTCTCAGAGAAGTAGCAAATAAATAGATCCCATTTGTCTTCAGGTTAATTTGGAAAATGAGGATATGTACCAGAAAACACATCAAGTCCTATTGCAGGCTCTTGGGAAAGTTATGTTATATTAACCCAACTCCATCTGCAGCTCTGGAGCTTGAGAGAAGCAGCAGAAATGGCCAAGCAGCTTCCAGCTGAGTAAGCACACATTTTATATAGCAGCTTGTTTTAATAAAGCATTGTTCTCTCTTGTGTTGAGGGTCCTAGGGCTGTAAGCAGCACAAAATCAAAAAAGCCTGTGGAAAGTTTAAGACTCAAGCAGAATAATCATATTTATTACTGTTAGAATTTACCAACAATGTTTGCAAAGACACTTAAAATGGAAATCTGCCTGTCTCATGCTGAAGCATCACAAATTAAGCAAAATACCAAGCAACTTTTGAGTCTGACTAGGACATCTGCTCATTCTACCTCCCAGCCCATCTCTGAGGATATCATTAAATAGTGAATGAGTTGAACTTTAGTCTGGTGCTGAGGTGCATGGTTAAGTACATATGAAAAAGATTTAAGTAATATTAAGAGGAAAGACCATACACATATTTTTTTTTTTTTTGTATTTCCACAAGAAACATAAATGAAAAGTTTAAAAACAACTGAAAATATCCACATGCAAGGAAGATTGAAACCATATGAGATGTGGGCATTGCCATAAGTCAAGGACACCTCTGAACACATGTAATGGCTATTCTCATTAGCCTTGATGAGATTAATTGCATCAGAGAAGTTCACAAAAGCAAGTCCTATCAGTGGCATTTGTGTTGCACAGATGACATCTGTCATAAAGAGTTCAGGTTTGTGAAAGGCTTCTTTTATGAACTTTTAGTATTAGACCAAATGAGAAGAGGTTCCAGCCTAGGTGGCTGTGGTGACTCAGTCACATTTACAACATTGGCCTAGTCTGTACATCACATGTTCATTTTTCCATTCTCCATATCCTTGGGCTACAGGACATAAGAGGTTGAAACTCTCAGCTCCTTCCAGTCCCATCCAGTCTGAATTTAGAGCTGCAGCAAAACAATCTGGTTGGCTTCTTGTTCCCAAGATACACCATCTTCTCTTTCTATCTGTACTTTTTTTAAATAGCAAGAGGTTCTCCCCACGCTTTGCACGGATTTTTGTACATTGGTAATTCTTAACATTTTTAAGCCTATCTGCCACCTTTTTTTCCCCCAAGTGAACTCCTGAAATGAGAGCACGACTATTCAGCAGAGAAGCCACAGGGAGCTGCACCATGCTGGTTCCAGGAGGCCTCCCACCCAAGCCTGTCTCTGGCAGAGCAGAGCAGCCCGCGCTGTCGCGCAATGACTGTTCTCTCACTGCTGCCTCCGAGCGCGCAGGCTCCTGGGCCAGCCATGGAAATCAATAACCAGCATTTCTCCTGCAGGGCAGATGCACTGCTAGAACTGTGTGAAAAGCACCTCACAGCCACCCTAGCCCAATCTGGGGCCTCCCACCAGATTTTATGAACAGAAGAGGGTTGGGTCTGGCTG
Organism: Calcarius lapponicus; assembly: GCA_039654755.1. Lineage (NCBI taxonomy): Eukaryota > Metazoa > Chordata > Aves > Passeriformes > Fringillidae > Calcarius > Calcarius lapponicus. The sequence continues at coordinate 73,757,055 of CM077465.1, read as the reverse complement.
ATAATTTGGGAAAAAGATGAGAGGGGAAACCCCCAGCACAGCAGGAACTGATGTTAGTGAAACAATAGCTGGAACTCTGACTCATTGCTGAAGCAATGTCCAAACATGAGCATCAGAGGACACACTGTTCTGCAGAAAAAGCCAGCTTCTGCATAAGCTGCACACCAGACCTAAAAAAATCTTAATTTTTAAAAAGTTAAAAATCCCTCTTCACATTATTCAAGAGTGCGATCATTATTCCTTCAGTGGTTTTAGAGTTGGTAAATACATTTTGCCAGACTCCAGAAATTTTAACTGGATTTTAGCCTGTTCTTTGCTTTTCTGTTTTCTACAGGGGTAGAATGCTGCACCATAAGCAATATTAACAAGTCTCTGTATTCACTTACCATATAGTAAATTAGTGCTTTAAAAGTATTTCCTGACTTAAGCTATATGATCATGCAGAAAGTTTGAAAAGTCTGCTGAGTTCAAGAGCTCTTGGATTTGTTGAAATGCCATAAAGGAATGCTCTGTTTGGGGCAGGCAGACAGTCTGATCATGTGCGCAATATAATCACAAAGCCAGGGGGAAAACAGAAAAAACTGAGCTCACCTGCCTGCCTAAGGCCAATATTTTTGTTTCTTAATCCAGCTCTTGCTCTCACTACCTGAATGAAATCATACTTGGAGAAAATTTGTCCTTTAGGTCAGAGGTGCAATCACAAGACTGCCTTTTCTCCACGGGTTTTGCATTTCAGGAGTTGATGAAATAATTCCTGCCTAAGGTAAACAGGACTCAGTTCAGCTGAATAGAGCAGATTTATCCAAGATTTCAAGTGAACACTAAGAAATGCAAAGCAGTTTAGGCAACAAGTTCAGTTTCAGAGGAAGATACTCACTGCAGTCCTAAGAATGAAAACACCAAGTCAAATGATTTCAAAGCCAGAATATTTTCTATACAATCAGCTTAATAAATGGAAAAATGTGTAAATCTGCTCCTTCTAGAGCATTATAAAATGGCATTACATAGGAGATTGATTTCCAGAGCTCCCAGGAGTATGCACTCTTTTCCTGATGCACATGTCTAAGCACCATTAACACAGTTACCAGGGGAACAATATACATGTCAGTATAAAGTACATGATCAGAACCTTCTGAATTACAACTCCCTAATTAGTGTCCCTGTGTCAATTATCCCATTCAGGATGTCAAATATTTCATGAGGATTAAATTTCAAAATACACAGTCTCTCTGATATATAAAATCCCAAAAGGCTGCTCAAACATATATCAATGTTATTATATCAAATACAGCAGGTGAAAGATTAAACAGTCTGCCACATAGATCTACAATTTTAAAGCTACCTTGCATTTGATACTGTCTAATTTGGCTCTGCAGTTGCATCCACAGACTTACTTGTGGAGATACACACTGTGCCAAACAGGAGGAAAAAAAAAAGATTCAGGTTTTCAGTCAACATTTTCTTTTCCAAAATAGTGCCAGCATTGTAATTCAATACCTAAACTGAACCTCTCTGACCCCTCAATGCAAAAAGAAAGGGCAGATAAGAGAAGGAGAGGAAGAAGAAAGGGGCTCTACAATGCCAACATCTGAGAAATCTTTGTTTCTTTGCATTCTCTTCGCTGGCAGGAATGTGTGCAGCTGGGATGTGGGCATATCCAATTAGAAGCATTTAGGCTTTCAGATTAAATCAAACTTCCTCAAAGAAATATGGTAACACATTAACATTCAAGTTTTAAAACAAACTTGGCCTCCATCTATTAGAGGAAGTAGATCTCCAGGTGAGCAAAATAACACTGGGCTGATTGTACAAGGCAGAGGAACACATCTAAATTAAAATCTCTCTGTAGTCCCCAAACTGAAGTGTTTCCAGAATGAAGATGAACTGGTGAATTAAGACCTAAAATATTTCACACCAAGGATAGTTCTAATGCCTCAAAATTTGACATTTTTTAAGTTTAATATTTGGTTTAACTTAACCTTTCCCCATTACTTTTCCACAGATGCCTCAATCAAAAAGTGGTTACATAACAACACTCTAATGAACAAATTTACTGACTGAAACCAGAACAAAGAATCCTAACTGACTGTTCAAGCAAATGCACAGAAAGCAACTTTTGAGGTTATAATTGTAAATATTGTGTCAGAAACTCAACCCTCACAAAGACACTCATCTATTTGAGATAGAAGCAAGCACCAGCAAGCCTAATCTGCTCATTGTCATTAGAGTACACAATAGACTACTTATGGACAAGCAACAACCCAAATATTAGTTCCAGAAATAATTAAGAAAATCGTTTAAAATATCAAAGGAAAGAGAATCGTGTTTGGCTACAAAGAAGCAAAATATAGCAAATGAGTTGTCTATTACAAAGAAATACCCAGTCAAGGGTTTCTCACACTCTCTTTGTGCTGTAATAGCATATTGAGATATGTTAAAATAAGAGATTAAGAAGAGCCAAATATGAAAATTCAATGTTCTAAACTGTAGCATCTTTTAAGATCACAGGCCAGACTTTAGAAGAGGAGAAATTAAAAAAAAAAAAAAAAAAGTAAATGAAACCAGAAAACCAGAATGGCTCAAAATGCCTAGAAGAGCTTTATGCATCCATGAGCTACATTCTACCAAGCAATTTCAAGGATATTTTAAAGTCCTGAAGTAAAGCTCCTGCCCTCAATGCTCTCTGTAAGCAGGAAGTTGCTTTATCCCACCCCTGCGGGAGCTGTGAACCACTGAAGACAAGGACTCTTATTAGACACATGCAGAGCAAAAAGGGCAAGTGTGGCTCCTCCCTGTGCTCTCATCTCAAAGCAGACCCGAACACAATTCCAACACAAATAATACCAACAACCATTGACAACAAATTATTTTCCCATTCAAATGGATCCCTTTTCCAAATTACATTTTTCTTACATTTGCTATTTCATACCAACTCTTTTAATAAAGGCAGACATCATTTTCATCCTGTATTATCCTTTGCAGCAGTGCCTAAATTCACCAGCTTATCAGTGTATACTGAGCTTTAATAAGCTGGAGTCAACCTAATTTCCTCCTCCCAGTGCTCCCTCCCCACAACTTCTTCACGTGTTTCAGCTTTACTTTGAAGTGACTTCCTTGCCTGGCATGCTAAAATCCAGAAACAGAGTGCCTATCATTATGACTGCAGTTCATGCCCTGACTAGTCGCAGCAGAAGCAGAATTAGACTATAATCTCCTAAACAATGTAGAATCTGTAAATCAAAATCAACCAGCTTTTTGGCATGTAGATCAATGAACCCATGTGGGGGTATGAAAATCCAAGAAACTCTTCTAAGGTAAAGTCAGCCTCAGTGTATGAATTTGTTCAGCTTGGATTTTTTTCCTCTCCTCAGCCCCTTTATGCCCTCAAAAGAAGTGTTCAGAAAAGTTTTTATAAAGTTTTTTATCCAGCAGCTTCTGCTGGATGAGAGGACAAAACAGGCACAAACAAGTTTAGAATATAAGCAGTACAGAGGTTCACAACAACCTACCTTCAGCACTACTCTGCCTAGTCTTGATGGTAAGGATGCTTGCATTTCTTTGCTCTAAATATAAAAACAAACAACAGTGGTGGCTCTTCTAATCAAAGGAGTATTAACATGTTGCCAAGAAAATTTATAATGCATTAAAACATTGACACAAACCCTAGAGTTATTTCACTGAAGTTATTCACTCACTTCCATAGCCATGTACAAAATATATTTGGACAGAGTCAAAGGAATGGACTTGAGCCTGATAGAGTAACATACAGTTTTTTGGCATGGAATAATAATTTCCACAACACAGTGGTGGTTTCTACTTGCAGAAGTAAAGCCCTATCATGCTGACTGATATGTCATCGTGCACAGAACTTAACTGGGATAGCCCAAGTCCCACTGACACTTTACAATCTAAGTTACTTAAAACCTCACAGGTGTACAGGGAGCTCATTTCCCGTAGTGCAAGGGAGCCTAAATATAATCCTCCAAATAAGTATCCATAAAGACCAAATTTTTCCTTATCCACCCTTATCAAAGATGCTGAATCAAAAGCTTATGGAAAAGAGATTTAAAATAAGACTTTTTCTCTGTAGTCCTCTTTGGTTTCTCAGCTTTGATGTCTGCCAGGTTCCTCAGAGTTTCTGGGTTTTTCCCTAATGGCTGGAATGCTCTGGGAGGGGAGAAGGTGACAGAGGCCAATCTGCTGACCACATACACCCAATATGCGCTTCCTAAGTCTTCCTCTTAATGACATTTCCAAAATGGAAAATTAACAACTACCATAAACAAAAAAATCTGTAATCCTAACTCCTCTTTCCACTCAATTTTTCATGCCAGTGTGGACCAGTGTGGAAAGAGAAGGCCTCCAGAGTATCAGCTTCAGTAGATGGGGACGCACAGGATAGCGTGAAACAGTTGGAAGGCCAGGTTTAAACATGTAACCTGAAACACTGGAAACTAGAACTCACAGCGGGTCTTAGCAACAAAATCAACAATATAGGCAGCCCATGACATGTGATCACCAAAGCAGAAGCAAGGTTGCTTAAATATAGCCTCTGTAGGTATTGGAATATTTCTGAGAAGTACACATCAAGTGCGAGACAGATGCTACTAATAAGTAGAGCTTTAGACATTTATTTTTGTATTAAAATATCCAGCTATATTTATCTGAAAGACTTAACCATACCATTCTTGTCAGAAAGGTATGCAAGATACTTACTGCTGTCTAGACAAAAAGATTTAAAACTGGGAAAGATAAAACCTTTGTACAGGAGCATGGAAAAGTGCTTTATGAATCCATGAGAAGAGCAGTATCTATGCATTTGAGTCCCCAGAGCTCTGGTTTTAAGAGCTTTCTCTGTTGGGGAATTTAGTATATTCACTATTTCATAAACAGTTTCCTAATGCTTGTTCTTGAACCTAAATTGTTTGGTTTTAGGGGCAGAGGTTAGTAAGTTATGAAAACTCTAGAAAGCTGGGAAAATCAATCAGTCTTACAGGCAGGAGTGTTGTCTGATGATCATCTGACACTTTTGAAGTTGTGGCCACGGTGTGGTGAACCACTTCAAACTAGGATATAAAGATATGAATCATCTACAGTGAGTAAGCTGTCCCACTTCCAAATTTCCTGAAAAAAAAAAATCCAGACTACCTGGACACACCATAAGTGTTTGGACAGCTTTAAATGATCCTGTGATCTCAGTGAAGAAAATGTTCTTGAAATGAGTTACATGTTTCACCTCTATTTATAGCATAACCATAAACCAGACCTGCTAAACAGAGGTTTCCCAATCTCTGCTACAGATATTTGGTACCATGTGTTGCATAAAGCTGGAAGGAAGTAGAATACAAAAGAGTTACCACAGACTTCAAGGAGCAGAAAGGTATGAAGAATTTCACAAGCTTCCCTAAATATTCAGAAACCAATATTTTTTTTGGATGGTGCAAATATTTCTCCACCACTACACCCTTTAAGCATTTAATCACCAGCCTAAACAAACAGACTGAGAGCAGTGTTCAAGTAACACTTCAGAACATCAAACTCCTGTCAAGAGAGAGAGCTCTGGATAGGCACAGGAATGAAATTGATAGAGTTTGTTCCTTGATCACTCCATGGGCATTGCACAGAAGGAATGACCAAAGAGAAAGCCCAGGTGAGAGGTCAGTGTGCTGGCTTTATACAGCTCCTGTCTCCCATGCTGCAGGGAGCAGGGCTGAAGCTCCGGTCATGGACACAGCGCACAGCAGTGCCCAGAACACAGTGCTCCCTCTGGGTCTCTTCCAGCCATGAGCTGGGCAACTGCACTCCAAACAGCAGGAGTATCTATAAAGGTGGCATGATTCAGTCATCTCTTTTCCAAAAACTTTCCATGGGCAATTGAGTAAGAACTAGCTTTGCTCACCCTTATTCTCTGAGTAGATCAAATCACTTCAGAAGCTACAATTTATATTATTGTGCTCATACTAACTTGAAATAGGGATCTTAAAATACTTCCTGGTATAAATCAATATAAGTTTAACCAAATTCACACAGCATGAATACTCAGCAATAACTTCACAAAATTGAATTTTTACACCCAAGTACTGCTGTCATTGACTAGGAATTTTTCTTGTGATTCACTAAATCTCTTAATGGAGAAGAGAATTTGAGATAAGCAAATTTGAGATAAGCAAAGGGGCAAAATTTATTCTTGTCTTGATACAAAATTATAGTTGAACTGCAAAGTACTTTAAAAGGTCATTTTGTTTGTCCTTAAGGCAGAATCAATCTTTGTGTCACTTTTTACAAATGTATGTTCTCAATGATTGTGGCTTCATCACCTCTCCAGGCTTGGCCATGTTTATATTTACAAAGGTTTTCCTAACAACTATTCTGACTCTCCCCTGGTGTAATTTAGCTTGTTCTTTCTTATTATATCTGCCATGAAAACAAAAAGAACATATTACTCCTTTCCTCTTTACAACAGTATGGTTCTTTTACATCTTAATTATTGCCCTGACCCTTCCATCTTCTTTTTTGTGTGCTTAACAACAACAATTTTTTGAGTTCTCCTTGGCTACAATGCTCAAGTCCTTACCAGTACAAATTCCTAGAAGATTACTTTTGCAGGCTGCATTCTGGTTTTCATATACATACTAGCTGGCCACTTAGCTTTTTAATAATTCATCAACTCATGTTTAATTTGATTCACATTCCCAGATCTTTTCCAGAGAACTGCTGTCTATTGTATTACCCCATCCTGTATCTGTGCAGATTATTTCTGCCTAACACTTTGCTTTTGTTCCTATTGAACATAATCCTATTTTTTTCAGATGATGTCTCCAATTTGTCAAAATCATTTGGGATTCTAATTCTGCTTTCCACATGTTCAGAACCACCCCCATCTCCTGTCATATGCAAATTTACTGCATAGAATATTATTCCTTTATTCAGATAATTCATGAGAATATTTAACAATATTTAATTGAGAACAATCCCCTGTAGAATCTCCTCAGTATATTTCAATTAAACAATATAATTAGGTTACTATTATCTAGTTTCTCTTTTAATCCAACTTTGCATTTATGCACAAGACTTAATTTCCTTAGCTTTCCAGTGAGAGAATCATTTAAAAGAGTTCCAAAATTTAAGTAACATAGGAGCTGGAGTCTTAGTCTTTCCTGTGGACCTGTGGACCTTATCAGAGCAGGAAGCTAGTTTATTTTGTAATAATTTAACAATTTATTAGATATTCCCCCTGTCTGTGCTGTATTGTATTTTCTTAGGAATGTTTAGTACATTTGGAATTCTTTCAGAGGGATTTTGGTGATCTCCTCATTGAGTATGAACCGACAATCAGATATTGCCATGGCATAGTGTGCAAATGAATTTTATGCAAAAATCAAGAGCACTTTTGAATTCCTTCTCAGCAAAACATATACTTCAAATATTCACTATTATGGGGGCAGCATCTGTAAGAGGTCTTGAGTAGGCATAGAACCTTGCATCTCATATAAATGATGTATCTCATTGATCAGCATAGTAGAAACATCCCCGTGTGCTGATTTATGTCTTAATGCCTCAATGTGGGCTAAAGGCCCCCACAAAGTGTATGGATACCATGTGGTAGTGAATCAGTTATGCTCATTCAGATCACACTCAAAGCACTTATGTCATATTGTTGACTCTTCAGCCACCTGCTCTTGACAAGGAGGTCTGGCACACAGTCTTTGGAGCATACTTGATTTGCTCCAGTCATGCCCTGTTTTCAATATAAAATATATTGTCATCGTTTTCACATTAATATCTTTTGAATAGCCAGCCCTATCTGTACATATGCAAAAAGGAGATGGAAAAGGTGAAGAAGACATGTGGTTTCTTTGGAGGAATAAGTTTTGTGCATCAGTCAGATGGTATAGGCTACCTAAATACACATCTGTCAAATGAAAATTGAGTTAAAACGAAGTGGCACAACATCCCTGATCAGATTTACTACTAAAATAGATGATGTACTTTTTAATCCTATGACAAGTCATGTGGAAGACCAAGAGGCATTCAAATGTAAGAATCTGATGAAAATAAAGAGGTTGGATTACTAGATTTTATGAAAAATAAAATACAAATGCACAATATATATAAACAACTCCACACATAACAATTAAAAAAAATCCTCACTAATCCTAACAATGGTTACTATAGTCATTCTATGTCTAGGTGTGGGGGGTTTCTGCATTAATAGAAGGGAAAAAAATAAAAAGTAATTGTTTTAATGAGCCACATGAGAATATAAATCAATTGTAGATCAGTATTTAAAGAATCTGTGGCACTTGGTCAAGAATATTACTGAAGTTTTCTGCTGGCAGATAATTTTGTGCAAAATGTGTTGCTGGAAGAGCATCTTCACTTTTGAAATGATGCTTGAAAAACAGTTAGAAAACAGAATTTCACAAGTAGTTCATGGAAAGATTTTCTTTTGAGTAATCTAATTTAAAATTGAGTTATTCCAGATTTATAATAAATAGCTCAAGTGAAAAAAAATATTGGATTTCATACATAGCACATGAAGCCCTTGCTGGCCATTCATTTCTGGTGTCATTTATGATGTCTCTGCAAAGACTTAGATATTTATGGCATTCTCTACTTGCAAATTTATCCAGAGTTTCAATTGTTAGATTTTTATCACCCAATATTCTCATTCACTCAGGATTAAAAATAATACCTTTAAAAGTATAACATATTCTTTCTGAATTTTCAGTAATGGAGGGGGAAAAAAAGGGAAAAAGAGTAATTGTACTTGAGACTGGAATTGAGACCAAACACATTCATCTGCAGGACTGTTTTGTTGAAGATGCATGAAATTCAAAATTCAATAAATATAGACCTGGAGACAGAAACATCTCAAACCACAAATCAAAGCTACTGAGGTCTTTAAGAAATATTCATGTTAGGTATGGCCTACAGGACTATCACTTGCTTCATTTGAGATCGGGAGAAGTTGTCCTGTCAGAAGCAGTGACAGCACAAAAGGAAAATAATCTCAGTACAATTACCAGTCCTGGGGATTAAAGACAAATATATTTCAATGTAGCTATGACTAATGAATATTGGCATAGCTAATATTCTGGTCTTTGTCTAATAAAATTTAGCAACTAGCAAAACTAGAAAATTGTAATGAGATCATTTGTTACTTATCTCTTCCCTCTTTTTACCCTGTCTATCTGTAAAAGGTTGAAATGCAGTGGTCTGTGTGAACTTCTTGAAGATGACATCCTACTGAACAATAAATGGAAAAGAATTGACAGATAAAAAAGCCACATACCCGCTTCTTAATGACTGTCTAGAGCTACAGTGGAACAGGGCAACTGTGGTTTTCCCTCACATCCCCCCCATCCTGAAATCAAACCAAGCCTTAAGGCAATTTCCTGAAATGGCACTTTTAGCTAATGGGAAAGTATATTATAGGATGCAGAGAGAACCTATAAATGGTAACAAGGCTGAAATCCTCAGCTCTGAACCCCCATAACCTGTTGTTAATCTAGACACTGAGGAAATGGTGGTATGATGATAATTACTTCTCTGTTTCTCCAAAGGAAGTGCTGCGTGGTACACTTTAAATGGAAGGAAAGAATATTGTCGTTTTAGTATTTTTATCATGCATTGTTAAGCCACTGTATTCCTGTGGTGCATCCCACTGTAGTGAAGCCAAGGGCTCTGTCTACCTGATGAGTCTGAAGTGGGCAGCAATTTACAGTACACGGGACTGATAAAATTTCTTCCAGTGTACGTACCAGTGGTTCCTGTATTCCAAATACTTGCAACAAGAAAAAAAATATCTTTCAGAAAAATATCAGAGCTGCAAAAAATTTTCCAAGAGACTGGCTTTCCATTGATTTCAGCAGGCAATGGGAAAAGATCTAGGTGATGTTATTAAACAGTAAAATTTCACTTATGTGTACTTCTGGGAAAAAAAAACCCTCATAAACAGCTGAAAATTCCAGAGGTTCACCAAGACCAGAAAAGGAAGACTCAAATAAAATGGGGTTAGAAAGGACTTCAGATCATGACCCATGCTGCATGAAAAGACATTGAAACTCACTGTTTGCAGCCCCCCCCATGTTGTTTCTTCTCTCAATAGGATTTGAAAAAAATAAATGTATTTTTAGTGTACATCTACTGAAAGCTTTCAGCCACATAGCATTCTAAGTATCTTTCTTTATAAATGAAATAAAGTAGTAAATACATAGACAAAGGGACTATTAATGTAGGTCAGGATAGGCCTATATTAACTAGGATGCACATGCCAAATACAGCCAGTAGTGAGAGCGTCAGAAATGCACTAAACTCAAGTATTGTGTGGCTTATAATTATGTTTGTCCACTATGGAAAGCATCCATGCTGTGAGAAGGTCACACAAGTCTTAACCAAGAACAAGTCACAGTGCAACAAGGAGTCTGCTATGCTTTGGTTCTGCCCTGTTCAAATCTGTCTGCAGTGAGAGCATGGTGGGGTGTGTCAGAAGACTAGAGAAGCTTTACTTCACAGCAGATTTTACTGCCTGCAGTGCATATGTGGTTTGTAAGCACAGATGCCTTTGTCCATTTTTCTATGAAGACACCTGCAAACAGTGAGGTGAAAACAATACAAGGATCCTCAGGTCACAAAGGACACACAGATGTCTACCCTCCACTTCAGCAGGGTGACCCATGTCCTCTACAAGGTGAGTCTTGAGCCATGTCTAGAATCTTTCCTTCATTTTGGAAGGTTATCCCTTACCCTTAGCCAAATTTCTACAGGCATCTTTGATCCAGAGGGTGAACTGCAAATCCTGGAAGATCAAAGTTACTCTTAAGATTTGAGTTACTCTTGTTTCTTCCTGTGAATCAAAACACTGGAAAGTAGTTTTTGCTCCTGTAAATTTGCTTCTTCCCATGGAGACAGATGAGGTGGCTGCAGACAGAATTAGACAGTCAAATGTTTTGAATGTGATTTGTGCAGCCAGCTCTGCTCTCAGGAATCCAGGGCAGCTAATCTTGAAACAAAAATGAGCACATCCTTCAGAATCAAATACCTGGCATGAGTTATGCAGTTTAAGCTATCTGCCATTAGTTCCAGCCTTAATAAACTAATCTAGAAAACAGCTTGCTTTCCCAAACTTGCTGCTTCTCAGTCTTTTTGGTTGAGTAGCTGTAGTGGGGACATAATTGCAGATTCATCATAGATTTAGGAGATAGGAATTCCTAAAACCAAAAATTAAATCATGGTAATTGACACTTTATGTATTTTTCTACAAAGCATTTAGTCTCATTATGTTTTATAGTTTTACAAATACCACATTTGTATTCAAAATAATATTTCTCTATTCAAAATAACAGAGAAAGACTATGCTTAAGAGATTGCCTGCAGGTGGCTATCATGTGAGCAACAGACACATTATTGAAGCAAATCCTTTTTGCACATCTATGTCAGAACAAGAACCATTAGAATATTTAGATTCTTTTGTTGGCTAAAAACCTCTAAGGTATCCAGCTCCCCAGTTTCTGGCCTGTAGTGAAGACAAGTTACTGTCTTCTAAAATTTTTATGGGCTACAAGCTGTCTCTCAGGACAAACAGTTCCTTTTGCAGGTCAGAATCAAAACCTGTTGCATTAAATTTTACTTGCTGTTGCCATGCCAACATGCTCTCTTTGCTCACACTTCATTTTCCACTCTGAATGGCATGCCTAATAAAAAATCAGGACTTTCCATTTTAGCCATCTCAAATGTACATCTGGACTCCATCCCAGACTGTAGGTTCCTTTAGGAAATATTCTAACTCCAGTTAAAAATACAGCTCTTAACTATTTAAAGGTGGCTAGTCATAATCTCACAGCAGGACTGAATTTTAACACAAAACACTTTGATGGGAAACTAATATTCGTATTTGTGGAGTTTGGTAAACCACTAGAGCAGAACATGAAGTTGTTTTCCATCATGAAGGTTGCCTATAAAAACTTTAGGCAAACTGTGGGAAAAAAAGAAAGAATCCTGCATCTAGCAAAGAATCTAAACGAAACGATGAGCTATGCAGACAGCATGGGTGCACTGGAGAGGAATACAATTGCTTTCATGTGAAAATGTCTGAAGTTTGCCTCAGTTTATGGTGTAAAACCTTATTCAGCTAATTCCACCATGGGCAGCCTGTGATGGTGTCTTACTGCAGACACAGGCTGGTCTCTTCTGTTCCCAGCTCATGCTTGGTGTAGGGAGCAGGGCTGAGGCATAAGAATGCTGCCCAGAGCATTCCAGTGGGCAGGGAAGCACTTTGCTTTGTGCCTCACCAAGCTTTACCCCAACCAAATAAAACAAAGAGCAGGTTTTGAAGACACTGTAAACTTTGCCCTCACAGCTGGAGGCAGAGTGAAGCAGTGGCAGCCAGCAATAAGGGACAGGCAGGAAGAAAACAAAAAGTGATGGAGAGAGACAGCCGCAGCACAAAGGGTTCATTCTGCGCCTCTATTAAGAAGTCTGAAAGTCCCCTGCTGGGGAAAAGAAACCATTAAAATGTTCATTAGAAAGAATATTACCTTGGGCATTTAATACTTATTGCAAGTCTTTATAAGCCATTACTCTTGGGATGTATTCCAGTAAGTCCCCATGTACTCTCTGTCCTGCTCCAGTCTGTCAGCAGACCAAACATCCCACAGCAAGTGCCAGTGATGCTCTGTGGCAGTGGGATGCTCAGTTTCCCAGGAGGTTTCTTTTACTTACACAGCTATTTGCGCTTTTGTAGCTGAATCCACAGAGTATTTAATTTTAGATTATCTAAAGGAAAAAGTTACAACAACTAAAAATAAAAGTGAATGTACACCACACAGTTTTTTCAGCAGTGCCAGTGGTTTTAAGAAGAATAAAATAACATTGGAAGTGCTGGTCATGTACACAGTACCCAACCCACAGCTCCAGCTATGTGCCTGCAGTAGCTTCTCAGCCCCATAATATTAAATCCTCTACCTTGTTTACCTCTAGTGCTTGCTTGTCTTGTTTTTATCTTCTCCAGAATTTGCCTGTAACACAGCTCTTCATTCACCATTTGAAATACAGAGCAGGTTGAAAACATACAAATTACATATTAAAGTTATATATTTCTACCTGCACAGCATGAAAGGCAAACACAAAAGACCGCCAGGAGGCTTGACATGTACCTCTACTTTCTCATTTCTTACTGGACATAGATACCAATTGACAGCATACAAATTTCCTTTTGTATATTGATTTGTGCATTTCTTAAGGCAGACACACCACCAAGCATTCTCCCCATATCCTCTCAGATCCTACTCTAGGGGGCATGGCCTCCTGGAGCATGACTTTTCCAAAGGTTCTCCAGCCCCAGTATATAACCACAGGTCTACCACACTGCTTCATCTGAGTCTGCCATTGGCTGATGAAGACTCCTAAAAACAGCAAATGCTGCCAGAGAGCCCATCTGAAACGGAACAGGAGCAGCTTTAGAAATTTCTCAGCCCCATTTATTATGTCACTCTGTAATTACAGAAACATTCCTACCAGCTGGTGCTCATTTGAATGAATACTTAGACTCAAGATAACTCAGGTGAAAAATAACGTTATATTCTGTAAAGAAGAGAACCTTTCAAAGACTTCAATTGGTCATGCTATCACTTGTGACCTGCACATTTTGAGAAAGTTAGGTTTAACCACTTACTAGACCCTACAAATGGGCTAACCCAACTCTAAAGATATTAGAAGGGCACCAAATTGCTTAGAGAAATTAAGTCCACAGTGCACCTGAATCCAAAGCATTTGTTACAAAATCCCTATGCATTTGATATCATGATCTTCCTAAACTAAGAAGATTGGAAACATCCAATACCAGAGAGACAATAGTTCACATAAATCAAATCTCCTCTACTGATCTAATTCTGTTGCTTTCCCATAAGAATTCCCTCACTCAGGAATTCTTTAGTTATGAGAATGAGAACTAGGCTGTCCAAACACATCATGTAACCTTGATGATATACAACAAACGAACAATAAATAAAATGTTAAACTTCGCTTTCATTCTGGGCCAGCCAACAGAGCCTTAAACCTAGCAGTGATTCCTTTGCCAAACCATTGTTAGACGCAGTTAACATCAAGTAAATACTGATATAGTAAGGTGTATTTCCCTGTCTCCAGTCGCTTATAACATTAATATAGGGAATAAAGAAAAGATAAGCTACAGTATAGTGTGATGAGACACACTCATAGTAAGTCGTAGATATGTTTTTCCTTTACTCATTTGCTACAGGGTAGATCCTGAGGAAACTTTTTCTCAAGGTACTTTGGGAAAAAAATGCAGTGGTTTACAACTGTACCATTTTATTCAGTTTTTCTTGTACTTGGGCCCACTTAGTCATAACTGTTGATTTGACAAAATTCATTCTTTTCCTTGAAATAAGAAGAACTACTTTTGCTATTGCAAAATAGATTTTTTACTGGATTTTTTTTCACAGCACTGAGCCCGAACACAATGTCCTAGGCACACAAACAAAAAGGATTGCAATTACCTGGCAATATGGCATCAACAGAGGAGTAAAATTTATTTTCACATTAATTATAGAACTGTGTTGTTACAGTTTAGTTTGTGGAGTTGGGGGGAACAAGTTGGTTTTTTTCATCTCTCTGTCATAGAAGGAATTACTCTAAACATGTCTCTCTATCTTCCTCTTAATGAATGTGGATCTTATAAAAGACAGAAATTCTATATTTTTGATTTTCAAAATGTATGAAAATTTAGTCTATTTTAAGATTTATAAAAATATCAAACTCAACAGACTGGGGAGAAAGAGAATACTTTTCATTATTTCATCTTCATCATCAGACAGGACACAATTCCTAAATTCTGGTGCTCTTTTCTCTCCATACATTAGCTGCTGTCAGTCAGCCAAGTGCAGCTGGAGTGTAAGAACTTCCCTTGACATATGTTAATTGATCTCTTTGCCTAAGAACCTAAGGATATGATACATGCTTCTAGTACAGGGAAACCAGAGTCAATGCAATATAATACTGTAATGAGAAAAGAAACAAGGAATTTCTGTCTAGAGTGAGATTCTCTAAGTTACTATTTGCAACTTTCCCACTGTTAAACTCTGGCCCTCCCATGTTTTTTAAAAGGAGGAGTGACTGCACAAAGATCTCTCACTCTCTGCAATAATGCAACAGTATTCACAGGTATCATCGTTGTAAAATATTGGTTATATTGTAGATATCTATCCCTTCTGTGTGCCATAGGAACCCCTGGCTAGAGACAGATGTCTACTCTGTGTGTTTTCAATAGATTTCCTCTATTACACCTCCTGAAGTTACTTGAAAGAATTTAATATTCTCACTTCCTCCTAGGTAAATCAATCCTGTGTTTTTCCTCCTGGAGTTTATTGTCTTTTTCTGTATTCTGTTTAGATTGAGGTCAATGGTTCTGGTCTCTGTTTCCTCCCCAGCTACCCCAACCCACTGCCACCTTTCCAGGCAGGAAAACCCCAAGTGAGGGTCAGCGGCAAAGTGAAGGTCAGAGATTTCCCTGGCTGTCCTTTGACGCCTTCCCGCAGCAGCCTGAGTCAGCAGTCAGCTCCTCACAGATTAGATCTGCCAGCTCTCTGGAGAGCACGCACAAAACATAAAACTTCATGACTGATGACTCCTCCATGAGGAATCCAGTCATTTCTAATCCAGTCCTTCACCCTAGCAGAATCCTTTCCTTCACAAAGTGTGAAATGATTTTCTCTTTAAGCTGGTTCATGTCCTATCCCAGGTAGGATAGGATGTGAACCAGCTGAAGTAGGTCTCAACAGAAATTTATATCCATTTCACTTCAGTTAAATTCCTTTTTGAATAGGAAGCAAGTAAAAATTTTTTCACTTTTAACAGTTGGTCTTTTTCTTCAATCTTTTAGCCCATCCGTAAAAATTCTGAGTCAATTCATGTTTCACAACAGTTTATGTTGTTCTAAACCACAATTTTCAGTTCAGACTCCTCACACATAAAATATTTTTCCGGAAGTGAGAAGATTTGTTTTAAAGCCGTAAATTTCAACTTTTGAAACTCAGTATTGATTCTCATTTCCAATTATCTGACACAAGTCAGTTTACAGCCTTCAAAAAGCACGTCTTCGGCATTCCCTGATATTCAGGGGAGTTGCTGGTGACAACAGGATAAGGCTTTAACCAATGGAGCAGTCTTAGTCCAAAGCCTGTCCTGAAGCAGATGTTTGATGGTTACTGAGTAGTAAACATGAGATGTAAATAGGGTTCAATTTTAAAGGGAAGGCTGGCTGACAAAATAAGTAAAATGCAGACTTTTGCTGCAGGGGATGGTTGATTCTCATGCAAGGTCAATAGATGGAGAACCTGAAAGTCTCTGCAGCATTCTTCTGGAATTTCCTTGTTTGCTAGCACAAGTTCATCTGAGACAGACAAAACCAGTGTCACTTCAAAGCACCATATTTTATCTACAGCAACATGATGTACACTGGAGCATACAGCCTCATGGCCCAGGCACTACTGAGGACACCAGACACCTGCTCTCAATTTCCCTGGGTCAATGCTGCCTGTATTTCAGTGGGACTCATGGTGATGTTATGCTCATTTCTGCTGCCAGGCCCAGCTGCCAGGGCAGGCTGGCAAATCTCAGCCCAGGTGGCAATGCCTGTGTGACCACACAGGTGCCATGAGAATGGGGTTTTTCCCAGTAGCCAAGGGCTGCCTCAGCTGCCCAAGCTGCTGAAGGAAACACTAAATCGAGGAGTGTGTCAGGAAATCATAATTTCTCCCAGACACAGATATTCTTTAAACTCACTGCTCATCACAGGAAATACTTATTAACCCTTTCTGTGTTCAGGGCTTTCACACATCCCTTTGACATCAGGTCAATTTCACTTCTTTATTCCAAGAAACCAGTGTTAATATCACCATTGAGTTTAAACTTTAGCACAGAGGACAGAAGACTTCTGAAGGAAGCAGGCAATCAGAACCTCTACACCCACAGCACGCTTAGGATCCCAAATCCACATATACTTCATTCAGCAGAAAACCCCAGAGTTCTTCCAGGTAAGCCTCAGTTGTTCTTATCTGAGGTGAAAGATACAGCTCTGAACATCTGGGTGGCAGCTCTCAGTGTTGCACCACCAGCACTATCCACACCCCTAAATGGAGGCAGCCACAGCTGCTCATTTCTATGCTTTAACCACCTCTATCGCCATGAACAGAACGACCAAACCCAAAACTTCAGGAGATGTCAAATCAGGGAAGCCCATTTGTGACTTCTGATGGTGCTTTCACCATGCCAGAACATTCAGTCTTGCCAAAAGGGTATTATTTCTGAGTACTTAAGTACTTTAAATGCTACTTAAATTATTTACAAAATTGTGTCTCTGGGCTTTCAGAAGCCATGATGACTACAGATAGCCTTGTAAACTTTCAACTTGAACTGAAATTTAGGCATTTGAGTCTCACTTAAGGGGCTTGAGTCTTCCCTTTACCCAGTACAGAAGAGCTTGTTTATGGCTAGAAAGTCTACATGGCCTTGTAGATTAAGCAATGTTCAAATGTCTTTCCTATCAAAGGGTGGAGCAGCCCTGACACAGATGTAGTGTGGGTCAGCAAGCATTTGGGAGAGGGCCAGGTTGCATATAATTCCTAGACACAGCTCAGTAGTTAGCTAGCATAGGCCAGAGACTGCTTCCAAAAGTCAATTAGGAGTTTTAAGTGTGGAAGAGTTCAACAGTATGGACACAGATCCTGCCAGTTGCAAATATATTTAGAGTTAAACCCTCTAGCGTGGCAGTTTGGGCTAGACACAGAAATCCTTTTGTGTCTCAGCAACTATGTCCCACAGTCCCAGTCAGCAAAGCAAAGAGAAAAAAGTATATGTGTATTTGTTACACAAAGGAGGTTTGTCCTATGCTGGGAACTTTCTGTTCTTGGAGACAAAAAAAAAATTAAAATTCTGCTAACGACTGGACATACCATATTCTTAAGCTATAGAGTTGCAGTTGTAAAATGGAAACACAGGCTCACAGCTGATAAATAGCCAGAGAGAGCATTTACCAAGCTGATTATAAATATGTGCTCAGATAGCTCAGGGACTCTGAGGATTGAAATCATGAGATACTCTACATGGCAACACGGTTATTTAAATACCTCCTCTTCCACAGGGAGTTCAACCATTATTCAAAGAGAGGAAGCATATTCACTCTTGAGTGCTCCAGACACGGGACAGTGAAGAAAAGCTTTCTGAACAAATGAAGCAAATGGTATCCCACAGGGAGATGGAACACCAGCTTCTGTCCCAGCCTCAAAACTGACTGTACCTGAATGAACAGGGGCTGAAAGGTAACTGGGTTCATAGACAGCAGCATTTATTGAAGCCTGTCACTCCCTCTCAAGGGTTACTTATGAAGGTTAACAGCTTTATACAATGGCAATAAATACAGCTGACAGCAAGAAAACAATTATATTAACAGATAAACAGTTGAGGCTACAATGCTATTAAAAGGGACATTCAAGGAAACTGCAACCATTGCTACAGCTGTTTTGGAAAGTCTCTCTTTGGCAAAACCTGCTGGATTGTCATTCTAAATGTCTGTGCTTCCCATGCTGGTTTCCTGAGGAAGGGTTTGTGGACGGACTTGTTTATTTATGACATTTTTCTTACCCCTCTTAGCTGTAGCTGTGGATTCCCCTGCCTTGTGAAAGTAGTCATTAGTTGCCTTTTTTGGCTAGGAGAAATCAGTAAAGAAACTGGCTCTTGTCCAAATGGTTCCTGGAATTTTTTACCAACCTTGTGCGAGTTCTTCATAAAGTCAAATTCAATTTTATGTAAGATTTGTTCCAAGGCCATAGGTGTTTTGTGAGAACAAAGAGCAAAAGGGCTGAAATTATGTTTGCTGTTCTGGAGTAAATCATATGAAATGAAATTCACATGGAACTCACTAAGGTGATCATTCTCCAACTGGAGCAAGACCACAGGTATCAGACCCTATCATTTTAAATGTGAACCAAAGGAAGTCAGCATCACCTACATACACATACCCTGACACTATTTTGAAGGCAAGTTCCTTGGCTGTGCTAGCCTAAAGCAGCAATAAACTCCCACAAAAACAATGGACAATCAGTAAGCACTTATGACCTTCTGTCCCTCTAGTGTTGACCTTTTTTTTCTCTGGGAAACAGAAAGCAACCTTTTCTTTAATGTTTTAAAAACAAACACTTCATCGCAAATGCCTCCCCCTCCAGAGGAAGGCATACAGAGCAAACACCTAATGGACTTTAGTCACGATATTTAATATGCCACAAAAGAAGAACAGATGCTACAGCAAAAAGTGCATTCTGAACCCAGCATAACAGCATAAAACATAGTAAAATATTGCCCCTTCAGAAGACATTTAAACACTTGGCACTGAACACACGAAGCTTAACAAAATACTGCCTTATGCAGAGTGCAAGTCCTATTTATAGAAGTTTCGTCCCTGACAAAAGTATCCATCATTTTCTGAAGTCTGCAATTCTGTGCTGATTTTCAGTCACATCCATAATGTCAACAGCTGGTCACCCACAAGTGCTGTACACAGCACAACCACCTGAATGCTGTTGTTCTGATCCCTGATTATGGAGTTTGGCCTCTATCATTACATACTCATTGGGTGAGAGCCATGCAAAGTACTTATTTCTCATTTCAGCTGTCTGGAAGGACTTGCCCATTCCTGACAATCGTCTGCTCTGACTAAATTACAACCCCTCCTCATGCTTCAGGATATCAGGAGCTGTGTAAAGGTTAGAAAAGCACCTACAGCTTGCCCATCTCCTCAAGGAACCAGAACAACAAGTTGACATCAGCCCAGCGCTTCTTGCTGTGGTATGTTCACATGCTGGCTGACACTAGATTCAATTTAAGATCTTGTTCTTCAGATCAAGGACTGGGCCTCGTATATCTCATGTACTACCTTGCTTGACAGCTTACCATGACCTAGCATGACAGCTGTGGTCATCAGTAATCACTGCCAAAAGGGAGGATCATAGGAGTGGGTGGAAAGGAAATCAGACATTCCTGGCAGCTGGCCCGAAGCTCTGAAGCTTCCTTTCACCGAACATCAGACTGAAAACAGATCTCCACTTGCTGAAGAGAAAACTATGGGCTTCCACTTTTCAATCACTTTTCCTTAGTGCAACATAAGAATGGTTTCCTTTCTCTGAAAAGGAGAAGAGAGGAAAGGCAAAGGGGAAAAAAATACATGTGTTCACCTGGCAGAGTGAAAGCAAAGGGCCAGGGAAGGCTGTTCCTCTCTGGTTTGTTACTGTCATTCTTGTTAGCAACAGTAGATTAGGCAGGCAGGGAATGATGGCCCTTGGAAAGCAAAACAGAGAAGTGTTTATCATATAAACAGGGAATTAGAGTTACACAACACAGAAAAGTTTAAACTTGTTTTTTGATGAGCATACTACACAGAAAATTATATATTACAGCAGAACTTAATAGGTGATTTTACTGTTAAATTTTCACAGATTCAGTAAATACCTACAATGTGGTTCCCCTCAAGGGCTCAAAAGAATTGCCTCTACCTCCAAGGAAAATAACCAAAGCTTTTTCTTATAAATAAACCACCTGAACCCAAGGAAATTCTATGGTGTTTAGTCTCATAAACACTTCTCTTAGAAATGTGGAAGAGTTTCTGCTTGTTTGGCTAAAATTTCTTCTTTTTTTAGGGCAGATGGAAGAGAAAGTAAGAAAGAGGAACAGCCTCTGACAGCAATTGTGAAATCACACAGTCTACAAACCCACTGATTTGAAAACAAATAAGATTTAGTGGCTATGCCCACCATGGTAAAACCCCAAAATTCAAGAATTTCCCCAGCTTCTGGGCCTGCCAATAATTTCAGAACAGCATTGTGAAATCCTACAGCTATTTGTTCCAGCTGAGCCTGCTTAATTGGAATTCCTCAGCATTTAGACTTATTTCCTTAACAGCATATGATACAAATAATCACTTCTGGAGACAGTTGAATATATAACACAGGCTCTTTTTAAAAAAAATATTGTTATTATAAAAGACAATAAGCAAGACAGTTCAACAGATTTTTGTCAAGCCAAATGTGATCAAAACCATCCCAAAGTTTTTGAGATTGTAGGCACTGATGGATTAAAAGCCTTTCTCTAATCCTATCGCCACAACTCTTTCAAGTGCACAAACATGCAAAGACATTTCAAGCACTGTGGCAATGTTGACTTGGAGCATTGTTAACTCCTACCAAAGGGCTGTGGGAAGCAGAGAAAAATGATGGAAGGTTTCGTTTATTAATCTGTGATGAAAACCAGACTTTTGTTGATGAAGGGGACAGGGGGAGGGGTAAAGATAGGCTTGTCTGTTTAATGCTTGGCCCAGATATAGGTGATTTTTTTAAAAAAAGCAAGCAGCTGAGCACATTGCTTCTGGCTGTGTCTTTCTGTAAGTTGCCAGTTGCTAGCACTCACAGAGCACAAGTTATGTAATGAGCTCCTATCAGGAGTCCGAGTTCAAAAACATTTCATGAACTCCCATGCTGTTCTTGCTGGAGCAATTGTTTCTGAGAATAAAAAGTCTCTATCACTCTGATTCAGCTGTCTTGGCCCTCTCCAAAGGCAGCACTTTGTGATTTCCCTCAATCTCTTCTCCCTCCCTCACAACAATCTGGTTTTTTCTTAAGAGGACTCTTCCCTAAGCCCCTTCACTGGCTTTTGCTAGAGGAAAAGAGAAGTAGAGGAGGAAACAGTTTTGTCCCTCCCATACCTCTGAAATAAGCTGGTTTTCCTTGCTTATCATTTGGAAAAACCTTCTTTCTTTGGCAAGTACAAAATAAACACTGGATTTACAAACAAAATATATTAATCACAATGCAGTATTGATAGAATAGCTTTTCTGACTTAATGTTGAGAGTAAAGACCTACATTTCAGAGCAATCTTTGTCCCAGAAATGTGTTTATTCCTGATGAAATGATTTGGAGTGCTTTTCAGGAAAATTCAGCAATTTTTCACAGAAATAATTATTGGGTCACTTCTTGAGTGAAGAATTTCATTTGCAGCCACTCTGCCACTTTTATATCATTAAAATCAATCAGACACATGGATAAGAGCATGTAAGTATTTAAGGGATCTAAATTAGAGTGCATAAAGAGGAAATAATGCAGGACAGCTCTTTCAGTCTGGATTCATTGGGAGTTTTATGCCAGTACATGAATATATTTATATTAGTCAATATATTTCATCAGGTAAATAACCAAAATCTACTTTCTTGGTTAAATTTAAATAGAAGAAATAAATTTAAATAAAATTGCAATAGAGTTAGAATTAGTGTAAAATTTCTGTACCAAATATCTCATCAAAATGGTGGATTGAACTCAAAACACTATTGAATTCTGTTTCCATATGATTCTGTGTCCAGTGTAGTGGGTAATATACTTAACAAACAGCTCATTCCACAAGAAAGAATGAAAATTTATTTATATCATTGTGTCTAAGTAAGTACAAAATTTAGGCCAAAGTATCTTTGGGAGGTTTGATCCATGACACTCAGTGAAAACATTCCTATGTCTTTCAGCAGACTTCAAGACAGACTGGGACTTAGAATCAGGATAGCTGGACACTTAGAATCAGGATAGCTGGACAAAATGTATTTAATTTTAAAGTAAGGATTTGTAAGAGACTGGAAAGCAAAGCACAATTAGATTGACTGATAAAATATCCATACATAAATCTCAATGCATTTCATCACATATATTGAAATAAAGGAGATGAAAATTTAAGAATATAAAAGCTTTATCTAATACACCAACAGAAAGTTCTATTATTCTATCAGAATAATTCTATCAGACACAGTTAATTTTCAAATAATTGTCTTAAATGTACAAAGAATTTTTTCTTTGTTTTACCTTAAATTTGTGGGATTTTGTTGATTTGTCAATTCTACTTTCCTCGAGCTGAAATGCTGAATTCTGGAAAAGGATTAAAAGTAATCAGGCACAGTTTGTTTTAAAAAATTCAGTCTTCAGTTCTGTTAGCCAAAGATCACAAGTACTTCTGCTCCATTAAATTGTGGTCTAACAAGTCTCAAGTTGTATGTGTGGAGGAAGATTATCCTTTGTTTCTACTGAAAGAACACTTAAAAGTTACTAAAATTAAACATGGATGGATGGATAAATTATAATCAAGGCTCTTTTCACTTTAGTAGCTCCAAACATCAGTTAATTCTTGTAGTGAAGCTAACATCAATTAATTTATACCACTTTGAGCCACAGAAACATTGACCATCTTCCCAAATCAATGAGAGAATCAGCAACAGCAGTCAAGTGCTACAGGTTTAAGATCTAGTTATAAGAATACTTTAGAAATTAAACAGAAAACAAGAACTGCCTATTATGATTCAGACCTCAAATCCCACAACCACTTCAAAAACCTCACAAGTCCTGTTTCCATGAGTTCCCAGTGAAAACCAGGCAATACTGTTTAACTAACTGTAGTCAAGGCTGTAGTCACAAGGCTATACAAGACCTACTTCAGTTTTTATATCTGTAAAATAGGCACCAACTCTCTTAAAAATGCTTTGCATTTTTTCAGATCAAAACAACACAGAGCTATACTGATTTTGGACTTATGCCTGCAGAAATCAAACATAGCTCACAGATTTAAACACTGCTCATAGCCTATGTCATTCCAATTTAGAGCTCTGAGAAAACTGAATTGAAAATATGGCAAGTGTCAGCCTGCTGCTTCATGAAAAAGCATTGTGAATGAAACATGTAAAAGCAGCAGCTGCATAAGAATAGGAATCCTGGTTTGTAATTTACAGTCATTGAATGTCACAGCATAAGGAAAATAAAGTAGTTATTGCTCCAAGGTCTTATATAATTTAGCTAATTTTCTCCCTCTGGTGTATTAAACTTTGAAATCTTAATGACTCATTATGTTGCACAGGCTTTGCAAAATAATGCCAATGAATCTACATAAAACAGCAATTTGCTAAAGATTTTGTTGTCTTTTTAAAGCAAAAGAAAACACAAAACACAGTTATTGCATATGACCAACAAATTTTTCAAGTCTCAAACACAAGTTCTGGAGTACATTTTGAACAAATTGTTGATTAGCTGCAAGAGTTATAATATAATGTTAGCTAATACTTGAAATCTTGCCTGGTATGCTTGAATTTGCCTGAGTTTGAACAAAGCTTATGATGATGTTCCTGGGCCTAGTGGCATTGGCACTACTTCCAAACAGAAATCATGTCAATGTTGCTCTGAAGTCACAAGAGAATGAGATCATTTGTGCTTTTAAAATACTCCTATGGAAAACAGAAATTAAACAACTTAGATGTTCACATGAGCAAGAAAGCAAGTTATGACCTTATAAACCAGGGTGAGGAAAAAAATGTTCTGAAATAAACCCTTCACAAGAAACAACTTTCTGACTGGTACCATTGACTTCAGCAGCAGTCATAGAGAGACAGGAACCTGGACACTTGTAAAATTGTTACTGAAGGAAGATACCTAATCAGTGATGAATCAGTACCTAATCATCAAAACATGATTAGACCATGTTCATAAAGTCTAACTTCAGTTTCAGAAAACATTGCCCTACAGTCAAAAAGGATAATGGATTTCAGAAAGCTGGATGATGGGTGGAAAGCACTGTTGTGAAAGCAGTGAATGTAGCTATTTTCACCAGTTTGCTCCACTCAGTTTTTCAGCACCATCCGTTAAGGCTGGCTGCAAGGATTTTCATCAGGATAGATGCACAGCACAGCAATCTCCCATTGCCTGCTAAAGTTTCAGTCTTGTTTTCTAAAACAGAAATTTTCCCTAAAATGTCTTCTAAACTGAAATTTCTGCACATTCTGCAAGTAGCAGTACAAGAACTATCACCAGACTTGTGGCCCTATGTTATTCTACATTCCAGGTCAATCACATTCATTTTGTGCAACTAGTCAATGAGTTATAAGGTATAGCTGTGTTTGTACTTCTGTTGAATTGAGAAGACTTCTTTTTCATTCAGAGCCATATCTTTAATAAAATCCTTCTACATTCCTCAGAAATATGTGCTAAAAAGCATGCCAGTGGTATATGTCAGTTCATTCCTCTTTAAGTCTCACTCCATGATTCACAGTAGTAGAAGGTATTTAAGCAGTAGAGTTGATATTTGTTCGAATGCTACAGCTGTCTTTGTTGGCAGATTCATCCCGTATGCTTTTACCTAAGTAAAAGCTGGGTATAACCTCTAAATCTCATCTAGGATTCCTACACCCTATTCATCAGAAAAAGATTAGGGGCTACCAGAGATTAATTATTCCATCCTAATTTAGGTAGTTTACACAGTTCAGATGAATCATTCTCTGGACACAGGTTTTTTCTATTAATGAAAAAAGGAAGCTAAAAAAGAAAATTACTCATAGGCATCTAAAGTCAAATTTAGACCATTAATTGTAGGCGAAATGCATTTTACCATTACTACTTGGAACTCCACTTATGATTGAGCTATCTTACACTTACCCCACAAACCTTCCTAGGCCATGATAAGAAAACCCTCACTAAATCTCCACCCATAAGTGAGAAAAAAATTGATGGATGTCAGTGACTTCTATTAAAAACTATACCAGTCCCTATGGCATAGTGATTCATGATACTTCATTTTTTATAGCATCTAAAATAAAGAAAAATCTGTATTCTCCAAAATAAACACTGCAGAAGTGCAATATTAGAGAAGATAATAAGATTCCAAGTAGTTAATAATAAACAGGACAAAAAAACATGTCCGTATGCTGGCAGAACACCACCTCATGAATCATGCACCTACTGTGAACAAATATTTGTTGGACAGCTTCACTGGGTTTTTTTGATGTGTCATACTGCATTCATAGGATGATATCTGAGAAGAGAGGATGAGCAATGAAAGAATAAATGTTTTGGGTTATAGTAATAGCCATTTTTATACCTCTGGCTAGATTTTCTCCAAGGCCTTCCAGTAGTACTCCAGTGCAGTACTCTGGCCACTACAACTCCTAGATACAGAAAGTACCAGTCCCATCCACAAAGACACCCAAAAAATAAGAGAATGATCTTAAAGCAGAATAATTATGCATCCCAATGAACTGGCAATTTAAACTCATTATGTAGGAATTGACAAATCTACAGTAATCTCAACACGCGGCAGAAAATTTTGTAACTAGTATCAGCCTTATTAATTGTCTTCCTAGATAATTTAATGATTTTGCGATCAGCACAGGAGAGGCACAAGCATTGTCAGATGAAAGACCTGAGGCAACTTTCTGACTGTTGGCCAAAATCTCCCCCTCCTCTTTCCCTCCTCGTAGCATTCAAATTATCCTAGCTCTCTGCAATGAAGGTATGTGATCTCCAAGAGACCTGACAGAAATGAAACAGCCTTCTCCGAAGATGGACACATCAGATCTCCTAAATACTTCTTTTGCCCCCTCCATTCTATGTTACTACTGGTAACAAAATGTTACAGAAGACACGTGAATTTTTAATTAAAATAAAATAAAGTTTAAATGCAATATATGTTTAACTATTTAATGAAAACAATAAAACATAAAAACAACAACTTTTAACACAATGATGCTGCAGATGTTATCTCAACACGGTCTGAAAAGGTTGGAAATGTTATAACAAAATCCATAGCAAAAGAAATCTTTCACTTAACACAAAGTCTGAAACAGGAATTATGATTATAACAATGTCAGTTGGGGAAGAGAAGGCTACTACAGCTAAGGCCGGAGAAGACTGTGCATACCCAACACTAGGAAAGGATCTTTCTCTCAGGATTCTTTCTGGCCCTTCCTCACAGTGCTCCTCTCCAAATACAGCATTAGCTGCCTGTAAAGCCAGTGAACAGGCATGGTATTGCAGGGAAATAGAGAGGACAGCACAAAGCTCAATGAGAGTGCATTCTGAGTAGGAATCATTTTTATCTTTGAGATGAAGAAAGGAAATAGTTACTCCAGGGGCTAAGAAAATCACAAATGCTGCAAGAGGAGCTCCAGTTAAGACAAAGGCTATGAAGTCCCTACTGATGTTGTGGACTCTGTGCCTTCCAGGATGTGCCTACGTGGAGGCACTCAGTTCTGGCATCCAGTGGAAAGATACTTTGAGCAGCATGATCTGAATTTCTTTACTAAATACTCTGCTGAACCCTCATTGAAGGTATGGAGAGGAGGAAAGCCAAGATTTTTCTGTGTTATAGTTCTTCCTAAAGGATGTGGGGAAGTGGAAACATTCTTTCCACAGATACTAGTGAACAAAAAAGAGGCACAGCCACTAGAAGACTGCACAAAGGTTGACTCCATCTGGAAGAATGTCCTCACGTATGCCATAATCAGATGAAAAACTCAAGGAATGAAGAACAAAGGACACCTAGGAGAGATTGCAGACAGGCAATAAACAACTGCTTGCAACACAGCTGCAAAGATCAATACAACTCTGTGTTGAATGCACATATGCATCTGGAGATAGTGCAGACTGGACATTTTAACAGTTAATACAGTTCCCATATGATGCTACATGGAATACTACAGTCAGCTGAGCATCAGATTACCAGAACCATATGAAGAAAACTAGTGCAGTTTCTGAGCCAAGCAATGCTTTGTAATAGACTACTATTTAATTTTCTGTATAAACATATTTCTAGCACATCTCAGAGATCTCAGAGAAAGGACTGTAAATAGCAGCCTGGTAGTATTTGCAATGTAAACACTAAGAATGAAGAGAGCAAATTACAACTCTAGGCAAAGAAAAGTAATGTATCTATAGAGAAAAAAAAACCTATTGAACAAAAAGTATCAGGCTTTGGGAAAAAGTCTTAAAATTATGAGGGAATTTTCATTGCATGAAAACTAGCAGAACAGAAGACCAGATGACTTAAGTCATTTCAAAAATATGCTTTTCAGATTCTACTCTTGTACTAGTTTTCTAACTATTGATTGGAATGATGTGAAACCTAAAGAAATTAAGGACACTCACAAACACATTCAAGAGAGTAATGAGGAACATGTCTGCAATTTTCTGTGTGGACTCCTTTGAGAGTCTGCTTGCCAGAAGAGTGCAGAGACACTGAACTCATGGTAAGACATGTGGGGCTAACTCAAGGGCTCCAAAACAAAGCCTCATTAAAAAGTTATTCTGCAGTTTCTTCAGGCAATAACAGCACTTCCCAGCTTTAGAATTTAATTTTTTAAGTTTTGAATTAAATTTTTTCATTGTTTTGCATATTGTGGGTAAGAATTTCTCCAAGGTCTGTTTCTTTTCCTATCTTAGGAGGATACAGCCTTAAGAAACACAGCGAGTCCCACAGCGATGTCAAAAGCAGGCAGTAGAAATCAGTCACGCAGTCCTTGCCTTCAGCACATCAGCTGACTGACTGTACCTGAAGAAGTGATTTATCCAGCACAAAGATTTATAGATTCCATGTCAAGATTTAACTGTTTGCACAGCAAAATATGTTGCGTTATTCACTTCATCCTCTGCAAAGGCAAAGTGATGCATCGTCCGTCTTCAAGACTCAACTGTTTGCAGCAATTGCTGCTTGCCTGCAGACTCCTCTAATCACTGAGCAGAGAAAAGAATTCTCCTAATTGCTGAGAGCTTTTGGTTTCCCAAAATAGTTGACCTTCTTCCTTTTTGAAGAAAAAACTTTCCTCTGCCTTTCTGCCTTCCTCCCCACCCCCTTCCTGCTGGCAGACATGAGAAGAGAACTGTGTTTTTTTTTCATGGTAAATGGGAGGCCAGAGCAGTGACAAGGCTGATCTCACAGTTTCCAGCTGTAATATTTGATTTCTCTACAACTGCACATATGCAGAACTCAGAAACTAAACTATTCCAGTAAGAGCAAAATGCATAAAAATCTCTCAGCTAAAAAAAAAAAAAAAAAAAAAAAAAAAACAAAAAACCAAAAAAAAAACCACGCAACCAAAAAAAACCCTGAAAGGTTTGAGTGGTGGCAGCATGGCTCTTGACATGAAAGCAAATACTCCAGCTAAGACACAAGGATTATTTGGGCCAAAACTGCTGAACTGCAGCAGAGCCTCTACTTCCACAAAAAGGGATATGTCAGCTTTTCAAGTGTTGAAGATCCCAGATTTTACAGTTAAACTGGACAAAATTTGGCATTTTTAGATCACCTGAAAATGCTCTGGTAGGGCTCAGGGAAATAATTTCAAGTTCCACTTAGAAAGAGGAGAAAAAAAAAAACTATTATTATAAACTTTACTTATCTCCCACTAACAGAGACAACTGTGTATCAGTCATCACGAGAATGCTGGTCTTCTGCTTTTAAGTTTGTGTAATTTTAATGTACAGAATTCCTATCTTTAACATTACTGATATTAAGGATTTACATTGGTCACTTTCAGACATTAAAAGGGTTTTTCTACTTCATTTTCATTTTTACTGGACAACAAGAAGAATAACAGAAAAACATCTGAACAGAAGTTCAAACTAGATAAACAGGGTTTTCAAAATAAACAGTTGATTTTTTTAAGTAATGTTTTTATGAACCCTAAAACAGGTCTGATCTTCTGCTGGAAAAACTCAACATTTCTCCAAATGTTTAAGAGCTGAAGTGAGGAGGAAAGGAATGAAATAAATTAAAATTAATCACTTGAGTGTTTTTGACAGGATTGTTCAGAATGTTTAGATAATGAGGATCCAAAAGTGGAAATCTGATACTGTACTCCTAGCCCTGGCATTAACTTCATCATCTTTCCAGTTGTTATTAATGCTAAGTTCAAGGCAGAATGATTAACACATTTATTTTTATTTTATTTTAATGAAAATGCTTTTTTCATGCTCAGACTTTCAAATTGAGATTCACCAAGCAACACACACTTCTGGAAGACTCTGAAATCCTTTCTTTTGCTCTCAGCCCAGCAGCTGGCAGCCCAACAATCCTGTGGCCCCAGGAAGTTAAGGCCAAGCCTGCAGACTCACCAGCAGAGTCATGGAAGCCCTGAGACCTCCTGGCTCCAAGTGAGGCTCCCAGGTCCTTCACTACAGAAGTTCACAAGCAGACTGGCACGAGGCAGGCCGTGTTGCAGACCATTAGAAGGGTTTCCTTAAAAAGAGACCCATTTCCTCAGCAAGCCTTTCTCGCCTCTATCAGATCAAAGCTGACCCTTTGTCCTACATTTTGGTTCATTCTGATCAGCTTTAGAGAATAAGGTGTTTTGTTGGGAAAAGCTCTGGACAGCTCTAGCTGTCCCTGTATTCTTACCTTTGAAAGAACTTTTGGTTTTGTTGCAAGATCAGTGACATGGAAAAGACTTCTTGCACACAGCGTTGTAATTAGTGTGGTGAGCCCTACTGTTACCCTGCAAGTTACCAGGCAAACCTAACTTTTGTTCCTTTTTTCTAGAGACCACCTAGACAGAGTTGATGTATGATCTGCAACCTGGAATGAGAAGGCTCAAATAGCAAATATTAAGAGCTAGAACACTTCTGCAGATCTGTTTTTTTCCAGCCTTCCCAGTACTTTCTCTGGAGCATTTTTTTCACCAAGCACTTCAAGTCCATGGGAGCTATTTTCATTCTTCCTTGGTATAGATGCTTGCAAGAAATTATAGGAAAAACATCTGCATTTCTTTCAAATCACAGAAACCTTATTTCAATTTGAATTTTGGAAAAAACTTGGGAAGTACTAATTACTCCAGCTGGTTCATTCCAGGACAAGCAAAGAGAAGAGAAAAACAAGGCTCTTCAGCTTTTGTTGCAAAAGAGCAAAGCAGACCCAAAGCAGAAGTATAGAGAAGAAGAGGTATGAGGTAAACTCCTTGGATGTGCCTTCACCAGACATTATAGTGCACTTCTCACTCTCTCTGTCTCTTGAGCAGCCCCATTCTAACACCATAAAGCAAGAGCAATTTGAGGTGACCCTGGATTGGGCCAGCAGCAGGCAGCTCCTCCATAACTGCACACCAGCTGGGAACTGTTCTTACACAGCCACAACCACTCTGCCCCCTTCAAGGCAAACTCTAGGAGGCCACTGCCAGGGGTGCCCATTCCTCCCCTCCCTGCCAGCAGCAATTGCTTTGGGTCAACACAGCTCTCAATTTAACCCTTGAACATCTAGAGAAACAACAAGGAGACAATCTAGGATGAGCCATGTGCCTCAAATACTGACCAAACACATTATTAATTTTCATTAATATGTGCTTACTCTGTAAAAATGTTTCTCCTGCATAATATCTGGATCAAGTTACTTCCACACTAAGCTTCTACTTATAGATTTTCTAGTGTGATTCATTAAATTATTTACGCAGTCCCAAAACACTGCTATCTTTCTAAGTATGCATTTGGCTATCTTTTTGGATGTTTACAGTTTTTAATCTTCAAATAAAATTATTGAACTGCAGAGTTCATAATGGTACAGTTATTTTGCAGCATGTAATTCCATACATGGGATTTCAAGGAGATGATAAAAAGGAAAACAATCAGTTTATTTTGCTCACACTCCATCCATCCCATTTTGCTCCTATCTAAAAGTACCAAGATTTTCTAGAGTAAGAGGTTTCATAGCTAACCTTTTCCTTATCCCTCTTTGGCCCCAGTCCCCTATGAAAACACAATCTCCCACACTGACAGAAAGAGCCCTTATGAATACAAATGCCTGTGGACAACTTTTTATTTGACAGCTGTATAGCATTATGGACTTATTATCCACAAAAGAGTTTTACTTTCCTCA
The DNA here is from genome assembly GCA_039654755.1 of Calcarius lapponicus. NCBI lineage: Eukaryota > Metazoa > Chordata > Aves > Passeriformes > Fringillidae > Calcarius > Calcarius lapponicus. The sequence goes on along the minus strand of CM077465.1, from coordinate 73,725,335 downwards.
AACTGGAATTAAAGTGCATTAGAAAACCAAGAAAAATGTTGTTATTGCACATCACACTGGGTCAGGCAGCTTTAGAAAATCCCCAGCAGTAAAGGAGAAAACCAGTTGCTTTTTTCCTGTACCATCAGTATCATCTGACCAACTGCTAATTGTACTGCTGAGGTTTTAAAGACTTCTATTCAGGTAAGTGCTGGCCAAAAAAAAAAACCCTCTCATTCATCAAAGCACAAGTACTTTCAAGAGTAGCCTAGTAACACAGAAAAGACTTGAAAATCCTCAAAGTCCAGCCACCTATGGAGTGATCATGTGAAAAAATGTCAAAGAATCACTTTTGTAAACGCTTAAGACAACTGCTACTGAGTGGTAAATACAAAATACTGTTTAATTGCAATTTTCAAAAATTCTTCCTGCTTTCAGTCATTATATGTCTGTCCCTGTGATAGGAATGGGAATTCTTTCAGTTTTCAAGCCTGTGCTCTCCTTTCATTGCAATGAGGACCTAATTCAGAGCTTTAAACTGTGTTCTGCAATGCATAATTAATCTGGCTTCATAGAGACCTGGACAAAAGACCCCATTCAATCTTCAGCTCCTTCCCCCTGAGATATTGTTATTTCTAAAAACTCCTGCCAGCTGGGCTGGAGGGAAATCTCAGCACTGTGGGAGAATGAACAAACTACAGGCCTCCAAGGGATTTGAAGTAACTATCTGACTAAATTGGATTAGAAAGTAAGGAAGGGGAGGGGAAGGAGGGCTTATTCTGAAGTCTACAAAAGCTCATAAAAAATTCTTAGAAGATTTTCATATGGTGAAGGGAAGAGAAATATGCAAGTTTTTATAACAAAACTGAGAAAGAATTTTAAAACATGCGTGAGCCAATACACTTGGGGATATTTGAAGGGATTACTGCTGGTGTTATTTCAGGAAAACTGTTGTGTCTGCCTTGGAGCTTTGAAATGGCATTTCTATGCAAAATCTGGGCTTCCCTGCAATCCAAAATAGTCATACTTTCCTTCCAGGTATTTGATACATATCCTGTTTGAACGTATAATGTAACCTAACTATAAGTTTTTTCAAAGTTTCCTCCAAAGCACATAGCAATTAAAAGCCTCTGCCTAGAAGGATTTCAAAGGGCTATGGAAAACAGCTTCAGTCTTGTTTAGAGAGCCAGCACCCTGCTTTCATTCCCCCCAGGCTCATCCTCCAAAGTGTGTCAGTGACTGCCCAGATCACCTGGTCATCTCTCACACTTTTCCCAATATTTTTAGCAGGCACATACTCAGGAATATTGCCCCATTTCCCAGAAGACCTTTGGCAAGACAAGCTGGAAAAAACTCACAGCCCTGCTGGGAGAGTGGGTGCCTGGAGGAAAAGATGCTTTGAGCTCTCTGTCTCCTCTGGCTGGCTCTGCTGTCCCCCCTGACAGGGACCAGCTGCTTGCAGGCTCTCTGCTCCTGCTGCACTAATGCTGTGAAGTTATGTGGGCTTAGCCAGGACAAAACTTGGCTCACTACCTGCAGAAATATTTTCAGAAGTCAGATCTTTTAGCCACCCTAACCAACACTCCCCATATTAAAACGGGCAGCCCTTACTTACAACAGTAGTGACTTCTCCATGGTCAAAATGAACAAAAATATTCCCTAAAAGTTGATCTACTTAGAACTCACATGTTGTTATAGAGTAAAAGCTGTGGTACTTTTTAGAGGTCTGGCAGGCACTGAAGAGATTAGCATGCACAAGGAAAAATGCACCCTGCTGGATAATGCATCTGTGTAAAGATGGGTGCACAAAAATTACAACACATCAGAGCAATCCTAATCAGTCCTATCCAAAACCAAACATTTGTGCTTTCTCATTATCATCATTTGCTATTTCTAGACTTATTGCCACAGAATAATTTTCTATGATCTCCCTTTGCCCTGGGGAGGAAGTGCAGGGAGGAAAGAAGGGAACAGGATTAAATAAATTTTTTTAAAAGCAGAAAAAAAGATTCAGCAAAATCTTTCAAAACAGTGGAGGCTTTTTTTAAGGGTGTCACTTCATAAAGAAACACTTGTATGTAACATAGCAACAGCAACAACAAAAGTACTGGTAGCTCATATTCCAGACAGAGAAATGTTTAAAACATTAAGTTGTTATATAAAATCCATACAGCCCCTTTCCAGTTTCTTTAATTTCTGGGGTGCAGGAAAAGCAAAACAACATCACCACTCTTTCCTTCCCAGCCAACATAATGAGCCACTTTGGATTGTGTGCAACTGTTATCACAACTGGTTGTGATATTGTCAAATCCATATTGAGGCATTGCGTCAAAAATCCTGACTCACAACCTTAATCTAACAACTCTGAATAACACTGTGGCAATTCTTGAAAGGGACAGTGAAAGGTTTCACATCTGAGAAAGTGAAAGCCTGGTGAAGGTAAAAAAAAATAAAATTAAAAAAGCATCATTTATATAAACACATCCTGAGTACTGCTAACACCACTTAAAGTAAAAGATCTAACTAAATTAGCCCTGACTTTTCTCAACTGACAAAAAATCCCAAGGTCTCAAAATTGGCAGTGAAGAGTGCAAGGAGCAAAGGACAGATAGTCCAAGCCAGGGCAGAAAAAGTCAGTGCTGAATCCCATCCCCACACTCTGGACTCTGCATTGCACTGTTGTGAGCTTGATATCACACTGAGAATCTGCTGGCAGATTCTCCACAGGGGCTTACCCACCACGGTCAGGACCTTTCCTAGCAATGCACAAGCAGCCCGCCTCACTCCCACACTGACCCATCTTCTGCAGGCCACCCATGGAGCTGGCACTACATGGGGAGCCTGTAGAAATTCTGAAGTGCACCCAGGACAGGAGGAGAGCCAGAGCAACCATTATGAGTGTACAGGCAAGACCCAAATCTGCAGCTTCGGAGAAAAAAATAACTTGTTCTCTCTGCAAGGATGACAGAAGTTTGGCAGCAACACTGGGCAGGTGATGGAAGGGAAAAGAGGAGTCTGGCAAGGCTACAGATTTCTGCGAAGGGGCTGAGGCTTGCACCTCCTGCAAGAACGGGAGGAGGGTGTGGTTGGAAAGGAAAGCAGAAGAAACTGGGATTTGCTATTCCTACTCCTGCGCTAAAGGTGGAGAGGGCATGGAGCAGAGCTTGTCTGCCTCCTGAGGAAGAAGACCCTTGCCCCCAGCCACACCACTTCACAGAGAAGGAGTGCGGCATGGGTCAAGGCTTTCATTCATACACCTCCGAGAGTATTTCCTCTTTAGAGAAGAAAACCAAGGCTTGACAAGAAGCAGGATTTCAGAATCTTGAATCTAACAGAAAGGGTCAAAGAGGAACCTGAAAGTTTTGGACAACATGTCTTCATCCCTATGCATTTGTACAATGCTAGGAAGCTAACCAGACATGCTGCCGCTCTCCCTGCTTCCACAGCCGGGTGATGCTCGGCCCAGCCCAGCCCCTGCCTCACCCTGCATCTGCCAGCCGAGCCACTCCACAGCTCTCCCTGGCTTTCTCCACTCACTCACACACACACTCATCTGCGGATAAATGCTCCAGCCAGCAGCTGAAGCAGATCAGCCAAGGAACACCGCGGCAATGTGACTCACTCTGAGCCCCGCAAGGGAAGCAGCCCAGCCCAGCCCAGCCCAGCCCAGCCCAGCCCCGCGGGCGCTGCGGGGTCCCCACAGCCCCGGCCGGCCCTTCCCGAGGGTGGCACCCAGACACCTCTGCCCCCACAGCCCCGGCTGCCCCTCAGCCACCCCGGCCCTCACAGCGCCTTCCCGAGAGTGGCACCCAGACACCTCAGCCCCCACAGCCCATTCCCGAGGGTGGCACCCAGCCATCTCTGCCCCTTCCCGAGGGTGGCACCCAGCCATCTCTGCCCCCACAGCCCCGACATGCTGAGCTCCCATCCACCATAAACACGAGGGGAAATTTTAGCTCGGTTTTGCTAACTCTGCATCAGCTGCCACATTGAAATTCCACCAAAAAACACTCTTAAAATGGGATAATATCAAAAGAGGAAGCAGCAGAAACTTTGTCTTGCTATGGGGCACTTCAGCTCCGCTCGTCAAAATCTACTGTCTGCCTCATCTCACAAAAATAGGTCATTAACTTCCTTTCTCTTAGTGCTTACTACATGATTTAAAAGTGCACTCAACTTCGAGATAATTTAGTTCCTTCTTTCCCTCCACCCCTCTTCTTCCAAACCTTGGGCTTTAACTGGCAGTAATCTCCAGTACAAAATAGGAGCACAACTCAAAAGGGCCTGTGACTAAGAAAAATTGAGGAATGAAAGGCCAAATTTTCCCAGCACTTACTCTGATATCACCTTGGGTTTAAAAAATAATTAAAAAAATGTAATAGCCCAAGAAATTTCCATGGAGGGACTGCCACAGCATGATGAAGAGAAATATTCCAGAGCACACCTGGTTACAATCCCATGTCCACCCTTAGGAGCACAGTCCTGAGCATGCACTCTGTGTAACCCCTCTTGTTTTCAGCTGCTTCCTTCATAATTTACAAAATGCAGTGACCCACCTATACCACCTTGTCCTAATCTCCCCGTTGAAATGTAATCCTTCAAAAGTTTGAGTCTAGTAAATGCAGTTACTTAATGTCATCCAAAGGGTTTAAACTGGGCATCGAAATTTCAAAATTATGCTTAAATGGAATACAAAAATGAAAAAAAAAAAGTTTCTCAGCTATAACAATTACTTGTGCATAGGAAATAACTCAAGATAGAAATGTCTAACTTTAAGTTCAACAGATCCTGCTGAAATATGCAATAGATAGAGCCATGAATTTGAGCATTAAAAAAAGAAAAGTTCTTTAGAAAACAAACCAGAAAGACCATGGTGTAAATGAAACACCAACTTAAATTTTTCAGCAAAAGCATTCTTAAAATTTATCCGTTTTGCAAGTGTCCAGTATTACAGTAAGAGCAATTATATCCAGAATAAATATTTTGGCTTGTCAACTCTAATAAGGGGGACATTGCAGAGACTCAGGAGAGCAGAGATCCAGGCCCAGAGATCCAAGCCCAGTCTCAGACACACCATGCTTAGGAGAGAAGATTTCCATTTGCTTGGCTCTATTAGCCTAGGTAGAAAAATCTGTTGTATTACTGTTTTGTGCCTAGTCTGGGATGTCCCGCACAACTCTTGCTACACCATAACTGAAGTGAAATAATAACTCTATTATCAGAAATGTGGATAATAAACCCTTTAAAAACTTTAAGGCAGCATTTTAAATGAAAGAGGGACAAGAGGTGGGTCCAAAGGCAAACTAATCTGTTTGATCAAACATTGCAAAATATTATCAACATCCAAATTCCTTTTTACCCCAGGACATGTTCTTCAGATTGCATAAAGGCATTACATATCCCTATATTTCAGCGTGGGCTATTGACGGTTCACAGCCCTAAAATGCAGCATAGATCTCTTCTGCTTATGCTGTAAAAATACTCTGTGGTCTTGCTTAATAACAGTTGTGGAGAGCACAAAAATAGTCGGGGGAAAGAGCTGGGAGCAGGATGTACTGTCTCCTGGCGTGGTGCTCGGTACACGTTCCACCAAACAGCAGCCCGGGGAGCTAATGGGCAATGACACAAACACACACGTGTGCTCTGCCTCCCACCCAGGTGGTATTTTTATTTCTAACCTCCCTTTCCCCGGGTTGCAGGGAAGTTTGACAGAGTCAGTGAGTGTCACATGGGATGCTTAGGAGCTGGCAGGCTCTGGCCTGAATTGTACCCACTGACCACAAAGTACAAAGCAGTTTAAAGCTTAGGTTGAAGGTTTTGTTAACGAGATGTCATTATAGATGGGGGACATGAGACTGGGAGCACATGATGAAGCCAAGCCTTGGTTCCTCTGACGTGACAAATCTAAGTCAGACCTGCCAGCAATAACACTCTGCAAGAGGAAGGTTTGAGGGGGCCATGTGGGCCCAGGTCCCAGGGCTCTGTGTCCCAGCAGACATATCCCCTGCCCTGCTGCCATCCAAGCAGGCTGCAGTCACTACAGCAGTCTTGGTGATCAGTTGGTTCAAAGACCACCCCTGTTAGAACAGCCTTGTTTGGGCTGCTTGATGCACTAAAGCTCTGTATGAACCTGTGGTTTAATGACTGCAGCTCTGCAGGCATCAACTTTTCTCCAGGCAATTCATGGTGCCTACCACATCCAAAACATTTAAAGAAATGCTGTAATTAAAGTTTTGCCATTGTGTATTATTCCAGATACATATAAACTGATTAAATGGCAATTTAAAAAATGTCTTTTTCTAGTAGATATTTGTTTCATTCAGATAACGGGTTTTATCTCAAAAATCAGTGCTAAAGGCATACATATTTCCCATTCCTTCACCAAATTGGAGAAGCACTAGCACCAGAAGACAACCCAGCAAAACACAACCTATTTTCTCCTCTAGAACTATGAAACCACAGCATGAGACTCCTCCTGTGTATACCAGGACCAACCTCATGGGTGCCATACTCTTGTAAATCACACTGAAAAAAAAAAACTAAAGGAAAAAAGCTACTAATGAAACTCTTATCTGTTTTAGGGGAAAAAATAACCAAAAAAACCAAACCAAACCAAAAAAGAGGGGAAAAGGGGAGAGGGGAGAAAGAAAACAGCCCTTCCTATGCCCAAGTTTCTGATTATTGGGATCACAAAGTTGGATAATGAATGACACTTTAAAATGAAAAGCCATCTACATGATATTTTGTGTGGCCTGGTAGATTTAATTCCCTTTTCAAGTACCCTTAAAAAGTGAATTAGGAAATGAAGGTTAGATCAAAGTTGGCACAGGAAGAAACAAGAAAACAAAACAAAATCAAACACTCATCTGCTATTGAAACATTTAATCTAAACCTTCTTCTGGTTTAAAAATAGAAACTATTTATAAGACAATGCATGCTTTAATCAGAATGCAAGAAACAAGCCAATAATTAAAAGTTCAAAATAAAGGTTTAAACTCAAACATAGTTTTGCAACTACAGTTACAGCCAGATTACAAAATTCCTTTCACACAAAGCACATAGCACCCTTTGAGACTTAATGACATTCTGCAGCTGGGGTAGTATGAATCTGAGTTCTTTCTGTTCTGACTTATTTACTTCTGCAAGAAAATTCCCCATGGCAACTGGCCAAAGGGGCTTGTCTCCTTAGTGTGTGAAATGTGAGCAGATACAAACTTGACACCATATTTCATCCCCTCGCCTTCCCTCGCGTCTGCATTCCTAACTGTAAATTAGGGGGTGGCTCTGACTGTTCTGGGGTAGCAGGAAGCAGCTTATTCAGAAAGATAGGAAGTGACAAAGGAGGAAAAAAAAAAACGCATTGCAATGCTTCTAGGCAGTTTCTGAAACTATAGTGAGATTCTTCTCACCCATAATCAGGACAAGCTGAAATTGTGCAACAGCTGATTCTCTTCTTAAAATGTGACAGTTTTTCCTTTTATTGACCTTTTAGAGATGCATTTATCTCCCCATCTAAACAGAAATCAGTAGAAATTTGTCAATACTTGACAATGCACATCTGTACTTGCTGCAGCACCCCTCTCAATTGCGGTCTCTTTTCAGGAATGCAAGTTGGTTTTTCCTGTGTGGAGGGTCCACTTAAACACAGAATACTTCTGCAACACAGTCTGCCAAAGTTGATTATGAAAGAGGCAATTTGGAACATGGAGCTTTCTAAAGCTGGACTTTAGAAAACAAGAGGCACCTGGGAAATGATGTGCAACTCTCAGAGACTAAATACACTCTGGCAAAACCAAAATTCCCCTAAGGACCTCAGTCAGCCAAGGGTGAAACCGTGACCTTGGACACATGTTTACCCTTCTTGGAGCTGATATGCATAATACATCTGCTATTTTAGCTAAGGGATACCATCATCCTGGTTTTCTCTCCAATTCCTGACTGTACAGCTATGTTTAGTAGTGACAACAGTAAAATTTACTTAAAAGGCATTTAGTTAACAAGGTACATTTTCTGAGAAAGCCTGAAAGAGTCTCAAAATGCTGCTATCAACTTCTAGACACACTCTAAATGTACCATAGTTATGGGTCTATGTCTAGACCCATATTGCATCCTACATACTAAAGACTTTCAGGCTGCAGGCTGCACTGAGGAGAATAATGTGATTCCTTTCAGCATATGGAGACACCCTTCCAATTCTATTTGTAGCCTCCAAAAATGTCAGTTCTATGGGTGTGACAATACTTTAACTCATTTCACTTGAAATGAGGATGTCTTACTAAAAGTTTTAAGGAACAAGACCAAAACCAAAAATTCTGACAGTCCAACCATGTTTTGCTTGTTGCTATTTTAAATTTAGAAACAAACAAGATCAGAAAGTTTTGTTCAGTCCTGTGTGCTCCCCCTGGACTGCAGAGGACCCAGCCACTGGTGTCAAGAGCAGCTCACAGTAGCTGTGCTCACACTTCAGTTGCCCACAGGGGCTGGGATCTTGTTCAGACTGGCTGCAGTGAAGAGGCATTCCAGGGCAGGGAAGCTGAGCCAGGTGAGTACAATCTGCATCCACTTATCCCAACCTGCACAGCACTCCCCCATGCTAGCCCAAGCAAGCGAGAACAGATTAATCTGTGCAAAAATTATGCCAAAAACACTATCAGTGTAATTACTCTACTCAAAATGTTTGCAAAGTTTAGTGATTTAATTTTCATTTAAAGAAATAAAAAATGAAATTGGAAGTTTTGAAGAAAGGCCCAGGAAACTGTTACCAACAGAAGGAATCAACAGGCCAAATGCTGAAGATTTTCCTCTGCCTGTGCTAAGGCCTGCTGCAGAAAGTCTACCATTAACATCTGTGTAACAGCTACTAGATCTGTGAGATGTAGCAATCAAACATGAATGTGATTAAAGCCTGGTTGGCCAGGGTTTAGAACAGAAACAGAAATGTCAAATAGTGAATAGCAAATTAGAGCACCCAGATTATTTTTATTGTTTCAGTAGTTCTCTGCAAAACACAAAAACAAGTGATGTAAGCATTTTAAGAGGCTCAAACGGTAAATTCTTTTGGTACAGCCAGAGAAGTGTTAGATGCAGTCCCTTATGCTTCTAGGAGAATACTCCTGAAGCAACTGCTCACTACCAAGAAACGTTAACAGCTAACTAATGAAAGGAAGAGAGAAAATAGCCAGTTCAGAAAAGCAAGCAAGCTTAAAGTGCAGTTTTATTCCTGAGAGGGAATGGAGGCAGGTGAAAGAGAGGGTTTTTACAACACTATTCAAAATAGGTGACAAGGGGGAAGAGGAGGGGGAAAATTATTTTTTCTTTTCTCTGGGAAGCAGAGCAGCAGTGCCAAGATTTGAGATCCTAGGAACAAAGTGAAAGAGGACATGTAGTTTAGGGTATTTGTAGTTCTACCTTGCCATACACAGCAGTACGGTAAAAGTCATCGCACACAGTTTTGCTATTGCCATCAGTGCGGTAAGGGTGTGACACAAGATTTGTTTATGCTGAGGGGAGAGAAAGGATTGTTACATTACTCCTTCAGCTGTTTAAGCTCCTGCCATGAAAGAACTTGTGCATCTTCAGAACTGCACACCAGCTGACAGCTGGCAGAAAACTATATAACTGCTGTTGTCTCTGAAACATTTCCAACCCAACCCTCCTGCTTCCTTGGCTGTGAGGGTGGAGAGAGATTGTAGTACTTACTCCACTACTTTACTCCACTACACCTAAGGAGGTGTAAGTGGCCAAACAGTAACCCAGTTCTGTTCCTTTACAATAGCAAAAGGGTCAGAAGAGAATAAAAAGTATTGGCTGGGAGGCAGAGGGAGAACAGCAGAGTGGTACATGCTCAGAGAAGTCCTGCATCCGGGTCTAAGCAGCATCTCTTGAAGGACCAGCACAGCATATCCAGGAAAGGACAAGCTTATGGGAATTTACATGTCCTCATAAGCTGCAATAGTAAAAGAACATTTTGAAAGAAATTATAAAAAAAGAAGGAATTAGGGAGAGACAAATTGTTTATCAGCCCTAAAACAAGAATTTGGCAATACTAAGTCAGCTGTTTCATATAGTTTCAAAATAGATGGGTTTGGGTTACTTTCCTCTTTTCAAATATTTTTTCCCCCTCCACAGCACTATTACTCAAGTTCACATAAGAGGTCAAAACAACTAACAAATGGAAAAAAAAATCACAAATATTAGCTGAGGTTCAAAAGGTAATTACTCTATTAGAACATGATTTTTACTTCTATTAAAGGGATCTGCTTTATACAAATCCTAAGAGAGCAGAAGCTGGCACTACTACATTTCTGTCAGGAGGACCACTTTGAGTCACCGTACCTGAAGATCTGTTCCAACTATTCTTAAGTTCAGGCTCTGTGGGGCCTTACTCTGTAGAGCTGGGATGAGCCAGATACTTTTTAAATGCTTTTGAGAAAATATATCAGTAGTCAACTTTTTCAGAACAGCTTTCATATTTTAAAGAGTTATCTATTTGGAGATGTGGGCTGTTGCTTTTTGGCTTTGTTTTTTTTTAATAGAGAAAATTTTCTAAAGGAGTTAGCACTTGGAGATTGGGTGATATGGGCTGACTGAAAAGCACTCCCTGTAGATGCAGAGTCTGAAGGAAGCATCAAGCGCCACACTACATATTCTCAAATTTACTTAAAACACAAGTCAATTTTTTGCCCTACAAAGGTCTTCAAATATACTGTGCTGCAACTAGGTTTCCACAAATGGCTTACACTACCCAACTCAATGTACTAAATGAGTGCTAGTTGTCCCATGGATTTATACACAAGCCTCCCTAATTTCACAACAGCATCTTTCACAGCCTGTGCACCATCCTCGCAGAGCAGCTCTCTCCCCACGCTTCACTCACATTCACCACTTCAGTGCACCCTTGGATTTCGTGTTCCTGAGGGCCAGAGTTTCACATCCACTCCAGTACTTAAGCACATGATGATGGAGGACAAAGCTGCCAGCAGTCTCCAGAACAGGGGAGCCTCTGTCCCTTTCCAAGCACCACAAGGAAAGTGCTGGTCCAGAGTGGTGAAGATTTATACTTTAAGCCAACTTTTACAATTCTACAATAGCAGTTGTCAGGTTTCTCTAATCTGGGAAAGACCAGCCCACAGGACATTACTCTCCCTAGCATTTCTTTTTCAAAGGGGGTGAGACACTGAAACCTCCACAGCTGTTCACTGAGGTTAGCCCAGCCCCTCAGAGGTGTCCCCATCTTTTGATAACTCCACTCTAGCTCACTGGGATTTTGCCCTCAGACCCCCACTTCAGCATGAGTTAAGCCCATCTAGACAAACAGATTCATTGAAGTTCTTGGGACCTCCATGCCTAATAGATTTAGCAAAGATAAAAAGCTGAAAGTCCTTTGAGAAGCTTCCCCTTCCATTCAGTAACCACAAGGATCATACTGAGTAAGGAATCTTACCAGCATTAGACTTTGTTTTAAAATTATAAGATAAAGAACAAATCTCAGGTCTTTTGCTTCTGGGGAAAAGAGGGTAGAAAAACTTTTTGTAATTTTCACTCTTGTTGATATTTTCAGCTGGCATTTATACCATTGAGAACGTATTATCATCCATGAGCTTGGCATCTCAGTGATGCATCACAGCTCAACAAGCAGTTAAATCAAAGCTGAGGCTCTTACCTCAGCAACATCCCACCAGAGTTCTCAGATGGCAGAAATTTACACAAGCAGAAGAGTGAGATCAATGCCACTTTCTGAGACTGATCTTGAGAAATGCACTGGAGTTTAGGCATTGCCCCTATCTTGCTGTCCTCTGGTAGACTTTTTTCAAATCAGTCTGCCACATTTTACCCTAAGAAGGACACTATTATTGACAGGAGATCCCAAGCAACATCAAGTTGCTGAGAAATCAGTGGAGATGTCTGCCTACAGAGTGAGAGCTTCCTTTCTCACTCACGGTGTTATAATCTCAGCTGTAGTAGGATTTCAGAGGATTTCAATGTCCATTCTGACATGCAGCACAAGAATGCCTATGGAGCCAAAAGAATTTGGGCCAAACCACTAAGAGTTTTCATCTTTACTAACATGCACTTGACCACACACTGTTGGGCAAGGCATGTAGTCAGCATTGCTTATATCAACTTACTGTAAAGACCACAGACTTGTAAATTGTGAAGTTTAGTCCCACACAGAATTGGGAAGGAAAGGAACTTCTGCTGATGTTGTGCTGAATAGCATTTTTTTTTCCCAAAAAAGGAAGTGTCCTCATAATAGTAACATTGTTGGATGTATTTACTATCAAGATCACCAAGGCACTTGCTTTTCCTTTTTATGTTATTTGTATCTTTCACCACAATCACACTAGCAGCTGAGCAAACATCATTCCAGCTTTGAGGGAGCAGGTTAAAAATACGGTCTTCTACTCAAAAAAATGTTCTGCCCATTTGGAGCAAGTCTATGCTACAGCTCTTCAGCACTTCACACCCACTGATCTCAAAGGACCTCACTCTCAGAGTGAGAGTATATGTAACTTCACAATTCCTCTTCTGAATAGATAACCAGTTTTGGAAGTGAAGAAATATGTACCAATTCTTTTTAAAACTGGTAGCCTACAGTTGGACTTCTAGGCTTATTGTTTGCTTTTCCAGAGACATAAAACTTCCGTTATGCATTTTCAAAAATGAATATTCAACATCTCTGAATTTCAGCACGTTTTTTAGTATTAAGGTTTATTTTTAAAATATTAACACTCATATCTTTTTCAGAGAGTCATCCAGCTAAATGAAAATATAATTTCTGGTACAAGTTATTTATTTAGGCATAAACATTAACTAAATATTTATTCATGTCTGCAAATAGAGATGTAGTGATTTGCACTGATAATGAGACTAATTATCACTCTCTACAACTGAATCTTAAATCTATATAAACAAAGGTACCCCAAAAGGAGCAAGATGATCTACAGACACAAACACACACTTGTGCACACACATTTTTAGGAAAGGCACCAAGGACAACTACCCCCATCCAGCCAATTCCAAAGATTGCTCTCCCTAACAAAGGAAAATTCTTAAATAATTTGCAATTTTAATTAGTACACAAGAGTATAGTAAAGTACAGGGAAATAAAAATTCTAGCATAAAAAAAGCACGATGTGTGGAAAATATAAACAACTTGATTCAGTAAGCATGCAAAGGATTGAGGCCTGTTTGTCACCAGATCTGCCCAAGCTTCCCCCTGGAGTGAAACTCAAGAAGCATACATGGACAAAAGCATGTCAGGGCTTGGTGGGGAAGCCAATACAAGAATAGCTGCAGTAGTAACAGTGTTCCACATTCATGAAGATCTTGGGTTACCAAGATAAATTCAGCTACAAGACTCACCCTTGTGCATTCTTAACCCTTTCACTGCAGGATGCCTTCACACGTGACAGCGGGGGGAGTGCAGAGAGTGAATGCTAGGGAACCTCAGAAAGGGCTGCTTCTTCTGGCTGACAGTGATACATCTGCTATCACTCAGGTTTAATCTTTCTAGAAATTTAAAGTCTTATTTAAGAGGTAATGGATACTACTGGGGTTACAAAGTACTTTGCCATTAAAACATACTGATGTGATTAAGTTGGTTATTTTCCTCACATACTGAGGCATAAGACCTGCTTATCCCAGTCTCCGCAAATTAAAAATTAAAGTAATAATTTTTAAATGTCTGTTTATACTTCTTCCAGGCCATTTTTTTAAAGATTCCACTTCCTCCAAATAATAAAGGACATCATTTGAGGTAATGGCTTTCTTTTCCAGTTTCCAGATGCCCTGCTATTTACAGTGTTAACAGGCAGCAGCTACTATTTTCTTATCTTTCTGAATTATAATATTACCAAGCAATTATTTCAAATTTTTTGGTTTTATGCTAGCTGGAACCTCTAATCTTTGCTTTCAACACTATTAGCGAAGACAATACAGAGGAAAGAACATTCCATCACCAAGACATCTCATTAAATTTCTTATTTCAAAAAAACATTAAATAAGACCTGTTAAGAAATGCTTTGTTGTGTGCTTGACTGTGGGTTTTTAATAAATTCCTTTTTGTATTTGTACAAGTAGATATAATATAATATTTGGAAAAAAACCTTGTATGTTTTTTTCTCCTGAAATTGATCACAAGAAACAGAGGAAATATTGCAACAAAGCCTACTGATACAGTAATCAGGTCCAAAATCTATCAATGGGTCAAATTTCAGCTATGTTTCTATCAACAGAGGCTGGCTGCATTCTTGCTCTTCCAGAATTTTATTTTGTGACCACTCTGTCAGCGTCACTGCCTCATGTGTAACATGGGGATCCATAAATAGTTCCTCCATGACAAGAGAACTGTAGGAATAGAGCCATGAATTTTGGGATAAGTGAAAAACAAGCACTGAAAGACAACATGCAATTATCAAGACAGAAAAACTCACGGTAAGTATCAGGACTTGTGGTCCACTGAGAAGCATACAGAATTAAGTCAGGTTTATGCCAGATAACTTGCAAGAATAGAGAACACTGAAAGCTGCTTGTGGCTTCTCAACAAAAGGGTGGGTGTTGGTGTACCTTCCTCCTTCCAAACAGCTTTTCTAAGGCTGCAGTGGAAAAAGCCCTGATAACAGACTGAAGTCAGCACCATGTACAAGAGCTGGGAAGGCCAGCACAATGCTAGCAGCAGCCAGTCCTTCCTCACTCAGATCCAAGCAGTCAGGTTGAATCCCACCCTGAACTCTTCACCTCCTCTCCAGCACGCTTCCCCTCTAAATATAAACTGCACTGCTGACATGATTGCAGCTGGCACTAATCTTTTCAGATGTTTTCCATGTTGTCCTTGGTTTTGTTTGCTATGTTGAATCAGGCAAAATTCTGGTTTAAGCAACAAAGAAGTAGCAAAAATGTATGTAGATGAAACAAAAAATACAGATAAAAAATATAGGAACCAACAGATGGGTGTAGGAAGAGAGGAAAAGATTCATAGAAAGCAAGTGATTTGATGAGCCTGAATTAACTTGAGCTAATAAAATTCATCTGAAACATTAAATATCTTGCAAGTGTTAGAATCTCTTTCATCTGTAATTCTAATAGAAACAAAGCTGTATACTGTGAACAAACATGTTTGCACCAGAGATATTTGAACTCTTATTACTCATTAACAAACTAGTCAGAGCTGAAGTCCCCCTGGTACTTGAGCAGCTAGAAGGAAAACCTAGAAAGAAAATGAGAAAAACTACAGACAGCAATTGCCTGCAGCTTGTGTCATTCAGTGGAAGTACACAAACTTCAGCTAAATTCTGTGTACACAGCTGTGGGAGTACATAAAAATTTAAAAATTACAAGCCTTTCTAAGAACTCAAAGCAAAATGCAAACTAGGATGAATAAAAGCAGGAAAGCATTATGTATGCTAACAGAAGGACTGTCTCATGCTATTGGTTCTCTAGCTTCTTCATGAAATTCCCCTAAAGTGATAGCAATGAGAGGCTGCTGCTTTCTCTGTTGCAGAGTGGAGAACACTGCCATGGTATGCAGGCAATCCAGGGGTGGTTCAGCAATCATCCAGAATTGCTCTGTGTCACTCCTGATTTTTCCATTGCCATAAAAATAGTGGAGGTGTGAGTTTTGGAGGTGAGGGAGCAGGAACAGGGTTCAGAGTTCTGAGCCAAAGAAAGGGAATGGGGAAAGACCTGCTAAAAAATTATACCAACCCAAAACATACATGTGAAAAGATGCCAATATTAGCTGAGCAACAAACAGACCACAGAGAGCTGAAAAATGCCAGAGCCCTGTTTTCCCAATATAACCAGCTGTCACTAACTGCAAGCTTACAGAGAGAACAAGGTTCTGTGCTGAAGGGAAGTTTAGGAGACAACGTGCCTGCAGTGGCATCCACTGCCTGTTACAGTTCCTCCCATACAGCGCCTGCATGGCCAAGCTGGAGGGCAAATGGTTAAAGGCATAATCAATTTTCATTAAACAGCTGAAGCCCAAGTGCCTACATGCTCTAGATGTATTTAGTTGTCATACTGTGGGCTGCTGTGCTTTTCATCATGACTACCAATAAACAAGCTTTTCCATTATTATTTTACACTATTTTCTTACATCTCCCTCTTCTTTTAACATTGCATGCCACTTAATTCACCCAAACACTTGCACAAACATACAGAGAGAGGAGGGAAGAGGTATGTTGCTGTTTGAACTAGTGTGCTGTTCATCATAAAATGTTTGGGCAGAAGCTAGTGTACAAAATCATGTAACCATATCAAGCTTGTATAAAATAAGCATAAATTTATGCATTTGAATGTGTTTACACATGTGTGTCCTGCTCAAAAGGAACTTAAAACTTGTAGTTTTATCACTGTGATACCTTCTGTTTCTCTTTCTTCAGATGGAAATTTATATCAAAGACTGACCCTATGCGCATGAAAGGTCATTCAGCTGTAAAGACGAGTGAGGAAGAGGGACGAGCTAACAAAACAATATTATCAAAACAAGAGGATTTGGTTGTTTGGAAAACAATAATGATGTCCCTACATTTGTAAAGGACCATGGCCTGTGAGCTTTGTTTTGCTCCCGGTCCAAGCAGCCTTCTTTCTGCCTCCAGGAGCATCAGCAGGATAACCAACAAAATCCCCACTGAGGGTTGCTGTGCACGTGCTCGGATGAATGAGAACTCTTTAATGCATTTAAGAGTTAGTAACAGTATGTACATTATAAACAAAAAGAATAGGAAAGCTTTGTGACTAAAAAAAATCTCTAAATATTATATTTCAGGACACTAACAGATTCCCTTCAGTAGTCAGTCTAATTTATATCCTCTATACCACATTATGCAATGACCAGTTGCTCATAGAGAGCCTTTCTTGCTGCAAAGCACTAGATATCCATTGCCATTTGGGTACTAGGACACAAATTGCTGGATTTGGAAAACCATAGCTCCTGTGTTTCTGTGATATGTCCTTAGCTAGCAAAGGATAAAAGAATTCAGAGCCTAATGTCCTATTAACTGTCCTGTTAGATAACTAGTACTACACCAGTAATTTCAGTTAACACTTTTTAATGGGGCCCAGAAAGAAACCCCATCCTCCCAGCATATCCCCCTGCACAAGGTTACTCCCTTACCACAGCAAGATCTGTAAAAGAAAACTGCCTGCAGCTCTCCTATTTCACTGCAAATGACGGTGTTTGGCTGCAAATGCACCACTTCCACTGGAAATTTAAGCTAACAGATCTGACCATGTCTGGAAATCACTGAGGGCACACGCTGCTTTCCTCAAACCCTGCTGAAAGGGGACAGCATAAGGCAAGAAGAGTCACAGCTTCTGCAGCTTCAGGACTGCTGCAAACTTTTCTGCTCTCTTTTCTGTTCAAAGTTGTGACATCTGTGGTTGCAAACTAGCACCAACAAGAATTTCTAATTTGTCTCTAATCACATACAGGCAAAGGTATCTCAGCTCAATAAATCAAGATTACTGACTCATGCACAAACTTAGAAGTATTCCTTTTTGTGCTTATAAAGGGAAGGAAGGAGGAAAGGAGGGAGGGAACGGGGGGAAAGGTGCAAGATTTCCCGTAGGCTGTTAATATGCATAAGCAATTAATTTTTCCTAACTGGCTGAAAAATGAACTGAAGGGGAGCAGAAAACCAAAATCTATTAAAAACAAACAAAAAAGCCTAAAGAACCTAGACCTTGCATGTTATGTTCATGGTACAACCAGGGGATTTTAGGTGTAACTGTAGATAATTGTTGCTGATGGCAGAAGTTCTGTTAGCACTGCTCAGAGCTGGCAAGGCTCCTGCTCTGCTCCGAGGGCAGATTTCCGTGGAGTGCGGAGCGCGGCGCAAGGCACTCCCAGTGTGCCGTGAGCGGGTGGGAGGGCTCTGTGTAATTACACTTCTTGCCAGCCTGCAAAAACAACAGCCATCCACCACTCCAGCCCAAATATAAAATCTGGCAGAAGGGGACTAGACATTCACACTAACCTGCCAGCCTTCTGTTTCAAATGACATGTGCTTGTAAACAAACAAATAAACAAACAAAAGTACATTTGGGGTTTCAGACTACAAAAAGAATAAAAAGGAGGCTTTTTTTTAAAATGCATGGGCTAAAATCTTAATATGCAAACCATCAGTCAAATTCTAATTGCCTAAATTACTAAAAATGCCTTGCAAAATTGCAGCAAACACTCTACCTAATGGCTAACATGAAGATATTAAACTGCAAATTAATGACAACTCTGCTATGACATTAACAAAGGAGACTTCAGAAAAATGAAAAATTAGATCATTCTGGAGGGCAGACAGGAAAATGCACAGCTTTCATGCGTTGCCTACATGTTTGCAATGAAAACCACACAAAATTTGCCTGAGTTCAGATTTCATTGCAAACATGAAACTTAGCTCAAGGGAAAATTTGCTAATGTTTGCATAACTATTCAGTCAACTGGGGCCCAGCCTCAAGTAAAGCTTTATGATCTAAAGAACTAAAAGAAATGTACAGTTTCACATCAAAACTAGGTGAAATGGGGAAAAATTGACAGTTTCATTTTGAATTTTGATGAGATTTTAAATAAAACTTCAGAAGCAAATATAATAGCAACACAGACTGCATGAGCACAGGTGAAGATTAATGACTATGTGCTGCCTAAAATAATCATAACAATTTAAAAAAGTTTAATCTTGCTCTAACAAAGCTTGTTAGAATAAAAGCTGTTCTCATGCTCACAACTCACCTTGAGGGACAGGCAGGGGGCACCCCCAGTTCTGTGTTATAGGTAAGAAAATGAGGCACAGTGGTTACACGTGAGCACTAAAGCTTGACTGTGAACTTAATTCTCATCTAAACATCCTTCCTCTCACTCAGATTTGCTTTTGCATGCAAAGCCAATCACATACACACACACTCACACCTGTTTCAAGCAGCCCATTAACTCCAAAGCCAAATGGAGTCTCACCAGTCTCACTTTGCACATCCTCTGAACATATCACTCAGGTAGGCTCCACATGCAGTTATTCATTCATTTGGATATCCTCACATCTCCCTATCAGCATCTGGAGCCATCTACTTGCATGCAGTACTTTCTAAAGCAGTTTGCTTCCATGTTTCTGCTTCTGCCTTATTGAGTCACTCTGGGCTTTGACATCACTGAGTTGAATTCAGCCTGCCGGGAATATTCAGTGATGGAAACTCTAATGCACAATTAGGCTGGCCTACAAAATAGCTGGCAACCCTATAGCTGCCCAAAAAATTGTATTGAGTGTGTTCCTTTATACAGAGTCACCAAAACACCCTCCCACATACTGCACAACCAGAGGCTCCCCTTAAGTGAAGAGAAAAATAACAGTAAACTGTATGCTTTTTATGTCAAAGTAGGATTTTACATTGTGATAAGTAACAGAAGAAGCATGGCTTATTTTTATCTCAGTATGCATAATTATAGTCAGACATATAAACTGTCAACGCACTACTGAGGAGGAGGGGGAGTAGAATGGGATTTTTTTTGACGGAAGGAAAGGAATTATTTTCTGGTTTGCTTTGGTTTTACAATCAGCTAGTTATCTTGAGATCCATAGTCTTATGTCAGAAAATAAAAAAATAATTCCCCATTTTATGGTGAAAACATGGCTTTTAACCTCCACCATGTGAAGTAATGATGGAAACATTAAGAGTCACTCTCCTTTGAGAGTAATTTATTCCTGGAATAGAGTAGGCTCTGCCAGCAAGATTACATTCAAAAGTGGACAATATCAGAAAATCCCAATGACAAGGACTATTTAGAAAATTACACAGCTAAGAAGTATTTTCTGACTAATTTTGGTCCCCAAGTTAAAAAATGTTAAAAGGTTGAATTCCCCAAATGGAAAGATCACATGGCCCAGGTTATAAAATACTCAACAGTTTCTTCTGACATTATTTAAACCAGCACAAAGGTCTAAACCACTTAAGAGAGGAACATTATTATTCAGAAGCATTTTGAAAAACCAGAGCAATAGCCACGTTTCAGCTCTAAAATCTGGGGTAACATGAGCTCAAAGTGGGCCTCCCCACACTCTGGTTGTGCAGAGAGTCACACCAAGAACATCTCTTCAGCTACTTAGCAGGTCCTGTGAGGTCCCCTACAGCACCATTCTAATCCAGCAACATATTTGCCATGTCCAGCCTCATCTCTGCTAACACGAGCATCTTGTAGCCCCCCCCACCCTGTCCCCTTCAGCGTGGTGTGGACATGTGCTCTGCATTCAGTATAAATCAGCTCCAAAAGCAGACAGACCTTGCAGTCACTTGGGTGTCACAACTTTAAATGATGCCTAAATTTCATTTTAAACCTGAGCCAGGGTCACCACCTGTCCTGATTCACTTCTCCATTGTAT
The DNA here is from genome assembly GCA_039654755.1 of Calcarius lapponicus. Taxonomy (NCBI): domain Eukaryota; kingdom Metazoa; phylum Chordata; class Aves; order Passeriformes; family Fringillidae; genus Calcarius; species Calcarius lapponicus. The sequence continues at coordinate 73,704,987 of CM077465.1, read as the reverse complement.
CACCCCAGCAACAGCTGGTAGATATGCTCCAAGCAGTTCGTCTCTTGGCACTTAGTGGAAAACTCTCTGTCCTTGTATGAGGAATTGTTTTAATTCCTCCCCTTGCTTTATTCTGTTCAGGATATTAGGTGACCCTCACAGATATCACCTGAACTGAGCAGGACATTGTTAATGCCCAAAGAACAGAAATTCTGGTTCTGGAATAAAGCAAAGTGTCAGAGCGACCTACTGTAAACCCATTTATATCACACCCTGAATTGAATGCATGTGATTCTGTCAAATGAGGTATCAAGTAAAGGGGTGCTGTCAGCAGTCATTGCTTTTCTAAACTGTTTCAATAAATCTGCAGTGTTTCCTTAAACATCTAAGCCTCACAAAATCCCTGTGCAATTTTCTTTTTCTACATGCACGGAATGTCATAGAGACAATCAAAAATAAATAACTCTTCCTTGAGATGATGGGCACTTGGCAACAACAGCTAGAGTTTCTCAAGGCAAATTCAAGAGCAGACAGGCTAAACAGACTGTTTGAGAGTCATAAGCTAGACAGAAATGTAAAGTGGCCAAAGGGAGCCAAAACCCTGACACAGGGATTGCATCCAAATTTTAATGAACTAGTTCTATCAGCAAATCCTGGAGATTCAGGATTCACCCAATAAACTCAGACTTTGTCCCCCAGATCCAGATGTCCATTAACTGATGAGACATTTTAAAAAAGGCCTTAAGTCTTCTTGGTGTGGCCATTTTTTCCTCTCCTTTTTTTTTTTTTTTTTGGAAGGGAATGAATAAGTCCAAAGCACCAAAGGCCAACCAGACCTTCGTATGCTTTATGTACATAAATGATCACAAGAAACAAAACACAGACGACCATTTCATATTATTGTAATTATAGTTGATAGACTCCAGAAGAACAGGCTATATGACACGTCAAAAGAAAGATGAATATGCAAGCTTAAACTATGCACTTGATGTGAGCTTCATAACTATGCACTCTGAGTCTCAGAGCTACAGGCCATCAGCCAAGAGCTACATAATTCATTTGGCAGCAAACAGGTACCAAAAAAAGCCCATCAAAATCTGTCATCAGCTTTTTTTGGGTTTTTTTTTTTTTCAAGAAATGGCTTCAAGGTACTTTGGAAATGTCTTTAAGTCCCCTGGCTGCCATAGCTAAGTCACCCTGCAGGCTTGACCACTGTTTCTATTACAAGAAGCATGTAGAATGAATCTTTTCTGCCATGTTGAGCAGGCTGGCTTTACCTCATAAAAAGTCATTTCTTGCCCCTGCCCCCACTCATTCCTCACCACAGTACCAAGTAATTCTATTTTTAGCACAGAAGGAAGTGTCAAGAGAGACTGTCAAGGGTGGTGTACCACAGAGCTGACCCACCACATTTTTACATTTAATAAAACAATTATCTTCAAAGCTCTTTGTTTTCTCAAAATAGAAGACTTCAACCAGGAAGCACAATGAATAACGGGGGGAAAATGCAGTTATTGATGAGAAAGAAGACAGTAGGTTTGCTGCTGCCAGGATGGGGAAAACATAAATGCTGGAAAACATTTCAGAAAAAAAAAAGGTTTCTTTTTTGCTATTATTTACATAAATGTTTAGTGAGAAATTCTTTTTCACTATTATTTTAACAGACCATGAGATCATTTCAAAGGGGCTGGTAAATGTTTCAAAACCCAGTTGAATAATGTAATGCAGATCTAAATTTAGCCTTTTGTTGTTTTGATCCTGTCAAGCTTTTTTGTGGCAAATGTTTCTCTAGTATCATTCAGGTCTGCATCTGTGGCCCTACTCATTTATCTTGCTTTGGAAAAAAAAAAAAAAACCAAAAAAAAAACCCCACCACTTTTGGAAGATAGGTAACCAAAACTTTGGAGTTCTGATCTTGTAAAGAATCATGCAGACACAAAAGTTTTCAGTATTGCATTGATCGTGTCCATGAGTTAAATGCTGAGGGACAGACTGTGACTTCACATTCAAGAACTGAATTAAAGAAAAAGTACAAGGTCTTTCCAAATCAAGCCCTCTCCACACCACCCTAACCAGGAAAGGGCCTGTATTATAGAAAGACTCATAACCTTTATCAGCTGTAACCCCTATTGTCAAAATTCCCAACAGAAAGCAGAAGTGGGAATCCTTGGTAGCCAGAGAAGTCAGTCACCTGTCATTAACAGAATCCTGTTGGCATCTTGATCATGTCAGGTTCAATAAACATGTTTCACAAACATCATTAATACCCTGATCTTTTTCAGCTTTCCTAAAAACACACAACATACAAATACTCCAGAAAAAAATTTCACGTGCAGAACCCATAGGTTATACATATGAAAAATATATAAAAAGCAAAGTACATTTCTGCAGGAACACAGCATTTTTCACATTTGCCAGAGGCACATGAGGGAAATGTATCCCCAAGATCCCTCTCTTTCTCTCTTTTGGTTCTCCTCTCAATATGCCAAAAACTCTCCTGCTCCTAATTTTCCCCTACACTGTCAGTGCACAAGTATTGGGAAGAAATCAGATGCAGAACTTGTTTTCAATTTCTGCTGCAGGGTTGAGATTTGAGAGAGGTGCACAAAGCCCACATTACCGTACTTTGTATTATGTAAGAGCAAATACAGCCCACGTTTGGCTGGAGCAGTGGGGTAGCTGTCACCACACCCATGGCAGAGGCACACACCACCACCTCCAGGACAAGGAGCTGATATAAACCCAGCAAATCAACACCTTCACAGAGAAGTAATTACTGAGGAGGCAGAGACTTACCAAAATGATTGTAATAGTGTAATGTTAACAACATTATGCCCACATATGAGTATGCCCACAGCATGGCATACTTATCCCAACATGACAGTGACTGAGTGCCATCATTGTCACATATCAGGATCTTTCTAAAAAAAGATAGGAAAGGTTGGCTTTGCACTCCAGCAAGATTTTTGAATTTAAGCAGCTGTGTAGTTTCTTAGTCTTTAGTCTGACTTTGGACAACATTTCAAAGTGAAAGGATCAGAACAATAAATCTGGATGTCACAACAAAGGGTTCATCTGTAAACAGCAACCTACAAATCTAACAGACTAGTCTGGTAACTATGACAAAATCTGAAATGAAACCTCCATGTAGATCATTTGCAGAACTGGCTGCATTAAACTTGTCTCAATGGTGTCTTTATAAATTACATGTGCATTATTATACACATATATATATATATAATCACTTATCAACAACTTTTTAAACTTTATTTTCAGCCACAAGAATTCAGTAAGTGGTATCATTTTAGATAAATCACCAGCAATGCAGAGAAAAGTAACTTAAGTTTAAACAAAGCAAAAATCTTTCTCTACCTTTTCTTTATGCTTCTCCCAGTTTGGAGATAATTGCTACCAGCAAAAGAAGATTTATTTCTTGCACTCTCCTTTTAATAAATAGAAAAGCCTACATGACAGATTGCATAGAATTATCATTATATGTACTCAAAGATCTTTTTGCATGCTCAGAACATACAGGCTGAACCATGCAACCTCAGAACTGCTCCAGCTTGCCAAATTCCAGGATGCAAGTTGTAACAGTGGTGCAATGAAGCTGTACTGCCCTATAGTACCTTGATAGCAGGGATGACTCTGGTACTGTCTGTTTCCTGTGTCAAACCACAGCAACAACCACTCACAACTATTGCTAGCTTGAAAAGCGTCACTCACCATTGCAGATGCACAGTCATAGGTGCTCCAGGCTTCTACATTTATTCTAAAAAGCCATTTTAAAAATTGATGATGGCAAATTTCTTGGTTTCAGATGCTGTCTCAGCCCTTCTGAGTCTCCAGTAACAATTATAATAGCTTTCCAAATGAACAAACTGGTAAGTACTGGACCAAAAATACAGCACAGGAATAGTGCCATGGAGATCAATGGACTACCCAAATGCATTAAATTTGGCAGGAATGGTGCCATGTGAATATTCATTTGTCTTCACATTGATCAACTAGAATTCTCACAAGGAAGGACACATTTCCTTTTCACAGAAAATACCCTTAATTCTTTGCTTTTCAGGAGGTTGAGGATAAAAGAAAGGATAGTCTGTATGCATGGAGATGCTTTTAATTTAGTCCCTCAGGACCCACAGTGGGAGGTTAAAATGCATCCATGACTTGGATTTGGTTATTTGCAAACAGTTATTAGTTGTCCCTGACTGTTAGATCTAAAAAGAAATAAATAATAAAATAACAAAATAATAATATAATCACACTTTATTAATGAGGCTTTAGATACATGTCAAATTCTTCAACTTGCCAGAAAAGCCATATACAGAAGAAACAAAACTCCCTAACTAATCTGCAGCTTGGAAACATCTTTTAAAAACCACAATTTGTGTAAGTTATTTGTGATATGGTCAGGTACATCTCAAAATGTGATCTCCCTTTAGATGTCAAGAGTACTGTGCATCAAGCACCTACTAAACAAGTGACAAAACTATTTTTCTTTTTTACAGTTCAATATTAGATGCACATGTCAGCTATGCACTTCTGCATAGGTATCATCAGAAGTATGCTCCCAGTATATGTCCCCATTTCACAGCAGGGAACACAAACTTGCATTGGTTTCTGCTGCATCTGCCAAAAGACTCAGAATGACACAGATCTTTAAATCAGAAAACATACACTGTGCATTTAAAACCTTGCTCAGCTCTATTTGTTATTGCTAAATTAATGAATAATATCATCCCATTTGTGTGTTTCATTATGAAATATAATATGCTCACATAGACCTAATCATATAGTCCACTGAGTAAGCAAACTTCAGAGGAAGACAATAAAGGCTGATATTAGAGTATAACAATAGCATAAGAACCACAGGGGAGTTCCCCCTGAATTTCAAAACTTCTTGGTAACAGCCCTACAACTGAAGATGGAAATGAACTTGATCACAAACCTCTGAAGAACAGATTTGCAAACCCCTACCCAGTATCAACAGCCATAAGATCTAACATTCATTACAGGACCATCTAAATAACTAGATCAACAAACACTGCTCTGTTTGAAGACAAGTTCCCACAGAGATTTCATCCACATGCGTGAGAAGAGAAAACAAGATTTCTTGCATGATGAAGGCAGTAGGCAGAGGAAAAACAGAACTGTTGGACAGATCCATGGATCAAGGTCAGTTGAAAGGCTGCTAAGACTTCAGCAACTTATGACACAGGCAGGCAGAGCCTGTAGTTTCCAAGCAGTTCAAGCAGGGACTCTGTGTAGAGCCAACACCTTCCTGAGGCAGAAGCTGCAGAACAACCTGGCTTTAGGAGGCCCAGCCACCACTCCCCAGCTATGCTACAGCTCCAGAGCACCTGACCACAGTCTGTAGTGACTTTAGACCCTGCTGTCTTCCACTTTTCAAATGCTGCTGGCTCCCTAATGATGGTACAGGTCTTGTGTCTTTCATCATATAAAAATACACTGTGGATCACCACTGAGGCAGAGCCTCTTGCAGATCTCCATAAAATTTGTGTTCAACAGCAAATGTTATGATATTTATGATATCTAATTATGAAGAAAGAAAAAATAGCTGAATTCCAAGACCTGATCCTTCTTCTGTTTAGAGCTTCTCAGTTGCTTATGATGGCTAAGGATCCAGTCCTTTATTGCGGTCCTCTGGAAGAGATTCATCAGCTCAAATGGCTTTGGCTGGACAAAACTGCAGTGCTAGTTCATGGCTATTTGCAAGGACCATTTCCCATCCCCAGTACCAGGATCACACGCCATATCCTTTGGCTCAGGGCAAGGCAGGAGAGAGCACATGGCTTCAGACTGCACCAAGCACACAGTGTGTTCTCTAGCACTTCCTAACACTGGGTACTCCAAACCATAGTGCACTGCTAGGAAAATTTATTTCCACCAAATTGCAACAGACAGGAGCAAACAGACTCCAACTCAGGGGTCAGAAGACTATCAGAAGGGATAAGGAAAGCCTCACTACAGTTTCCTGCAGCTGTTGTTGCAAGCATTGACACGCCTCATAAAGTTAGCATGGTAACTATCATTTTCTTTTGAGGTCTAGTGATAGCAGCTTTCTCGCGTAACATTTTCAGACTCTTGCACCAGCCATATCAGGCATCTTTGCTATTTCAACAGCATCAGCACAAACAATTTCCTAAGTAGTCCTATACTGCCAGCTGAAAAAGATGGATTTGTTTACTCATTCAGACTCATTAAACTAGCTAAATGTTGGCTTTGCATTAGAAAATACCCTATGATTATTAGGCAGCCACAAGAAAAATGAGCATCAGTTTTCCACAAATCTGAAATTTGTACTCTTAAAAAGACCCTGTGGTTTCTAGTGTAAGGCTGGGGAGATCAGTGATAGACAGCTTGCAAGCTCAGGACACACATACTAAGCTATTTAATGTGCCTGTACAATTCTATCTTTCCTCTTAAATGTAAATACTTTAGATGCAGGGAAGAAGAGACAATATATCTTAAAAGAGTAAAGTATCCTTCACTCTTCCTCTAAATCTGCAGATATTTATAAGACATCAACAAATGCAAAGATCATTTTCTCTAAAAGCATTATGTGAGAGTTCATGAATGAGGAACTGTGTTCCAGAAAACCATTTCTCACAGCACATGCACCGCCACAAACACCAGGTTTAAGTACAAACCCTTTTCCCTTCCAGCACTTGATGCCTTCATGAGCTGGAATACCACAGGCAGCTGTACTTGTGGTTTGGTATAGCAACTCTATCCTGAATCCAAAGCTTTGCAGAAAAATGTGACAGAATTTTGCTGCAGGCACTTTAACTAGACAACTTTGCGCTGCATAGATGGAAAATGTGGGGAATTTGGAAGAAGCTCAAGAGACATAGTTTGGTTTGTGAAAGGTTCGGGTTCTTTATTTGGAGTTCATTCCCAAATCTTTCTGTTATTTTGTGCCTCTTCATTTCAAGACAGAACCAGGACATATGCACCGATTTTTATTGTGGCTAGCCATTCCAACATTCCCTACATTTTACTGGACACAGTACCACAGAGAACACCAGCCATGGCATCAATAAAGCTCCAGGTTCAACAACAAATACTGCAAGCCATCTTGCAGTATTTATCTTGCATTTTTATTCAAAACGGCATCAGGTCTTCACACAGAGGTAATCATAGCTAGCTCCCACAAATACATGTTTAGCAAAGGCATAATGTAATATACAATGAAGGAAAAGTGATCAGACAGTCCTACAAATTAAATTTGTTTAGCCCATGTCAGAAATCAAATATTTGTGACAATTCTTGCTCTGTTTAACACCTCTTATCTCAAATTTAAAAAGGATTACAGTTGGCTTGACATCTTATTAGCTTTATAAAGAAATGATATGTAAATGATAAAGTAGACAGGTATTTATGGATCTTTTTCTCAAGCTGACACCCAAAGCCAAATGATGTTTTTATTAGCAATTTAAGTAACAAACTAATTTTTTGTCCATTTGACCTTGAAAGAAAGCATTGTACTAACACTTTGCTTGCCTCTCCCTCTATGTGATGTCATTGATTTTCTCAACTGACAACATGGTGCCAGTGGGCACAGCTCCTGGCCATGGCCAGTGACTCAGTATACCCAGAAGGCATCAGCTGTAACTTGCAAAGGGTAGTAGATCATGTCAAGAGCAAAATGCATAGAAGGAAGCCCTTTTTTCCAGAGTTCAACCGTGTTACACTACTGCTCAAAAAGGTTGGGCAACTGTTTGTAGATTAATAGAAAAATTAGCCTACAAAAGTCTTCAAAAGGTTGAGATTATTCCACCAACTTGCTGTTGCCCCAAGGCAAGATGAACTCTACCTATGTCTTTCCTGTCTGATGGCTATCTAATCTTCTGGAATTTCTATTACTAGAGGTCCTTTACAGCTTCCCAAGACACTTTTTACCAGTTCTTTACCATCTATCTGTCTTTACCAGTAGAACCAACTTAAGCTTTTCTTATGTTATTTGTGCCCCTTAACTTCCTCTCCTACCTGGCCAGGGCCGTGGTTACCAAATTGACTTCTTTGCAGCTGCTTGGTACATATTTCAAAATCTCTTATTTCCTTAAGAAAATCTGATAGGTTAAGAAAATCTGATTTCATTATTCCATGCAGATATTTCTTCAATCCCTTAAACCTCTATTTTAGTTCTTCTACCCAACTGATTCTACTTGCAACAAAAACTTAAACCCAGGAGAATAATGTGAGATCAGAAGGTTCATTTTATGCGGCTTGAAAAGCTGTGACCTTTTAGAGCCTTCCAAAGCACTTGCCTTCATCCTCCTTGCAGTCACACAACCCTGTTGATGCAGGTTCAGTTGCTTAGTCATGACTGTACCAAAGTCTTTTCTATTAAGTAACTACCTTCAGTGTTCTCTGTCCTGCATCTGTACTGCTGCCTATTCACATCATCCTCATCTGCACTTACTCCTATAGAAATACAACTCATTTCTTCAGAATGGTTCTTCAATTTCTCTTCAAATTTTAAATGTTCCTAAGTTTAGTTGTTACCTACAAACTTGAAATGTGTCATCATCCAGATTGTGTAAACTTTCAACAAAACCAAGGTGCAGAGAAACCTCCCCAGAACCCTATACAGGGGCACACTATTATAACAAGGGATCATTGATAACGTCCTTTTTTCAATGAGTTGTTCACTGCCTGCAAGAATCTCATTTTCTGTTTCCCCCTCTTCATTATGAAGATGTCATAAAAACCAGACTCATAACTCCAGCAAACTCAAGACATAAAGCATTTTAAGTTATGTAATGCCTTATATCTGCTTTTAGCCTTCCCTCCCACAGTCACGACCCAAGGAGAAAACAGAGACACTGAAACTGGACTTGCTACCAGAAGCAGCAAGAGCTGGAGCTTGTGGTTACACTTTCAGCAACAATACTGCACAAGTAATCTTAATCCATCTCTGCTCTCAGCTGCTCATTCACACCTTGTACTGCTAGGAACTAACTGCATGCACCACACTTCTGTGTGGCAAACAGAATCTGAAAACCAAACAACCCAAATGCCTGTGTATGACAGGAAAGAGGCAACGTTATGGTTAGTGCCAAAAAATACATCAGTATTTTAATTAGATCATTAAAGTCAAACCTAAGCTTCTGAGACTGAATTTCTTGTGAACTAACAAGCTACAGGTTTCAAAGAGAAATCCAGAGCTGCTTAAGCTGTATAAAGCTATTAACTTTGTCAAGAACCAAGCAAGATAAAAGTGGAAGCATCTTTTGGTGCTCCTCACCATCTACATGCTAGCAGTCACTAACCTAAGTCTCACAAGAGCAGAGGTGCAAGGAAATTCAGACAGTTTCTGTCCATGTGCCAGTGAAGAGCTATGCACACTGCAAGCTGCAAGCATTAGGAACCTGTCTTCAGTCAACATGGTTAGATCCTAGACTGAAAAAAGCCAACATTTTTGTCGTTTTTGTGATTCTCCTGAATTTGACCTCATACCAAGATGGAAAATTCATAAATTACTTCACTTTTAAAGAAAGCTGGAATCTAAAATTTATAGCGTATAAACAGTTCCTCCCTACATTAATGTAAATTTCTGAAAAGTGCAGTAAGTGTGCATATATGCTTGAGAACATAATGCATCTTCCACATATCTTATTTCTCATATAGCATATATACAGGACCCAAATCAGAATGCTGTCTTCACAGAGTGTCAATGCAAGCACCTTCCCTTTCAAGCCATGGGACAATTTCACAACTGAATTTAAACTCAGTGCCAGAAAGAGGATGACAATACTTGCTTTTTGTTAATGTGACTGTCCTCTCTGTTGCTGGATTAAATGGTAGATCTTTAAACATGCTGTCTCATCGAACAGCGGAGACAGAAACATTAATTTGCCTTCTGCTATTTTGGACATGACAGCAACTATTTTTAATTACATTTCCATTCACAATCAGGCTTCCAACATGTGAGTTCAATGTTCTCCATTTGATTATTTTAATGGTCCCTTATACAAGCCAGCCAAGGCTATAATTACTTTTATTTCTGTGTGTGAAAAGGCAAAGAATCATGAAATAGCTTACATTCCTAAAGCCTGTTGCCATTGGGCAGGAGTGCTCTGGAGCATCACCACTGGCAACAATAGACAGTGCTGTAAAAATAGCATGTAGACATGCGGCACAACAGACCAGCTGGCCATCTTAGGACAAGGGAAATGCAGCTCTTATGACCTCAGCAATAGTTGCCTGTGCCAGTTTAAATCTCCAGCAGAGGAATTTAAATGAATGTTGATAACTGCCTGAATAGACTCTACCTTCAGTAATGAGATTAATTCTTACTGTTATTGCCAGTTCTGTCTATAATAAAGATGGAAGGTCTTTTCAGTAGCATATGGAAAACCATTATAGCCACAGTCCAAAAGTAATTGCTTATGGGCAGTGTGCTGTTGACTCCCTTCAGTTTGTTGCTTCACCACTTCACCCATGACCTGGAGGAATAATTTCTCCTTTGCCAACATAGCAGCAGCTCAGTTTCCATACTCGTTAGTGCCTGATGTCTCCTACAATTATAGTTCTCAGCAAATCCAAAAGTGAAAGAACATCCTCACATCTATGAAATTGTGTCCACCATGACCATGTGGTACTGAATTCTCAATTAATGTTAGATTTACTAAATTAAATGATACAATAGATTTGACTTTTGAAAACAAGTCTGGGAGATGGAATATTCCAGTTGCCATGAAAAAGCCCAGAGAGAAAAATCATTCTGTATTGGCAGAGAAAGACATGGACAGCATGATTAGAGAGAGCACAATATGCATAATCCAGCTTCAAACTTCCCAAAGACAATAATGGATTACACCCTCCATGAGTGGGAGCCAGCTGCAAAGCTTACTGCCCTCATGAAGTAGAAACAGAGAAGATCTGAATCTGTGGGGTTGATTCAAAACTATAATTAGAAGTATTACATCTTTCACTCTTCCAGCTCTCAAGATTTTACCAGGTGTCACTTAGACATGGAAGGGAATGGGGTTTAGCCAACGTGGCTGTTCCCCTACTGCCTGCACCCCTCCCCATTCAGCTTGGAATTGGCTGGGCATTTTCAAGTTTAGACACTGGATAGAAATCTCAAAGTTTTGTAAAAACAACTGTGGCTAAGAGATTTCATTTGGTGCTCTCTATTTGTGGAAAAGCAGGCACAAAGCAGAAACAGCAAGTCCACTTAACATGGGGCAGCCAACACACACACCCCCTTCTGAATTAGCATGACACAGTAGTGCCTTGCTCAGCTGGGCTAACTAGGAGTACCTAGGGAGGAGAAAAGAACTGTGGTGAAAGGTTACACAGACATAGCAAACATTGACTCTCCTAACCCTATTTATCATTAATCAAATTTGTTTACAAGTTCATAATTTAAAAATATGAAAATAAGATTAATTCAAATTGCCTTAAAATGCTCTGGATTGAATGAAACACTACAAATCAAAGTAACTTGTTTTTATTTTTAATAAAGGAAATCTCTACTTAAAATCAAGACTGGACTATTTTTGCCTTTATTGTTTTTGAAAGATTTCCTCTAGTCCCAAACAGAAATAATTCAAGGAAGTCTTACATAAGTGATCTGATTAGGTGATCCCAACAGTCCTCTCTGTCTTTAAAACCTATGAATCTGTTTTCAGACACAGCATAAAAATCAAGAAACTGAGTCCCATAAAAAAAAATCTTGAGTATTCTTATCAAAGGAAAACTGGTTTGCATATTTCCAAGTCAAAACACATACATAAAAAGAAAGTGTAAATATGAAACAACTGAGAGATTCCAATTTTAAAAATCAATATTAAAAGAGTGGAGATAAATTCACATTCTGAGAGGATAGATGTATAGGCCCCCAAATTTTTCCAATAATCCTCTTGGTTATCCTTACTTCAAACCAGGCCACCACTCCCTTAAGCCAGCATACCCCCCAAACTTGTACCTGTCCCTTGCAGTGAACTTTATGACAGTGTTCACATACAGTCTGACCTCTTGAGCAGGGCCTAAGAGAGTCCACTGTGAGCTGTATGTCAGTATTCACACACCATCTGTTCTTTCACAGGAGGAATAAATTCTTTCTTTCCATATGAACACTGAAATCTGACCAGAACGTGTAGTTACAGCAGCCTCTTGCACTGAGAGGTGTAAGGTCAGGGAGAGTGTGACCCCCCCACCCTTTTCCTGGTACAGATGCCATAGTTCAGTGTATCCACACTCTGCTGCTCTACATGGAAGGGAAATATATTGCAAATGGGCATGGATGTTAGTGATCCCTGGAAAAACATGAGACAGGAAAACCTTGTCCTTAATATGCCTACTTGAGGATAGGACAAAGGCTACTGTAAATCAAGTCCCAAAGATACCATTACAGTAAAAAGTGTACAAATTTTTCTTGACAGTAATGTCCTATACCCCTGGTGTAGATGCAAGGATGCACACCTCCATTTTTTTTTTATTTTCAAAAAATTCTTCCTCTCAAGCCATCTGACCTGCTTAAAACAGGAAAAAAAAAAAAAAAGACTAAATAGAGCAAGATATTTTTAGCATTCCTGCCGGAGCGTCTTCCAAATGTCATTCATTATAGAGCTACGTGAAATCATCTCTCTGGACATTCACTCCAGAATCTAGGACAAAGTGAACAACTTCAGCCACAGCCCACCCCAGAGAAACACTGGATTCCCTGTTCCAGCATAATGTATTCAATTCAAATTGGTTTGTTCCTCAGCCAAGGGACACAGCAACATAATTTACTATTTCCCTTTTGAATATCCAATACAGAATAAATCTGATCTGCTGGGGAAGTGTTTTGACAGTCTAGCCTAAAAGCACATCATCTGTTTCCTGGAGCTTCCTTCCAAAGCTTCAGCAGCTAATTTTACACCATTGCATCCATAACGTCTTAGAAAAAGGCAGGTGGAAGGGAATTAAATTGTTTACAAAGAGCGAACGACAAAAAGAAATGTTCTAAAAACTTAGTCAACAGTTTATATCCATTATCCTTTTGTTGCAAAGCACCTGCAATGTTGAGCCTCAAAAGTAAGATTGTTAGCGAGCAAATATCATTCTAATAATTATTTTCTTATATAAGATCACACCCTAATTCCTCACAGCACTGTTTGTATTTTGAACCAAATCTCCACTTGTTAGTGTGAGGAAACACAAACCAAATAATATTGGCTAGCAAGAGCATGACTCATCTTTCTCTATAATGCTCTGTTCCTTTCAGGGTGGCAGTTTTCTGCCTACCCAATATTTCACAGGCACTGCTACATGATGAACAGCACACAAGAAAAAGCAACATTTGGATTCATGTTGCCTACCTGCAGTCTTCCTCAACTCCTCCCTGCCAGCTGCACATAAATTACATATATCGGCCTCACATCACAGCCTCTCCTGATTATTCAGTTGTAGAATGATGCCAGTTCAGCATTCACTGACACTGCTTCTCCAGCCTCGGTGAAATTTACATAAGTAGAAGTTGGGTGTGTGGTACATTTTAGGATCTGCAAGTATGCTTTCAGTCTGCATGTAGTTTTTCTCTGCCATGAATTTTACATGGTTTACAGACAAGTTTCCACACAATCAAGTGGGCAGACATAGAGAGGAATAGTTGTACAATGAAAAACTCTTGTATGGGCAACAAAACCATCTGTGATAAGACATACTAACAATGGCAGGTCAACCGTACTTCCATTTTATTCTGGATGACTCAGCTGCCCATGTCTGACATTCACAGCACAGAGGTCTCACATTGCTAAAATTTGGACAGGAAAAAAAGAACAAAAGCTGATATTTTATTCACAGTCACACTAAAACTGCTTTTTTCTTATGAAGTGAAGGAGGAGAAAGCCAAGAGAAATTATACTTAACTAGTATGCAACTCCAGAAGAGGATGCAGTACCCAATGAATTCCTTCATTCACTGTGAAGGATGTATAAAATACTTATGTGGACCTTTATCAGCCTCAATTTTTTTCAACCTTTAACATTATTTCACTTCCACTGTAATTTATCCTTCTTTTTTCTGCCATTTTCTATGTTTTCCTCATTTTCCTTCTTTATTTCCTTAATCCTTCTTTATTTATCATATTTCAAGAGGATTGAGAAACTGACCCATTTGGACACACTTTAAAAAGTGTCTCTTATGTTTTCTGTCCATACCAATGTATTTAATAAGTAGAGGAACAAGAAAGCCTGATAACAACAGCAGTCCACCTCCAAAATCACCTGAAGATGCAATAAAGGTCAAAGAACTGATTTTCCTGTTTTCTCCTTTAAAATTCTCCTGCTTTCAGCTGTTTTTCTTGTGGAATGTACAAGCTTGTCCTACAGGACACTGGATCCCATGCAGCTCTGTCATTTCATAATCAGATCCAGAATGTGCACCCATAGATGGAAGGAGGAGGCTGTTTTCAGCCAAGTTAGTGGACCCATTTTGAAGCCCTGCATATCCATACTTCATATGCAGATGGTTTAAGCAGATCTCCTACATGGCTGCTACCAATTACCTTAAGTGGAGGGAAATCTGTTAAATTGGCCCTTTCTGTACACATATCACTGCTTGAACAAAGTAAACAGTAGTGGCAAAAGGACTTTTTAGCCATCTCAATCTAAATTTACCTAGAACATTTCCTGGATTATTTTTCTTTTTTATTATTATTGTTGTTTTTGTTATTTTTACAGCTCTCAGCCAGTGTTGGCAAAGCTTGAAAACATGGCTGAGGTCTCAGTAAAACTTTAGGAGAAGATACTGTCAGGAAAAGTAAACCCAGTCTAGCCCAAAGTGATTATTTGTTAAATAAATAGAGTGCTTTATCATCCTCTAGTTGGGTAAGATTAATTTTTTTTTCTTTTTTTAATAGTCATGAGGTTTTGCTAGTTTAAGTACAAACATAGTAAGAAGAATTTTTAGTTCAATAGTTGTGTAGTTGTCTGACTCAAAAGTAAGGGAGCTCATCCTCAGCCCTGTGCTTAGATATTGATTGGTGTCTATGAAATCCAAAATCCTCAATTAGATCCCAATGTCCACTGTGGAGCACATCAGAATAAATTAGTATCAAAGATAGCAACAGAAACAAAAGTGAGGCAAGAAGCTATCCAGGTTAGTCAAGAAGAACTGATAAAAAAAGAAGAGATGCTGAACAAGACAATCACCTGTAAAGGGGATTCCCAGTCCTGAAACGCCTCCAGCCAATAGGAAACTACACCTGCTCTCCATCACAACTGCAACTGTTCCCACTATTGCCACAGCCCAACAAAGATAAAGCTTTCCTCCTCTTACCACAAAGGGTTAACAGTGAAAGTATGCTTAAAACATTTATGATACTTAATGGGAGAAGAAATATCAGCCAGAACACCTTAAAACTATTTTGACAAGATTAATTATAGTAAGCAGGGACTGACGGAGTTTTATTGAGAAAGTTTCAGCAATTTCAGTCTTCAAAAGAGAACAAAGAGTACCAAGCCTCTAGGTGAGAAAAGGAATCCAAGAAGTAGAAATGTGACAGCATTGAATGACATGAGGCACTATGGCCTGTTAGGATCTGTGTATCATTTATGTCATGAAACAATTTGTAAGCAGATATACAAGAGTCTCAAGTCTTGAACTAAAAAGGACCTCAGAAACCCTCTAAGTAATATAACCATACAGATCAGATCATTTAATAATAACCATACCTATCAGGCCCTCAGAAACCCTCTAAGTAATATAACCATACATATCAGATCATTTCCAAATGTTTTATTTTCACTTGCTCAGGTAGGAGTCCAGCTGAGGACCACTTGGAAACTGTTGCTCAAAACACCAGGAGATACCACAACCCAAAAGTGTGCAATGGGATATGAAATATTGGCACAGATTTGCCATGAAGAAACAAAAAAATGTAAATCTAAATTCTTCTGCTGACAAACAGGATATATCCCTAAGGAAATTAAAACGTGCACCTTCTGTACCCACACACAAACACTTTTTGGGTTTTGTGAAATCTTACTTGAGCCCGCTAATATTCTCCTAAAGAGATTGGGGAAATAATTATGAGACAAAACTGGTTAGGAATAAAAAAAGCCACTGCTACTGAAAATGTGAACCAGGCCAACAGAGAAGCTGTTCAGCTGAAGCCTTAACATACCCTTACCAAGGAACCTGGACTAATTCAACAGAAGCAGCTGTCCTATCCTAGAGTGTACTGCGCTGGTGCAAAACAGCGTCT
This sequence comes from Calcarius lapponicus, assembly GCA_039654755.1. Taxonomy (NCBI): domain Eukaryota; kingdom Metazoa; phylum Chordata; class Aves; order Passeriformes; family Fringillidae; genus Calcarius; species Calcarius lapponicus. Next base: position 73,688,777 of record CM077465.1, on the reverse strand, counting down.
GACATACATTTGTACAGAACTTTATCTGGGTGATATCACCAAGTTGATTGGAAAGGTTGTGAGGTTCTACATTTGGGTATTTGCAAGGACCTCAAAAGAGGAGAATTCCAAATCCTGCCCAAATTTTTCATGCTGAGTCTTTGGTCATTAGCTCCTCCTGTCTCAGGGGCTGAATCATCCAACTCAGTTACAGTTTCTCCTTGGTGGCTTTTTTGATTTTTGTGTTTTGCTGGGTTGTTTTTCAAGTTTCCTTAAATATTTATTGGATTCAGGACTATACCAGATGTGCTTTTAAATGTCTGAGGCATTGTTTGTAATCAAATCAAAGCTTTGTTTTAAGAACAGATGCTCAGGTGATAATCCTGAAGCAGTTTCTGGAACAATTTAGGTTGAACCAGTTTTAGAGAGATTACCCTGGAATCAAATCTTTTTACTTTATTTCAAAGAACTACAGAAACCTTACATATTATCTCCAAATTAAAATTTTGAATCTTGCTTTGCTGTTCCATATACTAAAAGCTATGTAAGTATGAAATAAAGCAGGAAATATAAAAAAACTTTTGTACACTGAATTCTATTTAAGCTCTGGACATCTTAAGTAAAGCTACAGATCTTACTTGATTGCTATGCATTACTATATATGTTATTATGGCAACTCATGAGTTATGACTACAACATTGGTATCTATCAGCTGTCAGAGCTTCCGCAGATCCTGCTAAAATCCAGGAGTGCCTTCAGTTCCCTCAGCTTTGCAAAGGGAGAACATGCATCTGGCGTTGTGTGCGCTCACACACAAAGTTCATGGCCAAGCCCAGCATTTTTTAAACAGGAAATTCCTAGGGGCCAAATCTCAAAGCTGTTATTTAGCTCTGTGCCAAGAGTCTTTTCAATTCCAGTATAGTCCTACAAACCAAAACAAGAGTTGTCTCTCACGAAATTCAGGGTCTAGCTCAATGACTTAAAATTACTTATTTTCCTTAAGTGAGGGCCCCTCCTGGATTTGATCTCTACTGCAAAGACAAAGAGGTTTAGCCATTTGGGACTAACATAGTCAACAAAAATGAAAGTTACTCACAATCTTTGTCTTTACCTATTTCACCATCAGGTCCTAAGCAATGTGGTATGGCATAGCTTTGAGCACAAAGCAAAGCAGAGCAATTCTTCTGGTGTACACATCAAGGACTATTTCTTGGGGCAAAATCTTTGAACCCTACTATATCACATAGCAGACAATCAACTTCAACAACTCAAACATTGCAAGCAACTCTGGTGTTGACCATAGCCCAGTGAGCTGTGTCTTACACCTCCTCTATTCTAGTTATCCTTTTCCTGTAACAATTGTACAAATTACTCACCAGTCTGGAGGGGTGAGTGGCTTTCAAAATAGACTTTGATCTCCTAGCTGACAGACTCTAGGAGCACTCATAGTAATCCATGAGATATTACTGTAGCAACAATTACAGGCTGATAGCAGAACAAAATTTGTTCTGAAGAAGTACAAAACATGAATGGTGGTTGTTTGAAAACAAGTGTTTGCAAATGTAAACTTCAAAACATAAGGGAGCTACAACTCCACATGCTACAACTGCATTAAAATCTAACCTCTTAACTACATAAGACAAATTTTGAATAAATCCTGGAGATTCTTCCTGTCTCCAGAACAAAAAGAGATATAAAATGAGAAATACTCGTTCATTGTTTTATTTATTATGCTTAGAAAACAGGAGATTTCTCATGTACGTACTTACACAGAAGCTCCTAGACAGTAAAATTACAGAGCCAATCTCTCTTCCAATATACACTTTATACAACCCCCTGCAGATATATCGACCTGCACGGTTTGCACATGGCAAAGATACGAGCAGCCACCTTAAATCCAGAATGACCTGTAAACAAAGTAATATTCAAATATTGTTCTAGAGCCTATAAAGAAATTATTCTAAAAAATACTATTACTGACTGGAGAATTAGCAATTTTCAGTCCTTCTGCCTTCCAAGGTTGATATTACGTAGAATTTAGAGAGCATTTATTGCTGCATAAGCATGAATAGGTTTGTGTTTAGCCATTAATCTCTGAAGGCCTCCAGCAAAGCGTTAGGAAACTGAATACTAGCAATTGCATTGAAAGCAGCAAACCTTATCACTACTCAATTCACATACCTGGAGTGACCCCCAGGTTAAACATGTTCAGAGAACAGGGTGGCAGTATGAGTAACTTAACCTCCTCTACACTCCATGTCATCAGCAAAAAAAAAATTCAGAGTTTCAGTAACAGTTACACAGAGAGGGAAATTTTGTCACTCTGAGCTTTGAAATAATGCAATGACCACTGGGGTCTGTCACAGCTGCATGCTACGTGCATGTGCTCACACAGCCCTTATCAGCTACTTCCATTTGCAGGTAGCAGGAGACCAAATTCCCTCAGGTGTGAAGACAGCATAGAAGCTGGGCTGCTGGAAAAAAGGCCCTGACATCCATCACTCAGGAGAGAGATAAAAGCAAGAATATCTACACAGCCTTTGTTTCTCTGCAGTCCATCTACATTGAATATTGCAAAGAGTTTTTCCTCCAATTTCTGGGTCTTTCTTCTCTGAGTCTCTTCTGCTCCACCCCTCCTTTATGCTGCTCCATTCCCACCACGACTGTGGTTCTGAGTAAAAGGCAAACAATTCCTATTCTTCTTGTTTTCTTCTCCTGCATTCCTCTAGTACAGTATATTCACCTTCTCTATTCTTGATGGAGCTCAGATTTATTGGAGCAGCAGCTGTTCTTTAGTGCTTGTATTAAACAGGAAAAAATAAGGACTCCGCTTGTAATCACAAAATTCAAAGAATCTGTTTTTGCCTCTAATCTTCAAATTTTATGCATCAGGCTTGAAGATACAAATTTAATTGTACTTCAATGCAGTTATTTCTCTTACATCTTTCAAAATGCCTTTCAAATAAATCAGTAGTAAAATCAGCTCCCTCTAAAGGACTCATTACAGTAACTTTGATTGGACTTTAGGCACCGACTTCATTTCAGTGTCCATTTAAATTGGACCACTTTTACGCTTTATACTGAAGATACCTTCTAACTCAGAGGAGTTTAAATGGATGCTGTGTAACCTGTCATATAGCTATAGCCTAAGAAAATGTAGCAAAATTCACTGGATGGGCTTCACATGAGACTTCACAAGAAGTCTCTGACAGGAGATTTGTAGAGGAACAGAAGTACACAAGGACTCATAAAACCATCAAATCTAGCTTTCTGCTATCAGGTCCTCTAAACTGTGCTACAACACCACCTTTGCAGTGTAATTCTGTGGTTTTTTCCTTATCTATTATGCTGTAGCTGATGGTTCCATAAAATTATAACACAATTTCTTTGGGGAAGTTTTTTAAAGTCTAATGAAAGATTTTAATCACAGCTTTAAATGCAGATTTTGGACTTTTTGGCACATGTTAAGGGAGATGCTTGGAAGCTTGAAGCATGATTGCATATTGTTGCCAATCAGATTAGAAATAGCAAGGACATTCTCATAACATTTTTGCCGAAAGAATAAGAGCACATCAGACTTAGGAGCTTCCAGTATGCTGAACACATGTTGTAGCAAAGTACTTTATTAGTATGCAACTTCAGATTAGATTTGAAGTATAATTGCAGAGACACCTAATTCATCTCAGTCTGAATAGAAACAGCCTTCTGCCTATTCAAGAAATTAATAGTCTAGTGAATCTACACAGAAGAAAAAAATCCAATAGACTCTGACAATCAAAAGAGATTTTACCTAAAAGCCAGCAGTCTTTGCCCCAAACAGGTCTAAAAGAAAACATGAACCAGATCCCTGAGAATGTAATGCTGCTCAAAGAATCTACCCTGCCTAACACCACAGTAAAAAGGAATTTAGTCTCCTGTGCTCTGGAGAAAGACCAGAGAACCCAAAACACACACATCAAATTATGACTTACTGTGGGGACGTTTTTCTTTCGTGACCCCATAGATGACAAGTGAAATCCCCAAAGCATGGCACTACTAACCAAGCATACTTTTCTCTTTTTTTCTTCTTTAATAAGCACCAGCAGGAGACATTTTTGCATTGGACGTGATAGGAAGTTGAGGTTCAAAGTCAGACCACTCAGGAACAGATGTTTTCTAGTGGAAAGCTATGCGTGAGGATTGAGATTCTCAAAAGGAGCCAAATAGTCACTGGGTGCCCTTCCATGATAAACTGTAACACTGTAATCATCATTAGTAATGCTACAAACCCAGAGTCCTAATTGTACAATCTTGAGTTAAAGCCGTCTTTGTTCCAGGATCCTGAAGTCTGAACTCCACCATTACAAAAGGCCTCACTAAACCCTGAAGAGGGTAATTTCTCAGGTGGAAAACACCCCGCCAACATGTTCCAGTCTGATAAGTAATGGTAACAAGTCATCCTTTCTTCTAAAAATGTTTCTTCAAACACAGTCTGCCCCTGAGCTCTCAAATTAATTTTAACCATGGTAAAACATGATTCTAACTGCTATTCTGCTTTGGAGATCCTGTGCTCTCCAAAAAGTGGTGCATGGTGATGAAATTTCTGATTACGAATTGTTCAGTAAATGACCTAATTTATAACAAGAAACTAGACTGTCAAATCCATCCCTTATTCAAAGAGTGGATACAACATTTTGGAGCATGACTTTATAAATACAAGTTGAATTCCTACATGAAGTACAAAACTGAAATCAACATTGACCACAGATCTGAGAAACAGCTCTCAGAAACACAACAGCTGCAGACCGTGGTTATCATCATGTCCTCTAGAGTATTTTTGCAGATGCTTCTTTGCAACAAACTGGAAAATTTGATTTTTTGTTAATTGTACTTTCAATTTTAGAGAATGTTATGGAGGCAAAGTAATTTCTTACTATAATTTAACAATAACAAAATAGCAATTCAAAAACTGGCAGTTCCTGCATGTCAAACATTAGTAATTACTTGGAAAAGTCATAATAGCCAGACATGCAGATCTTCAGCATTTTTCCTTTGCACAACTTAATTAGCACAACAGACACTTAAATCTGTCCTAAAGCTGACAATGCCTCAAGCATTTCCTTAAGAGAGGGCAGTGCGAGTTCAGCTGTGTCAGGCCACACCAGCTGCCTGGCATGCCAGCCTGGGTACAGAGCAAAATAAAGGAGAAATACAGTGAACCCCAGCCTTCACCAACAGGGAGCCTAAGCTGCACTTGGGTCAGGATAACCTGGCAGCTTCTGTGGCTGAATGGGGTGGAAAGCAGACAGAAAGGCTGGAAAACAAGTGATCCCACTGAACCGTGCTGCACAACTGCCAGCCAAACACCTTTTCTCCAGGCAGGTTGATACTGTGCATTAGTGCCAACAAGCCTTAAACTTGCTACCAAAAACATCCTATACCTTTAATGGGAAAAGCAGCTCTTCTTTTCTTCCCCCATGTAGCCACACACCCCTCCTAGAGCAAAGAAACATCAAAAGCAGCAGACTAAATGCTCTACGGTCCTTTGTTATATGGAAGGCAGGCCAGAAATCAGAATTGGTTTCATAAGCAGAGAAACAAAAGACATCCCAAGTGATAGGCTAGAGTTTGGAGCTTTCTAGAAAGATCTGAACAAAGTTAACGTATAGACATAAAAAATAGATTACACTGCTAAATGCATGTATTGTTCATTAAAACAGTAAGGTATTTAAAATATTCTCTAGCATTTAAGGTCTAAATTAAGACATCTCAAAGGATGGAAATGAATACGTTTTCCCCAGAAACAAAAAAAAACAAAAACAAATGCTTACAACCTTTATATTCCTTTATGTTCCTATGAAACACAGGAAAATCAACAAACACATTTTGGGGAAAAAAGGAATGCTTGAAATGAATAATTTTATATTTCTAGTCCCAATAATTCATTATAATTATAGAGGTTTACAGAGCTCCAGATGAAGGTCCTTTGCATAGATCATTGTACAGCAAAAAAGGTGCTGGAAGGTGCTGGTCCTGAAAATACATGTTTCCATGAATTTTGTCAAAATTCTCTGATAATCTCACATCTTGTGCACTTGTGCACAAACCAATTTGACTGCTTCCATCATAACCACTTCTGAGGTCAGAGCTCTCTCCATTACCTTAGACTGCTGTTGGCCAAACAAGGTGAGTCTGTGGCACTAAAGTGGGTGTTTCCACCACCCCTTTCACACAGCCTTTCCTGAGACAAGCAGCATGATCGTGCCGAACATTCTGCTGTTTGCAGCAATAAAACTGTTCTGCCCTTCTGCTCTACTTTGGCACAAGTTATTCTTCAACTCCTGCAGCTGTAACAGGAATTAATTATCTGCAGTTCTGTGTTCATTTGATCAGAGGCTTTAGTGCACCCACTGACAGTACTTAGACACAGAGTCTCTGCTAACAGCTAAGGGCTCTGAAGGACAAGGCGAGAACCAAGCATTACGTACAGAGAGCCTCTTTGTCTTCAGCATCTGCACTAATCTGTTACTGGATTTGTTTCACTTTTTTGTTTTCAGTTGCTCCATGTCTTTGGAAAACCAAGGCTCTCCAAGTCATTCAGCAGTGTTACATCGACCAACACACCTGTGCAGTGGATGTCAACATTACCCCACTCCTGGAGCACAGCCAGCCCTGGACAATGCATCCAAAAAGTAATGGGGACCACTTCCCTCCTTGGAAGGTTTCATTTTAATACCCTTTAAGGATGCTGATAGCTCAGAGATCACCACAAAGAAGTTCATCATCAAATTCAAGCTTTTCAAACAGATGGATCCAAGTCCTATAGATTAAATTGTGACTCAAACTTGTACAAAATTAAGGAGACAGATTCTACTACATATTTTAATTTTCTCATTATTAATCAAGGGGCGTAGCCAAATTTTCAGCAGGCAGAGAGGAAATAAACTGAGATGGGAAGTAATAGATGACATTGGAATTGAAACAGTCTTACCGATTCCACTGAAATCATACCTGGGCAAGATCTAGACCAGCAGAGAATCAGGCTCTGGCATTGCTTTGGGACATTTTCGATCTAAAAGTGAACTGTAGAGCTCAGATCTGAGAGTTCTGTTTGTACCTTCACTGGTTTTATTTCTCTTTGGTTACTTTTCAAAGCTATAAGAAAGAACTCTAACAAGTAACATAAGCAAACCAGTCTCAAGACAGACTAATTATATCACTCTTGCCCTTTGCTTATAGCAGTTTTAACTCATCTCTAAATTCCAGTCATCTGTTTCTAATTCAAGTACATTTCAATTTCCTCACTTGATATGAGGAGCAGCAGCATTACTGCTCACCAGAGAGCCTCACCAAGGGCAAATAAGAGTCAGGAAAAATCCTGGTGCTCTGCAAAGCAAGTTGGCCTGGCAATTCCCAGCCTGGGCTTTCAGTAACACCACTTGGATCCAGCAGCTTAGTAAGTACAGGGCAAGTAGCCCATATAGGGGCTGTTGCTAGTGCATACAATTTTAGTATTTCAAGTGAGCGTTCAGAACTTAAGAAGAAAGATTTACCAGATTTCCCAGATTTCCCCTCTTTTTTGTGTTAGTACTTGCTAAAGAAATAATTCCAATTGATGCAGAAGACAGACATCTTCTCCATCAGCTGTTGTACCGCTTTGATGAATCTTTATTAGTAGAATATTACACTGAATCCTGTAAGATGTTATACCTAAATGTCTATGTATGAAATCCATCCAGGGAGATGAGAGCCAGCATAGGAGATTATGGGGAGGAGGAGGATAGAATGGCAGCACAGTTGTGGCTTCCAATCTTTACTATTGCTCAATAGCTTATATTCCACAAGTCCCTTTTTTGTTTTTTTTTTAGGATAAGAGAAATTGCAATGACCTCCAAAGGGCTCATGTGAGTTATTTTCTCCTTAGTGGGGGGGAAAAATAAATGTCTGTATTCCTATTGCTTAGTTGCAAGATGAAGCTGCTCCTGACAGAATTTCTCATTTCAAAGATGTGTTACTTACAATAGGCTTTTGAATTTTCTTCAAGAATTAGTTCCCAAATAGAAAATATGATGCAGGTAAGGAAAAACTAATGTTTCTCAGACCTACTCTACTGGCTATAGAGTTGAGAAAAGGATGTCCCACATGTGAGCCTGGGATGGGCTTTCCTGATAGGATATGTGGCTGCAAGAACAAAAAGTACAATGTCCTCATCACAGTGGGAAACTTTGAACAATACAGAGAAAAGGAAAACTACTAATCTATTCCAAATAATATTCTTTATGGTAGCAATTATGTTATTACTTATTATTTTGCATTCACATGTAAATTAAGAAGAAATTATTAATTGCATTGGGACTTTTCTGAGTTGGAGTCCCCTTAAGATTTTTTCAATGAAACTTTTAGTTGAAACAGTTAATAACAGAACCAATATCTGCAGCAAAAAGGGCAGAAAGGCAGACATTTGCATACTTTGACAGTTCTGTGATTTCCAGATAATCTGTGTGAGCTAGGCATAAATTTGTCAATGAAAATTTGAACTTAAAAAAGAAGACAAACATTACTAAAACATGGCTGCAGATTTTTAACAAGAAAACTTCAACAAAATGAGCCAAGTCCAGCACCACAGTTATTAATATCACATACCTTATTTAGATAGTTTCTCAATCAACTCTGCAAACGGCTGAATCTAGAGCATTATTCTTAATCATATTTCTCACAGAGGTACTAAAATCCTAAATTGAAATCCTACAAAAATTTTTGGTAGATTAGCACAACCTCTACAGCACATACCTAAAATCAACTTCACACAAAATCAGAACCATGTGCAAAACATGCCAAGCCCTGAATGAAGAGGGATACTCTCAGCTTCTCTGAGTAGTAGCAGATGTGAAGCCCTGGCAGTACAGCCTCCAGTCAAAAGATTAAAAGGGGTCTTAACTCACATTTGCTGGCAGATTGAGGTGAGTGGGGCAACAGAAACACCTCCAGTTGACTACTACCTCCCATCTGCCCCCCACTACAGCTTCCCTGCTGGAAGCAGGCACAGCCGAGTAGGACACATTCACACTAAATCACTCTGTGCCTCTGGCACAGTTATGTAAAAAGAAATTGGTGGGTACACCACTGGAGTGGCGTGTTGGAAACTCTGAATGCAGTTACCAGCATTGAAGTAATTTCCCCATTCAGAAAGGGTTGGAAAGCCTCTATGGCTGTCCTAAGCTCCCACTACAGAAAACCTCTACAGAGCAAAGCACACCTTTTCCAAGGGCTGGACAATGCCCATATGCTTGGATTTGTAAGACTACAGGTAATATTGCCACCTAGTGACTCCTGTCATAGCAATATTGGCAAGATTTTCATTGGGCTATACAAGTATCCTCAGCAAACATATGGTTCTCATCAATCTGAAGGTCCACGGCATGTAAGTTTGCAACCTCTTTCATATCATAGCCTATTATAACAATCAAATAGTTTTGGGTCTGTCTTTGACTCTAGCTTCTAGAAAAGCTGTTACAGCCCTTCTTCAGCCTGTTCATGATCAAGCTGATGACCCTCAGAAGCTTACAGCTCAACAGATTTATTCCATAAATTCAGTCATTTTCCTGGCACTAAGCTCTTATCTTGCATCACCTACTTTAACTTCAACAAAAAAAATGAATGATGGAATTTTTGTTAAATTCAACTTGCAAGGTGCAAATAAATTGAAAGAATATTCTCATAGCATGCAAGCAAAAATATTCTGCAGCTGTGCTACATCTCCAGCACATTAGCCAAACTTTGATAGAGACATGCTGAAACTATTTTTCTCAAAATGACAGAAAAACTCTGTCATCTAACTCATTGCAGATACAGCAAGTCCGGACTGTGACCATCTCAATGCAATTGTGATGGAGCTGTGATCGAGTCTGAAGCATTTGGCAATCAGCAACTTTTTCTATACACTACAATGGACACTTTCTGCCTTCAGGGATTTTGCTGCGGATCTGACGGAGATGCCATCTCAAGACATTTGGGTTGTTTAGTGTGGTTTTCTCCATTCATTCTTTTTAAACTGGAAGAATGGTAGCAGTTTCCCTTCAACAGACCCATACTGGAGGCTTCAGGGTGGGGGGAAAAGGGGTGGAGGAGGGGAGAGGACAATATCAGGAAATAATTTAGTGGGCAATCATGACCACCAGATACAGGAACAGGCAAAGCGCTACAAATAGAAGCACGAAGGGTGGCTGTGAAAGAGGTGGTTAGGCTTGATTAGAAAGAACTGAAGGGAGAGCAGAAACAGAAGTGAACAAAGTTTGAGAGAGCTTTAACAAAGAAAAACTAGTAATACAGGGAAGGCATTAAAGAGAAAGAATGTTCGCTCTTGGACAGCAAGAGGAAAAATGCAGCCCTGAGTAGCCAGGAGACAAGCAAGGCAATAGTCCAATTTCAAACAGGGTCAGACCAGATAAATACCTTTGACACTTATGGAATGTGCTAATGCCCCACTGTGATGATGCTGCTTCATTCTGTGTCCCTCACACTGCCAGCCAGCACTCACAGGTCTGTTTCATTAGACAATAGTGCAGGCACTGCAGACACAGCTTGTGCTAGGTATGACTTTAACAGAAAACAGTTTGGAACAGCCCCAGTGCTTTGCTTTCATACCATTCTTGCACTTGAATTACTTTAGGAACAGCAGCTGCATAACTCAGAAAACTGAGAAACCCTGACAACGCCTCCATTGCAGTTGGACAGGCTAAAACAACTCAGTGCCTTGGGAAGTTGGTCTGGCCCTTTGTGTCACCCCATGTTGCCACTAGCCTCCAGCTCCACTGGCTTTTCTCATGCATTCCAAGATTTACTCTGTTATGCTCTGTGAAGTTTGTTCCACAGTGTGTAAGTACACCAGTGCTTCGCTCATATGCACACAAGCCTGAAAGGTCAGAACTCACAGATGTTTTGCAAAAAACATAGAACCCATGACTTGCATGAGATCTGTGTCTCATTCAGAGAGAAGGATATATATCCTGCATATGGAAAGCATCACATTTAACCCATTTAAAACATGAATCACATTTCTCATTCTTGCACAGCTCATGCCAGCTATATAATGGCTGCTATCACAGTGTTAACATCCAGCTTTAAAAAATTAAAAAATAAAGAACTTATCACTACGAAGTACAATTCCCCATAGATGAAACTTTGAAGGCATGACCAGTGAAGAATGTACCATTTCAGAAGAGAAAAAGACTGAACAATGCAGAACACTCATCCAACACTTGTATCATACATATATAGCAGCATGTCTAGATCTCATTTATGGGCTGCCACCCATATTGATGTTTATATAGTGCAGATTCAAACAAAGAATTGCTGTCTCAGAAGACTTACAGCTTAATTCTTCTACCAATCCTTAGCTCAACTCAGCCATACAAGTAGCAATGACACATTCTGAAAGCAGAAATGGACTTTTTAGAGATATGACAATATTTCAAAATGCACTGAACCCAGCCTCATGGAGAGTTAAGAATGCCTTATGAATGCTTTAACTTAGCTGGAAGTTTTGTAGTAGTTTTTCATTCCCTACCCTTTCCAGCTACACCTTAGGAGCACAGTGTCATCTCATCCCATTGCAGCTTAGGTGTACTGTCAGTACAAAGGGAATGCCTACATATCTCATTATGCCATCTTTTGCAGTGGTTTTCTTTTTTTTTTTTTTTTTTTTTTTTTTTTTTGTAAAGGACTAGTAGCACAAAAGGTCTGTCTGCACACAAGCAAAGCTCTAGGCTTACTTGTAAGCCAAAATTTTCTTAGTTGGAATTCGAATTTTAGAGCTTGTTTCAACAATGAAGCCTGCAGCCCTGTAAGAAATAGTGTGGTTTAACTCCTTTTTTTGTTGAACATACAGAGCATAGTCTATACTAAGAATTACACCAACACCTTACATGGAATTAATAATCACCTTTGTTGCCTAAAAAATACACCTATTCTGAGGAAGGAAGTCTGATATACTCACCTTTTGCAAGAGTTGTTTCCTATCCATGGATTGCCCACACTGACATCTAAATAGGCAACACAGAAACAACAGTCCAGGACAACAATAGTTTGCAGAAACAGCACAACAGCTCTTAGTAACATTTTGGTTTGCGTTTTCTTCTCCCTCCTTGGTGAGGATTTAGATGGAATATAGCACAAGCTATATGGAGACAAGTGGAAACAGCCCCAAAAGAGAAAAGCAAACTGGACAAAGATGAAGATAAAATCTAGGGGACAAACCACAACTGATAGAAAAGTAAAGGAAGGAGAAAATTAAATAAAGCAGCTCGAATAGATTAGATAAGATTCAGTCAGGCCCACACAAAAGCCTGCAGCAGTTTGTTTGCTTCAGGACACTGCTTTAAAACAACAAAAAAATTGTTTGGTCTTGCCCCACAGGGCCTGGCAAAGTGTCCTTATAGGCACACAGTGTCACTTGCTGAGCCACTGAGGGTGTGACTAGACCACCTTTCCTGCTATCCCCCCTAAGTACTGCAGCCTCACTGGGCAGATCACAGGGAGGAGTTAATTTGCAGTTTCTTCCTTCTACTACCACACAGCATACACAGATGGTCCAGGAGCCCATAGGCACAGCAAAAGGCTATGAAACTGAGCTGTAGGAAATATTGCAGTAGAAAAGCAGAGGAAGTGTGGGGTTGGAAGCTGACTTTGTCCATCCAATACCAGCAGAGCACACAGGCTGACATACGACATCTCCAGCGTGTGTGAGGCTTGCCTGTCCTGGTGCCCTCTCCATGCAACAGGGCTGCTGTTATCCTTGCAGCCACATTGGGACTTGATTTCACAGGAAAAAATAAATTGGTGTGAGCAGAGGGCACCACTGGAGTACACAGGAGAGGTGAGAAGTCATTGAGGTAAGCTCAAACAGGGAACAGTGAGGACAAGGGAGAAGACATGGCAGTCTTAAAGAGCCACTGAGAGATGGTCAGAGGCATAGGCTACAAGATTTTAAATGTCATTTCTGTCTGAAGGCCCTGAAGAGCTGGTATTTCCTTAAATATGAGGGAGAGGGGCACAGCCATATCTGCAAGAAATCAGGCTACAAAATTTGTTCACCATATATAAGTAACCTAAGTTTAATTAAACATATTGCAAGAGGGATCTCTAAGACTGCTAGAGAAACTCTAGAATTTCCCTCTTGATTATGAGGGAACTCTGATGAGGTATTTGGGTTTCTGAGTAGATGTAGTAGACCTGCAGACTAGCAGTCATACATCAGAATGACTAGATAAGAAACTTCAGATTCCAAATATACTTATAAAAGTTAAAATTCATTAGGATACAGAAATAAGCAATATTTAACTGGAAATAGAAAATAAAAATGGTCCCAACACTGTAAAAAAATAGCAAGGCCTCCATTAGAACAAATACAAGTTTCAAATGCAGTCTTGTAAACACATGTGCAGAATTTATGCAGGGGGGAAGGGCTTTTACAGTGGTGCTAGGAGCAACATATCTCACTAAAGAGCAGGAAAAAAAAAACATGTACTGGGTAATAGGAAAAGTTCCCTTTTTCTTAGATCTGTAACTCTATAGATAGTCTAAAATAAGTGTGCTGAAGCACTGCTAAACAAGCAAGGCAAAACCCTCTAAAAATTCATGCTGAAGTGATGACATTTTTAAGTTTTCCACTTGTGAATGTGAGTGCAAAAGGAAGGACTTTCACTAAAGCAGGAAAAAGCTGACTTTTTTCCCAGCCCCTCCTGCTCAGTGACCAAGATAAGAGGTCAGGAAATACAGATGCCCGTGCTTGTGTCTTGCAGGGACTCACATACCAGACCCATCACCCTAATCAACACACTTATGCTTAAGCCTTTTTTTGTTGTTTTTTTTTTTCCTCTTTGCAGTTCCTGTAAGTTTGATAAGTCTTGTTTGGGGTTTGTTGAGGTTTGGGATTTGTTTTGAAAGAAAAGCTCAAGTAAGCCGTGCATGTTTTATAGTCAATACATCCATAAACCAAACACACCAAATGCTGGAACAGTTTGCTAAGAGTCATTCAGGCGAGCCCTAATTAAAAAGAAAAGAAACCCTTGCAAACAGCATGTCTTCAAGAGGTGAAAGGTCCTCGTGCTGCTTGGTGAGGAAACACCAGGGCCACCTTTAAACTTTAGAGTTTTATTAGTGCCTTTGTCAGCAGCATGTATCTGTGTGTTGTGTTTTAATCGAGGCTCTGAATTTGCCTGTGACCGACTCAAAACAGGAAATTAACACCCTGCGGTGCGGCGGCAGCGCCTCAGAGGAAGCAGCGGTGGGGTACACGAGGCCGAGGATGAACAAAGCCCCATAAACATAACGTCACCCATAAAAGTCACACTTGAAGGCACAGGAAGGATACTAAACAACACTTGGCTGCATTACACACTTGCAGTGAAAAGAAAGCCTCGGGTTGGGAGGCAGAACATTTGCAAGGCGCTTACTTTTCGAAATATTTGCTGCGGCTTTTATTTTGAGTGAGGCAGTTCAAGGTTCAGCATAGGAAATACCCAAGGAGCTCACCAATGTTGCCTTTCCACTCGACACGTGGCTCAGGGCTGAGATATTGCTTTTTATCTATCTCCCTGTTTATTTGGGTTGTTTCCTCTTCGTAAGGGGCTCAACTTTTCTGCAGGCAGCTGGATGGATTTCCACTGTTACCATGGCATTGCTGACCTTTAACATGGGGCTGTTAACATGACCTTTGCTTCTTTCCATTCCTACAAGGATGTTTCAGTGTAAATAATGTGGAAGCCAAACAGCACTGGGAGATTCCTCCTCTGGGAGTTGAGAATGCAGCTAGCTCAGCTAGGAGAGGAACAGGGCAAGAGCTTCAGGCTGATAGCTGACAGCTAATAGCAACATAAAACTGTCTCAAACAAAACTCTCCTGCCCCTGAGAGATGCCTGGCAACTACTTTTACAATACTTAACACTACCTGTGAACTGCCCTATCTTGAAAGCAGAAGATAGGGCGGACCATAAGCAGTTGCAGGGGCCCAGAGGCAGACTCTGCAGGGCAGAACCGTCCTGTTGAGCGGGGAAAAAGAGCCTTAGGATGAAGAAATATCAGCAATATTGCTTAAGTTTGCTATTGTAACTCCTAACATTTTTAAAGCCTGAAAGGCTGTCACAAACAGAGGGGAAGTTCACTTTTTAAGAAAAATATACACTTTACAGAATTTCAATTAAAACAACACCAGAAACCACCTAATTCACTATTAAAAAAAAATAAAGAGGAAAACCCTCTGTTGTAGCCTTTATCTAATATATTCTTTGCCTCAAGCAACTCTTAACATAGTTATATAAATTCTATTAACTCAAATGAAAGGAAAATCCAAAGTTTCATGGGGCAGTAGAAATTGCTGCTGCAAATTAGACCAGTCTGCAGCCTACTGTACTGAGGGGAACTTTAAAAGATTTCTGCCAGACTCCTCAGGCATGAAGTGATATTTTGAACATTGTAACAGTGGCTAGAAGCTTCAGGAAAAAGGTGTGCATTATTGGGAAAAAGTTTTGTTCACAGTGGGAGTTTCCTCTAATCCTGCACAGATTTAGAATTAATTTTTCAAGAGAGACCAAATAATACCCTAAATTCCACTAAAATTCGATAGGATTTATGTGCCTAACATCCTAATACCTAAGCTTTTATGTTGGGCTTATGCAGTAGAGCATGAGAGGGAGATATTTCATAAATAACTCCAGCAGTTCAGATTATAGTCAAGTAATCCAAACCACCTGTGGATCACTGCAGAAATTGTAGAGGGAAGGGTTTTTTTCCCCCTTTCTGATTTTTGAAGCAGGATTTCCAGTGCCTTTAGGATCCGAGCAGACTGCTGAGTGGGTGTCAGAGCAGCCCCAGAGCTGTGCTGGGGCTGGGGGCTGCTCCCAGAGGCACCCCCTGAGCAGCTGCAGCCCTGTGCTCATGCAAGAGCAGCTACGCACAGACAGCACAGCTGCTGAGCTCCCTGGGCCTGGGGAATCCCCAGCCAGGAAAAGCAGTCAGCTTCGAGTCCTTTGAGCTGCTGGACCAACACATGGGTGCTAGATCAGCTTTGGGTATGGTGCCTCAGAATTTCCAGTACTAACACAAAGTATGCTACAGAGTTCAAATCACTTCACGGACTGTGTACAGATTGTCTAGAAGTGACTTAAGATGATTCTAAAAAAATGATAAAATCAAATTCCTAATATAAATTAGTAGCATTTTAAGGGGGTACTTCTTGTGGATTCCTAAATGACTTTTTTTAAACACACAGGGCTAAAATACTAAAGATAAGGTCACTTGAAATGTCATCTAACTCTGGCAGCTTGAACACGTGGTTTCTCAAATGCTGGTTTCAGACAAAACTGTGCTCTTTCGGATACTGATGCAAAAATCTGTGAGAGAAAAGTACCAAAATAAGTGTAAAAGCCTTCCACTAGCAAACAGGAAGCTAGAGCAGCACCAAGAAGTTATGCTGTTCACTGAGGATCTGTTCAAATCAGATGTTGTTGAAGAGATTCAACCCAAATGAGGATGCTGTGAAGACAAGTTTTAATACATGTCACAGATTCAAGTGGAACCTAAAATTAGTACAGTGTTTTGTCTCTTCTCTCTATATTGCTGTCCTATGTAATGAGATCATCTTGTTGTTAGAGCCAAATGCTCTCTCTCACTGCTGTTGCTATGAAAGGCTGACAGAAGCTGCCAAGACCTCTCATGAGGCATTTTAAATGAAAATCTATATAAATTTTTAACTGTCTTTTTTATCACCATACAATGTCTTACAGAGTTAAGATTCTGATATGGCAATTATTTACCTTGCAAAACCAGTTAAGCTATTCCTGATTTCACAGTATATAGCTGATAAGTGGGTATATATAATGTTAGAAATATTTTGTTGAGTAGAAAACCTGAGATGGGAGTTGGTTGCTATGGGCTTTTGAGGCACTTATATAAAAATTAAAATTGGAATAGACTCAAAGGCCTCATTTGTCTGTCATTTTTACAAGTGACAATCCAAATGAACCCCCAAATGCCAAGTTAGCAGTCCTAGAGTAAAATCTAGTGTGACAGGAGGCCAATTAGGCCACCTTAAAAAGTTAATTTTTCACAGGAGTGGGAACTTCAGAAAAAGCCATTTTCAGCAAAATAAGTTGGTTGTAAGAATGTGCTGTTTCAAAACCAAGTATCATTCATCCTAGCAGAAATACGCTATAAATATATTACCAGAACAGACAAAAAAAGAGCTGTTGAGAACATATTGAGGAAATGGCATTTTAACCAGCTGACACTTCTCAATAGGCAGCTCTACAGTCAAATCTCAGGCAGTGCTATTTCTTAGGTATGCACAGAGAGGAGAGTGCAGATATATCCCCTCTGAACTGTGACCCAATCCCCACCAGCACAGCACTAAAGGAACACTAGTGTTCCTTTAGTTTCTCAGTCCAGTGTTTCCACAGCCAAGTCTCTCAGACAATGCAGAGTTCCAGCAGGATCTGCCATTCTTTTCCAGTAAGGAGGCAGGATTCAAGATAACTAGGTAGGGAGCATAGCAGGAAGCCTAGGAGGGATCAAGGTGTAATGAAAAGGAGCTGGATGATTCTGGGGTCAGATGATTCTTGACACAGTGATCCTGCTCCCCATTTTTTGAGCTCTTTCTCAGTTCACTCAGTATTAAATTCAGAGGGCAGACAGATACATGTACCCAGAAGATTCACTGTGGAAATCTCAAGACAACTGTCCTTTTTCAGAGGAAAATTGTACCAGTGCAAGGGGGAATCTCCAGGCTTCATCTCAGCTTTACACTTTTGCTGACACATGAAAAAAGTTAGAGGGGATAGGAGAAGACAGGAAGAAAACATTAAACAAATGACAGCCAGATGGATTAAAAGATACTTCATGCTTTTTCACATAGTTTGCAACTTTTTCTTAAAATTGTTTCATTCCTTGGGTACATTTAGGTTAATCTTAGGGAAAAGGCTGATGTATACAAGTCAGTTAGAAGACAGGAAAGGGGTAAGAGTTGAAATTTATCACCCAAGATCAGAGATGATCACTATCACAGTTGCAGCTAGAACTCAGGTTTGCACTATCTTAGTTTTGCAGTTGCATTTCTGGGACACACTGTGCCCAAATGAGCCTTTTTGACTTTACATTTACTATCACAATTGACTTTTTCAATTTACAAGACCATCTGATTACCCTACAACATAAAGAGAAATAAGGATCACATTTGCTGAAATCAGAGGGACATCCATTGGTAGCAAGTGTTAGGAGAAGCAGGTTTAGTATTGGGTTTTTTTCTCTTAAGGAGTCATTCCGCGGAGTAACAAACAATCTTCTAAAGTTTGTGCTTGAGCATTATTTTTGATCTGTTAGAGATAAGCTGGACTAATTTAGAACCAAAGTTTGGACTCATATAGAGCCAAAGGAGAGGGGGGATGTGTTCTAGACTGCCTACTGAAATAGAGTAGTACCTGGGTTCAACAGCTCATGAATAACTTAAGCAGTCATACATGTGTAGTATGAGGCTTCATAAGATTTTAAACTAAGTTACTCCTAGATCTAGAGAAGACAGCTAAGGAAACACTGCTTCTGAATGGATTACATAACACTTTATAAACCTTTTTCTTAACTAGCACCTTTGCCAAATAGCTCTTCATTGTACTTCTTTGACCTTACGATAAAAATACAAAGAACCTGTCAGGCCACTAACAGCACTCACGTGAGGGGAACTTCCATCTTGCTGTATATAAGCATCCTCTAAGAGGTTTAAACCACAAACTTTTACTGCAATATAAAAAAGGGACTGTGCAGGACTTTGCAAAAACATTTCTGTAAAGTATGAATAGCTGCCTTGGGGAAACTCCCCCATATTAATAGAAATAGTTGTTACTGCCCACGCTGAGCGATGGCTCAGAGGGAATCTTTACAAATATTCTTGTAAATTATTCCATTTGAATGCAGCAGTTTTCAGGAAGACCTCTCAATAAGCAGGGAAGTCAGAAAACAACCTGATAAAGCAAAAAGCAGTAGAGTTTCCCAGTACAAACTTTGGCAGCAAGGACTGCCTTCCACCAACACAGGAGTTTCTGCCCCAGGGATTACCAGCATTCTACCCTCTACTCCATGAGACAACATTGCCCCTTTCACTGGGTTTGTTATTGAAGCAAGACCATTTCTCAGTTTCCTGGAATGCACTCTGATTAGCAAAGACCTTAAGGTTGTCTAAAAAATTTAGATCTAGGATAAAGAGTCAGGGAAAATGTAGACATCAATGTAAACATGGATTCTGACATTAACACATGGCATTTCTTAACTCTCATCAGAGCAGAGACAGCAACAGAAACCTTGTACCTCCTGAAGGCATCAGCTATGGTACCTTCTCTTGTACCCTTGTCCCCAGAGTCTTCAACTGTAATGTATTTCCTTTTCCTATTAGTTGCTCCAAAATACAGGACCCAAATGACTGACAGTCAACCCATCTTTACAATATGCCACCAAAGAACCAGGTGTAAGAATGACCTCTTAAAAGTGAAGAAAATTTAGACTTGCTGTCATTTATGCTTATAGAGAGTTACAGTTATTACCAACTTTTCTTCAGTGTTTCCTAGACTCACTTTTCAACTTTCAAGAAATTTGATGAATGTTATCAACAACAACAAAGGAAGCAGCATGAGAAAACCCAAAACAGCAGAGATTATGAAACATAATTTTTTTTTTTAATTTCTAAGAGAGCCATTTATAAATAAAACTTAATGTTGAACTAGAACTGCATGTAAATAAATATTCTAAGAGTAGAAGCTTTACATTTTTCAGGACTTCTCATATGCAATATGGGCTGCTTGGGGAAGAGAAATACATATATTTATGTATGTAAACATACTTAAATCTACCTCTATCCATTCAATCAGCAACCATGAGCAGGAAACTGGGATGGCAAACAACAAAGTTTTGGGTTTTCTTCTGATTTTCTTCCTCTTTCTAGTTTTACTTAGACTGGAAGATCAGAGAACATATTTACGGCAGTGGAGAACAAAGTCCTACCTTTAATTATATCCAGAGACTTCTCTGTATAATGAATTGAAAACAAATTTCTAATTTTTCAAGGCTAACAAGGCTGAAGTCTTTCCATGCCGTGTGTTTGACTAAACCAAATTTGGAGGAGGAAGAAAGGGAAGAAGTTGTTCATTTAACAGCTTAGCTGTTCTTAAGAGCAAAAAGTGTCAAAAGTAAATTGGTTTTCCAAAGCTAACATTCTTTTCTTTGTGCATCCCTAACACTTCTAGACTTTGGAGTAGGAGCATTACATTTTACAAAAAAAAAACCTTTCCATCAAGGATGGGCCTTTGTTGTTCTTGAATACCTGAATTACCTCCAGTCTCCCACACTAAGCTTTTGCAAATGAAAAAACGGTCTCCACTTGTACCTGGAGGCATTTTAGTAGTTAAAATTTCCTAGCCCCTCTTCATTTAGCAAGCTATGATGCCTTATCATGTCAAGCCATGTATATTATTCAAACAAGAAAATTTTAACATGCTCCACACATTCACAACTTCTGCCTGCAACAGCCACAGGATATCTGAATTCATTCCAGCTTAAGAAGAAGCAGAATAATCTGGAATTTTTTTTTTAATTTCTTAATTTAATACCTCTTTCTCTTTTCTTTGCTTGGAAAGCTGATGGCTGGGACCCAGTGTCTGTTCTTGGTAATCCAGTGAATCCCTGAAGGGCTTCAATATGTCTGAAAAACATTCCTTTAAACTGAAAACAAGGGATTGCTTGAGGGAAGAGAGGGGAACATAACCAAAGTATGAGGTTTTGGTCTGAAGAAATGGAATCCTGGGCATTCACATTTTCCCTTGCTTCCATATCCGTCAATACTGGTGGATCTCACTTGCAAGGTTTGGATTTCATTCCACACTTGTCTACACAAGAACAACAACCTGCCGTGACTACTGTTCGGCCCAAGCTGGCTCCAAAGTGCTGCTGGTGAGTCATTCAAATTGTCTGCAGTAAGAGGATGTGAGCATCACACAAATAACAGCTAAGAAATGTAGGGAAGTCTCTATCCACTGCAGATCTGGTGTGTGGAACAGAGATGGCCCTCTCCTTTCAGCTCATGTTGATAACAGAGATCGGTGGCTGCGCAGCAACAGCAAATGACACAGAACAGCCCTGCAGGGAAACTCTCCACCAACCTGCCTCTTGAACAGGGAATGAATATTGTATGTAAAATAATGATCATTTTAGTTCTAAGAACTAGCTCATAATGGGTTTGAATGCATCTAATTCATCCTTTGTGGATTCCCTCATTTACCAGGCACTGAATGCTTCCCTCAGCAAACTTGACTGCCCCTAATTTTAGTCAATTATTTGGCAGCAAGTTTATACATATGACTTCTGAATACATACAATCTTCCATTTTCTGTGCCTGAAAGTCAATGGCAGTTACACAAGAAGCAGAAACAAAGAAACCTGTGACCATTTGGGCTGATGTCTGGCAAAAACTAAAATTTACCCAGTGAGTCCAAAACATCTGACAATGCCAAGCTTATTTTTCAGCAAGCTATCCAGAGTGGAGGTCAAGATTTCAACTGATGACAAATCTACATTGTTATATGTTACTTTTAAACTGAATTATCTAATTACAATTTTGTACTCAGTATTTTAGTATAAATGCATTCAACTAATTTTTTTCATACTGAAGTTCACCAAAGTCAATGAATACAAAGCCAGAGATGGTAAAAACCAGTGGAGGTGAATATACCATGCATGATTTTAAATATTTTATATTCTATTAACGAATAGTTCCTATGGGGCAGTTTATATATGACCCAACGGACCTTTGGTGAGCCCACTGACTTCATCTGATGCTATTTTTAACAACTTGAGAAATGTAAATTACGCAGTAAATTTTTGGGTTTGGTTTTTGTTTGGTTAGTTTCTTTTAAGATAATGCAACAAACCAGAAAGTATTTCTTAGGTACTACAATTAGGAGTTTATTAAACTTAAAATGAATTTTACAGTATCATAGAAGGACAATAAATTAATCAAGCAAAGCAACTACTTGAGGCCAACCAATTTTTGCTCAGCAAAAGAGCTTGAGGCTGGCCTAGAGGTTTATCAGGGCGGAAGACTACCATATTTACAGAGCTACTCAAAAGCCTCACTTCTCTGCTGCTGCTTGAATGGAGAAAGCTGCCACAGAGACGTGCTAAGGAACAAAAACAAAGGTCTGTTTACACTCTGAGCCCAAGTCAGAAAACAGCAGAAAAACAGGAAGGCACACTCAAGAGCTGGTACCTGTTTGGTGGTTTCCGTGCGCAGTTTCGCACCCGTGAGGTCACGGGGTGACGCGGAAAGGCCACGCTGCTCGCGGCACCGTGTGCTCACCCACAGCCACCCCGAGCAGCTCTGCTCACACACGGCCACCCCAGGCAGCTCTGCTCACACACGGCCACCCCGAGCAGCTCTGCTCACACACGGCCACCCCGAGCAGCTCTGCTCACACACGGCCACCCCGAGCAGCTCTGCTCACACACGGCCACCCCAGGCAGCTCTGCTCACCCACGGCCACCCCGAGCAGCTCTGCTCACCCACGGCCACCCCGAGCAGCTCTGCTCACACACGGCCACCCCGAGCAGCTCTGCTCACACACGGCCACCCCAGGCAGCTCTGCTCACACACGGCCACCCCGAGCAGCTCTGCTCACACACGGCCACCCCGAGCAGCTCTGCTCACCCACGGCCACCCCGAGCAGCTCTGCTCACCCACGGCCACCCCGAGCAGCTCTGCTCACCCACAGCCACCCCGAGCAGCTCTGCTCACACCAGGCACCTGAACAGCCCCCACCACACCAGCCATGGAAGCTGGACCTCAGCCAGCTGGTGGCAACCCTGGGGTATGAATGACAGAATGTAGGAAAGATAAAAGCTTCATATAAATGTTCACAGAAATGGAAAGTGGTGGAAATTAAAATAAATATATAAACTCCCTGACTCAAAAGCTAGAAGCGTGTTTTATGCTCTGCCTTAGCAGTGAAGTTGTAGTTCATCCAATACTACTGCAAAAGACTCCTTTTTAAAAAAAATAATCACCAGATGTGATCCCAAATCAACAGATCCTCCAGATATTTAAATCTTTAAATCTTAAAAAAAAAAAAAAAAAAAAAAAAAGGAGCATTGGACAGGGAGAGGGGAGCTTGGGGGTGCTTGCTCCCCTCAACTTATCCACTTCTCAAATGACAGTGCTGAAAATTTGAGCTGCCTGGGGTACAATTTTGCTTTCATGTATTTGATTTTACAGTGACCAGCACAACAAAATCTCACCCACTTGGGGATTTCTAGAAGTAGGTGATAATAGAGCCAGAACATATAATTAAAACAAGCATATAATTAAGACAAATATATTCCATTAAGCAAATCAATTTTTCCATTAGCTTCAGTAGAAACAGGTCTATTAGATGGAAATAGATTAAAGGTGACACCAGGGTACATGGGCTCAATTTTGACTTCCTGTTACCATTTCACTTCAGCTGAGCTGTTGAGACATCCTCATTTTGTCTAAGAGTGACAGATCATGAATTTGCAGCTGAGTGCTTACAGACTGCAAAGCCTCTATCAATAGGCTTAGCTATTGTCCGTGCAAAGATGGATGACAACAGCAGAGGGCCATACTCAAAGGTCTGCTTGCACAGGGACTGGGAGACCATCAAGATAACAATTCGTTTGGTTATCATTCTTCAGTGTCCCAGTTTAGAGGGGGGATGAAACACTTGACATTTTTATGCAGCCTGCACGGTATGTAACCATATACTGAAGAAGCAGAACTCTTACTCCAAAGAAAAAAAATTTAACTAGTCACATTCACACATCTTCCTTATTCATGGCAGGGGGGTGTAAATCCACTGAATTCAAAGACATTATCCATAAAACTAAGGATTCAAAAGCCCTTTTCAAAGCCTGAAAAGGCTTTCTTCAGATCTTTCCAGTTAGAACTTTAGATGAGCAATTTGGATAGAATTAGGCCTCTAGCACGTCATGAAGTTGCCTGTCAAATCTTGAGAAATGTTTTCCTCAGAATTATCTTTGGGCAACTTTCTCTACTATCTCCATAAGCAGAGCAAATACAAGACTGTTCTGATACACCAGTAATCATGATGCAAGAACATGCAAGATATGCAGACAGTCAAGGGACAAATTTGGCAAGGCAAGACGGGCAAATTTGCAACATGCTTTTTCAGAGGGAAACAATAGCCAAGTGGGAGACTAAGCAGCAAGGGAAAAAACAGATTGCATAATTTGAAGAAAACCAGGTACCTTTAATATTTCCTTCTTGAAGGATGTCCAGCCTTCCTGGACTTCTTAGCCTTTCAGAACTGCCTCCCACGGGGCTCTATCAACCAGTCTCCCAAACAGGCCAAACTCTGCCCTCCAGAAGTCCAGGGTGACAGTTCTGCTGATCCCTCTGCTTACTTCTCCAAGAACTGGTATTGTAATGACCAACCTGGCATCCAGCCATCACATCATCTACAAGTTCTTCTCTGTTCACAAACAGGTCCAGCAGGGCACCTTCCCTGGCTGGCTCACTCACCAGCTGTGTCAGGCAGTTATCTTCCACATACTCCAAGAACCTCCTACACTGCTTCCTCTCTGCTGTATTGTATTTCCAGCAGATATTTAGTAAGCTGAAGTGCCCCATGAGAATAAGGGCTAGTGATACAGAGCATATAGACGAAAACTAGAAACAGCAGTGCATTGTCACCCTGGTTTTTTAAGATTTTCTAAGCCTTCTGATGTTGACATTCTTGTAGTGAACTTTCTCACACATTTTCTGTAAATAACTCATTATTTTGCTTTCCTTTATGGAGGAGGAGAGAGTTGATGGACTGTTGGTTTGACCAGTGTCGTTGGAGAGGTGTCACTGTCACCCTCCAATCCACTGTCACTTTTGGAAAACTATGAATGTTGGAGTCAGAAAATAAACTTCCCTTTTTTTCCTTCACCTTGAGAACGGTGGTGAGCTTGTGTTCTTTTGTGTCCTATAGCGACAGTGCATTTTTTACTTGCAGTTAAGTATGCCCAAAGGACATGAATTTGTCCATGTGTTAAGCCAGCCATTATAAGAAATTATGGAAGGTCTTCATCTTCTAAGTAGTTGCTGAAGCCTAGACCTTTCTTCTGTTGTTTGGAACATCCAAAGAACCTTTTTATGCATTTCCCCTTCAAACACACTATCTATAAACTTATACAGTAGAAGTATCTCATCACCATTTTTCTACCCAGCTCCATACATGGATCTCTCACACAAACTATCTCTCTGATCCAGCCAAAGGAACTCTTTGAAACAGTGTGGGTTAAAACACACGCACATATTTATCCTGTGACACAGACTTCAATAGAAAAGCTTTAGCATCCTTGCCTAAGCCTGACTGACATTTTTATTACCCAAATCACTAAGAAGAATTATATTTTCCACTGTACTGCTTCTGCTGGGTCTGGAGTTTTAGGCAACATACCAATTATCCATCAGGAAGTGAAAAAGAAGGAGCACAGGTTATTTATGAATGTTAGGAATCCTGTCACGAGTACAAGCAGTGATTTTATGGATATCAAGGGACCACAAACCACCACAAAATATTCAAACATACCACATAGCCCAACATATGTAACCCCTACATTAGTCAGACCCTGAAGTAAAGTGTTAAGTTCCAAAATGGTTCTCTTACTGCAAGTAAGTAACATAACATTTAAACATCCTATTGACTAATTTAACTTCCAATTATTCTGGAATAGAGCATTCTAACTAAAATATGACCTTAGTAAGATAAAAAACCACAAAAACTGTATTCAACATAGCACTGCCATTACAGTGATGCATCAAGGCCCTGGAAGATTTGAGAGGCAACCTCTAGAATTTCTTCTCCTAATTTAAATTTCTGTCAGTGATATGAAGTGCCAACTTGCAAGATTTAGAGAAAGGGTAGCCCATATTCAGGCTTTTAGTACTTAGCAATACAAAGAGAAAGTATATAGATTTCTGCAGCTTTGGTCTCAATAAGTGACAGCTAAGGATACAAAGCTCAAAGAATTATAGCATACTTAAACATCCTCATTAAATTTCTATCAGTTTTTAAAGTTATCACTGTGACTAAGTCATTGCATCATCTCAGTCTCAGCTCAAAGTCCTGAAGGAGGACAACAATGCCCAGCCCATAGCTTTCCCCACTTTTCCTTTCAGCCTGCTAATAAGTGCCGTATGTATTTTCCCAGATGCATCATCTTCTGCTCCTCACTGTGTCCCCTGCAATCAGCACATCCAGCTTCTATCACTGGCCGTCTCAGCCCCTCTTTACAAATAATCCCTCCATGTCTTTCAAGAGTGGCAGGCAATACTAGGAGAATGACTTCTTACTCTCAAAAGCTCTTTTTTCCTTCCATCTATCCTAGCCTTTCCTGCAAAGTCCCTCTACCTTTTACCCTCTCAAGATCTCTGCTCTTCAGTTCTTCTCTAATAAAAGTGTGAGGGACACCATGTCCAGGACACTTGCTCAGCAAAGAGAGGCTGAGAAACCCAAATTGCTCAATAAGGAGAAGAGTTGGTTTTGTGGAGCTCATCAACGCCTGGACAGGCAAGGTTGCTGAGGGTCTGGAACGCGATAGTTTACAGTGATTTGTGTTGGAATGATGAGACAATGGGCAAAAAAAATGAAACAAGAGAAGTTCACACCAGATGTTAGAAGAAAATCTCCCCATGGGAAGAGTGGGTTGGCCAAAGTTTCTGTGCAGTCTCTATATATAAGGTTTTTATAATTTGTCTGCACAAAGCCCTGAGTAACCTGGTCTGACTTCCCAGCCACCCCTCCTCACTAAGTCAAAAGATACTGATACTGAAAACTACCTGTTGTTGCTTTACAAAACACAAACAGTGCAACAAATTTCTAACCTCTTAAACCTCAGGCCCTCAGAAGCAGCATATTCATCAGCAGGAAATTTTTATTATATTTTACTAGGTATTAACGTCAGTCACTGATGCAGTAGATGAAGTTTAGACTTGCTTCTTCAATCCAAGTTTCCGACAGCTATCAAAAAGCAAAGCTGCCACTTGGTTGGACTTTGCAGGCCAATGTCTTGCAACAAAGTCTTTTCAGACTGCCAGAACCATGTCATCAAAGACAGGCCACATCCCTAAATCTTAGGCCAAGCCAGGTGCCCGTGGTGATAAAACATTCTCCCAAAGGCAGCCTGACCTTGGCAGCTGCACAGGTGCAGTTATCAATCAAAGTTTATAAACACAAAGCCAGCCCAGCGCCTTCCATACAGACAGACAGACAGAACGGACACCCCGCTGTTTGGACAGGCAGGTGCCAGTTGCTTCTCCTCTCAGAACCCACTGCTGGGAAACACAGAGCTGGAATTCTGGAGTGACACAGGAACTGACGCACAAAAATAGGGGCCTGAGGTACTAGTTGCTAAAGGACTGGCAAGGTGACAGATTGCTCAGCTGGAGGAAGGTCTAGAGGAGAGAAGCAGATCAGGTTGCAATTAGACTTTAAATGCTTTAGCTAGTAAGCAATGTCATCCATTAGGCATCTGTCAGCCATTAAGCATCTGAATTTCTCCTTTAGAAGAAATTGGATTCCTGAATATTACTCAAAAAATTATACAGAAACTTCAACATATGTTGTCTCTGTGGCCCAGGAAGAGGAAAAAAGTTTGAAGATCTAGCAGTTCTGTATTGACCTCATCTGTTTTAAGGCACATTGCCCATGGCCTAAAGTGGCCTAGGGGATTCCAAAGTTTGCATTTAAGGTGGGCAGTTAAGTAGAGCAAAGACACAAAGAATAAACTATCCCATCTGGTTTTTTGGTTTTGTTTTTTTTTGTTTTTTTTTTTTTGAGGCAGTTAATCAGGAGTAGTAACTTAGCAGTAGTATTTTCTTGCATACATGAAACTTTTCCTGAAGGAAACAGGGACACTTCCCAGTAGACATTTAAATGAAAAAGCAGCAATGAGCTCACACATTGTAAGACACCCAGGAATCTGCACAGAAAGGAAATTTTAGGAACACACAGTGCACAAAAACTTCCCAAGCCATATTTACAAGACAAAACCATAGGCCAACAGGCTTCACTCATCCTAGAACTCCTAGGATTTCCTGATTGAACATAATCCCCCTCTATGAAACTAGCAGAGCCGTGGTAGATCACTGACGCTAAAACCAAAACAGAGCAGCTAAAGAATTTATAGGTGGTAAAAAAAAAAGTTCCTAAAATTAATTGGAATAAAGAATAAGAGGAGTTTCAGTCCTCTGGTGGTTTTAGAAAGCAAGACTTATTTTGTTTTGGTGGAATGCTGAGACTACGCAAATTGAGATGTCATTAAGAAAGCCAGAGAACAAGCAACATTTTCCTTTTGTCCCATATCAAAAAAGGGACATTTCAAGCAAAAAAAAAAAAAGAAAAGTGAAGTTTTGATAAAGAGTTCTACAAACATTTCAAGAGTGATCAACAGAAAAAATACAAATCCGCCTTTTGATACCATCAAATCTGCTTTGGTTATTGAAAAACAGCCAAAACAACATTTTTTATAATCCTGAAGCATATCTTTAAAGTATTTTCTATCCTTGGACATGTGTTTCAAGGCTTCAAAGTTAGTTTTAACAGTATTTTTAAGACACGTCCACATTTTTCCTTGCCAGTTTAAATTATTCAAATACAACCACAAAGTTACCCTAGTCCCCTGTTTTACTGTTTCACGTGCCTCAGTTCTTCTAAGTGGATTTCTTAGGTTTGCAGGCAGAAAGTTTCAAAGAATCAGGAACAGGAGTTAACTCTCCTGGTTTCCTGTTGGGTCACTTAATGGAGGGGCCATCCTGTTGATCTTGCACGTGTACATTGTATAACTCCTTCAGGGACCCAGGGGAGGAGACATGTGCGTGTAGACACTCAGACATCCAAATGAACTACTCCATGTCATAATGCTGCCATAATGCATTTTCCATAGGACTCCTGCCAGAAATTAACTACTAGCAGAAAATGTACATTAAAATGTGTTCACCCAAATATTCACACTACACATATTACTAGGTTTTGCAGCCACTGGATTCAGGGACAGTGAGAGCGCCAGGATTAAAATCACAGAATTTACAGAGCAAATCTTCAATCATATGCAAATACTCCATTTAATAGCTCACCTGTCTGTATAATGATCAAGTATACTAAAACAAAAAAATAATTTACAAACCAAAATCAGGATCTATATTGTTGTCACAAAGCTTTCATTGAAGATAGATCATCTCACTCTCACCACAAACAGACTTTGCTGAAGTGACCAGTTCAGTGCAATACTCGTAAAAGTTTGTGCATGCTTAAAAGCCAGACAGGAACCTAGATGGTCTACCTACAGAGGTTAGTCACCCAATCAAATGTTTAAGTGCATCGCTCCATACTAAAACCCTTAACAAATCCATTTTTTTTGTTTGCCTATTGACTGAATTGTAAGGGGAGGCTAATCAAAAGTCTCTAAATCACATGGGTGCTGTGGAAAGCTATTAATTATAGCAAGTGCTTTGAGCATGTACTGTAAAGCTGCTATTCAAGTTCTATGCATTCAGCAGGTCTAGTTTTGCTTAGAAATTCTTGAACTCTCGAGGAACCTGATCTGAGTTTCGACTGTAAGAAAACTTGAAACCAGTTGAGATTTGTGTGGCCTCAGGTTTCATTGAGTATTTAGCGTAACTGATAATGGGCCCTTCTCGTACACATTCCATCTCCTAGAGTCTCTTGTTTTACTTTCCAAACTAAGCAGTATAAACATGTGGCACTGCTTTTGCAAGAGAAGTGTGCCCCTATCAAGTTACTCTAGATATCCTAGAGACTCATGTGTTTCTTGCATTGTAGGCCCAGCTAGTCCAGACATTTTTGATACTAAAACTGTAGCTTCATTAGGAGCATCCTGTTGTATGGCCGCGCTGTTGAGCAAAAAGTCCTACATAAATATACACCTTGTTGTCTGAAAGAGTGATAAAAGTGAATTGAGTTCTGTTGAGCTATAAGTACAGGGTTTTTACTACCCTCATTTCATCTGTCTTCCATAGAGATCTCTTAAGATCCTTGTGGAGTGTGGGGAACCTTTACAGAGCTCACAGAATTGAACCTAGCACCTCAGACCCAAAGCCAGCAGCATACTCCCATTGAGTCACTGCATTAGATTTGTCACTCACCTGACTCCAAGCTACATACCCACAGCATTACAGCTGCATTTCTGACTGCTCTGTTACAGCCAGGATGCACATTTTGTAGCCTGCCTGCCCCCATCTTAATCTAGCTCTGTTTTGAGGAGACATTCAGTTGAGAGCTCAGAGTATCTCAGTTAACACAAAAGCACAGAATGGTACCTTGTACCATAACCACAACTATCTAAAACTCTCACAACCATCTAAAACTCTCACAGAGAATAAGCTATCACAAAGTGCAGCAATGCTCATATGTTAATTACTGAAAAGTTCAGTCAGTTCAGTCAGACTTAGAGATGACTCTTTAAGTCATCCTTGTGCACCACAGCCTGGGGGGCAGGGGGCGGGGGCAGCCAGCATTTTAGAAAACCTGTGTATGAGTGGCTTAACATCCAGATAAAATCTTAATATCAGACCATCTAACTTTGAAAAAATGTCAAGTACAAATAGATGACAAGCTTTTCCTTCTGTAAACCAAATAACTTTGCTAGCATTTTTCTACCAGTTATAAATATCCAAGGTATGAAGTAAAAAATGGGAGAATATTCTGCACCATAATTAAGAATGAGCAAACCTCCATAAAAAATAGATGTTCAATGAATCATACAGGTATCTTTGGCACCTCTGTTTCTCTACAGGGTGCCCTTCCTCAAGCCATGTTTCCCTAACCAAGCCTTCTCCTGCTAGGAAAAGCCATCTTCCCAAGAGCCCTAAGACCTCAACCTCACAGCACACCCTAAATCAAACCCTCCTCTCTTCCTACAAAGCCTAATTCCTACCATCATTTTTGTAGCAAGTAGTCCTGTATTTCTTCCTTTTTAAGGTCAGTTCTCCTTACAAGTCTGCATACAATAGCACCTTCCTGAAAACTTCACCACATGATGATTTCTTCTCCTCCTTATATGACCTTCCCCTGAGTGTTTTTATTCCCTACAGCTGTGCTCCTTCCTGCACCCTCCTGTCTGCTTTCTACCCCTGCTCTGCATTGTTTGCTTTTTTTGAACCCCATCCAATCAGAGCAATTTTCTGTACACAATTTATGGGTTTTCCTTATTCCTTATTACTCTTCTCACCTCCAACGTTACCAAACTTCCCTGAACACATTAAAAAGTTCAGTTGAAAAAGTTAATAGAAGCAGCCCCATTTGTACTTCTTCTAGAGCAAAGTTGATGTAGAATGGTTGTTTCCCCTCTGCCATCAAATAGAGGGAAAACTCATCTGATCTGAAGCCACTGAACATAATGAGGAAATATTAAAAATTATTAACTAAGAAAAGCTGTGAACTGCTGTAGCTCAACTATGGCTTTGCAGGGCATCAGCCTTTCCCACAGCACAGGCAGACATTCCAAAAGTCCAAGGGAGTGATAAACATAAAGAAAAATATTTGGTTTGAATTAGGGTCTTTTGCTTCTATTCCTCTACTAAAATTAGGGGGCCTAACTTGAGACATCTGGAAGTTGCTTGATTCTCTGCTAAGTTCAATCATTCACCTCAGACAAAATCACTACCCTTCTTGTATGTTCATTTGGGGTACCTAAAACAGACACAAATAAAATGTGTTGGTCACTTTAAAATATATTATAATGATCTGAGATGAGAAATGACTGGCATGGGTCCCTAATCCCACAGCCTCTCAAAAACTGAGGTCCCTAATAACCACACCAGTTGTAGTTGGGATGATTCATAGATTTTCCAATCATTAAGATAATTCAATCTGTTTGAGTAACACAATACTTAAAGTCTTACATGGTAGTTTATGCAGCACAATGGATCACAAACCACACAGTAATTTTACTATTTCTGGAACAAAAACTAGTTAAGTGACTAAAACTGAAGGAAAATAATTTGTAAGGCACACACACTTAGAATTGTCTTCAAACAGATTGTTCTTTGACAATTACTGAATCTCATCACAGGAGTTCCTGAAAGAGTATTTTTAAAAGTCATCTGACTCTAAATTATAATCTTTTCCTAATCTCCGATTTTAGTCTGCACACAGTCCCACTGGGGAAGGACAAATAGATGAAGTTTCTGCACTCCCCAGCGGGTACAATCTCGGTAGGGCAGCTGTGCTGCAGCAAGTGGGCTGCTCTAGTGTGTGTCACAGATTCCTTCTGCTCTCTGCAAGCCCTGCCACAGCAAAGGCAGCCAAGCAGGAGAGGAAGAATGCAGAGCTTTCAGCAGAGGGAGGTATTGACACAGCGTACAGCTCTGTGGGAGGGGATCTGCCACTGACTGCTTCAGTGCTTGGCTGCACTCAGAGGCGATAAATCCCTCCTCCAGCAGTTTGTTAGGGGGTTTTGTTTACTTTTTGTTGTTGTTGGGGGGCAGGGGTGTATTATTTTTTAAAAGGAATATCCCTTAAACAGCTTTTTCTTCTTTTTGTGGAAGATGAGTTGCATTCTGTTGTTGAGGGGAAAGAAAAAGAAAGAAAAAAAAGGCATAAATGCGAGGGTGGGGGCAAAGGAAATACAGACATAAATTTAAGGAGAGAAGCCTTTGGCCACCAAAAATAGCCACAACAGATAGTGTAACCAAAACCTGACTAGTGCCTACACTGTCAGTGCAGCACACAGGGCAGAGTTACATAATATTTTCCACATTTATTTCAAGCGGGGCAGCCTGCCAGCTTGATAGATTTCTAGAAAGGGTGGGAGAGGGAGAGCGGTTTGATTCACAGACTGCAGTATTTACAGCTCACCCCACAGCCGCTGCCTTCCCCTCTTAGGGCGTTTACCTTTACAGTTTGCCAGAGAGCAGTGTGAGCATAACCCTGATATAGAAAGCAAGTCACCCTTCAGACTGCCTGAAGCACCACAGCTGCACAAGTCAGCTTCAGTTTTAGGGTTTCCAGGGTGCTAACATGCAGCAGCTTGCTGAAGCTCAGTCGTTGTCAAAGTCCAGAAATGAACAGTAGGAAAAGCACCTTGACAAAAATAAAGAGGGAGGGAAGCTTCAGCTTCTGATCCTTCCCTACCCAAACTCCTACAGGCTTCAGAAAGGAAAGGTTACCAAAAAAAACTGTAGAAACAGAAATTGATCTACTATCAATTAAGTTTAGAACTGGGCATAAATCTACAAAATAGACATGAATTTTCTCAGAAGACAAGGCTGCTCTTTTCAAATGCCGGATGAAACCAACTACTTTGTTTCCTATGAGAAATTTGCTATTGAAAGATATTCAAGAACAGTCATACAAAATGACTACATGAACAGTCCTGTGTTATGTGTGACAGGATAATCCATAAAACAAAGCATTGCCCTGCATATTTCCTGCATTTATTCTATATTTTCTCTACATGTGGCAGGTTCTCCATTGGGAATTCTCAAATACCTCATTAAGATCTGACTGTTGCTGGCAAGCAATAACATTGCAGCTTCCCATCAACGATAGACAGGAAAAAATTACCAGAAAAATGACAAACAAAAAAGTCTGTTACATCCAGTTTGCATGAAGAGAAAAAGGAGGTGAAAGACAAGGAAGAAATAGAACACTGTTACCACCATAATAAACCCAGTATGCTGTCCATAAAACAGACTATAGAAAACAGAGGACTGCCCTTCTCTCTCCCATCCATAATGTATATACAGAACCATATATGAGTTTGTAGCTTTATTTGAATGAGATTAAATGGGAAAATGAACTGAGCCAATTCTCATGAAGCTGAAAGGTACCTACACAGCATAAAAAATGCTAATACATTTATGAGGAATATTAGTAGTGGTATCATTAAATCAAATTCTTACTCCAAAGTAAGTTGCTCTGACTGTGGCTTTAAACTAAGAAAATAAGAAGATGCCAACTAAGTGCCAACATGTTAAAATTTTAACCTGCAAAGAAGAGATATTCCCAGACTAGCATGGAGATAAAACAAAAGAACAGTTCACAAAACAACCCAATAATGTCAAGTGAGGTGTTATATTTCCTCATACTAGTAACTTTGTGTGCTTTTGAGACTAATGCCTTTGACCATAAAGCCATCCTCCAAAACAAACTTTGCTTTTAATCTCTGTCTCACCAATAGCTTTCAACTGGGGCTTGCTAGTTTTGGTTATAGTGACCTCCCCCAGAATTGTAGGGGGTAGTACATCTTTAAGATTAATTTTGTTTCTTATGACTGTGCTTACAAGGAATTCCTCCATTTCTTTTCTATCTTGGATGACATTTTATCATTTCCACGTTTTTTCCAGCCCAAACTTGCCATGCACTGGCATATTCTATAAATTTACCCAGAGAGAACTCAGTATCTGTTTTTCCCCCCTGGAAAGAAGTCAATTTGAAGAAATGAAAAAAAAATAGTGATGAACTTAGAGGATCAGTTGTGAGCTGATGAAACAAAAGGCATCCTAGTACATGGAAAAGGGTAACTTATTCACAAACTGATAAAAAAAGAATAAATCATCTCTAACACAATAAGCAATGAGATTATGTCAGATCATCCAACTGCAACAGTTTTTTTCCACAATGCTATATTGCCATTCATTGAGTTTTCTGAATATTTAAAGACTAAATGACGAAGAATGGCAAGAAGGAAAAATAGAAGCAGAGCCAGAAGTTTGCTTGGGGTGAAAACACAAAACCAGAAAGAAATGGAGAAATGGAAATTGAGATGTTTGAGGAGTGCTGAGTCAGACTCTGGAGAACAGGGAGTGACTAGGACAATAGGCTGGGACACAAAGATGCTGGTTCAGTTCCAGTCTCAGCCACAAACTCTACAGCAAGATGTATGATTTACTTGGAGCCTCAACAAACTAGCGGTAAAGAGGACAAAAGAGGACAAAATCTTCTGTCTCAGGGAAGGCCTAATTGTGACTACAAGGCATGAAGTCCCTTGGAGTATGATCATCATGCTCTGGTATGGAACATCCCTGTTTGGCTCCAGGCTGTAGCTGAGGGGACAAGCTGCAGTGTCTGACAGCCCCACACCAAAGCCAGTCAGCTCTCCTGAGCACCGCTGCTGCCACCCAGCATGAAATTATTGTCAGGTGGGAACATGCCCTGCAATTCCAATGCAAAGTTTGGGGTCACCATATTGGAGCTTCCTAAATACTCACAGTAAGGTTTGCCAAAACTCAGGTTTTGTACTTCTGCTGCAGAGCCACACTAAATCATGGTTCTCTTTCTGGAACTTTCAGGACCTAATATATCTGCTCTGTGATATACTCTGCTGTGTAGAAATAAAGCCAC
Source organism: Calcarius lapponicus (assembly GCA_039654755.1). Lineage (NCBI taxonomy): Eukaryota > Metazoa > Chordata > Aves > Passeriformes > Fringillidae > Calcarius > Calcarius lapponicus. The sequence goes on along the minus strand of CM077465.1, from coordinate 73,653,399 downwards.
ACACTCAAATGACTGGCTCAATCATCCAGTGAAAGGAATTTAAAAGTAGAATATACACAGTATTATTTCTCCAGGGGAGAAGAATTATCAGCCTGTTTCCCAAGGCATTAATAAATATGTTGCACACTGTAAATGCACATTTTCTTTTGCTTTTGTCTATAACTAAACAAAAAATATATAATGTTTGATTTGCCTCCTGCTATTTCAGTTCTTTGGCATTCATACTCTGTGCTACTTGGGAAAGGAAATTCAAAATCTCTATCTAGACCGGAGCACACAGGAGAGCACCGCAGTTCCCAGGGGAGTGCATGGCCTTTCACCATGTCCTGAGAGCATCCTGGGGCAGGACCAGCTTTCCTCACCCATCCCACACTCCCACCTGGCCCTCCTCAGGAAGGAGGTGTAAGGAGAGCCACGCTGATGTCACTAAACACGGCAGCCAGGAGCAGCTGAGCTGCAGCCCCTGGGCTTCACCACGAGCCCTGTCCCTGACACAGCCACAGTGCTGGGACATTGGGCACAGCGCTGGGTTTTGATATGGCTGGACAACATAATCCACATTTACTACAATTATTAATCTAGGGCTTTCTATTTCAGCTATTGAAATATTCTGTTGGCCCAGAAAGCAATTACAAGCTTTAATTACCTTCTAAACTTGAGGAAACTACTTTAAAGTTCACAGGCAGCCTCTTTCTTTTAATTGAAAATGAACTTGGGTTTTTCCGGTGGTGTGGAAAAACTCTTTTGAAGGCAGTCCTCTCTATTGAGGCTGTTTTTCAATTACATATTTTAATTACAAGGTCATATTACTAGATTAAGGATTATTTTGACATAGTGCTATAAATGTGTAGAGCAATTCAAAAACTGTGAATCAGAGCAGCTCAAAAGCACTTTATTGACACAGTATAGCAAAGTGGCAAGGGCTCTGAGTTTCCAGTGGAACTATTGTGTCATGGGAGTTCTCTTCACCTTGCAGAAAATGAAGGATAGTCACTTAAATACATTCCTAAGGGATTAAATATTGCCATAGGAGATAATTTCAACTTGGTCTGCCAATAGAAAGTCTACAAAGCAATATGGTAAGTTGTAACTCAGGAGGCAAAAGGGTTTTTTAGAGAGTTGGGGCAGTTTTGCCTTAGACATGACCAAGATGTCAGTGGCTTTGTCATTCCATGTTTATCAGGTGGCTGCTAACATGACTCCACCACTACCTAGGAGGATGAGAAGATCTCTGCAGTACAGTCAACCACAATATAAAACTCCTCAAAACTAAAATGCTTCATGTCATTAGTGCACAACCACAATGAACTCACCAAGTAGTATCTGACCAAGATCATTTTAGAGTGGTGTTTTCCAGGAAGACAAGTCCTATTTATCAACACTGACACCATGCAACTGTAATTTCCACCTGAATTCTGCCGCAAGAAGAAAGAAAAGAACATTTTTTTCTGAAACCAGTGATGTTATATGAAGACACACAACTAATAAACAAGCTACTCTTGCAGCATTATCATAAGCACAAACTGTATGCACTGTAAAGGTGCAGAAAACTGCCTTTGGCAAGGGGCCTCTCTGGTCTAAGCAAATGTTCTTTCACACCTACATGCGTGCTGAGCAATAAGGGGTAGGGTGAGAATGCTGGTTCCTAGAGAAATGTGACATTTGTATGCCTCAGGACTTGGGGTTTTGTGTAAGCTGGTTCTCCTTACAAATGGTTACACCACACTGCCACAGCAGCCCAGGACAGGGCAAGGACTGGCCTTCATGTGGTTGCACTGTGTTACTGGATTAGCAGGAATTACAGAGCTTTGCACTGCCCAGTGCCTCTTGTGCACAGGCACTGGGCCTTTTCCCTTCTGGGCCTAAAGGAACAGATCTTCTCCCAAAGGCTGTGCTGGCCCTGGCATCACCTCACAGAGGAGTCTGGACACCCTATGGAAAAGGTCTCACATATTCAGTAGGCATTCAACACATACAGAACATTTCAAAAAAAAAGGTTATAGCAACCACAAAATACAAATCCACTCTCTCCTTAATCAGGCACAGTCTACTTTCAGTCTGGCTTAAAATGTTACATGTTTTCTTTAATTAGGGTTCTCTGTAGGGAATGGACCAATATGCCAAAAGACAACCAAAAGAGAAAAATGCAGTACAGAAAACAACTGAAAATGGCATGGATATATCAGTAGGTTAAGTTGTAAATCTCACTTCAGCTTTGTACCCACCAAGCATAACCCAGATACACTCATTTCTCCTGGCACAAGATGAAGGTTTTCATGCATTAGAAGTATATAATAACATTTTTTCACCTATCATCAATTTTCATTTTCTCTTTGGCAGTGGCAAAATTTCACATGGGAAAAACATTTTAAAATCTAACTGTGTATATACCTTATATACTTATGCATGCTATCCATCTCTATATTAATCTTAGAAGATTGTCTTTATTTCTTTACTATTTGTTTGCATTCTGCAAACAATGTGTAGATATAAATTCTTCTGGTACATCAGGAAATGGAAAAGAACAGAAAGAACTGTCACTGAAAAGAAAAATTCTCAACTGATATCTTAATTATGGTAAGGCCTACATCAGGGTACTTGGGGTTTAGATCAGATCTGAGTCCAAAACAGGAGATTCTGCAAAAATGTGGCCAGATGCCTTTTGTGTCAGAAAAACCAAACCTTTTTACTCTAGTGTGTCAATAAACCAGAAAATTGCAGGGTGTTTTTCAATCAGTTGTTCACTTACACAAATGAAAATTAAAAGGTACATACAACCACGCAGATTTAGGGAGTACAAATTAAAAACAGATATTAGATTCTCCTATCACATACAGCTTGCAAATCTACTCAGCCTAACTAGGAAAAGAGCTTTGTAACAAACCAATGTAACCACTAAAACTGAAAGCAGATTGAAACCCACAACATCCAGAGGAAGTTACAGCCAGCATTAGAAGACATCAGAAGAAAACAGTGAAGAAACAGGTCCTCTTCTTTGCAACTACAGTCTAGATTATGCAGCTGGGGGCTTCTGACTGTGCAGCTCACCAACAGGTTCAGTGGACAGCAGTAACCATAGGGCAGCAACCAGTCTTGGGTACCATCCTGAAATAAATGAAAGCACAGAACCCATCTAGATCCCTATTGCTTTTCTTGTTCTGCAAAATCGAAATACAACCTTGTAGGCCACTTTTGTGGTTGCCCCATTTAGAGGTTGTCATATTTCTTGGGAACATAAAAGCACACTTGTATTTTTTGTCAGGAAGAGAAAAAAAAATTAAACCAACCAAGAAAAGAAAGACAAAACCTGCCCACATACTTATTCTGAAAAAAAAAATAATAATTCAAAACCCAGGAGTAGGTAATCAGGGCAGTTCTGGTCAAAACTCTTATCTAAAATGAAGCTTTCACCACCTAAACACCCTAAACAACCTCTGTTAGGTTTCAGTGGCACGTGAGCCTTTTCCAGACTGCTTCATCTATAGAAAGCGGTCACAAAAGGCTTCCACTGGATCTACATGTGCAAAATCAGCTCTGTGATCTTCTGCCTCGGGGACACAGTGAAGAGAGCACTACAACAGAGCTCCACGTATCCTGAGGTTAAACTATAACATCACCTGTGTTAGAACTGTTCATTCCAATTTGTCAAAGTTTTACATTTTATGGATGAAGAACCCAAAGCAAAACTGGACCTTTAGGTACTATCCTTTCATTTGTGAAATGAAATTAGTCCCATTCCTAAATGTAAACACATTGCCAGGGTGATGCATTCACACCAGAGAACATCTTGTATAAGCAGTAAAATAGCACAGTAGCACATCTACAGTCCCCGAGATAGCACTGCTCACACCTTCTCTTTTTCCACAATTAATTGTAGAAACATGCATCCTTCTTCTGGTCTCTTGTAGTACAAAATATGTTATCTAGTTTCTGATCATGGAGGTGGTGATTTTCTAAATTGTGCAGAAAAGCACCACAGCTCAGCAAAGCATTTAAAACCCCAACACTTGTAATTATTGTAGGTGGTAGGGAGTGAGATCCTGCAGAAGGCACAACTGCTGAATGCAAGCAGAAAGGATTAAATACAAAACTGCCAAAGAGTCATCAGTGCCTGCGCCAGAATATCTGAGAACTGTTTCTTGGCTCAGTGACAATACATGTCTAAGGAAGTGGCCAGTCATTATGGAAGATCTGAAGTAAATAAAAGAAGTTTGGGTTTGCATGCACAGAGTTCAAAGACAACAAGGAAGCCCTGAGAGAGGCTGCTGTGCAGCACGCGTGCCACAGAGATCAAACCTCAGGTGCTGCTGGAACATGCTGTGCTCCTCAGCCTCTCGCCACCTGCTGCTATTGGCTGACTCTAGATATCAAACGGAAATATCACACCACAGCTCACCCAAAACTGCACCCAATCTTTCACAGCAGCACACATTTATGACTTGCACTTTGCGTCATTTATACCCCCTAATAACAAGGGCCTGCAAATCTGCCTGCATTTGCAAAAGAACCAAACCACCTTATCTAGAGATGCATCCTTTCTTGGGGCTCTTTAAAAAACCCCAAACAATACCAAAATAATTTTTTTAAAGTGTTTGATTTCACAGTCATCTTAATGTTCTTTTGAGAGACATTTTGTTCATGAAATTCTGCTTTGTTTTGGCAATATTTGCTAAAATACTTGACAAATAAAACAAAAATCTGTAACTTCATTCCAAGTCTAGACAACTTGAGGCCTTGCACAGGTTTTTCTGTACTTGCACAGGTTTTTCTGTACATTTACTTCATAAAATTTTCCCTTTTTGGTCTCATCTGCTTTCCCAAGAGACATCAGTTCAAAACTTTCTTTCAAGTGGGAGGAGCAGGAGTCCTTCTTTTCTGGGACAAATGGCACTTCACAACTGTAATTTACAAATTACAAATGTAATGTGTAAAGCCTGGCTTTATAGAAAAAACTGAAACTACTTGATGCCTGGTACATACACCTGCTAGAGAGGGAACACATGCTTTATTTTCTACACTGATGGGATTTCTGCTCACTGTGGCAGGGACTGGGACCTGGATCTTGTTTATCCCTACTGGTATGCAATATTAATAAAGAGGAAGTTGCCAGATGAATAAAGTGGCAGAGGAAGCATAAGAAATCACCTCCAAAAATAGTTTCAGGGCCACTTTTACATAGAATTTCACAGGGAGGATGCTTCTGAGAAGTGGAGTCATGTGCTGACACTGTGTCCACACACCAGATTTTCACAGTTATGTGGGAAGCTACTACTGAAAATTTTACATTTGCTGTCAGAACTACTGAGATTTTCATTCCTATAAATTCACCTTTAATAACAAAACTGATTACCTAAAATGCACTCCTAAATTCCTTTTGGTGCCCGCACTTTCAGAGGAGATAAAGGCAAATACCTAATGATGGGGGCGAGATTTAAAGCTGAATCAATTTTTCCAAAAAGCTCAGGTCTGTCATTCACTTGCTAACAAGATTTTGCACAGCATCCTTCCACATGCTCTGCACACATCAAATAAATAAGAATCATGCAGTATTAGAAACGTTTCTAGTTCTGAAAGATAAAATATCAAAGCTGTACAGAACTAATTACTATCATGGATTCAACTACTGACAAACATTATTTCCAGTGAAAAGCAATATACGTTTCAAGATGTTAAATATTTATCTTATAACAATTTTACATACAAAACAGTATTTTGAGTATGATTCATTTACTGCAATATTTTGTATATTTCACTGTTCACATTAGCAATTACTTCAGTCTCCCTTTTTACTGGCCAAATAAGCCATCTTTCCTTGTCCTTCAGTTTTGGAAGGAAACGCCCTAATTTCCAAGGCCCAGGTGTTCTCTAGGCCCCGGGATTCAATAGAGCAGATGGATTCAGAAAATATGGCTGATGGCAAAGGCCATCCTAGGTTTGCTACGTTAGAAAGACACCATTGTGAGCAGTGTGCAGGCTGGGGATTAAAAATGCAAGTATGTAAATAAGTGTAAAATATGGTACCATATCACTGGGTGACAGAGGCAGGGTGAGACACTGACTCCCAAATCTTTCTGTATAGAAGATATTTCCAGTACTAGCAGGAACTGCAGACAGTGAGCTTGCTGGCTGGTGGAGCACCAGTGAGGCTTGTGCATGTTTTGTCTCAGAGCACCAGCAGATCCCAGGCCACCACCCACCACCTTTTGGAGAGTTTTGAATGATGAGTTGCCAGAGTCATGACTCAGCTTTGTCACAGAATCAAAGAATGACTGAGGTTGGAGGAGAGCTTCACGATCATCCAATTGTCCTGACATTGTTCCCCATTTCTCTGCAGGGAGCTGTGCAAGACTCAAGAGTGAGGGCAGAGTTTTGGCTTTGCAGCAGTTCAGAGAAAGCCAGTCCTGCAGTGACACACCCACACCCAATCATTCCCAAACTTGGATAAGCCTTTCCCTTCCTCTCTTTGAATGGAAAATCAAGCAGGTTCCTTGCACCTTTGGCACCCTGTTCAGGACTAAGCAGGTCCAGCAGAGAGAAATAAAGATGATTAAGGGACTGGAGCGTCTCTCTCAGTAGGAAGGCTGGGGGAGCTGGGCCTGTTCAGCCTCGAGGAGACGCCACTGAGAGGGAACATCACCAATGTCTGCCAGTGTCTGCAGGGAGGTGTCAGAGGATGGAGCCAGGCTCTGTCAGTGCTGATGAGCAAAAGGACAAGAGGCAATGGGCAGAAACTGATGCACAGGAACTTCCACCTGAACATGAGGAGGAACTTCTTTACTGTGCAGGTGACCGAGCACTGGAACAGATTGTGCAGAGGGGCTGCGGAGTCTCCCTCACTGGAAATATTCATCCACCTGGGATGACCCTGCTTGAGCAGGGATGTTGGACTGGATGACCAGCTGTGGCCCCTTCCAACCTGACCCACTCTGTGATCCTGTGACTCCATGGCTAATGACCACACTCAAATGCCTCTGTATTGTGTTTTGTCGAGTGAGCCATTCATTCACAGTACAGACTAGAGCTATAAATACACAATGCCATAAAAGGCTTGTGTGTAGGCCTTTCTCCTGGAAAGAAAATATGTTTTGAAGATGGTTTGGGTGATATAAGTTCAGCAACTTTATCTGCAATTCTAAGCAAAAAGGAGCAAAAAGCCAACACAATTTTTTAAATCTTTTTTACCTAAGACATAAAAATGTAGAAAAAACAGCAGTCTGAAACTATCTAGAAGATTGAAAGATAAGGCTGTGCTCTGCCATAGGCCACATTTTGCAGCATTGTATAGTTTGCTTCTAAGCTTTCTGAAAGCTCCGGGCATCAGAAGGATACATTATATATCCTTACCTAACAGCTTCATGTAACAACCTTCACATAGAGCTTTCTGCAAAAATTTGGTAAGAAAGCTGAAGGAAAACATAACAGTGTGAAGGACCGCAGGTTTAATATTTTGATACTATATCATACTCCTTGTAAATCCATTCCTTAATTTACCTTCATGCTTTGAAACTGGACTTGGAGGATTCCTGTAAGTCTGCATGGTTCTATCTCCAGTGAAATGTTTGGGGTTGAGGTGGGCATGACTTGAGGTGTTCAGTAATTAACATGATACAATTTCTCCACCTCTCTACCATGCAGATCCATATTTAGAATAAAGGTCACTAACTACAGGGATTTGTTTCTGGTATGTACCATTTTTTTCATCTTTTTAAACACACTTTTTTGTCTTCTTTCATGCAATCTGCCACTAATTCACTAGGAAATCTCAGTAAGGTACAACTTTTGTTCTCTCCCCTGAACTAAAAAGGCGTGTGTGCTTGACCTGCCTGGAGTCTGGGAGGACATCTCCCATCCTGTATGTGCTGATAGAAAGCAGTTTGTTGGGCTTTAAAGTGGAAGCAGCCTGTCTACACTGAGACTGGAAGTGAACTGCCACAGGAAGCAGCCTCTCTGTGGATGTCTGGCCAGCAGCTTTGGGGTGACCTTCAGGAAAGGTCCATCTCTCCCTCCACAAAGTGAAACTCACAGTATGAGGGGTCAAACTGCAAGCACTGCTGTTCACCCCAGAGCTTCAGACAGGCTTTCAGCTGCTAGGCTCTGGCCATTGTGGAGAATCTGCAGACAGGCTCACAGACACCCAGCTGCCTTGCTGGCATCACTTGCCAAGCAGTGGATAAAGTAAATCTTCTGCAGTGTGGCTGAAACACTAACTTATGGGGAATTTGTCTTTCTTTCCCTTTCTCTCTTGCCGCACCAAAGTTGCCAAAGGCTCAGGATTTATATGTGAATAGTCCTGGTTGTTCTCTGGTTGCAGAGGAGAACCAGAGGGAGCAAAGGCTGCATAACTGGAGCTCATTTCCCCTTTTATCAAACACAGTTCAGGCATGCTGATGGTTAGATACACATCAGAATTTCAAACTGTGGTTTATATAGCTGCTAAAACTCCCTAAAACAGCACACACAAATTTCCTTCTCTTCTCTCAAATCAAGAGCCCCTGACAAGAATCAGTGCTAATCCCAGCTTGCGAGCTGGTTTTTATCCGTCCCAGAGACAGTTTACACTGCAGCCCAGCTCTGGGCGAGCCTCAGAGGCTCTTATGTAATGTATCTCTTTCACAGCACGGCCTGCATTCCGCTTAGGCTTGCGGTGTGCATTGAAAACCGTGCCAGACTGGGACCCCTAGGAAGAACTGAATCAAAAAAATATAGAATATGGCTTTTCTTTAGAAAAAAAAACACATGCTAGGCAGGGACACTTCTGGCATTAGGAGACAAAAGATGATGCATTCCATATTTTCATACACCTCTGTGATAACACTACAGTATCTACTTATTAGAATAGAAAATATTTCTCTTTTATTTCCTATGACCCCAGTAACTGCTGAAGACCCTCCAATACACCTATTCCACCTTTTATCACAACTCAAAATGCAGTCTAGAGTCAGAGTGCAGATATAAAAGCTCCTAGCATTTAGAAAGATTCATTCCTCTACGTTTGCTTAGAGCTATTACCACAGTGAATTACCTTCTGGACTAAGTATAAATAAGTCCAAGTGCACATGAAAATCCATTTGTTTTTGCTATGCTCCACCAGCATCGCTGTCTTGTTCCAGCAGTGCAGAGACAGAACACACTCATCACCCAAAGGTGACTCCCGCATATTTTTTTCTTTGTATTTTTGTACAGAGGTTACAGACTTGGAGAAGAAATTCTTAGAGCAGCAGATCTCTCAGGATGATTGTTACAGCCTGTGCAAAGGTAGCAACTGCATGTTGCTAAATTGGGAGTAGCTATAGTCACTTGTACCAACAGCACAGATGGGGGCAGGGAATGGGGAGACTCTCCAGAGCAGCTGAGTTTGGACTTAGCAGTGAATACAGAGCCTGCAGTGCTGACTCACTTTTTCCATTTTTAAAATAAAAACATAAGGGAAGATATTTTTAAGTAGTTACAGTGCTTTTCTGCTGCAAGCAAAGCTTTTTCACAAGTTTTAACTATCCTCACCCCCTCAACAGTAACATACTTTAGTAATCACTCTTATTTAATAAAATCCTTTTAGCCATAAAGCCCAAGACAGTTTTAAATGGAGCAGTCCTTAGTCCATAACTTATTGGTTTCTAAGGGAAAACTATTGTCCAGAGAAAACGTGGGAGCCAGGATCCTTTGGCTCTCCCCTTCATGGCTCTGCTGACATGTTGTATTATGGAAAAATGAAACAGTCCTGCTTGCGAAACTCCGGCCTGAGCTCTGCAAGCACATTTCTGTGCTTGCTGAAGTTGACAAAAGCTCAGAATTTCAGCCATAGAGAGCAAGATTCTTCAAACACAGCAGGTTTACTTATGCTGTGTATCTCACTTTGTAGCATCATAAGAGCAGCAATTGCAAAAGTCTTTAGTCAAATCACATTTTAAATTCACTCCAAGAGATAGAAAAAAGTGTTGTGCACTTCCAGAAGAAGGACAAGCATATGACAGGATAAGATCACCAGACTGGGGCTGTTGAGTTATGGAGTGCTCTCCAGGTAACTAAAAGAATTTCAGTGGCAGTTCCCAGAAGCTCACAGGTCAAGGCCTCAGGAGCAAAGCAGGAGATTAAGCAGCGATGAACCACAACTGTAAGGTACAGTCTTGGACAAAGTGGAACCTAAGGAGCCCAAGAGGTTGAATGGCATCTTTTTTGACCTTTGGGGCATAAAGCAATTTTTCATATGCTCCACCACTCACAAGTGGTGCCCGACCAGGCAGCTAAAGAAGGGTCAGGTTTTTGAAAGTATTCAGTACCCAAAAGCTTACAGCCAGACACTCAGGGCTCTGTCTTTTGTAAAAAGTACACTAAAAGGTTTTGAAAGCTTGTCACACATCCTAAGATGAAAGTGGGAATTAAAATCTTTTTAAATGTGCCTTTTAGAGAGGTGGCTAAAGGTTCAGAATTAGCAGTTTCCCTTGAATTAACTGCAAGTACAAAGCAACAAACTTAAAAAGAGACATTTTTTTTAAGCCCTATTTAAAGTTAATTTAGGAAGTCCCCACTTGGAAATCCCCATGGGTTTATGTTTTATCAAAACAATTTTGGTAAAATTATCTTCTGCGTACTTTTTAAATTAATATCAAGAAGGCTCACATTTAGAACAAGTATTCCTTCTGCAGTCTTAAAATTACCAGCGCTATCCAGCTAATTTTGAGATTTCTCTTGCTCTCTCTTTCCTCCTCTTCAGTTGTGTGTCTGTCTGTGTATTTTTCAGTATCATATTTTTTTGGTAATTTGAGAAACTCTCGGCTATTGTTTTAAATAACATCCATTTCACCAAGGGGAAGTCTATTTTTCCTATTCCTCTCCAATTGTGCATTCCTCTGCACAAACAGATCCTGGAGTTTGTTGCATGGCAGAGTCTGTCTCTCTAGTTCCCCCAAAGCTCCCACAAGAATCTTGCATTCCTGTCTCCCATCCTGTCCTCTGTGGTTGCCATGTACTGTTTAACAGTTGCCACATTCCACCAAAAAGTGGAAGAATTGCTCAAAACTGTTAGCAAGTGACTTTAGTTTGCTCAATATCTCCAGACTTTCCTTCCCATGTGACTTGTTTCAAAATGAATTAGATGTAGTTTTGTGGTCCTTAGAATGATTAAGGTGTAGAAAACATACTTTCTGAAGTTCTCTCACCCATTATATGGCTAACAGCTCAAGTCTCCCCTGGCTGTAATCTGGCAGAAATTCAGACACTAACTATACCAAAAAATATACCAAAAAAAAATCCAGATTTGAGATTAGCTTCTGTCAGGAGAAAAACAAAATAGGTAAAACAAAATGGGAATGCATAAATTCAGACTATGAGACTTACAACACTGGATTTGCCCAAAGGATTTGGCTCTGACCCAGCAACCTATATTTCCACCTCTGAAGTAAACACAAAAAAACTAGGACAAGTTTCCAGAAAACAGTGCATTCCCTCTGGAAAACTCCCTTCTCCTGCACAGCTCTAGGACCATCTCACCTAGTCCAAGGTGAGACCAGCAAGATGCTCCTCCCTGCACTCGTTAGGCCAGAGAGCCCAAGCATAACACTGATGGCTGCATCCTCAGGTGCCAGCCCCTGAGCGAGGCAGTTCCATTGGCTTGGGAAGAGCTGTGCCAAACTAACTGAGGATCTGGGCCCAAGCATGCGCAGGAAAAGAAGGTGCAATAGACAGAGCAGACAGAAACCATTTCATTTCTGGCACAGCAGCAGATGGGTGCCCTGCATATGGGAGGGAGGAAGGGAGAGGTGGCCCCTCCATCTCTCTGCTTTTGTAAAGCTTCCCTAGACACTCTGAGAGATTATGTCTTCAGAGTGTTTGCAGAAAGCTCAGACCTTTGTCTGCTGCAGAAATGAGGGTCCAAATGATTTTTTTTTTCCACTATAGCAGACACAGGTACCTTACTTAGGGTCAAAGCCAGTATCTTTCCATTTCTTTATTTCCAAACATACACACAGACTCACTGTATCTTTTGATAACAGAGATGCTGACATCATCTCCTACACAGCTGTATTTCCCCATCTTTGAAGACACCACAGAGGTAAAAAACAAATGCTCTATGTGAACCACTGCTAAGGACAGGGGGTGAGGGTTCAGAAATACTCAAACTGCTAAACAGCTTTTAGATCTTAAACTTTTTCTTTCACAATAGTCACTCTTTGGAGAATTTGCTTAGCATAGATTTTAATTTTTTATTCATTTTAGAACCCACATTTTCATTTTACACGCTGAAAATTACAATTAATGCTACTCCTATGGATCGCTGATGAGTCCTTGTGGAATAAAATGAATTTGTGAGACAAATTAACTGAGCCTCTGTTTTATGATTAATTGCACAAAAACCACTTTAACTGCACAGCACTACACACCTCTATATGTGAAGAAACAGCAAGAGTAATATATGTATTTCATGAAGATGGATATATTTTAAGAAATTAGTCTCTATTGTGTGATTGTATTTCTTTGAAATATATTTACTAAAATCCTTTTCCTTGTATCTGTTTTCTATGAAAAATCGTACCTTCTTCCTTCTCATAAAAGTGCCTCCTCAAAAGAAATATGAGTAATTTCCCATGCTGAGATCCATGAAGAAGCAAAGACACAAGAGTTATTGATACTTTAGAAGCCACAAAAGCTCCTGAGAATGGTCACATAGAAGTTAGGGCTTGTCCCTCCCAAAAAAATGGTAAGATCAATAGTTCAGCTGAAGTTTCCCTTTTCACCAATGCAGAACAAGCTGGCAGCAATTGTGCAGCAGGAAAGCTATGAGACATAGTTGCTATCAAGGAAACATGGTGGGAAGACCCACACAACTGGAAAGCTGTGATGGATGGCTAAAAACTCTTCTGATGGGAAGAGTTTGTCAAGGAAACTTTGATAGGGAGGTGGCCCTGTGTGTTAGGGACAGTTCTAGTTGTCTAAATCTTAAGGATGGTGCAACAGGGTAGAGTGTTTTTGGGTAAGAACCAGGGCGAAGGCCAACAATGTGGATGTTGTGGTGGGAGTCTGCTGGAGACCACCCAAGCAGGATGGAGGTGCAGACAGAACGTTCCAGAAGCAGCTGGGACAGGCCTCACAATCACTGGCCTTTTTTCTTGTGGAGGACATCAGCTTACTAGATGTCTGCTGGAAAGGCAGAAAGAAAGGCAGCAGAGAGGAGGCAGTGTAGGAGGCTCTAGGGCAGAAGATAAGGACACTGTGAGGTTATGCAGGGAGAAAATTACCAAGCTAAATTCTTGTTGGGCTTTGGCCAAGTTAAACAGAAAAGGTTTCTACGAACACGTTAGCAACAATTAGGGGGGCTAAGGAGAATCTCCATTTTTTATTGGATGTAGGGGGAAGCAAAGTGACAGAAGATGAGGAAAAAGGCTGAAGTACTTCTTGCCTTCTTTGCCTCAGTCTTGAATACAAAGTCCAGTTGTTCTCTACACACCCAGCTTGGGTTTAGTCCCACTTTAAGCCCTTTTTCTGTTTTCTTGTGGATGTTTAGGGTTTTTTTTACTTTGCAAAACTAAAGTCATTCCAGTTCTTTGAGTATATTTCTCTCAACTGTAGTATTTACCAAATGAAATTTGGTAAATTCAATAAATTAAACTCAAATTCAATAAATACTCCTGGTCATGTCCAACTCAGACTGTCCTTGTGGAACAGGCAAGGCAAAGTAAAAGGGATAAAACTGATGTTAATGCACACGAGGTCCCTGTTGCTTTTTACATCAGAGAAGGAGTTTCCTATGTGGGAAGGCAGATGTCAGCTGCTCAAAATGCACTGCCACCTTAGGACATGGCAACAGACAGCACTTTCCAATAGAGGCCTTACTGTTTTTAAGTGAAAAATGTGTTGTGTATAGAGGTATAAATTAAATATAGAGATGCAGATATCAAGACAGTCACATCAATTTCTATCACAGACCACTGAGGCACGGAGAAGCAGTCACACTGTTTCTTAAAAGCATATCACACAGTTGCTAAATCTCAGTAACTGCTCATCATCAAAATAGATTTAGACATTTTTAAGATCTTTATTGATTTGGCTGACAGTAACTGACTCTGAATTACTACATCTATATTTAGAAATCTCTGTACACCCAATTTACTGCACCACAATCACACTTAGCTATTCAAACATTGTTTCCAGAAGTGATGGCTTGCACCAACTGCTAGGATTCATCATGTCAAGTCACCAACAAAACATTTCATTGTGCTTCTCATTGTCCTTAATCAGCAGGCCTCAAAACCCAAGATACTTCTGATATTGTGGAAAGAAGAAATTAATACATGTGCAGACTAGATAGATCCATACTCATATATAGATGATGTACTCTCTGCATTTCTAAACATTAAAATTTTCAACCAGTTTTAATTATTATGATACTGAAGAAAAATAACTGTTTGCAAATAAAGTCTTTACATGCAAAATATGACTCTGGAAATCTGCAAGCAGCTTCCACCCTGAGACCTGTCTGTGGAGTCTGCCTTATATGTAAACCTAAGAATTACAGAATATTTTCATTTCTGCTTGGAAAGAGGACAATCATAGACTGAAAATCAGGGCATGAGAAACAGAATTACAGTAGGCAAATAAAGTCAGCTGAGTTTTCAGAAGTCACAAAAACTTTTTTTTCCACTTAAAACCAGACAGAATGAATCTCTACCCCTTAATTTAAGAACATTTGCTTGTTGTAATAAAATCTGTCTTTAAAGATAAAAAAACAAAATATAAATATCAATCAATCCTATTTTCAGTGTGCAATTTCACTGCAGGATCTTATTAATAAAGACTAAAAGAGAAAAATAAAACATTTTAAATAAAATATGTCATTAATTTAGTAGCTTGTGCAACTGAAATAAAACCAGATTGTCTATTCTCATTCAGGATTTACTCTTTTTATCCTGATGTTATCCCAGATTTCAGTTTTTGCACATAAAGGTACAAAAATAGCAAGGAGAGAGAAAACTTTTGGAAAAGTTTTGTTTCCACTCCTTCCAAAGAACTGTGGTCTGAAATCCATTCAAATGTACTTGCTCCACAACAATTAACATTTTTAAAGTAACTTAAATCCAAGTATTCTAAATTACTTTATGAACTAATTTCAGAAATGCCACTAAAAAGCAGAGGATGTTTGAAATAAATTTCTAGAATACAATTTCTAGTCCATCTTAAAATTAGTTTAGGCATGATTTTCCTGTATGCTTAATCATTTGTAAGTTTAGACTGCATATTTACTGCATTCTTTATTGGGAAAGGTTTTGGATAATGTCTAGAGTCTATTGGTAAGAGGAAATAACAAAAATACAGAGCAAATTGATCGGGCCCAAGGGTTGGTTTTAATTAGGAATTTTTAGCTTACTGCATTCCTTTCACAGGTCACAGACACGCTACGGATTCTAATGATTACATCCCACTAACATCCAGTCTCCAAAAAAGACAACTCCTTTTTCTAGAGTGAGTTAGAATATTATTTAACACAGCTCAATAAACATACACATTTGCCACAGGGATGCAGTTTATGCAGAAGTTTCTCAGTTTGTTGCAGTGAACACTCAACCACAAGTATCAGAACAGAGGAAAAAAAGTCAGAACAAAATTTTCTTCTTTCAAAAATGTTAATACAAACCTAAGTGCTACAAAAGCAACGTACCACGGTTTAATCCTACATAATTCATACAAACTACTTGATTCCAATATTAAATTAAATATGATTTTCCAAGTTTCATCAGATTTTAAATTATATATCCTATTAGAAGACAGTTTACCATTCTGGGCATTGCATTAGCTCTTCCTTTAGCAGTACACAGCCAAGAACTTAGTGCCTCAGAACTTTCTATTGTGACTGAGATGTCCAGTCACGACCATCTGGCTGCATCTTTGAAAGTTGTTTATTGAGACATGTGAAAGGCTTGTGAATAATTCTCAGTTTGATCTTTTTCAGTCAACAGTGAAAATACCTAAAAATATTCAATAATATGGCATAGACTAAAATTCCACTTACTTCAGCTTTTATAATGTAGTATCATTTATAGGCAGTGGTGTTATCGTTAGCAAACTCCACCCTGCGTGCAATTTAATCAAAAATCAATATAAGTATTTTGCTTTCAGTTACACAGCCACCAAGGTGCATTATCACTATTCCAGTCACAGCTGATTTTCATGTTTTCTCCCATAACAGTCCCTGCACTTCAACCTGGGATTATGCTTTCTACAGACTTTTTGGAATTCCCAGATTACTTTGCCAGACCTGATATTAATTAAGTCACTGTTTGTGCCACTTATAGCCAACCAAATCTCAACAATTTACTGAAATTACTTGATTTTAACCAAGTCCCACCATTATTTAAATATCAATTGAAAAAAAATCAGAAGTCTTAAAACTCAGGTTTGGACTTCGGTAAATAACATTCCCACAGTATCATTCAAAACTGACTCTTCATGGAGTCGTAAAACTACACATGAAATTTTGAAAGTGAACAAACACAAATCACTCCTGTCAAGACTCCTTCACCAAGCAATTATGTAGCATTCACCTTTAAATCTTTGTTCTCTCAGTTTTGTACCACTTGTGAAATGATTGATGTCTTTTTCTATCCAAATAGAACAGTGGAAAGAATATTTTCCTCATTTAAAAATATTTAAGCAGACCATAGAAATGTCCTGAATATTGATTAGGAGTTAGCTTGAAATGAAAATGAAATTCAGCTGTAACTGTACAGTTCCACAGCAAAACTTAAAAGAGCAAAGATGAACTGAAATGTGTTAAGATTGACAAATATTTTTTTTAAAGAAACTGGAACTAATAACAGCTGAATTGTGTATTTGCCACAAATACCCATAGGAAAAAAAAACATTGTGTTTGCACAATGCATTCCTGAGAAAACATCAAATAAAGGCCAGTACACTCTTCATTACATCTTATGTCCTTCATAGGAAATTCCGAGCTGGTATGGAATATGTAGTACCTCAATGTTCATCAGGACAGAGAAACAATGCCATGCAGCTCTCCAACAAATAACAACTAACCAACACTGTTTAAAATTAGATTTTCCATGAGTAATCCACATAACAATTTTTTTCACGTCATGGCTCTATTGACGAGATTTTGATCTCCCTGCAGATACTTCATAATTCACAGTCACAAACTAGGTCCTTAGTGTTACCAATTAAAGACACAAAGGGGGTGAAAATAAGACCTTTTCTCAGCATGGGTCCATCAGAGTTGTGCAGTTTCTGCCCTCCTCCTCTCAAAAAAGTCCCTTTAGACATTTGTCTGACTGAGTGCAAAAATTATCAAAGCATGAGTGACTCAAACCCTTCAGTTTGAGGCTCAGCCATCAGCTGAAAAAGAGAAAGCACCAGGTTTGAGTCACAGTTTCCCCATACCACAGGCATGGGAGATGTTAGAAAGCTACCATGGCACAGCACTTGGTTTGAGTGTGACCTGAGCATCTTCTGCCCATCCAGACCAGGCAGTTCCAGCCCTGGGCATGGGGCATCAGCTGGGAGATGCCAAGGCCAGGCCAGAATCACAGAACCAGTTTGGTTGGAAAAGACCTTTGAGATCATCAAATCCAAGCTATGAGAAACACCACATTTTCAATTAGACCAGGGCATTAATTGCAGCGTCCAGTACTTCCTTAAACACTTCCAGGGATGGTGACCCCACCACTTCCCTGGGAAGCCCATTCCAACATCTAATCTCCCTTGCTCTGAAGAAATTCTTCCTGATGCCCAGCCTAAACCACCCCTGGCACAGCTAAGGATGTAGGCCTGTGGGTGGGCATGGCACAGGGGCACCCATTGCCAGCAGGACCAAGGAGATGAGCTGCGACAGGATCCATCTCTGGGTAGCAATGCAGGGACTTCTTGCTGCCCCCAGGGCCCTGGCATAGGAGCCCTGAGAAAAATGTCATTATTTGAGTGGTAGAATCACCTAGCCAGGCCTTTAGAAACAAGCAGAGCATTTTTTTACTTCTGATGCTTGGTCTTTTGGCAACTTAACCTTTTTCTCTCACTCAGCTGACCAGCTTATAAAGTGAGCAGAACAATATCTACTTTTGAAGAAATTTGGCACCCCTGATCCTCATGTTCTCAAAGTGGTAAGTATTACTACATTGCAGAACTATGAATAAGAAGCCAAAAAAGAATGCTTTATTTTGCTCTGGCTAGTTTTGTCTTTCATCAGAAACACATTGATTATGGAGAAAGAGGAAAAACATGCTATTGTCCTTCCCTTCTCCCTCTCCCAAAATTAATACATTTACAGGTGCTGTTGAAATATAATTTACACCTTTTAACCTCCATCTGTGTCATTTGCAGGAGTTATGACAACACTTCAGCAATCCTGTACTCCCATCCCCATGGAAACTGCCATCAAACTGCCAAAAATGGGACAGAATGCTTTAAACTAATCACTTTTCAATGGAGGAAGGCCTTTTTTTTTCTACAGCCGTTTCCATGGGATCAGAAGCCATTGCTGCTTGCTTAATTGTTTAAAATCTTGTCAAGTGCACAAGCAAGTGCTCAGCCTTTTTAAATGTGACTTTTTGTTTTGAATCAGGTTTCTAAAGCAGAATATTCTGCCTGATTCTTCTCCTATCCCACCAGTTGTCTGCCATCAAAAAACTGAACTCAACAGAGTTTTAACAGTTGGAAACATGGAAGAAGTTTCATCATTTAATTTTGGAAGAAAGTTTTCAGTGGAATGAGTGAAAGAGAGGACATGCATTAGTTTTATTCCACAAGGTAGCTCAGCACCACTGCAAAAGAAAAAATTCCTGGGCTGGTACCACCAGCCAGCACAGAAAAAGCCTTTGTATCAGGAGGTTGAGACTTCAGTCACAAAGATGCAATAGACTTTCTTTGAGAATTTCCGTTCTCACCTATGCCACCTTTCTATTATTTTCCTAATATTTTAAAAAGAAATTGGAATATCAGGGGTCCTTGAGAAGAAGTGAGCAGTAACACCAACAGGCAACTCTCGTGCCTGCTGTGAATTCAGAAGGTAATTTTGCTGTGCTGTTCCTTGAATAAGTACTGCAAGACAAATCAATTATTTTTAGGTTTACAGTTTAGCCCTCTGCTAGGAAATCTCCTCTAGTGTAAACATGAATTGTCACATGAATATGAAACTTCTGAGTCCAGTTTCTGTGCTAATGGCAAAGAGCTAGATTTCAAACCAATCTGTTAAAATTATACAAGCATGCCCATGAGAACGTAGATGTCTCTGCTCAGGTCAGAGCATCAGGTTCTGTAATAAATCAAATCATTTAAATTGCTAAAGGCACAAGTCATTGTTAATTCAGACAGTTATACTAGTCCTACAAAGGGAACACAAAAAGACTTCCAACTACATTTAGTGCTTTCACATAAAATATTCTAGGAAAAAAAATGTTATTTATACAATATTTTTTTAAATACAAAGTTATTTTGAATGTACAACCCTGTATTCAGAATTAGGACAAAGCCTAACACTCCTATTAAAACATTTGGTTACTTTTGAACAGGTCTGCAGATATGCAACCATCTACATGGATTTCCTCTATCATAAGACTACACTGTCTTTTGTTCCAAATGCATGAGAAGCAGGATTTAAAAGTAATAAGTATGTGACTAAGCAAACACCAAAAGAGGGAGATAAAAAGAAGAAGAAAATGCATCCTCACCTCCACCACTGTAGCATCCTGCATGTTTCTGGAAGGATACAGCAATCAGGGAGGGGATTTTTCAGAAGGACTAAATATCCCTTAATGAGACCAGCTGCAGCCATTAAAAGCCTCATCAGCTTAAAGTGATGGAACAAAGAATGAGACCAAAACTTCTCAGGTACAGAAATGGAATTCTCAGGTTGAGAACTCTGCATGAAGTACCTTGTTTTTTAGAGGTTAGTTTGAACTACTGGGCTGTAAATCAGGATACAACTTTCTGGATCTCCTGAAACCTTTGCATTGACTATAAGGTTAGCAATTAGCTCTGGCACAGGACAGGTGCTAACCACACCTGAGAGCCTAAGTCATTTCAAACAGCTGATTTTGAAAGCAGTTTCTTCAGAATAGTTCAGCACATTGTTATTTATCCTGGTGCATTTAATTGTCAGAGCAGTAATTCAATTTAAAAGAAAAACCCTCTAATGATTGTTTGGCAACAAACATCAAATCAGCTTCTCTATTGACTCTTTTATAACAGGTTTTCTAAAGATTTTGATCTTCAAACAAGACCCAAATGGCTGTTATAGAAAAACAATGTTGAAAGGTTTTCAGATAAAAGCAAAAGAAAGGCCAAGAAAGGCAGCCATGCTTTCTTCAAATTGATGTTAAATGATCAATTCCATTTTTCTGGAGCTAGATGACCGCTGGCCCTATCAGGCTCTTTAGTCTCTTGTCTCAGGCCTTTTCTGGCCTTTCTTTCAAAGACATCATACCTTTATTCAGCCTCCTCTCAGATTCAAAATACAATATCTCACTCTTTATAAACCAGTCCTTTTTGTTCTGAAGAGTGCACAGGAGCTGAAATAATCTTACATTCCTGACTTATACTTAGGTTTTCTCTAGATATTGTTTGGCAAGCTCGTAAAATTCCACACATGCCAGTTCTGATGTAGAAACTGCACAACAAAAAGCAATGCAATCATTTTGCTTGACAACTTACCCAGAAAGGTAAAGCAGTATAGTATTAAAGTCCACTAGCCAGTATTAAAGTGAGATAAATATTTTCTTTTCAGTTTTTCTACACTATTCATATTTCTGTGGTTCTAGAAAAGCTGATATAGAAGTAAATTAAAATTTTGCTCCAGGACTTAGTGTCAGGAATTTTGGTCTTTATATTTCTTGTTTTTCATCTGTATCTTCCTAGCAGGAATGCTGGTATTGTTTGCAGAAGTCATTTTTCTGAGTCTCATCACTATGGGTCTTGATACTGTTTTTATTAATGAGTAATCACTATGTATCAGAGTCTTGCTCATTTGTTCCATCTAGGAGACAATTCTTGTCCTCAGATGCCGTTCGTTTGAACAGGAGACTCCTGCATACATCCAATTCTTTGTTCTTCCTGTTTGTGGGGTTTTGTTTTGTTTTAGTACTTAAAAATAATTTTTTAAAACATTCTGGAAAAATAAATCACATGCACGTAATGATAGACCATATCCCCACCCCCCAGATGGGTTATTTTGGGTCACATTTCATTTTCACATCAAGAAAAAACTGGATGAATAGTGAATGGGAAAATATCATTATAATTGGAATCCTGCTGGTTTATGCAGGCCTGCACATCTGGAATAGGGTGGGAAAAGAGAAACAGAAGAGTGGGATTCTTCTCACTAGACAAAACCAGGGAGTCTGGAAAGCACATGTCGTCTGGTTTCTTGAGTTACAGCGAAAGTTAGCATTCAGAAAATAAAATGTTCAGCAACAAGCCCTCCCTCTCCACGTATCTCAGTTCAAAAGTGCTCCTGTTCTCTCTTTGAAGCTGTACCTCCACCACCTCTGTTGGTCACTTCCTATGAATATGTGGGTTATTTTCCTCCTCTGTAGGCCCCAGTGAGCACTTAACTGGGGTATCAGAGTGATTCCTCCCCAGCCAGCCTCCTGGTTACAGTTTAACAGGAGCTGCCCTCCTACCATACAGCAATTTAGACAGGCAAACACGTTCATTCATGTGACTGATAAAACGTGTTTGCTTTGTGTTAAAGAATCTATAAAAGCCTTTTCTAACACTGGATTGAAAGAGTCATGAAGGTTTCATTAGTGGTAAACAACTTCAGTGCCTTATCTGGGTCACTATGGTGTTGCACACATGGGTCTGAGCCCAGGGGCCTTTGCAGCTCTTTGGAAGCTTCATCTTGAACTCCAGCTGAGCCCCCAGGCGGGGAGGGAGCAGGGGCACGGCCTCTCCAGAGCTGTGAAATCACACTCTGGCTCACAGAGGAGAGGGGTGGCACGTCCACCCCAGGAATGCACGTCTGCATTCACTCCACAGAGGTGCCACAGGGCTCCAGGGAGCTCCAAAGCATGCAGCCAAGCCACTTCTGCACCAAAGTCCAGGAGAAGGACAATGCCAATGCATGCTGTTGGATAAATATATGCTACAGGAAGAAGGCACAAGATTACATTGGTCTGTTTTAAAAGACAGTGACAGTGAGGTGAGGTACTGTGAGGAAGTATCACATGACCCAAGAACTATTATTTTTATTACCATTATTTTGTCATCTCCATCTTATTTAGCTTTCCATGCATACTTCCCAATCCATCATACAGCATAATTACATTCAATGAATGAGCTCTCAAGTTACATTGCTAAAAGAAACTCATTCTTAGAAGTTTCTCAACTGAGTCGTAAGCAATTAAAACCATCTCTGAGTGCTTTGTTTAATTTTCTTCAATGGAAGAAGTCTTAGAAGTAGGTAGAAGTAATTTCCTTTTCAGAAGGGCCATGAATTCTTATTATGGCATATGAATAATGCATTGTTTTATTTAAAACATCTGAAGAGCCAAAGTGGGTCTGCTGAAAGCTGGACCTATTGGCAGCATAAAGCAGGGGACTAAAGTTCTGCAAATAGTACAGTGGTGAGGGTTGCCTCATCTGTCAGACAC
This sequence comes from Calcarius lapponicus, assembly GCA_039654755.1. Lineage (NCBI taxonomy): Eukaryota > Metazoa > Chordata > Aves > Passeriformes > Fringillidae > Calcarius > Calcarius lapponicus. The sequence continues at coordinate 73,630,810 of CM077465.1, read as the reverse complement.
AGGGGGCCTAGAGAAGAGGGGACCTTGTCTTGTTCCAAGCACAAAGTTGGCTGGAGACATGTTTAAAAAAGTAACTTAATAAGACTAGTCTGCTTCATACAGGGCAAGTTATTTGGGTGTCTCAGCCACTTGACCATGAGCAAGATCCAGATATTTCCCACTGAAAATAGAAAACTGGTAAAAAAAATACTTCCCTCAGTGCTAGTGTCACTGAAGTAGCATATCCATCATAGTCAGCATGGCCGGTTTTTATAACTAACCCTTTCTAACCCATTTTATAACTCACCACTAAACCATTTTATAATTAACACTTTCAGATCTTAGACAGAGAACGCATCAGGTTTATTCTGCAGCTGCAATTTTGACTGCATAGTTCTACCACCCTTAACATGACTTTGTCTTTGCTGGGCTCAGTAACCCCTACTAACAGGTTCACCTTAAATGTATGGTCAAGAGATTGGAGCAACTAGTGCAGGAGTGTGTTTAGAAATGTAAATGGTTTTGGGATCTTCTCTTATTTCTGAGAAACAGTATATTTGTTTTAAAAAACACAGCTATAATAGCAAAATCTTTGTTTCTGAATAACGTTTGCATAATCAGGACTGACACAGGTATTTTTCTGCTCTGTCTAATCTCAGTGCCTTCTGCAAAAAATACCAAGTGATTCTCTACAATCTCTATTGGCTATCTGGACAAAAGGCTCTTTGTGCACTGCAGGACCAAAAGCTTTACATACAGTAAATATTTGAGCTGAAGGTGTGCTACTGATAGATTTGTGTGCACCATCGTTATTCTGTGCTCTTCATGTTGTTGGCCTGCATCCCACTTTGTGGCCCAGTAAAGTATATGACTGCTCAGAAAGCTCTGGAGCAGGAAAGAACCTGCTGCATAATACACAAACTGCAACAGATGATTGCTACTTCAGACAATAAAAATCTTGTTATTTTTAGTAGGTGGGAGAATGTATGCTTCTTGTACTACATAATGCACTGTAATGACTCACAAGACATGTTTAAATACTAAAATGCCATCTCAATTTACTTCGGATCCACCTAGCCAGGTCAATATATAAAAAATATGACCACTTTAAAGAAAAAAAAAATGAACAAACATAGTCAACTAGATATTTTTATGAAAGGGCAAACAGCTTTGATGGACCTATTATTCTACCTTAATTTTAGGAGACAAAGCAACTGCTTCAGATACGTGCAACTTTTAGGCAGCAAAAATATATTAAATTAATTCATTCCTTATGGGTGTTTTTGTTTCTCTGATAAGTACCTTTTTATAGTTGAAGAAAAATACCCTTGAGAATGAGAAAAAGAGGCAGAAGGCATGTCTTTGTTAGAGTGGAATTTATTTCATTTGTGGAGACAAACAAGTTAAATTTAAGTTACTTCTGCTGCCATTACTTGCCTAAATCCTCCTTTACCAAAAGAATAGCCCCATTGTAGTATCACTGGTATTAGCTAAAGGGTTAGGTAAATAAAGCTGGCAGAGGTGACAACATGATATAACACTGTTCTTTTCTCAAATACCATATGAATGTGATTCCTATCATGTTCTTCTTCCACTTAAGTGTCAAAAACAAGCCAAAGATCTCAAAATCTCAGCCTCTGTCTCATGACTAGAATGAATACCCAATCCTGTACATGATGAATAAAAACTGAGCCATGTGCATTAGATCATTTCAGGATCAAAACAAAAAGCATACTTGAATCTCTACCAGGGATTTAACTCACAGAATTTCTAATAGATATTCTGGAGCAATATCATGCTATTTATTCTCTTCCTGTAGTTTTGGCAACTTTATTCCTGCAATATGGCATTTCTAAGAATAATTTTTCAAACTTGCTTTTACAACAAGCAAGGTTATTTTTTAGTATTAAATTAGATAATGGGAACTTCCAGATGCCAGACCAATCTATGTCTGGCAAATAATGTGCCCCATGTGGCCCATAATTAACCCATACTCTATAAGATGTGCCCCAATGACTTAGCAGAACCTTCTTTGAATGAGAACAAAAGACATTTACACCTAATTTAAGGACACAAATTAATAAAACTGAAATGGAACCAAAGACTAGACCCATCAATACTGTCCTCTATATTGATATTTCACCAAGCAATCAGGGGATTTTTAAATTCTATTTGGGGATGTTTTTCTCAGAGAAAGGAGGAAGAGAAAAAAGCAGAGAAGGGCTAGAATTTTTTTTGTTTTACCATGAGTATTGGAATGGAGAACTTTGAGCTAAGATGTCATCTGGCTTTTAATTCATAACCATAATCAACAAAATAGTGATGCCAGGATAGAATTCTTTAATCAATGCTGTAAGAGTTTCTATGAGATGTATGATTCTATTAAAAAAACTGTATTGGCTTTCTCAAGAAATTACATGACACAGTTCCCTAGTGTGAGGTGCCGGGGATCAGAGAACGCTTCAGGTTGGAAGGAAGCTCAGAATGTCTCTGGATCAGCCCCTTGGTCAAGGCAGGCTCAGGCTTGTGGTCAGACCAGAGCACTCAGGGCTGGGACCAAATGGGCTTTCAAAACCTCCAAGGACAGGGACCACAGAGCCCCTCTGGGCACTGCCTTCGCTGCCTGGCTGACCTCATGGCAAACAGGGTTCCTCCTGTGTGTGGTTTGCTTCTCTCTCGTTCCAGTAAATACCTGCTGGGTCTCACCCTCCCACCACGCCCTGCTGTCCCAGCACTTTCCCAGGCCCTGCAGGGCTGCTGTTGGTCTCCCCTTGAAGCTGCCTCCACCCCAGGCTGAATACCCATTATTCATCTGCAGCAAGTCCACAGTGTGTGACACAAATCATCATAAATCCTCCTGCACTTGGACAAACTCCGGCTGACATCACCCCTAGGTGTGTCAATCAAAGAAAATGCTGACAAGTGACATGGAAGCTCCAATCGCTCTGCTTCCATCAGATGGACTCCAAGAACCAAAAATTTACTCCAATTCCTAATTCCACTTTCCTTCGCGGCAGCCTCCAGCAGCACCTCAGGCATGCCACAAGAACCAATGAATTTTTTGTGCTGTATTAAAACATGCTGTAACTCTAGGCATCATTATGACTGTAAGAATAGTGAGTTGATTGTACAAAACAAAGTGGTGACTGCATTACAGCTTCCCAGTGCCAAGAACATGCACCTGATGAGGGAAAAGGTAACACACAAAGTCTGGTACATTATCCTTGCAGAAATTATCTTTTACTATGAGTGCAGTCTGATGTGTAATTTCATACCTTTCTACCCACCTCTAGAGAGGCATCAAAGGTCTAACAACTCAAAGGTTTTTGTGAGGATATGAAGAATATAATGATGAGTTATTTAATGAGTACATTCATTTCTAGCCCATTGTACAATGTCCTATTATATATTATAATGGAAATTATCTCTGTGTGTGCTTTTTGGCTTCCTCCACCATGACACCAGCCAGCCACCCTTAGGTAATCATGTCCCTGCTAAACCAGACACAGATGGCTTCTGCATGGAGGCAGATGAGGAACTTTCTTGCATCCCATTCCACCACCTGGCTCAGAAATATGATAACAAGCAGCCAGGGATACAGTCACATCTGATATTGCTACAGCCACTCTTTCTACCATGAATATTTATGATTGAAATTTAACCAAAACATGGATACACTTTTGCATATGAGAGGCAGAAAGCAGCATTGAAACAAAAGTAGTTCACATCCTGCTTTTAAGACACTGGTCTCAAATTTCAGTTTAACAACACATTTCAATTTTTTTAGCATGATCCTAATTGAACCATTCAGCCTCTCTTACCTGCATAAAACAATTGAAAAATACCCTTTTTGATGCCCACTCTTTGTTTGCTGTTGTTGTTTTATACTGTCAGACACTTGGGGAAAACACATTACTTTTCTCCTTGCAGGAGCTACACAGTATGGAAGAGTAAATCTGGTTCAAGTAGATGTTAATTAGAAGGGCTTTAGATCCCAAAGTTGAGCAGGATAAGTGCATAGCACACAGCAGAAATCAACAGCCTGAGGTTCCATCCTGGTGTTTGGACAGGGGTTTAGCTCTGCTCCAGCACCTGAGCTCAGAGCATTCCCCCCAGCACCTTATAGCCTTATGGAAGCTATAGCATGAGCTGCATTCAGTTTAACTGGTGTTCTAAGCAATAATGCTGCACGAGCTTAAAGAGCAATATGGAAACCTGAAGATGAATGAGGAAACACAGGATACAAACAGTGTGGCAATGGAATAAACTATCTAGTAAGATTAACTCTGCATTTAAAACCTTTCAGCATTCCACTGGTCACTGAACAAGGAAGGACAATTTAGGAGTGCTGTTGGCATTCACAAAGCCATTTGTAGATTTTTACAGTTCTGGACACACTTTTTATTGGATCTAAGAAATAAAGTTACTCTGCAGCAATTCTTCAAGAGGACTTAGTGAACAAATAGGGTGGCAGGAGTGAGAGGTTTTGGTGAAATATAACATTTAACACTCCTTTGGTAGTCTGAGCACTCATAAGGAAAACAGAAGTTAGCCAAGAAAGCAATTAAAGCTTCAAGCCAAATCCTCTGAGGGCATAAATCAGTTGCACTACTTGATACAAGGTGAAGAGCCAGTCCTGAAATGAATTCACCCTGCTGCTGTGTTATCAAAGAACTTCTATTCACCTCTCCTGCTCACCAGCGCTTGAAAGGAAGCATCCCATGAAGTATATGCCAGAACCCACACAATATATCTCACTGCATTTCCTCATCCTATCCCTTCTGCTGATGACCTCTGGACCCTTCCTTTCAAATCCTCTGTGTTCTGATACCCCCACAGCACAAACATAGTTACCTATTTCCTACAGAAATAAACTTTGTTCAGTAACCATGGACATAGCTTATCCAGCCAGGAAAACACAAAAAACAACTGTCCATTGTGAAAAAAATGAAAACACTCCTGTTCCCATTCAGTGACCCCATCCCCACTGACACCAGAGCAGCAATTTTTCTTATCTGAGGAAACATGACCACATGGGAGAAGATTACACGCTGGAATATTGCAGTCACATTGAGCAATACCTTTCTTTTTCCTCTTCTGTAATCACAGCACTGAAGGATAGATCTGACAGGATTTTATTGACACAGACTTTTTATAGATCCAGTTAAAAGGTCCCCAGACACTCATTCAGCTTCCTGTACATATAGTACAAAAGCACTGCGGAATCACTGTTAATGAAAATACATTTTACTGTGAATAAGCAGGGCAGGAGAGAGGGGAATTCCAAAAGACTTTAGCAGACACCACTTGAGTGTGGCACACAACCTGTGTTAGTTTGCCATAACCAAACAGGAATACCTTCTCTTATCATTAAGAGAACTGTAAGACATGGCCTCAGTCCTTAGCCTGCATCTATCTGATTGAACTTTGGCATACATCTCCTTCACCTCATTTCCCTATCTCAACAATAAAGACTGGTTCCTTCACTTCATCTATCTTGTCAAATTAGACATGTACATGAACCCTTTCACCCTGAGTAATGTGGTTGGAATAATGTAAGAGAGCCCTAAAAGCCTTGTATCCAGCCACAAAGAGATCCCTGCAGTGAAACACAGAAGCCACTAAGCTACTTACAGAAGCAGCACACTACATCACATAACAGTGTGATGTCAGCTGAGCTTCCACAATTATGTAGATTAATTATAACTTTAATTTTATGTACTTTTAGATCCTTATTCTGAAGAATTCAGAGAACTATCACCATAATAGCATCAATACTAGTTTAAATTGGAAAATAACTGCTTCCTTAGCCTCTTGGTTTCACACATTTATCCACTTTTGGAGCTGGCTTTTTTCTATGCTTTAAGGTAAAAACAAAACACAACACCAGTGAGTCTTGCTAAAATGGGAGCAAATTCCCAACAGCTTTTGTGCTATGGAACAGTGGGAAAGAAATACACATACACACACTTTTCCCATTGTAATGAAGCGCTAACCATACTTGTTTTTGAATAGGGCAACAGCAAAAACAGTTGAAATTTGAAATGTGACACTTGGCACACACATTGTCCTTAATAAGAAGTACATGGTGTGCTGTGTTTGAGGAAGACACGAGTTTTGCTTTTTTTTTCCTCAGTACTAATTGACTGGAAAAAGAAATCCCTTCCAATTTTAACAGAGCCGAATAAAGCTGTGCCTTTCTGACAACACAACAGTTACCTTTAACTAGATTGACAAGCTCATGGGCTGCTGAAAAGATTTGTGTGAGGGAAATGTTCATAGATAGATAACATCATACTGTCTGATTCATAAAGTGATAGAAACCTGAATAAAATGACCTAAAAGTGGTGACTGATCCATCACAGACCAAAGATTGGCTCTTGCAGCTCAGACTTAACTCAATCTAAATCACAGATGGAGTCAGAACACCCATTTCTTCTGGAAAAACTTGTGATTGTCTGCAAAGTTCACTATGCCCTGAACTGCCTTTTCACTGAGCTGGAGGCCTTCATTCCTCTTCTCCAGTCATGAATTATTTGGAAATTATGGTTCTGGATGTCCCAATTCCTTTGTAAGTAAGCTTAAGGCCCCTTTCACAGTACTGCCTGTGGAGAATGAAATGCTGTTTTACACTGGATGCTGTTGCTACCACCCTCACCTACCTTCAGAGTACAATTCTCCTGCAAGTTACAGAACAACTATTTTCACAGAACTCTTCTATTTTTAACCTATTTATGGCCATGTTTATTCCTTCATCTCTGTGGCCACCAGAAGGTCACATCCACAGTGCACTTATTCTGATCTGTCTCATTGTGAGAGTGGTCCCTGAGGAGTCTCCTTATCCTCTGGATCAAGGATTTGAAAGAGAAAAGCATGGCTATACAAGGCCACTTACACACAGTGTATGCCACGGGGGCCATCAGGATCCTGAGCTATTATTGGATCAAACCACAGGCCCTGAAGATTACAGGACAAGACAGCAAGACAGCAAGCCAGAACAATGTCATGACTTAAACGATTTGGAACTTCATCATGTGTAATCCGGAAACATGGTCATATAAATTTCTCAGTTTATGGACACCTGAAGGAATCAGGCTGGCATGGAGGACCACCAGTCTGGGTATCTAGGCTCTATCATTTCTAGAGAGATCAAGTGCGGCTCAGATACAAATGAGCATTCATTATAATCTAGATGTGTCAGAGTAATCTGTCCAGGCAGAAACAAGAAAGGGAATATATTTACAGGATTGTGACCATATATGTCACTCTTATTTAATGTTGTCTTTTAGTCATGGAAGCTGCTCTTGTACAGATTGCTCCATAAATAGTTGTAACTTCCACCCTCACCCTGTAACCAGTCTAACACTTTGCAAACTCCATTTCACCTGCCCCATGCAGCACCACAGTAAAAGCTCAGCAGAGTATGATCTTTCTCACTCATGGATCTTAGCTGGTTAAGTTTCCAGTTCAGCAGATATAAAACATTGCTAGTGCTCATAATTTAACATTGCAGCAAGCCAAACCCAGGTTCTAACCAGAAAAACAGACACCTCATGCGTGCTGCTCTAACTTTCCAGCTCAAATAATTGTCTTTTGTCTGCCAACACAGGACACATGAGTAAGACATTGGCACTGAACTGAAAACTGCAAGATCAGTTATCAGAGTTTGCAAGCTTTTCTTAGCAACAGAAAAGGCAACCATCATTTTCTGTCTGTGCAGGATCTCAGCACAAACAAGCCTCTTTAATTTCATGAAGAAGAGAGAATTTTTCACTCACACGAGAGGTCACGTACAGCATTCTAGCAGTGCTGGCTGGATATAATCAAATATAGAAGCGCCCACTGCCTCTGTCTTCTTTCACTTCTTCATTTCCCATCCTCTAGTCACTGACAACTTCAGCTAATTATAGCTACACTTTCTGCTACTTTTTGATTGTTGATTGCCTTTGAAACTGATCCTAAGAAGGTCATGTCCAACACCATTATTTGGTCTGTACCAAAATCCTAGCATCTCCTTGCAACGCTCAATCTAAAGTGTCTGTCATTGCTGTGAGTCTGGGATAATACTCTAAATCCTGATCCTTTTGCTGAAGCTTTCCAAATTAAGAGAAAAATATTTTTCTCACCTGCAGATCTTCCTAAGTCTTAAAGATACTTGTGAGGACTGCAAGTTAGCAAAGGATCAGGACTCAAATCTGGGATGTATGTACTAGGACAACTCTATTCTCCATATCTGCTGAAAAATGTCATTAGAAGGCATCCACTGTGGCAGAGCCTTTAGTCAGAATACAGGTTTAAAGGCAAGAAGTGATGCCAGGGATGCTGGCAGGAAGTGTCATAAAGCTGTGCCAGAGAAGAGGAAAAGCAGCTTAGTGAGATCACAGAGGTAATCTTTGACTTCCACCATTCTTAGTGTTCAGCCAATACCAGATTGGTGGCAACACATGATAGAAAATCCTGGGGATGAAAAACTGTAGCAATTACCACCAAAATGCACACTCCACCATGACACATGTGTCATTTACATCTTTCAGTACTCTCAGTAATTGTTCCAGCCTCAAAACACAGAAGCAAAGCTAAATTTTCTTTATACCTTTCCTATTCTTCTTGATCTGTCATGATTTAAAATTCAGAGTATAATAGATCTGTACCTATGTTTTTATCCACCATTGCAGGAAGAATAATTTTCTGGAGAAACACTTAAGTGTTACAGAAATGGTGAGAACCATACTATAATTCCCAGGTCTACTCCTGCTGATGATGGTTAGGACCACTGTAACAGACCAAAAGAAGGGAATCTCAATTCTGATGTGCTGCACAATCTGCAGAAGACTTTAGTCTGTTCACTTTGTGGTTTACCTCTTTTGCTAACCTTTGACACAAAAAATTAGTGTCCAATCACTCATACTAATTAACCCCAAACTCACAAAGCAGAACACCTTTTCCACCAGGCACTGCTGAAGCTCAATGTCAAAGCTTCAGACATGCCTTGGTTCCAAGCTCTTGCTGCAGTACCAGGCCTCTTCAGCTTGGGAGCCAGACCCATGGAATCACCTGGGCTTTTGCAAATCAATATGGCATAGTGTCTTTTGTTTAAAATATACACACTCCTTTGCTGCTGAAAGAGAGCATTTTGATATAGTTATATTGGTAATTCTGAATTACAAGTTCTTAGAAAGAGATATTAAAGACCATTTAAGTGTTGGTGCTTCTTGTTGAACTTAGTAGGGGATGAGGTTGCTCACCGCTTTGCAGATTTCCCCTTATTGTACAGAAACAAAAGTGTGCTCACTAAATGGTTGTAAAACTTCATTGTGCCTTACAGAGTTTTAGAATAGTTTGCACAGAGGGGGATTGAGGGGAAGACTGTTGGGTTTTGGCTAGAAAATTGTATTGCAGAACAATGCTAATCAAACTACTAATGACTATCCCATGAACAAGCATGGCCAGCATTGTTCTCTGCAAAATATGTACCAGCATTGTTCAGAGACACTAAACGAGGAGTCTTTTGGCTACAATTCACAGTGCAACATGTCATCATAATATCATTCTGAGGAAGAAGGCCTAATGCTTTGGAAATCTACCTGAACATTATTGGTACCTCCTCACTGGAAACTAAGATATCAGCAATGCCACTTTTTGCCAGCCTTTCTCCCTCCAAAGCAAATATTGTGGACTACAAGAACAACTGTTCAATTCCAGCTAAATGAGCAACAGGTCAGCTCTAAGTATAATAACTATAAGCCCTAAACATAATAACATAATAAGACATTCCTAAACATCCAAAAGATTGTGTTTCATGAATAAGCTGCCTTAAATGCTATTTAAACAAACTTGTCCACCACTAATACCAATGTTGACATTGCCCTGGATTTATAATGCATTTTCAAAGGTCATTAATATTGTCAACATCAAATATTCAGCATTTCTTCTCTGAAAGGAGAGGATTTTTGTTTTCTTGTATTTGACCTGACAGTATCAAACAGAAAAATTTCTCTTTTTTTTCTGCAAACACTTTTGACTCAGTTCTTATTCAAGACAAAAATAAACTACATATACTCTGAAACCCCAAACATCCCACCAGGCAGGAGCTCACTTTTCTAAGCAATCTTTGTCTTCTATAAAGACAAGCAATTTTGAATCTTTCTAGGAAGTTTTCTAAATGCGAGCTAGCTTGTGCTACCAGGACACTTGGTGTTATGGAAAAAGAATGCCAGATGCAGAACAACCAGGCAATATTGCATGTGTGCCCTTCAAGATATGACAAATGCTTTTGCTCTCCACCCTACTGACATCAAAGCTCCCTACAGCCCACCATTATCACAGCTGAGCACCAAAGCAATTGCTGAGTTTCCTTTATTTGCTCCAGCTACAAAGGAAGGAAACATTATTTCTCCTACAGAGAGCCCATCTTAATGTCCCTAATGAACATCAGCTAAGACACATGGAAGGATTCCAGGAATGCTGGAGACAAAAGCATGGAAGGCCTGGAGCAGGTTGTAATGGTTGTTGGTGAGGCAGGTCTAAGTAGAGATGATTCCTGTTGCCTCATATCAGACTGATCCTGAACACAGACCACATTGAAGAAAACGTTATTTGTTTTCCCACCAGTTCTCACTCCTTAATCTAATCTCTCTTCTCCAAAATGGGTGTTTCCATCTGTAGTCCTCTCATAGGTCACAGGGTGCCAAGGAGAACATTTTCATTTTAACATGGAAATTCTACAAACCAAAACACTGGATGGGAGTTATCACTGAGTCAGAGCACCACAGACCAATAACCTGGCCTAAGTGTTCTCAGTACCATGGGTGGTGGCATTCACATCTACCTCTACTCAGATCTTTACCTTGTTTACAACAAATAATCTTATTACAGTTTGATAGAAGAAGCCATAACATCTACTGAACACGACTGGATGAATTTATTTTAAAACTATTCTAAAATGTATTGAACATGAGATGCACACAAAGGTCATTAAAACTGAATAGGACATCTTAAAAAGACCCCAATAACTGATGAAAAAAAACCAGTGTTCAAAAATGCCCACTTGACTACAGACCTGTGGCTCACTCAACAGCTGCTGGAAAAGGTATTACAGGACTTGCAGACTCTTGCAAAAATTCTACTTCGGAAGGCAAATACCTCAGCCTGGCACAAGTTTAGAAAAATAACTAGGCCAGTACAAAAGGATGTTTACTGTATTATATTTCCCTTTTAAATCTGGGCCTTGTTTCTTTTATTAAAATAACAGTACGTATGTGCTTTATCTAGGTTAAGTTATCATTTCATCAACAAACAAGTGCTGCACAGCCCCTCCACCCAACTTTGGAAATAGCCCAAATAAAAGAAAATAACAGCTGTAAAGAAACACCTCAGCTTTATTATTTTACTTTTCTGAAGTACATCTTTTGTGTGACTCCCATGCTTTGCCCATGACACCCATTTAACAGCTGGGGTGGCTGGCTACAGGAATCCCTGAATCTGCCTCACACTTGCCTTTATCCACTTGGCTGTCTCACAGACAAACCAGGGGTTCACAAACCAAATGTATCATGAGGGTCTAATAAGCATATTTATATCTGGAGCTGCTATTCTGGCTTTCAGCACAGCAGGTAAGGCTGGTTTTGATAGCTCACAGCACAGAAATATATCTGTTATGTGGTATACCCTGTGGTATACCCTGAGAAGCTGTTGTTAATGAAGAGGTACTCAGCCTTTGAAACCACTAGCTTTCTTTCTTGAGAAAGGTGACACAAGGCAAGAGAACAGGAGAGTACAGGGCCACTTCTGCTAAAGCAAAAAGATAATGCAAAACCTGGAGTTCTAATCTCACGTGCATAAGTTGATGTCTAAGGAGTATTATATATATCCTGTTGTTTGCTATACCAACTGGAATTTTCTTCACTCAGAAGGTTCTTAGCTACATGAGTACAGCCCCACATGGTTTTAACTGGGGAGGATGACACTTATGACAGAGGGTCTCCACTACACCAGTTAAATTGTGTGAGAGGGACGCTGACAACAGGGTCAAGCCTTGTGTTCCAATCAGCCCACCACAGGAAACTTCGGGCATAATAGCCAAGGGTATAGCACATTAAAAATACAGTCTGAGAAGAAAAAAATGCCATGTTCTATATTGCAGCTACCAAAACCTCCTTCCTCTCCTTTGCCATGTGCAAGTCATTGTTAGAAGAGCCTCTTTGTTCAGGCCAAGAAGGCTGGCGTAAGGAAAGGGAGGTGCCTGGTTCCTCAACATGGGATCCCATTAATATTACTGATAGACTATTCTTTAAAGAGATCCATCTGTTTCTTGTTTGGCATATTCAGAATAGTAGCTTGTTACATTTTTACAAGAATCTGTGTGATCCAAGAAAAGCAAAACCTCATGTAATGAAAGAAAAAGAGAGAATACTTATTAAACAATCCCATCAATGCTGTACAATTTAAACATCCATCTCTAAATGGCTTCAGTCTGTTCCATTCACAGCTGTCAAATTTCTTTGCTGCAGGGGGAAGGGGACAGAAGGCTACTTATTTCCCTACAGTTTTGCAAAATATGCATAGAAGTAACATCTCCTAAGTACATAATAAATCTCTTCTTGTGAGTCACTGTGAAATGCTGCCCTTCACAGCTGCATTACAAACAGGTTTCTTCACTCAAAATCCTAAGCTGCCTTGCAAGAATTTAAGCTGAAGGCAGGATCTGAGGTAGGATGAAGTCAGGTTAGGACCAGTCTATGATAGTAGGTGCCATTGTTTGAATAACAACAGAGTGGGGAAGTCTAGAAGGTATGCTGCCAAATGTCAGAGAAAAAAATGTCCCAGCATAAACACTAGGTCTTTCTTCAAGTATCAATTTTGCGATTTCCTAATAACAGAAAGGGCTTGTGTCCAGCTTGTACTATATATATATAAGATTTTTCAAATATCTGAAACAGTCAAGAGCACAATTTCTTAGTGAATGTAGCCAATATAAAGTTATTTGGAATCAAGTGCTTCTGCTAATGAAGAATTAGGCCTAACTATTAATATTATTTATCGACACTGCCCCTTCTTCTGCCTGGTACTTGAATGAACATTGTAAAAGTTATATGCCTTCTAGACTTATAAAATCATTTAAATAATTGTATTCTAAAATAGAACTAAATTATCTTTAAGGTCCCTTCCAACCCAAGTCATTTCTTCACTCAGAAGGTTCTTAGCTACATGAGTACAGCCCCACATGGTTTTAACTGGGGAGGATGACACTTATGACAGAGGGTCTCCACTACACCAGTTAAATTGTGTGAGAGGGACGCTGACAACAGGGTCAAGCCTTGTGTTCCAATCCCACAATTGTAGGATACTATTTCAAATTTTTGGGATGCATGTTATCTATTGGCAAAAATCATGCATAAGTATTTATATTATATTTTATATACTACTTGAGCAAGGCAATGACAGGATGAGGTTGCAACAACGAAAACTAATTCTGAACCAAAAGTGAGAATGTACAGTTGAGGTTTTGAACAGTGAGACCTACATCAGATAAGAATAAAAGTTTGGTACTAAGACTAGGCTTATGAGAGGTTATTTGATATTCAGAGACAATATTATTTTCAACAAGGTTTCTATGACTTCTATCACTTATTTTATGTAGCTGTAGATTCAGAACATGCCAGGGGTCAGCTGTAATCAGGCCAAGTAGATAATGCAGTTAAATGCCATTACCATTAGCCTCCAAACAATTGCTTTTTTAAAATTGCCATACAACTGTGTACAAGAAGCATTCTTCTCTTTATAGAGAAGTACTTATTCCATAGACATGAAGAGAGAGAGTAAAACTGGTGTCACATAATAGCTGCTGAAATTTTCCTGTGTGTGCAGATACAAAAATCACACATCAGCAAAATCAAATGATGGTCAGGATTCAGAAACAAGAATTGCCATTGAACCAAATTTTAGTGGCAGAACCACAAGGCGAGATGCTTCCTTTTCAGTTTCAAAATGAAAGTGCAGTTAATCGCTTTCTTGGGGATGAGAGGAGCAGGAAAACAAAATCTCCTGTGCCTTCAAACACAAGCTGCTTGTGCCTGACAGAAAGAGGAGCACAGCCCTGCCTCATGTGAAAACTCCAAGTATAAAGGGCAGCAGGCACCACACATCCCTGTTGGTCCCTACTCCATCACCAAAATCTCTCCATTGATCTTCTACAATGCCTGGTGCTCAGTCAGCCCAAAAATAACACTGGTGTTATGCTTCAAATTTGGGATTTGAAACAATGCAAAATGAACTGGTTAGCAAAAGAGTGCTACTGATTAGCACAGACAGCAAGGGATGAAATACAGAGTAGTGCTCTGTGACAATGAAGGCTAGTATAGGAGCAGGGCATTTCATCTTGTCATCTATTAGGCTAATGGGATATTCCACTAGCTGCTCTTCAGGCATTGCCAGTGTGCAATATGGCTGGAAGGAGGTCTTGGCACAGAAAACAGAAAAGACCTCTGGTTTCCAGAGCTGGAGGGATCATGGAATAGATCTTTCCAAACTACTGGAAAAAGATGCATCATGAGGCATCATTCCTCTCTGGGACTACAGAGAAGTGCTGATGGTTTGCAGAGACCACTGTTAATTCCTCCAGCTCAGAAGAGTTCTCCTCATAATAAATATATCCTCCTCAGGATATACAGACACACTTCAGTGGAAACAATGCATTTCCTTTCAGCTGTCTAGCAGTGAAGACATCTTGATCCCAGAGGCAATGTTAATCAGACTCCAAAAGAACTTCAGCCTACTTGTTATTATTTCAAAACTTTGCTTGAAAGAGAAGAAATTAAAAGAGAAAGTAAAGAGAAACCTGAGAATGCAAATATATCTACAAGTACATCCTTGACACCATTGGAGCTTCAGAATGGCTTGTGCTGGAACTTACTGTGACTGAGTAATGCACCAGAAACCCCAGAGAAGACAGGAATTCCTACACACTGCCTTCACCATTTTTAATGGAAAACTTGTGATATAGCTTATTAGCTAAATTTCATATCTACTTTAGTTATTTCTCATCTAAGATTGAAACAACAGAGTAGAGATATTTTCAATTCTGAAAAAGCTATAAACCTGTACTTAAAGGGGCAGTTTCCAATACCTACTTTCATTAGAAGTGTGATTCATCCCTGAGAACATCTACCTTGAGGAATCACAGAATAAGCTGTTTTAGAAGGGACCCACAAGGATCACCAAATCCAACTCTTAGCCCTGCACAGGACCACCCCCAAGAGTCAGCATGTGCCTGAGAGTATTGTCCAAATGCTTCTTGAATTTTATCAGGCCTGGTGCTGTGACCATGCCCTGGGGAGCCTGTAAAAGAAATTAATTTCTAGCACACCTGTAAATTTATCTACTAGTTTACAAATTGTGAACCAAAAATTGATGTGAAATACCATATATGTGGAACTTAGGAACACAAACCACAGAACTATTCCAATCTTAAGCAGATGTAGAGAAAGAAGAATCTCAAATAATATCAGACCACTCTTGCTGTTGTCTTATATCACCAGTGAATAAAGACAGTTGCCCAAAATTTATGTCTCATTATAATGCATCAGTAAAGCAACTAAGGTGGCCATACCTTAGACTTCTGGAAAGTATTGGGAGCCTGGGTTTAGAGTTGGAAGTGAGCACAGGGTTTTTTTGTAAGAAGAGACATGGTAACAACTGACAATTCATCAAAACTGAAATTATTCCCAGAAGAACTTCCTGTCCTCAAAAAAAAAAAAAAAATAGGAAAAGCCCTAGATTTTGAAATTCTAGAAATATGTCATTTCAACATTTTTAAAACAAAAACTCTTGGGTTTGTGGTTGAAAGCATCTCTTCCTGTTGAAACTTAATTTAGGTTATATTAAAAGGTTAAAAAAAGAAAAAAGAGATCACCATTAAAATGAAATACATTTGTTTGTTTCTCATATATTCCCTGAGTCCCATGCCAGGCCTAAAATTTCAAAATCAACAGAATACTTGTAGGACAAGAAAACTGTTCTGTGTACCCACACAGCAAAGGGAACATTAGCAGTTCAAGCTCTTCCCAGTTTCCTTGCAGTGCAGCTCAAAAATTACTTTTGAGAATCCCCCTGATGAATGGAAATATAGTCTAGTTCTCCAACCTTTTAAATGTTTAGAGACCTTTTTAATTTCTTTTATATTATCATGCTTTTTTTGGACAAAAACTTCACAGTTAGCCCTTAGGGGACTAAAATGGAAGAGTTACTTCAACCAAAACAACCCCAAACTGTTCTTTTAGATTAATGAAATCAAAGCATTAAATATATACACCTATATTTTACTATGGCCAGTGCATGGAAAATAGATCAGTGACTGTTGATGCTGGAACTATTATGGCAAACAGGGTTGTGAGGTTTTTTAAAGGGATAATATATTTGAAAAACTTAAGGTCAGTTAGATGTTGAACTCCTCTTTTTCAGCATCTTTTCCAATCATCTTCTCAGAAAAGCACAAAGCGCAGTAACAAGAGAAAGTTAAACTTATTTGAATCAGCTCAGGTTATAAATTTATGAACTTAAGACCAGAAAAGACTGCTTGATAAAGCAAGCTGAGTGCTTCTATAGGAAAAACTATCAAATTTCCTCTAGGTTCTTTCATACTGTGGTCCCATCACGGTATCTGACTGACGCAGTGTGTTGGCTAAAGCAAGCCTTGATGACAGCCCTGCACCTGAGGGACAGCTGAGATATTTATTTAGGCACAACTTACATATCTAGAAGGAGATGGCCACTAAGGGAGTTTAGGCACAGACACAAAGGTAACTGGCCACTGACTACAATCTAAAACCTTAAAAAACTCCCTCTGGAACTATGCATATCCATTTTGGATACAAAATCATCAGCTTTCCCTGAAATGGTTGAAAATCTGTACCATGATGTTTTTCCAGTTCTTCTAGGATTTCCTAGGACATCTCAGCTATGCAGTCCCAGTTGTGCTGCCAAACCCACTCAGCACTGAAGAGCTAGTTCTTCTTCTCATGTCCAGCTGTTCAGTCAGGCACATCTTTACCAAACTTTCAACTGGCCCACTGAATTTAGGTTTCTGCAGTGCCTGACATGACAAACTTCTTGAAATCTGGAGGGAGTAAAAAAGCTGTTTTCAACTGCAGGACTGCTATAGGAAAAAAAAATCTTTTTTTAAACAGTGTGCTAGATCATCCTACAAGGAGAAAAAAATGGAAGTTTAGATTTAAAAATCATCTACAATAATGAGAAATATCCTCAGATTTTCTTCATGGGATGTCTTTTATTTCTCTGAGTGAGTCTAGTTTATTGATTTTATTGACTGCAATAGATCAGGTCAGGAAACAGCAGCCTGCATGCTTACTTGTTTATACTTACTTTCATGAACTAAAGTACATTCTGCTCTTCTGAGAAGAGGAAGGGTTTCTTTAGTCCCCAAAAGTAAATTTCCAATATTGTAAAATAATGCTAGTAATATGAGTTGTCATGACAGAAACATGTAGAAACATTACAATCTGTAATTTTTTTAATACTTTGGCATAATCAACCCAAAATCAGAAGATACATTCAGATTAGTGCTCTAGTTATCACTACTTCTAAGAGTTCTTTGTAAGGTCTTTGTGAAATTATAGACTATGGCTCTTAAAACTAGAAAGGACTATATAGGATATTTCATGTACTTCTCTGTAGCACAACAATAGAATTTCACCCAGCTGTGTATCCATTGTGTGCTGAGGCATACCAACCCCTCTCAGTCTGCAGACTTCAAGAAATGGTAAGCTCACTGCTCCTCTTCATAATTTGTTCCAATAGCTGATAACTCCTTGTTGACATCAGAGGAGTAAAGCTAATCTAGCTGGCAACCAAAAAATACTTGGAATAGCACTACCTGTTTAAATACTGATACTCAAGATAATTAACCCTTTTTGCCAGGTCTGTTCATTGTAAAAGCAATAAGGTTTTGAGATTTAAAAATTTTTAAGCAAATTTTTGCATTTGTTTCTCATTCATTCATTTTTCTAGAAGCTTATAAAATTTGGAGGCAAATCCATGTTCTGTTTTCCATCTCCATAGGCCACAATGCTTTCAAACAATGACTGGTACTTTCTTCTGTAGCTTTCTGTGATTTTCATGCAGCTTTTTTTCAGGATAGAATGGAAGCTGCCTTCTCACAATGAAATTATTCCCATACGGATTCATAGCTGAAAGTTCATGAGAGCTGCACATGCACAAAAAAGGAATAAGAAATGTGAATACTCTTTGGGATGCCACAGAACACATTTCCAGATAAAATAATAGTCTGCATTTTTGCAGATCTTTCCATCTTCAAAGTATTGGACGTGCATCCATCATCAGATATTAAATATCCTAAGTGTTCTTTTACTGAGGTTCAGCTTCTGAGCATCACGGTCAGATTCAGCTGCTGCAGTTCCAGGGGTGACAAAAACCATTGTGTGTGACTGGCAGACTGCAGTGCACCCGACTTTGACACATACATTGCCAGCAGCATTCTTGGAAATCTCATTCCCTGGAAGAAGGGTAGGATATGGAAAGAGTGTGTGGCACAAAGGCTGACTGCTACCATTTATTAAGACCAGGTGGTCTTGATGGGTGGGCTACAACCCCCTTATCTTCCCTCCCTCTGCAGATCTGTACTTACTTTGAAGCTTTATGCTTACAAGTTCTGAGTCCTTTATTAGAAGCTGAGGCTCAGCAGCACAGAGGATTAGCCTTTATTGTCTCACTCATGGCCAGGCCTGTCTGAAGGTCCTTTTCTTCTGTAAGAAGTGGTTATTGACAGCAGAAATCCTGTGGAAGATAACTCCCAGAATACATCCGTACGTGGCAAGGAACCATGGTGCAGTGACTCCTGAGCCAACCTGACAGCTGAGATAGTCCTGAAGCCCTTGCAGAGGAGCTGCTGAGGTCCCAAAGGAGACTCAGATATGTTTATATGGCCCTGCACCCAAGTAGCCAGCCCTCACTCTAGTTCAGAGTCACCTTGATACAGCTCTACCAGCTCAATGCCTATCTCACCATGACCACAGCAACCCATGGCCAGGAACTGCCCACTGCAGGGATTGTTACAGCAATCAGCACTTCAGAAATGAATGCACAATAAAGACATAAAGAAAGCAATAATGTACTTTAAAGTTTCATGTTTAGCATCTGTTACACTGGTGAGATGGAAGCCTTAGTTTGACTGATTTGATCAAACTAAGCAATTCAAGCATCTTCTCCCTAATTTTAGGCCAAAGAAAACTGGAGCAATGCAGAAGCAGATGATAAATCAAAAGAAGAAAAATAGAAATTGAAGCTCAGTTCTGGCCTTTCATCTTTATTGCCCTTCTTTATGTGCATATGGTAGGTGTTCAATTCTTTCCAAGTCCGTATGATATTCCCTTGTGCTTCAGGAGATGTAGAGCTGTAGTTGTCTATAAAAAGGCAACCTAACAGTTTCCTGTGACTGAGAGTTGAATGTGTTATTTGTTACCAGCTGGTTCATAGATAGCTTGAGTCCATGTCTTGGCTTTAAGTGATCAAACTGACTTTAAACCACTCGCTCATGGGATGCATCCATGTATAGAGAGAATTCTGTTGCAGTATTTTATTTCTGAATTATGCCACTTGACCTTTTTTTTTCCTAAACCACTATTAAAACCAGAATCTGTAATATGCCAAACACAGACTGCAGTTTTTTGGAAAGCTGATACCAAACGTAACAGTAAATGAACCCTTCTGGAAGGTTAAAGTTGCTTTCATATAAAACATTTTCTACCAGGAAATGGAAGTGGAATGTTGAACTAAGCATTTAACTTGAAAGAACTGTGCACAGACTCCAATGGTTGCATTATATTTTAAAATGAAAAAAAAAGCAAAGGGTTTTTATGAGCATACATATTTCTAGTTTCATAAAAAGGGTATTATGGTGACAAGGCAAAATGAATCCCAGTATTTTGGATGCTTCTTTTAACCTTCTAAAACTCCCTCCCTGTCCATTAAATATTTTAGGCTGAGATTTCACAATATGGTAAAATTCATCTAACAGTTCTGCTCCCTTCACTTCCCTTGCATCCTTTCTTCCCTGACATGCAGGCCCATTCCTTCCCTTCCACTTCCTGATTTTCACACGGGTCCTCAATGAATGTAATTGGATTACTAAACCAACAGAAAGCTGTCCATGTTTTCATTTTGCTGAATTGGTTTCCCACCAGCTGGGCAGGTGAACCAGCTCCAGGGGTTGTACAGAAATCAGAGCTGGTACAGAAGCAATGATTGAGAGCAGCACCCAAGATTTTCTTGGGACACCTCAAACCCTTAAAGCCCCTATCCTACATGATGTGATTGCCTCTTAAAAATACACTTCCTGTTGGAGATGGTGGACCTGTTGCAGTAGATTCTGCAAAAAACTAATGGATGAAAGTAACCATAGCAGACTTGCCCCTTACAGAGACAACAAAGATTAATGGCAAACATGCACTGTGCAGGCACCATTGCCCATTCTCAGGAGCAAACATTCCTGCATGAGCGCAGTGACCTCATGGCACATCTTTATAGAGAGCAAACAAAAGTGTCTGTTTCCTGGGTGCAATCTTTTGCTTTGGAAGAAAATAAAAAAATGCCAACTTTATACAGTTTCCTTCAAACTTGAGTTTGATTCTGTGATCATTCAAGAAGGGGAGAAGCTATCCAAATGAGTTTGACTCACTGAGCTGCTGCTGATTTGCCAGATTCCAGTGTCCTCAAGTGTGACACAACGTTATTATTCAGTGTCCTGTATTTAAAATCAGAAGTGATTTAATCTGGCTTGCTGCCATACCACTTGCTGACATGTTGACACCATGTAAATAATGCATAGCTCTGAGACCACACCACTTTCATGCCACATGCTGGGAGAAACAGACAACGCCTGCTATTATTATTAGCCACATCTTAGATACCTTGGAAATTTGAAAAATTAACATCAAAATTACTTCAAATATTTGTAGTCTCCAGCTCCAAACTTCTTCGTTACAGCTCAAAAGGAACCTGTACATCCACTGTGATTAAAACCAGAGATTGCTGATTTCTCACATCCTTTAAAGGTCTCCCTTCTAAGATCATTTATAAATAACTGAGTTTGCTAACAGACACAAGAACAATGGCAAGACTTATATCTGCTGACTGGAAAGGCCACCATTTCAGAATAAACCTCAAAATATAACAAAAACCCAGTTCTAGACTGCAAAATTTGAAATAATTGGTATCAGACATAGCTAACAATACACAGTGTACTTCTATTCTTCAATCGTTTCAAAAGGTAAACCTACCACAATGGCATCACAGCATGCTCATCAAACCAAAGTGAAAATGTGGTTTTCACTGGGGAACACTGTAAAGCAAAAAAAGCATATTTAATATGCTACCTACTTCTCACATGAGATTCTTTTATCATCTAAATATCATGCAGCCTAAGTCCCACTGAGGGCAGACAGCAACATAAGCTGCTTTTCACAGGACATTTAACAAGATTGGAAGTTAACAT
Organism: Calcarius lapponicus; assembly: GCA_039654755.1. Lineage (NCBI taxonomy): Eukaryota > Metazoa > Chordata > Aves > Passeriformes > Fringillidae > Calcarius > Calcarius lapponicus. Next base: position 73,609,305 of record CM077465.1, on the reverse strand, counting down.
CTATATCACTGGTACCCAGCTACTGTTCTATATGCTCTTCCTTTCAATCCTCTGACTACCAAACAGAGAAGGGGATGATTGTATTTTTACCTTTTTTCAGTTTACAATAATGGCAAAATCGCTCTACTTCATTTCCTTGGGCCTGCATTGTCAGAGCAGGACTGTGATGTGCATTCTTCCTGTGAAGAACACACAGGAGTAACTGTCAAGTCAGGAGAGATAACAGAATACAACAATGAAAACCAGAAATCTAGAAGTTGGGTGGTTGCAAGAAGGAGGTTAGAAGCTGGGTTGGCTGTGTTATTGTGAAGAACCTACCTCAGTCTTCACTCTGTGGCCATCACTCTGTGGCCATCACTAGTGAAATGCAACAACAGAGATATGCATGTGCCTACTGACTTTAGATTTCCAAAACCTGAAATAAAAGAATATCTGGCTCAAAACCACTGAACCATGCAACTGGATCGTGATTTCTCAGGGCAAAACAGATGCACACATCAAAATGCCTTGCCCAAACAAATTCATTTAGAAACTTTGGAGCACAGCAAGCATAAAAAAGAAAGGGAGGGGTTCTTTTCTTTTTCTGCTCCTATGAGACAGTCAGAGCACAGAGTAATTTGATTTCTTTCTGTTCAAGGATGAATACATTGGACAACATTCTGTACTTGTCCACATTGTTCAAAAGGATCAGCATTTTGAGAGTCCCAAACCAAGACCAATTCTTTCTGTTTTCTCCATTAAGAGAACCAGGAATCTTGTGGTCTCTTTTCAAAGGAATGACTTTGTCCAGAATCTTGCCTCAGAGATTTATTTTCACTATGTTATTTAGAACAGAAAAGAACACTGGAATGACTTCCTAATTTCTTTAGTAAATCTGTTCTTAATCTACTTTACTCCAAGCATTTCACAGAGAGTTTCTTACATGATGTTCTACTCAGAAGTTCTGTAATTACACACACAGTGGTAAAACTTTCTCTTGACCAGAAAAGACCAGCAGTAATTGCAGTAAATTGAAAGGAAAAGTTTGGGCAAAAGAGTAGGATGGATGAGAAGACAACTTGGTGCTTAAGGTGTGATTTCTGTTCTAACAGCTTCTCTGGGTAATGGAGCTGCCCCTCACAGAGCAGTGACAAAGCCTGTCTTGTGGAAGTTTTCTACAGTTTTTGTTTTGCCTGAGGTTTGGATTTCACAAGGCTAACTAGATTGTCCTTGTCTAGGAAACCCTGGGGGTGAAGCCAGATGGTGTCTGAGTGCAAACTGCAAAGACTGAAAGTGGAGAAAGGGTAGTGGCTGAAAACCAGGGAATAAAAGCCACTGAACTAGATGAGTGGGTAAAGCACAACAAGTTAACAAGAAGTTATGAAGTGGCATGACAAGGGTAATGAAGTGTGCTTTTCATAGGCAAAAATGTAAGTATTTTGAGGGGAATGTCAAATGTATTTGGGCCTCTTTTCTAAAGTCCACTCAAAGCTTCCTTTAGCACGGTATTCCCTCTTCCTTCTCAATGATTTCTTATAATAATTCTGTTAGCTACAGAAAATTCCTCTAAATTCTTGTTGCTATCTATATACCTCTATATGCAAGAATAAATTATTCCAAACAAGTCCAGTACTAGACAAGTAGCAAGTAAAAATAGCACAACTTGCACATTCTTACTAAGAGCCAGCTCAGCAGTCAGCAACACTGCCTGAACAGTCAACTATAAAAGCTCTCGTTTTGTGATAACCTAATTTGACTATTTCCTCTACCAAAATGTCCTATTTCATTGACTTAAAATGTTCAGGTCAGTCCCCTATTTTGTGCAGCTGAAGGTGCGTGCACACTGAAAGAGCAGATTCTAGCAGCAATGGGTCTCTTTGGAGGAAATGGTGCACTCTTCCTGTCATTGTGGTTTCCCAGTGGTGGAGGTGGAAGGAGCACAGCAAACAGAGACTCTGACACATTTAAAGGCAAGTTTTCTGATGGTGAATGTTTCTAGAGTTTTATCTGTTTATATTTACAAACTTGAGCATATGTGGTTTCACAGAAACATTCAAAAGGGAAGAGAGAGGAGACGATCAGCACATGCCTGAGCTGCTGCCTGTGTTGGTTGAGAAGGGTGTGCTGGGTGCCAGGCCAGGCTGGCAGGGCAGCACTGAGAGCTGTGGGACACAGCTGGGGATGCCAGCACAGCTGTGGCAAGAAGCTGGGTGGAAGGGCAGAAAATGCACCATTTGTACCTGAGCCAAATCAGAGCCCAGGACAATTAATTTCCTTGCTTTTAAGTTCTGTCATTTGTAGAAAAGTTTCAAGTGACACCCAAAAATAGCATTCTTTTAATACACATTAATGATTATTATCCTATCCATACAGAATTTTGAAAATTTTCTTTGATAAGCAGTGCTAGATTTTTTAAATTTTCTACTGCCAACATTTTAGGTCACTTCTAAAAAACATGCACAATTCCACACAGGTGTAATCTCTGCTTGATTGTTTACAGTTCCAGTGTTATACCCTTACTTATCTGTTCTCTTTGGCTAATGTGGCTTGATGATTTCACTCTGTGATTTCTCTTTTCAATCATATACATCAGATAGCAGATATTTATACTTCCCTTCCCTACATCATGTGACATTTCATAATGCAGTGATAACATGGCAGACTTGTTTTTTGATCAACTCTACAGCATATCTTAGAAATCAGCACTAATTTTTACAGTATAAATTAGGGAATGCAAGGTATTTATGGCTTGAAAATATTGAATTCTGTGTTACATCTGTAGAAACACAGTACTCAGTCTGAAGCTTCATTTGTTATTTAAATCTAATTCTATTTCTGAAACAGCCTCTTTAAAACTGTATCTGCTTCATCTCTGTGCCAGGCTGGTCTCTCTGATATGACTGATGCTTTGGGAGACATTGCCCTGAAAGGAGACTGCGCTTGCAGCAGAGCACTTGAAAGCCAGTGCGCCACCATCCATCTTCTCCTTTACAGCATGTGCTGGGATAAACAATGGGGCAATCAGACACTTACTGAGGCTGCATGAAAAAGTGGTGAATCAGACTTTCATGGAAAACTTGGGGTGAGGGTGCTAGGTTACAATTTTGAAGGTGTTCAGTGTTCCAGATAAATGTATACTTAGCTTTTTGTAAAGAGTTTAGATGTCAAGTGCGCTTACTTCAGCTGAAGGTGACTGCTTTCAAACACCTCAAAACTGCAAGAGGCAACTGCTTGAATGTCAAGACATGCTTAAAAATCTGAGCCCCAGCTTTTGATGAGCAGTAGTCTCAGTCTGCCAGCTCAGTTTAGTCTTGAGCTCTCCACTGTATGTGTTGCCTGCCTACCCACTAGAAGTAGGTCATTACCACCCATTTGAACAGTAACTCAGAGTAATGAATGGGAAATATCCCTCTTGGCCTGTATTGGAAGTTTTGACAGAGAGGTAAAAAGCTAACTATGCCTTTATAACCCTATTATCCTAACCCTCCAGTCTTACCAGTCTTCATACCTCTAATTAAGCCTGCAAAAAATAAATACCTTACTGACAGTTTTTCCTCAGGCTTGGTATGAGTAATCTGACCACATCTGGAAAATTGCTGTGAAAAAAGATGTTGTGAAACAATTTTTCCTTCTAAGAGATTTTTTTTATTCTAAAGATATCAATTTTTTAAATTAAAAAAAAAAAACTAAAACATTCTAAGCTAGAGTCTGTGTGCCTGAAACTAGAGCAAAACCTACATGCTTCAGTTACAATAAAGTAAATTTTATCAGTGAAAGATCTAGCAAGTCAAAGTCCTTTCCTTTTCCATTCCAACTAAATCATACATTATTTGGGGTAGAAATTTGGCAGGAAACTCTCTTGTATTATCCCTAAATTGTGGCTGGACTGATTTCTTTATCCTTTTTTGATAGATGGATGTCTAGCTGAGCCCTGAATATCTTTAGCAGTCCTGATTCCAAAGGTTCATTTGTCAGCTGGTTTCCTTGGCTGTAAGTTCTTATGTTTATAAACTTTTCCCTGATATATAATTCTATTTTTTTCCTCACAATGCTTCAAGCCACTTCTTGCTTGCTTGCTTAACTAATGAGAATAATCAAATATCATCTCATTTTCATTGTCTCTCTATTTCAGACAATAAGAAGTTACTTTAAACTTCCTGGAATTAACATGATTGAATTAATCTCAACAGCATACCATGGGCCTTATTTTGCAAGCCTACCATCAATTTTCTTACATAGCTCAAGCTTTAGACAACTTTTTAAAACAAGTATCTAAAACCAGTTACAGTACTTCAGCATATAACCATAAAAGACCATAAACAAGACTAAAGTTTTCCTTTCTCATTATGTATATTTTCATGGATTATGTTGTATAAATTGTTATAGTAGCAGATTATGTGAACCTTTCATGATTCTAGAAAATGTAAGAGTCTGTAGAGCTGAAAAATATCAGCGCTGCAAAAAAGAATGACACTGATTGTTGAGAAAACAGTGTGAGAGACTGACTCTAGAGAGCAAAGAAATTGCAGAGTACATCAGAATCAGTAATGTCACTGAGCTGGGAGGCTGGTGTCTTTGTAACCCCTCCAAGACACTTAAGTAAAGACAAGGAAGGAGAGATTTGTTTCAAAGGGAATAAAGACAACTTCTAGAAAAGGACAGTAGGCTGTGAATTGCCATTTTTGAAAAGGAAGTATTTTAGGAGCTGATGGGGCATCTAAAACTGGCTAAAATGCTTTGGGAAACTGTTTCTACATTGGATACCTACAGCAGATTGTTAGCCATGCAGAACCAAGCTGTGCCTCTCAGTTCATGGCTGAGGACCCTGAGATAAAGGAGGCTGAACTGCAATTTGAATGCAGAAAATGGTAAAGTGAGCTAAGTCCACCTTTCCTCCAAACAATTCCTACCCACTGACAGGTTCTTCCTTGGTATGTGCAGGGTTCTGTACATTCCCTCCCAAGGTACCCAGTCATGGTCCTTGGCACATCTTTTCTGGATAAATTCTACTGGGTGCATTAGAACACAGAAATTCTCTGGTAGACTTAGCCCTGGGTTGGATTTTCACAAAATGCTAATTAAATCAAAAGTATTGAGCACCTGATAGCTTCTGCGAATTCCTCTAAACACATATTTATCCTGTCTTTGAACAACTGACTGCAAGGGACTGGTCATTGCAACTTCATGGCTCAGAAAACAGGATGCATGATCACCCAGAAAACTGGATCAGGATAGGATGACTCTGGGAGACTTTTCTATTAACAGGATGAGCACTTGGGTCAGACTGCGTTTGCTCAAGCTTCCAGACACATCACATTCCCATCAAACATGCTCAGATGACTAGTGGGAGCTGTACCAGAATGTGTCCCATGCAGTTATTAGTCTAATTTGCCAAGGCATTCTCACACTACTAACCTGGCATGCATCTTTCTAGCTACCATGTAATTGTTTACATTTTGTCAGTAGTTACACAGTACCAAATGTGCCAAGACCATTCAAATGTTTTTGACCATTTCTCTAGTTCAGTTACACCCATGAAAAGTTACTCAGCCAATTCCAATTCTAAAAGAGCTGCTTATCTGGCCATTCATCCTTGTAGTGACAATTAAATAAGTTGTTTTAGAGTAGGAGTGTTATGACCACTGAATATGAAACTCACAATTGCTTCAGAGCTGACCTTCCCCAGGTAGCTTTTTGCCACTATGCCATTTCCTCTGAGCTGTGAACCATTTAACCCCTGCACGTGCATTGGGAACAGGGTGTTCAAGGAACACTTAGTTCTTCTTAGTTCTAAAAGTGACTGTAGAACTGTCACTTTTAAGATGTGAGAAATGTGGTTGTTTTCTTAAATAAAGGAAGTGTGAGTAATTCTGTGAAGCCACAAAGACCAAACTCTGCATACACATTTGCTCCAACACCTCACATCATTTTATGTTTTGAAGTTCTGATGTCCAAAATCACATTACTAAAATTACAGTGCTATCGAGTCTATCTAGGAGAATTGTTTTCCTGACAATGAGGATAAAATTTCCCAAATCAGAAGAACACTTGCAAGTTTTCTTATTGTGCTTCCATCTGTCTTCTTAATAATTTCCTGCTAAGCATTACTACTATATACAAACCCCTGGCAATATTGCTCCTGTATTGAAGAGCCACTAGACGCCAGCTGACTTTGAGAAAAGTTTGGACTTCCTGGGATATCTGTTTTTGCATTTAGATTTGTCTGTCCCACTGTATCCATAACTGGAGGATGCTGCAGGATGCCACATACCTGAATGTGTACCTGGAACATGTAACTGCAGGCTTTGATAGAGGTAGACAGACAAGCCTGCTCTCTGATGGAACTGTCCTCTCAGGTACAGCTGCATGGATGTGCAGTCTAGAGAAAAGCACTTTGAAGTCACTCCTGCATGAAATATTTGCATGGTCATTAGGACAGCAGGAAACCTCGTGCTCCTGGGCTGCTGCCTGTTATCAATCTGCTCCAGGAGATTGAAGCACAGGTCATAGTAGGCTCAATGAGAAGTTGAGCACCGTGACCTTGAGGAAGCAACTAAGGACAATCTGTATATGGCCAAACCTCTGGCCACACAGGCCACCCACCTGAGCCTTGCAAAGCAACAAGGCACCCCACCACACACCTGAGAGAGCCAACAGGCGTATGGGACCCCAGGCTCAATCAGCAGAGAAGATAATCAGCTCACCAGCAGTACACAGACCCATGTGGATGCTGAAGCTGTCAGGTCCTGTCTGGCGATATCAGTTTCAGAAGCACCCATGGGTACTAGTACACCTTGCTGTTCCTCACCTCCTGACCAGAACACCTTGCTGGAAGGCCTAAAGTGCTCTCAGGATGGGATAACTAACCTTCAAGTGCTACAGAATCATCTACAGCCTACAAACAGGCTCACACCTACTTTCACATCACATCTAAGGGCAGTGATGATTTTGAGGCCAGAATGCCTTATTTTAAAAAGGGAATAATATCTGAAAGCATTCTTTTTCAAGGTTCAGAAACTCTGAATCTTGCCACCTTTAGACAAACCCAGTTAAATATGGTGACATTTCAGGTATGAGCAGCTTTCTTATATATAATTTGAGGATGACAGAACATATGTTCTTAGGTGGGTGAAAGGAGAAAAATCAGGCCAATTAATTAATTTGCTGAATGCTTCTTAGTGTAGTTCAGGAGAATCAAGTTCTAATTTGAATGAGGTGTCAGGGAGACTAAAAGCCTTGTTAATACCAATACCTACATATAGTCACTAATGTAAATGAAATTTATTCTAAACCAATTCTGGCCACTTAAGTCTGTGGTAAAACTTTCACGGACAAATATGGAAGCAGGCTGAGACCTCACAGAAGCTCCTTTTAAAGAACTTCTAAACTTTCACCTCACCTCTTTAAAGCATTTTTGCAAGCACATGCATCTCAAAGATTTTATATAGCTGGTAAGCTAAAACATATGAGTAAGAAATAACTTGTTCTAAGCCACAGAAGAAATCTGTATCCAAGCTAAAAATTGGAGTCAGCAGTGATATCCTGTTCTTCTCACTGAGCTTTCAAGACCACAGGGCAGAAACAATGCTGTCCATGAGCTAAAGCTGTTTCCCTTCTTTATGAAGAAAAGTGGCCACGATGACATTTGTAGCTCTACAGTTTTCCTTATTACAAATGGAAGATGATCTTTATGTTAAAGCATCCAGTCCAGTTTAGTTAGGCTGAGATTTAAGTGTTTAATGCACTTCAAGTGGAGTCCATAGGAACTGTAAAAAGCCTAGCAATTTTAATCTGATCCTTTCAACTATAATGTTGAAACACTTACCAAAAAAAATCTATAGACATGGCAGAAGGACAGGGAAAACACTTCAGGTTTCCTTACTATGTTGTTCTACAGAAATCAGAAAAATGAACTCTTCTCCTTGAAATGCTTAATAGTTTCTTTGAAAATAAAACAAAGCATGTATAACTACACAAGTGATTTTCAGCATGTGACCTCTGAGAAATGTTAGTTCTTTGGAAAAATGATAAAATTGTGTATAAAATCATAATTTAAAAAGAAAGAAAGAAAGAAAGAAAGAAAGAAAGAAAGAAAGAAAGAAAGAAAGAAAGAAAGAAAGAAAGAAAGAAAGAAAGAAAGAAAGAAAAAGAAAGAATAACCAACAAAGAAAAAAAAGCCAAAAAAGCAGAACAGCAGAAATTAGACAGTGAAAAAATGGCACTGAGGCAGATTTCAGGAAATATTTTTTCTTTTCCAGTGTTTCATTCCAAGATATTTTTAAATCACAGATATTGAAAACAGATTCCCATACAATTCTTAATAAGTTACAGTAGCCACCAGAGTTAGTGGTTCCTAACATGTGGCAAAAAATATAATACTTCTAACTCAAGCCATGTCATGCTGGTATTTTAGCAGCATTCCTCATGCTATTGTTACAATTCCAGTAGTTTCATGGCATTTAATTCTTTCTTTAATTCTTTCATTTAATATACGAACAGATTATCTCCTTTTCTGATATTAACAGTGAGCAGTATAATCATAATAACCATTGTCCATTTCATCCCACTGTCTCCAGATACTTTCATCCTTACCTCTGATTTTGGAGATGGACAAATCAGAATAATGAGGTGGCTCCCTGGAATCAGCCAACAGTAAGGTCACTGCAGGGCCTAGAATGGAAAAAGCAGGAGCAGAACTTCGCAAAATTTATAAATCCTACCTGGTCTAACACAGAGAAGATATTATAATTCTCATCATGTTGCCGTGATTGGCCCCACAGTGATGCTGCTTGTCAGAACCCAGGACATTCCTCTGACTGCCCTGGAGGACTCGAGACCATGGCAGGGGGCTCAGAAACCTGGGCGCGGAGTCAGACACCTGTGCCTTTGATTTTAACCCATGGAAACAATTACCAACTTTGTGCGAGGAGTTACAAGCCACAAGGGTTTGGATAGAATGATAGTGAATTTATCACAGGGTGAAAAAGTAGAATTTTGGGGTTTTTAGAATGGGGGTTCAAGAGGCAAGATGGAGGAATCTGGGTGTGTCCTGTCTTTCTCCCTCTTCTTCTTGTCCTCCATCTTCTACTGTGATGGTGGCACTTTTGGATTGATTTAGGATAGAGACAGACTGTCTAACATAGGTGATAGGTACTGGAAAATTCTTGTAAATAAAGTACACGTAGTTTTTAGTATAAAAAGATAACACTGCCCTGAGGGCGGTCAGTGTGCCTGAACCCAACCTGCTGGACAGACCTCAGTGGGTCAGAAACACAATGTATTAGATGAGAGCAAATAAACAACGTTGAGAACAAGAGCCGAGGAATCCTGTCTTTTTCTTCAGTCTAAGGGCTGGGAAAAAGAGAGTTTCCAACACCTCAGGGTCATCTCCACACCAGAGACTCATCAGCTGCCCAAGCATCTCCAGGGCAGCATCACCTGCTCGCCCTGGAGCTGGGATCTCAGCCTGGCAGACACAGCGAATGCACAGCTGTGCAGCCCCCTGGGGGGTGACAGCCCCATGGGGGTCCTGAACAGGGGCAAGTGTCCCCACGGAGGCCAGGGAGAGGATGCTCTCCTGGAAAGCTGATGCTGTGGTCCTCCCACTTGAGGCTCTGCCTTTGGAGAAGAAGGGGCACAGCAGAGCTCAATCAGACACTGTGGGCACCCCCACACCAGGGCCATGACCCACCAGATCTGACATGTGGCATATGGGGTCCTTACCCCCGGGATGGGCATCAGATTCAGATGCTAGGAATCCACATGTATTGGAACAGCATTTTAAGTCTTGTAAATAAAAGTATAAATGTATTACTCCTCTGTGATGCATTCATCGTTATTTATTGACACTTGATGTTTATACTAAACACATTGAAATATATCGTATTAACAAAACCTACTTGATTTCATAAGCAACTTATATCCAATATTTAATATTTTAAAAGTCATTAAAGATGAGTTTTAAATAAATTAACTAGAACATTGAGACAAAAGCCTTTAAAAGAGACTTGAACTATTCATTGAATGGCAACAGAAAGAGATTCTAAAAGAGATCTTGGAAAGCTTGCTGTAAAGCTAAATTGATGTTTTTATCAGGAATCATCCCTAGTTACATATTACCAAAGCAGAGTTACATATAAAAATTCAAAACCAGAAGTCCTGTCATTAACACAGGAATATATTTCAGAAGCTGCCACAAAGTCCTTATGAGGTGCTGTTTACAAAACTGGATGGATTTTCTGTTCAAAGTGGCAAATCACACACTTCCCAAAAAATTCAGTTTGGGCATGAGCAAACATGATTATAAAACTGGATGGGAAAGATTGGGATGGGTGAAAGACATGAAATCTGGAAAAGATGGATAACAATATTTCCATATCAAAATCCTATTTTTACACACACAAAGAACCTCAAGTTGAGTTTTTAGTTGAATTTCAACCTGAATTTGTTTCTTTGGATTTTTTCAACAGTATCACTTTTCTTTACATTCCCTGAGGTACAAGAAATGAAAAAAAAACAAGCTACACATGACCAACTGTAGGGAAAGGCTCATTGCAGGACACACAGGGTTGGTTATCTGTCTCCTGCATAAAATACAATCCAACAGTGGCTAGCAAAGTATTGCTGACTTAGCTGATGCAAATGCTGCAGGCAAGTTAGAAATTTGGGAAATACTTTCTTACTTTACAACAGTTATTAATGCACTTCAGATTAATGCTTTTTTTTTTCTTATGCAGGACAGGAGTTCCTGAAGAGGATTAAATGTACCTGGAATGAAAGTTGTCAGTTTTATTTATATGAAAGATATTTTTTCATTGAATTGTTAGCTTTAAAATTCAACATTTTATTAAGATGATCTGATATTTGCCAAAATTCACCACCAAACTCACAAATACAATAACTTGATATTTCTTTTTCATGTATTATCAAGAAAATTTACAGAAATTAGACTAAGTCTAAACTGAAGGTGCCTGTTGCTCTGCCAAAAACACTGATGTCCAAGCCCATTGTATTTCTTTTCTTGCAAGGGTGTCAGCAGTATATTTAGCACCAGGGTGGAAATAGGGAAGGTTGGACTAAAAAGACTCATATTTGATATTGCAGGTTCCATATTCCCAGTTTTGTGCCACTCCTGGATTTATGGTCTGGACATTTCATGGTTTCTTTTGAAGAATTTTGACAGAAAATTTCTTGTCTACCTAAAATTCAAAACCAGCTTTAGTAAGATACACTAGATACACAGATAAAGCCTTCCCCAGAAAATGATGATATTTTTCCAAAAGAAAGTGGTGAGTTACTTTTGGGGGTTTTTTCAAGTCATGAAAAACAGCTGAAGCAGCAGATGACAGAGGAATTAATTGTATAAACAATAAATGTGAACATTTCTGCTGCATATAGTCAGCCTAATTGAAATAGAGCATTCCTCTGTATGAGATGAGGCCTCAGACACACACAGAGTTAATGCAGTGGTGCTGTTGAGATACTAAAACATGAGATATTGCTGCTGACCACAGAGAGCAAATTACAATTAAGAACACATCTTTCTGGGAAGTTTGCCAAGGAAAAACCAGGGAGAGGTGGCCATCACTGCTGTTTTGCTTAAGTTAGGGAAAAATGGAGGTGTAGTTGCTCTAACTCTTACCAAATGAACAATTGCGCTCACAGTACAAAGCAAATCAGTGCTAATGAGACAAATCAGGAAACCAGCTCCGAGAACGAGTTCAAAGCACAAAAGTAGAAAAGCTTCAGCTCTCTCTGTGTTATCAGCTTAGCACTGGGGCAACTGCACCGCTGCTGGCTGCTGCTGTGGCATGGTGTTTCTGCACAAAGCGAGCTTCACAGAATTAAAGACAAAAGAGCATAAACAAAAAGTACAGATGTGGCATTACAGTAGAAGAAATGAGGGAGATTGAAGAAGCAAAAACAAATTTTGAGCAGCATTTTTACTGCTCAAAATTTTTTACTGCTCAAAAATTTTACAATTTTATTTTTGATAACAGGGGTACCAAGAAGAGCTGAAACTATGGAGATAGAGTGATACCAGGAGAGCACAATCAAGAATATTCATATAGATGTGAATTTCCTCAGCAGTCAGAGGAGAAGGACAAGTAACAACTCTGGCCACAGTGACCATAATGTGTAAAGGACAGAAAGCATCCCAACCTACCACTCCCCTTAATGTTCTTCAGATTTATTCAGCTAGGGGATCCAACTGACAGAAAGAACATTGCTAGAGGCAGGAAGATGTGACATCCTACATTATTACAGCACTTGTTTGTTTCCTTACAGATAAACTGTCTGATTCAGCAAGAAACAGACTATTCTGATTTTTCAGCCAAGGTATTTTTAGAAATTTTCTACAGATCTTTGCTGGTAATATGTGGTACTAAAACTTCTATACTTAAGATTTAGAGGAGCCACTGTCTCCTGAAGCCTGAGCATGGTCTGCAGCATTAACACATTCCTGCCATATTCTAATTGTGATGGCATCTAAGCAGAGGGGGACACTTAGCACCAAGCTCTCATGTACCACGGCAAGCAGCTTACCTCCTCAAATGCATCCCTGACTGGGTGGTTTTGTTCTGAGTCTAATGTTAGCTCCAGTTCTCCTGTCTATCATCCCTGTTGTGACAAGATCTCTTTTCCATAATTTCTCATATATTTCCAATGGGAAAAGCCATCATTAAACAACAAAAATTAGACTGTGCTCTACAAGATTCTTGAGTATCTCTTTATATCTGGATCAAAAGCATTTACTTATTTTTCCCTTTTTTTTTTTTAATATGTGAGAAAAATCCCTTTTGGTGGAAAAAGAAAATACTGGGAGTTTTCCCTTGCATGATTTCCTGAGATCCTCGGTAAGCAAAGATCATTTCTATTACTGTCTCTCACCATCTCTTACCCTCTCAGAAGACTGGGCATCCAAACTGTACCCAACTATGGCAAACAAAAAAAAATTTCACAGGGAACAAAAATAATACAGATGGAAAAGTCCAATTTGAGGCTTCAATTTCTAGATAAGTTCTGCTTTGTCATTTTTGCCATGATAAGTTGGACTTATGGGTGTTCTCTTGAGAGATTTCCCTTTCCAGTGTCACCAAAACAGAGAGCCAGCACTTCACAGAAGTCTCTGGTGCAAAGAAAGCAATGTCATAAGCGTGCTACAGAAGCCAAACTCATTCATTAGTCCAAGGTCTCCTTTTAACTCAAATACTGTTTCATAATGAATAAAAGTTTGGGACCCAAAATTTGCTTAACAGAATAAACCAATATTTCCATGTGGTTTCTATAAACTCTCAATCCAAAATCAACATTCAAGGGCTTAATTGCACAAAAGGCAACATCACCAAACTGTCACTCTGGATGACCTGTCTTAACACTGAGTGTCAAATCACCTTCAAAAACAATACCAGAGTGAAAAAAGTCAGTCTTGATCTCAGTGCACATTTGCCTGTGTAATGCTATCACAGAGTTCAGATATTTGAAACATCTCATAAATAAAGAAGGCGTTAAAATCATTTGGAAGCACAAGAGGAAGCAAGCATTTCACTGCTCCTTGGTAGCAACCTTTCCCAGGAGTCCTTTCCCAGTCTGACACGCACAAGGCTGTAGAACTGAAGCAGAAACTGATTAAAATATGCATAGGCACATGCATGTGTCCATGTTTATATACCTGCACACACATTTCTAAGCATGTGCGAAGGAAAGAATGGACGTAGGGAAGATTTTAAGAAAGCTTTTCTGCAGGGCAAGCTTAAGGAAGCCAGGGACAACTGCTCTTGGTACACTGATGTGAGATTAAGAAAAAAAGGAAATGGTTGCCTTTGATGAAGGAGTTTAGAATAGGTACAGCTGCGTTGAGAAGGAACAGGAACTTTGTAATAAAAACACTCTGATGTGGCATTTAACCCAAAACACCAGCAAGTAAAAATAAATATTAATACACGTCCACAGAGCTTTGGCTATTCTGGTGCTGTTTTAATCACTTAAGAGCATCACAATATCTGGAATTCACTAGAAGTTAAGTTTCTGGTGATTATTTAGGGTTGCTGCAAGCAGTTCCTGGAGATCTGTGTCTTTTAGGTAGTTGCATATAACGTGAGTTGATTACAGCATCTGTGAGCACAAAGTTCTGCAGTGGTAACTTCTCAGTTAAGGAAATTTAGTGCCCAGAACCAGGACCCATATCACTCACATTCCTTGTTGGGTTCATCTCCTTTTCTTATGGAGGTTGTTTGCATGGATTGTCACTGTCCTGAAGTCCCACAAATTGAAGTCCTCTTGTTTTCACTCTTTTGGGGCACTTTTTTCCGGTCCAGTACAGCTGTCAGTCAGGGTGGGATCTCATTGAGAGCAACAAATGAGCCAGCTGCATAGTTCAACGGCCAGACACTTCAAGTCATAACAAGCTAGTGAAGCGAGCTAATTTTGCTTGCAAAAGAATTAGCCTTTATTAGCCACTAATACCACTTTTTGCCCTGCATAGCCCTTTAACCAGCTACAGCTCCATTGACATCACATTTTGGAAAGATTACTAGTGGCACATCTGGTTATAGAAAGCTTAGAGGGCTTCCTAGAGCAGCTACCACTTATTAGGACATGAATGAACTTAAACTATCTGATGTGGAATGAGCTTAAGTTACCACACTGTAGGCATTCATATGGGGTAAATCTTGTCATTCAGACCACAAATTCTGCAAGACATTTTTGCCTGTGTCTAATTTTTATCATATGTTTATCATGTGTATATATAAGTAGTATAGTTCAAATTCATATTAATAACTTATGAGGTAAGAACCAATGGAGCACATGTACAGAACTGCATCTATACATATATATTTATATATGCACTTATGATATTTAGTCCTGGGTTTAGAGACGGGGATGAGATTGTCACTGCTTTATATTTTTCTATCTTCTCTGCTTATGCAGAATTGAGGAAAGTCAATAGCCTAGCTGTACTCTCAGACTCACTTCAGATACGTTCTGCATCATTCACTAGGATTTACAAAACTAAATCAGGCTAAATCAGGCTAAATCAGGTGTGATTACTTTTTTTTCCTACGGAAGAGTGCAGTGTTACCTTACAACTTTGTGATACTACTGTAGATTAAAAATCACCTGCTGATCCAGAGACAAAAGATCAAATCTATTCTAATCAGCTATGGCACTCCCTACACAGTAGAACAGTAGAAGCTGCTAAGATCCCAACCAACTAAGTACAAGCAAACTCACTTGATTTCGTTTCAAAGGGTTCAAAGTCTAAATAAGGAGAAAAATTATATTTTACTCTGCATAATGTTTAGAGAAAGACAAGGAAGTATAAGGAAGCTGCACAGGTTGCAACGATGAGAGGGGGAAGAGGAAAAAAAAACCTCAAAAAAATAGTGTATTAAAGAAACCACCTCCAAGATTTCATTAATTGTAGTCTAGCTTTGAAGAAGAGGGAGAACAGCAAGTATTGTAGGTTCTCAGTCAAGTTATTTAGGTACAGAATCCAAACCAGCTGCATTTTTTAGCAAATATAACCATAAAGAAGACTTACAAAGGCAACTGATGCCTAAAAGTAGTAAGAAGGCCAACAAAGAAAATACAGGGAGATAACTTTAAGAGTTTCCTACCTCAAAAAAATTAGGGTGTGGGCCCCTGTATTTTGGGACTGTGCCTCAGACACTGGAAGTAATGGTTTTGCTGTTTCCCAAAGCACAGCATCACTTTGCCTCTCCTACAGCAGCTACAGGTCTCCCTACAGATGGACTGCAGTTTCAGCCTCATGTGATGTCTTATATTTTACTAGTCTGCTAAATAATGAGTGGGTCCTGATGTGTTTCTCCTGGAGTATAACAGCAATAATGTGCAAAAACAATAACATGTTCTCTTATGCTAGAACACTCATCACCCTTCAAACCTAAACTGAGTAAAAAGAACAAATAAGGTTGAATTATTTCCTTTAATGTAACTGATATTTTCTATACATCAGAAGCATAGTTAGAACACACTTCTAATACCAACTCTTCATTATTTTGAAAATTGTAAGGAAGGCCTCCCTGGGACTAAACTGGGAATTCTGATGAACATATTTCACTATGGAGCAGCTGACACATGGAATCAAACCATGATTTAGCATTCATGGGTAGGATGTGTGATCACCAAAAGCATACCTGAGCAAAAAGGGGGAGCCAATCCAATCAGACTTCAGGCTGTGCCAACAGAAATAATAACATATGCCCATATGTTATTATTGTGTGTTATGCCCATATAGCATAACATATGTCAACATAACACAGAATGAGGAGGGGTGTTTTCCCTCCTTCTGTCACACACCAGCATGGCTTTGATAAGAAAACTGTGGGTATATATCTTTCTCATGGTTACACCAAAGAGAATTTGTCTCTGCCTTTCCTTCTGATCACATTCTCCAAAGTCTACCACAATAGATTCTCACCCTGGAAATTATCAATGAGTGCAGATGCAATCACCCTCTTTTTGCAAGTAGGCTGGATAAGTTCCTACACAGCATTTGAATGGGTAGGCCCCTAAACATTTCTTTTGTATGGAAAAGGAAAGAATCAGACAGAAAAAAAATCCCAAACATGTCATGGAAATGCAATTCCTCTCCCATTTAGCAAAACCAATTGTCCTCGTCAGTGCTGCAAGCAATATCTACCTTTGCATTTTTACTTCCCCTATAACCTCAGAAATATCTCATGAATGCAGAGCTGGTCTTCTCAATACCACCCAAAGTAAAGCTGAAACACAACACAAAAGCTCATCTGCCAGTTCATCTGGAAGCTCTGCTGTTCCCAGTACCGGTGCCACACAGAGAAGGCAAGAAGTGAAGAAAAAAGGTTGTGCAGGAAAAGCTTCAAGAAAACACCTAGCTTGCCGGTTCCCCTTGCAAACAAAAAGTAGATATTAAAGGTGAAACCTGCTTAGTACAATACACAGAAGGAAAAAAAACACTATAGAAAGGACATGTGCTGCAGAGTAGGAGGAGCAGAAATTCCCATCAACACTGTGAACTAGCTAAGACCACTGGTGAAAAACAATCTTCTAGGAAAAGCAAAGAAATGTAACAACATGGTTAAAGCTAAAGTGAAGAGAAATAATGCTTCCTCTTGGTGCAACACACTTGCAGCTGAGGGGAGCAGCAGAGAAGGGAAGTCACACTGATCCCACATCCACAGAAAATTCTGATCCTGAGAACAAATTTGCCATGTACCACAGACATAATAAGTGTCATCTGTACCATGTGATGCTGCCAGAGATACTGATGGTCTCAGCAAGTTTCTGGATTTGATGTATCAGGAACTGAGTTGCCACTGATCCACATGGAAAGGACAATCCCGAAAGGAGGGATTAGGATTGGCACAGGCAACAATTTGTACAATGCTAAAAATCAGGCTGACATTTTTGTTTATGTTTCCCCTCTCCCCACCCTCCCAAGCTCTCGTTATTAAAGAGTGAAGAACAATTTCAGATCTCACACAGAGTCAGCACGGCATGACACAGGAAGTCCACACTAAAGAGATTTTATGGATATATTATTTCAAATGAGATCAAAACTTCCCCACAACTGCAGCTCTTTTGCTTCCAAAGCTTTCCCAAATTCTGGATGTTATTGACATTTACCGAAGGACTTCTTTTTTTAAATAAATAGAAAATTTAAGTGTTCTGGATCTGTTATAAACAGACAATCATAGTCTAATGCAGGACATTGCTCTGGATACCCAGGCAGTCTGGAATCAGACAAGCCCTGCAGCTGAGGCTGGAGCAACAAGAGGGATTTTGCATTCCTGTTATCTCCTATGCAGTCAGCTCCTGGCCACAGAAAACATGCAATTGTGCTTTAATTAGGGATCTCTGGAGAGATTTTAGCTACATGAAATCTCTGTAGAGGGGGATCTTCCCTGCCACCTCCCACAGGAAATGAGTGTTTGGAGTTACATGTCTCAGGTCATATTAGTAGAGCAATTTGGCTATCAGTTGCAAGGATATTTAGGGGACTTATCAGATTGTAAGATACCGAAGTGTGATGACTATGCAGCAAGTATGGTGGCCAGTCATCTGTAGCTTGCCAGACTGAAACTTTGAGTCACAAAAGCAGAGGCTGTTGGCCAGTGAGCCCGATGTGCCCATCCCCAACCCACTAAAGGATCTGCCCCAGCAGAGCTGGGCTGCAGCACTGTGCACCTTCCCTTTCAGTGAGGCACACCAGCCAGGAGCTGTTCATCCCGTTCACCAAGTAGTAACTTGGTGCTTATTGACACAGGCGCTTTCATAAATTGTTCAGTGAGGGATTTGGCAATGGTTTCATATTACAAGGCATCTTTTTATATCCCCTGTTGCCTTTTTCAGGCCCTATCCACCCATTCCTCACAACTATTAATAAAGTATCCCTTCCTCCAGCTGTCAAACCAGGCTTTACAGTCTGTTTTTAAGCTATTGTTGCACTTCTAACAATTAAGACTTCACAGCTTAAGCTGCTTTTTTCCCTTTAATGCAAAGCGCATATCAGCTGACGTCCTAAAAATAGGCAATCAAAAAGCTAGAACCTAATGAAATGCTTCCAGGACCTTTTTTTTTTTTTTTTTAGTGCAACTCAAGTATTTCTCATAAATGCAGTTACTTCAGCAACACAAATTGTACTTCTCTGTATCAGAAAGAAGGAATTTGAGGGGAAAGTCTATTCTAAGCCAAGTATCCTGACAACACCCATGCTCATGCTGTCCTTTAAGAAGGCATGTCCTCTTGCTACCCCTGCGTTGGGTAGACTCACCCACACAACGGACAGAGAAATGGAATACACAGGTTATTTATGCTTTATTATGGATATCCAGTGTAGCTGTTACACCTATTCCACATATGGTACAGTCAGCACTGATCTCACCACTGTCCTTCCAGAAGACTGCATCTAAATAAATCTTCAGTAAAGCTCTAGGGCAATTAGGAGGTTGATGCCTTGAGAGGCTGAACCTGGAACAGAGACTAGACAGAGGTAAGAGAATAAAGTGGGTATCTATTAAAAGGTCTTAAAAGGATACACCTTGGGCAGTACAAGAGCCTGGCCAGGGCTACACCCAAGATGGAGCCAAAATGGTCACAAAATGGACCACTGGTCACAAGGCTTCACACTTTTGTAAGTTTGGGTCCATTTCCATATTGGGGCTAATTGTCCAATTACAGCTTCAGGTTATGGAGTCCCATCCTCCTTGTTTGCTCCCCTCAGTTCTTCATTATTTATACTTTTGGACCTGACACACATAATGGTTGGTCTCAAGCTAGAAAGGGATTGTTTTGTCTAACTACCCTATGAAGAGAGCTTACTGACACCTAATGTGAAGGTCAGAGCTACACACCGAGGCAGAATCTCAGAAACATGAAAGCTTAAACTTAAGACATCAAGGTTAGGGAAGAGAAATTGAGAGACAGGGTAATGTCACTGCTCAGTTTTACTTCCTTCAGCCTGGATCATGGCCAGGTACATATACCAGTTTCCAGGACAGCAGTACCCAAACCCTGTCACCTTGATTCAGAAAACCAAAGATCCACACCGATGCAATGAAAAATGAATAAGGATTTTGTTCACACCAGTTTTTTCTTCTTTTGTCTTTCCATGTCATGTTGACAAACCACACCAACAACTGAGTTTCCCTACTCCGAAACTTCTCTGGTTTGGGCCCTTAAAAACTGAAGGTGCTCAAAATAAACAACCACCTTGAATATCTTGGCCTATATCCCAGTAGGGAGTGAATCTAATCACGTACACAGCAACCTTCAAACTACACAAGTATCAAGCACTAGAACAATAAAACTGTAAAAGGCATCATGGAAACAAAAACCAGTATGACACAGCAACTAAGATCACGCAGCTTTCACTTATCTATTTAAATGGTAGTTGGTCCTACTTGGTTTGCTAGTCCCTGCCATGACACCCCATTAGTTTTTCATTCGTTGAAAAGCAGCCCAAAGCACAGTTCTTATACCATCAAGTTTAAACTATGTGCAGAAAGAACAACACCCCATGTTATGTTTTACCTGTGCTGTTTCCTCTTCCCTACTGAATATCTGAAATGAAGGCATCCCAGATTTCTCTTATTCACTGCTGACTGTTCTTTTTCCTGTTGACTCAGCCCTTCAGAAGAGTTGTTACCTCTGCAGTTCTGGTATCATTTTTATTTAATGATAACATAAAGCTGTACAAAAGGTATATACTTGATTAGTATTATTCTTTTATCTAAGCATACTCATTCACAAAACCAAAATGCATGGCGAGAAGTAACAGGAAGCATCAGTTCTTGAACAATAAAACCACTGAAAGAAAGTTTTACAAGCCAGCTCTGGTGCACAGACCACAGTGCAAAAACTGCTAGATTAAACTATTTTCATTGTCTAGGATGGAAAAAGGATGAGACAAAGAAAGAATAAAATTAATCCTTGTAGAACCTTATCATAATTAGAGCTGAAAAAAATATGGAAATTTAATCCTATAAAAAACATTTTTATTCAACATTTTTTCCTAACTTGGGATGAAGTATATATCAGCTGTTTTGTTGGGATTTTTTAAAAGAATTTTCAATAAGAAATAAAACTTCAGGGTTATTTTGGGAAGACATTCAAATTTTTAGTATTCATTAATTGAAAAATATTGTTTCAATTTGCTGGGCTCTTTGCCTATTGCATGAGACCCCACAGAAGTGACCGTCTGCATCCTTCATCCTCTTCTATGGGACAATAATTGCCACAATGTACCAAGCTCCTCAAAGAAAACTATGATTTTGAGTCTTAGTGGCAAATACCAGTTGGCAAGCAAGCTCAGACCAGCAGAGACTGGGAGCAATAGGCATGCAAAAAAATAAATTGCCTAGAAAAATACACCATAAAAGGGAAACACAAAATTTACTCAACACTAAATAGTCCTATAACAGAAGGCTTCATTTTCTTTTCTAAAATAAAAAGAGCACAATGTTAAAAAAATATTTTATTTTCATAACATGTTAATTTTTCAAAAGTTGTTTTAGAACATCTTCCTGCTGGCAAATTCCTGCCCTATCCAGAACTGTCCCTTTTAATCTCTGGTATTTTATATTCCCTAAAAGATAGTTCTGTTGTCAAGAACATCCTTGAATACTATGTAAAAAGCAGGCTGGGGCACAAGTGGTAAAGAAGCTATAGCAATATTTTCTTAAAGTCTATTCAATAAATTCTCTGTGTTAGGGTTAATGTATAAAGCTTAGGATTCTGAATATTTAGGTATCACAATGCCATTGTAATACAGGGAAGCAGGCCATATTTGCTAATTAAAATATAAAGAACTAGGCAAAACGTCACCTAACTTCTTTTCCAAGCTCTGCCACTGACCTGCTGTAGCCTTGCTGAAGTCATTTTAACTGTAGTCAAAGGCTCTATTAGGACACCTATTTTCTTCCACAAGATGCACAAGATGTAACTCAAATCTGAGTAATATCAAAGAAATCCAGTCAGAAATAGACTAGAAAAATGGAAAAAAATATTAAAAATGCATATTTGATGCTGTTCTCTAACCCTCTTTTGATTAAATAACATGCCTTCTCCTTGCAGTTGAATTGAGTGGTTCTTGCCTCACATTGTAGTTTTATCACATTGGAATTGGTTTTCCCAGCATGATTTATCATTGTTTTATTTTTGAAGCATTTTTTTTTATTAGAAAGATAAAACAATCTCATGAGAGAAATTTTCAAAGCAAATATTCCTCTTGGGTTTTCTGAGGTATTTTCTCCATCCAGACCAGATTGCAGCATGCTTCCACATAACACAGGACCTGAGGAGAACAACAAGAGAGGAAACAGTTTGTACTCTCGAAATGCCCACAGTTGTCTCAGACAACCTGGAGGCCTGTCAAGGCTCAAGGCCACTGTATTTTATAGTCAGATGAGAATGCAGCTTGAAGTTGGGCAGTAAACAAGTGTCATGAGCCCAAACTCCAGACTGCACGCCTGCCTTCACCATCCAACTCACCCAGGGCTGAAATCTGGGAGACACCATTTGGGAGAGCCCACAAGGGCACTTCCAAAGCACAAGCTATGTTATCCATGGGCAAAAGGAAGGCAGGATCTCTGAGCGCCAGGATACAAAAGGAGCCTGTATGCATGAGAGCTCTTATCACTGGCAGGCTCTAGGACTCACAAAGTCGGAGCAAGGAAGCCCAAAATACATATATATGCAAAACAAGCCGCAAACTTTCCACCCTGATGAAAGCACAATGAGGAAAATCTTTCCGACAGATTCCCAGCTGGTTTCAATCTGCAGCCTGAGCATATCTAATGGGTCTCTTTTATCAGAGGAGCTCTCATAGGGCTCTGGCTGCTACTGAGGGCACTTTGCCACTGTGCAGACCCCTCAACAAAAGTCTGAGGGGACACTGTGTACTCCCTACATGAACTGAGGCATGGGGTAATAGAGACCATCTGCTCCAAATTCTGGCCCCACTTGCACCTTTATTAATCCATTCCAGCTCCTAAGATCTTACCCCAGTTAATGTGGCTGCCTGCATGAGAGTATGAGAAAAACGCAAAACATTCCTCTCAAAAATCTTCTTGTCACAGCCTCAGAAGTAAATTAAAGGATTCTACCCATATGAAAACAAAGTGACACCTGGTCTCAAACCCTCCTGGGTGAAACCCTGGCTTCTCTAGAGACAGAAGAATTTTCTGTTAGGAGAGGCTTAAGAGAAGCTACCACATTCATAAAATGCAGGACCTTTACCTTCTACAAACTACTAAAAGAGAAAAAAGTTCAAAACACCACATCCACTTATGAAAATTTGCATGCTAGGGACTTGATGAGAAGTTATTGTGGGCATGTCATGTCGTAAGAAAAAAGTACTTCAAATATATATTACTTTATTTTTCCCCCTGTGGTTTACAGATTTGTCCTGGGACAATGGAATTTTATAGAGAAGGGGGAGATGTCTGTGATTAAGGCGGCTTTCAGCTCTTCTTCCTACAGATACCCTGTGGATATTGCTGTATTCTCCAGAATCCAAGCTTCCACTTAAAAAACAATGAAGTTTCTAGCCCATCTGGGTTTGCGGAAGCAGAATGTAAACAGATGTACTGTTGTCTTATTTTAGAAGCTATAGCAAGCCAGACTGAAACAATAGGACTAAGAAATGTCAACTGCTCCCATTCATCTCAGTGGGGTGGGGTGTTAACTTTGAAGCCTAATTGTGACCACTTTAAAGTCAGCCTTTTAACCATTTCACTGCTATTACTACACCAGAAACTCCAAAGTAATGAACTTACCCAGCCTCTGTGTTTGTATGCATTACTCCCAGACCTTCCATTCACTTGAAAAGAGCACTGCATTACAATGGATCTAGTTTGAATATTCTTTTACTTAAGAAGTTAGCTGAATTGTTTGCTACTGTCTTTCAAAATTAGGGTTAAAAGAAAGTCAAGGGTGAAAGGTTAGCTTCATTGTTGTTGCTCTCAAAAGTGCAACACGTGGGATTTCATGCTTTTTGCTTTGATCAGGGTGCCCGGATGGCAGTTCATTTCAATAAACAGACAAACAGCTACATACAAAACTAAAAATAATGACTAAACAAATAACACTGCACCATCGACCAGGAGTAAAAGAACAAAAAAGACATCCTAATGATGGGGTAGCATATACTTGCAAGAATAAAAAAGGGGAAAGAGGAAAAAGGTTTTCATTTTCAGAAAGTTATAGTTGCCATTACCTTAAATCCAAGGTGTATTAGCCCTGGTTTGAGTACACAGAGAAGCTGCCCCTCTAAAGATATTTGACATTCCATTTCCGATAGGCTGTTGCATTCTTCATCTGTAATCACTCTGATGTCTGTGTGTGAATTTTCCTCTGGGACCAGCATTGAAGACTGGTATCTCTACACACACATTTTTGCAAGCATTACTTCAGATGCTCTGAGAACTCATGCTGAAAATTATTAGGGCAAGCTACTCTACTCTCTCTTATGTTTCTGAGCATCCAGAATCGTGCTGACAAGAGGATTCACAAGAGTCATGGTGCTGCAGGGCATGATGGAGATGCCTGGCTGGGTTTGGTGGGGCTGTTTGCCACACACCTACTGTGTGTGCTCAACTTGTAGCCCTCCTGCCCACCTGCACTGCAGGACAGCTCTGTGTGCTGCCCACTGTGTCTGCCACAGGTCATGGGGGACACAGGACGGCTGCAGAGCAATACCTGCACTGCATTAATACTTTCACAGTTACATCTAGACTGACAATCTTTTTCACGTCATTTTCTTCCTAACATCACAGATATTGGGCTGAGAAGTCAACACTAACATCACCACTGCCCTACTCTAGTCATCATCAGTACATCCAGGCTAGGTACCCTAACCAGGTGATCCTGGCATATCTCAAGATGCCTCCATTGCAGCTACAGCCACTGGCTCAGGGCAAGGGAAACAGGAAGGGCAGTACCTCAGCTACATGACAGAGAAATGGAAGTAGCATCACCCAGCAAAAGACCTTGAACAAGCAGCTAGGACAGGAGGAACCTCTCTAGGTTATGAGGCAGCAACTGGAAGAAAGTAAAGTGGAAGGATCTGCATAAGCCATACTATATTTCTTGAAAGATGTAAGTACTTGAACACACATTCTCACTCCTGAATAAAACTGTCTTTACTTGGGAAGGTCTCGAATTGATATGAGTGCCTATGTGTGGTAAAGGAATAAGGTTATTTTGGTAGAAGGGGGGAAATTTTCCTGCCTACACAATGCCTAGGTGTTTGTACAAACAAAGGCCTAATTCATCCAGTGCAGGTTCTTTTGCCTGCTACAACAGACAATACCCTGACATTGTTATTAGGTAGTTATGAATGCACAATCCTTCCATGTGTAAACTCCACTGTTAGCTGGATGTTAGGGTGTTTGAAATTTGCCCTAACTGCTAAAATCAGCAGATACACGCCCCTCTGTTGTCAAATATCCATGTTTCCTAAATCTTGATCTCTAAACTGCAACATAGGATTTGTAAAATGCTCTTGACATAAAGCTGAAAATAAATTTCTGCTTTCCCTTAAAGGCCTCTGTGCACTGACTTCACACACAAAAGGCCTGCTATGGAAAGACAGACACCTTCATTTTCTATTAACTTCAATCAGCTGCAGCGAGGTGATCGGTGCTCTGCAGAAGGTGCTGAATATGATCACATATAAATTCACAGAAGTGTCTGAGTGCTGTTGAACATGTTTTCTGCAGATGCTTAGAGGTGCAGAACAAAGGCAGCTGAAAACAGACCTGGTAAGTTTACAATTTTACTTTATCACTGTATTAAATTCCCATTCAACATCCATAAGGCACCACACACTTGTTATAGAAAAAATAAACAGCCTCATAAAAACTAGACTTGCCAGTCTTTGCTCTGCCATGCATGCCTCTTCTTTAAAACTGCTAGCAAGTAAAACAGCCCCCTGACAGCTGGATGTGTAGAAGTCTGTGCTGGCAGTGTCCTGGTCAGGAGCAGCACTGCAGGCTGGAATGCTGACGCTGGCAGGGCTGCCGCTGCGTTTACTTAACACTCATTTCTCTCAGTCTGCTTCAGAGCAGAAATGCAGGCAATGAAAGCCCATCCAGCCTCTGAGAACCTCAGCCTCAGCGGTTCAGCAGAGCAGGGTTTGTGCAGGTACATGAAAGAGGCATTCAGGAGACACTCCCATTCAAGGGAGGCAGAAAGAGAGCCCCCAGCTGTCTCTGGTTACCTTTTATTGGCATGAAAAGAAGGAGGCAGGAGGGGCAAGGTTTCAGGACAAATGAAAAATAAGCTTTCTAAGATTCACTGTTCAACCTCAAAACAAAAGCTCAGCAAATTTAAGCTACAGGATCTCAGTTCCATTTCTTTCAGTTTAGTAATTTATTACAGAGAAGAGAATGAAAAACCTGCTTCAAATAGTAGATTACACATATTACCCTAAAACAGGATGAGAGAGGAAAAAAAAAATAGATATTTTGAATTCGGCTAGTTTCTTGGGCAAAAACTATGCATCATAAATTCAGCTAGTTTCCTAGAGAAATAAAAAGCAAATTGGCAAACACATGAGAAATTGTACCATGTTAGTAGGTATCCAAGGCTCCTTGGTTAAAAACATTTACATCATGATGAAAGCTGGACAAAACAGCTGTCACAGAAACATTAATAAGTAGAGGGTTTAATCTGTAAACACTTGCCACCCAAATTAAACCAAGATCTGTTGAGATGGACAAGAAATGCCTCATTTTGGAAGGCAGGCCCAATGGCCTCCTTGAGGAAGCCAGCCCAGGGCAGCACGAGGGTGTGGGGGCACCAGCAGGAGTGTCACTCCCTGAAGCTGGGCTGGAGGAATGCTGGCCAGCAAACACCCCCACCCCTCAGCCAACAGGGCCAGACAGCCTGCAAAGCCCTGCACTGTCCCAGCCTTGCTGCAAGCCTAAGAAAACCCCGTTTTGTGTCCTGCATGACATGGAAGACTCTTCCCTAGGTGTGGTGGATTCCCAGATTAGTTCTGGTCGTGCTGTATGGAGCACCTTAGAGAGAAGATAGATGGGCCAGAGCTTCCTCCCAGAAGGTTCCCCTTAGAAAACCCAGTGCCCCCATGCACCCATGTGCAGTTTGTACCATGAGCCTGCTGCATAAGGACATGGTATGGGGACCCTGCATGGTATGGGATGGCTGCAGGGACCCTTCCTGCAGGCCGAACACAGCCCTCTATAGCCAAGGTCAGCACACCTGCCCATCAGGGGTGAAGAGAGAAGTCCTAGTGAAGCATCCAAGCCCTTCCCATTCCATGGGGACAGCACAGAGTTCCTCCTTCACAGGAAATGTAAGATCTGCAGAAAACAGAGGAGGGGACCATGGAAGCACAGATCTAGTGACCAATAAATATGTTCAACAATTAAACAGGTTATGTCGGTAGCAAAAAGAGAAATAATAACCCAAATACCTAATATTTACACAATTCTCTATACAAACCTATTGTTTTTCTGTAGAGGTGTACAAATATTACCCAACCAGTCACCTGAGGACACATGGTCAAAGCTTTGGCTTCTTGATGAATTGCAGAAGTCTTTAAAAGTGTGACCACATGCTTCAAAGTTTGTTGTATTGAATCTAGGCAACACATGTTTAGGTACACTTGTGTAAATACCTTGAGATAACTCAGAGCCCTTTACAAATTTAGGTGGCCTTCATGACAACTAAATATAGGTGGGTCTGTGAGACCTGAAAAACTGATACATACTAGGTTAGGAGCAACTTCAATGATTTTTCAAAGACCAGTAATTTACATCGAGGTTATAAGTTTTTGCTAATGTTTCGATTTCATGACGTGTCTCTAAGGTGTTATCTACCCAGAAAATAAACTGGTTGAAGCAATGGTTTGAATAGCATGCTAGCTATCACCTTGATACACAATGATACAGAAAAACAGGAAGGATTTATCTGGAATTCATTTGGCAGTACTGTAGAATTTTCTGCAAGGGAAAATATGCAATTGTTTATGTAATTCCTTAATTCTTTAAAGAGGTGAAATGTATAATTCAGAAAAAGTTCTTAGACACACTTAAGAAGAAAAATATTTTACTCATTACAGTAACTTCTTTTTTTCTAGATCATTCTTTTAGTCTCTTAACATATCTTGAAACAAACATGGACTGCCAAATATTTTAATCAGAGTACTTCTGATCTGTAATCTCCTTGATACAGATCCTGTCTTAATAAATCATTTTACAGTCTTGCAGAACCATTAGAAGCAGAACCATTAGAAACAAACTACAGCATTTGCAGTTGTAGCATAAAGTTGCTTGGCATTCCCATAGGTGATATAAGAGACTAGAAACAATGGTCAAAAGTCAGTATTAATACCTGAATATTTAAAAATTGGTGCATAAGGACTTGATTCCTGTCACTTTTCAAGCCATGCTACTGGAGCTGAACTTAAAACCTGCCATTAAATGTTATGAGAGAATATGATAAGGTGCATTCCTAGGCAAACCTGACTGAAGGCGACAGAAATCATCCCAGCAACATGAATAGGATTTGGTCAAAGCCTGTGTTAAATGCACTCTGAGGAGGAAGAAAAGGTCAGAAGCAACTGGATTTTAATCTCTTAGGCTCCACAGCAGGATTAATTATTTTGTCTCAGATCTTTCACACACCAAATACATTTTGGATACTATGTTAGAGATAAATAAATCAGTATTAGTCTTATTTTGCTAAAAAGAACATTTACTGGCAGCATCTTTTCATCTCTTTTCAGATTTTATGTTGGGGGCAAATCTTAGAGGTGGGAGTAAATACTCTAGCAGGCATCTGCTAAACACAATGCAGTTGTACTCTGTTATTAAAACTGTACTCTTTCAAGTGTTTTCCACGGCATTCCTTTCCTATGTTACATTCTGCTTTACGAGTATCCCAATATGACCCTAATCAATTTTTCAACCTGGTCATCTTTGCCCACCTGACTCCTCACTTGCAGAGTCCTTTTAGCACTTCACTGGGCAAGTTACACTTCCCTTTCTGT
This sequence comes from Calcarius lapponicus, assembly GCA_039654755.1. Lineage (NCBI taxonomy): Eukaryota > Metazoa > Chordata > Aves > Passeriformes > Fringillidae > Calcarius > Calcarius lapponicus. Next base: position 73,580,804 of record CM077465.1, on the reverse strand, counting down.
TTTAACTTTGTTTTATTGTATGTCAGTCCCTGGTGGAGAATGGACACTGCACCTGCACGTGAGCTCCCAGCCACATAGCCAACACTGTCAGAGTGTTTAGGAGATTTTTCTGGTTCTCATTTCTGTTACAGTGCCAAGTTCAGTTCTGTCATGTACTACTCAGCTCCTCCTGTTCTCTCCTTGATCACATGCTTGATCAGTCCTTCTTCTCCTGAACCACCCCACCCTCCAGAGCAAAACAAGGAGCTGCTCACACTGGACATAGCCAGAGCCTGCCCAGAGTATGCTCCAAGAGTGGCCCCACACTACCACAATCTCCTTAGCATGAACCTGGGAGTCCTACCCATTTCTGGGGAAAGCCTGCTGCTCACATACCACATTGGCTCAGCAGAGAAGTAGCAGTCTTTGAAGGGATTTAGTTGTGTTCAAAATGAAATATTTTTTCCAACTTATACACGTGAACAGCTGCACCCCAGTTTTAACAACCCCAGTACCCAGGGAAGGAGAACAAACAGAAAGATTTCCAGGAGCAGTCTTCAACAAAAATAACAAAAAAACTGACTCAAGAGGTTCAAAGCCACATAGGAAGACCCATCCTTTCCAGAAACTGGAATAAAGAAAAAGAACAATCCTGGTGACAATATTATTTGCTAGTGAAGAGATCCAAGCTTTGTGTGACTTGCAACATGTAATTGCAAGAAATTGCAGCATCACACTTGCAGGAAACACCAACCAAAAATTTAGTACTAAATATGATTAGAAAATACTAAAGAATTTGAAAGCTTTGCTTCAGATATCACCATCATTAATTACTGATTGCACAGGAAATTCACATAACAAGCTTGTTAGAAAGGTTTTGTAACCTGTTTCCAAATGAACTGTAATAAAATGTTGATAAAAAGTTTGAGATAATGAAATAAATCAAGTTATCATAAGTCACACTGATTTACATCAGTATTTAGCCACCATGAGATGGCTGGTATTTAGGGAAGTTTTGGTAAATATTTCACCAACTCACTTCTTCAGGGCATTTCTGTCAGAAAGAGACATGGAAAAAGAGACAATAGATGTATTTTAGAGGAGCATGCAAAGGTAGTTGCAAGACAGGCACAGAAGAAGAAATTAACATGCAAGATTAATGAAAATTTAGATATCGTCTGTTGTTTATCTAAAGTTGCCTTTGGTTTAGAAACTAGGCTTATGAGAACATGTGCTGTCTGTCAAACCAGGCATAACCACCAAACTCTCTCACTCCACCTTGACTCCTTTTGCTCTTTTCCTGTATTTCAATGCTAGGTTGTACATGAATAGAAAATTATTACTATGTTTTTACAATTCTTGTGAGTCCCAGAAATATGTCCCAGACTGGGGAAATCCTTTTCTCTGGACACACTTACTCAGCATCACTACAATCCACTTATATTACTTACGCTTAAAGCTCTTGCCTCACAAAGCAGACTGAAATTTTGTGCACAACTTTGACTCCTATGAAGTAAACATAAGTTTCACAAAAAATTCCCTTCCTACCACTGAGAGAGAATGGCCTACGAAATTCATACCGCACAAAACCAGAACAAAACACTTTGGAAGAGGAAGACACTATTTGATGATGCAGGGGGAAGAAGACATAACTTGTTCAAAGCACTTGGACTGAGCACCTTATTCTTATCACTTATCCCATGTAACAGAGTTCATCCAATTGATCTTTATTTGGATAAGTAACTTTGATGACCTCCTGGTCATTAAAGTGTTTTTGCTTTTTATCTGTCATTATACAGACTGAAGATTACAAAGTTTTATTAAGTCCTTGGGAAGGGGTTTTCCTAACAAGCTTTCAAAAAAAAAAAAAAAAAAAAAAAAAAACAACAAAGTATTTCATCATTCAAAGAAGGTGCAGAGAACTTTCATGAAGATTTTGTCTACTTTCCAGAGTTGTGGCTTTTTAATTTCTACAAGGTAATACAAGCAAGATCAGTTTCTGGGAAAACACCTGAAAATATAGTGAATAGAATCAGAGAATAACTGAGTTCAAAGGAACCCATCAGGATCATCAAATCCAACTGCTGGCCCTGCACAGGACACTCCAAGAATCCCACCATGTGTCTGTGAGCATTGTCCAAATGCTTCTTGAGCTCTGTCAGGCTTGGCGCTGTGAGCACTTCCTGGGGAGCCTGCTCCAGTGCCCAGCCACTCTCTGGGTGAAATTTTTTTTCCTGATAGCCAACCTAAACCTCCTCTGACACAACTTTGTGCCTTTTCCTTGAGTCCTGTCGCTGCTCATCACAGAGGAGAGATCAGTGTCTGTCCCTCCTCTTCCCCTCACGAGGAAGTTGTAACTGCAATGAGGTCGCCCCTCAGTCTTCTCCAGGCTGAACAGACCAAGTGACCTCAGCCACTCCTCATATGGCTTCCCCTCAAGGACTTTCACCATTCTCTTGTCCCTCCTTTGGACACTCTCTAATAGTTTAATGTCTTTTTCATACTGCAGTGACCAGAACTGCCCCCAGCACTGGGGGTGAGGCCACCCCAGATCAGAGCATAGGGGACAATTCCCTCCCTTGCCCAGCTGTAATGCTGTGCCTGCTGCACCCCAGGACAGGGATGCCCCCCCTGGCTGCCAGGGCACTGCTGGCTCAGATTCAGTACAAAACATAAGGGAGGTAACATGGACGAAGTCAGGAGATTGAGCTGCACTCAGGATTGTGCATCACTTTACAGACATTGCTGTGTTACAGCTAGCAACCAGAGATGGAGGTCTGTATGGTTTCTATTATATTGTTGTCCAAAACAAAGCTAGAAGATAAAAAGACACAGATGTGAAGTACACTGGGATGGGGTTTCAGAAAAATAACTCCAGTTTCATATCTCAGTTGGGTCATGCTCACACAACAGGAATGAACATTTTGTAATTGCATCGACCAATCAGGACTTGTACAAACAAGACCTGATTAAGTTTTGTCTTGCAGTTTCCAATGTTCAACTGCAGCTTTTTCTAGGAATTTCCTATTCCTGGAAATTATGAATTTTTCATGAGTCCTCTGATGAACTGTGAACATGTAATGGGAGATTAGGTGATTGATTGAAATTAATTCTTGTATCCAGTTTTGAACTTAATTAGCTTGGTTTCAAACAATGACTTGTAAATGTACTGAGAGTATGCTACTCCAGACACTAATTATACTATCTCTAAATTGTTCTAGGACATTTCTATATGTACATATACCTTGTTTACAAATGTTTCCAGAGTTTTAAACAGTTTAACTTAATAACCCCAGTAAAGACTAAGCCTAAAGGTCACACATGCCAGTGTGATCAAAGTCCCTCTGTTCCTAAATGAATATACAATTCAGTGCAATGTAGCTGACACAATGAAATCGCTGCTGCCAATTGATATAGGCAAACAGATCACAGCCTGGGAGAAGGTCTATAGCCAGAAGAATAAATCATTCCTCTCAATGTCATCCCATACTTCTGACCAGAAATTAAAAAAAATCTCCAATCCACCTTTCACCCAAAACAAGAAAAAGCAGTCAAAATCACTACAGGAGGATGACATGAATGCAGTAATCCATCTATTATTAAAATACCCACAGACTGTCTAAGCAGAACCTGACTTTTTTTTTTGTCCAGAGTGGCACTTTTAATGTAAAGATTTTGGATGGATTTTCTAGGGAAAAAAACCTCCACAAACCAGAAAGAAAATGTAAAAAAAAAAAAAAAAAAAAAACTATTTCAACATTTATAGTAAGCCATCTTGCTGCCTATATTAACAAAATATAATAAAATATAATATCGATTATAATGTCTCAGGTTTTCCTAGAAAAAATATGCATATTTAAATTTCTGGGGGCAAAAAACGGTGAACAACTGCCGGAAAAAGATACACTGACATAGAGGTAAGAAGAGGAAAAGTGAGGATGTATCCTAAAACCTATTCCATTTCCTGTTGCCACTACAGGAAAGGACAAGAACTGAGAAGGTTCCTGTCTGCTGCTGGCTGGCTTTGTATATTCCCTGGTGTTTCACTGCTTCAGTCTTAGTCTCAACAAGAGCTTTCCCACCCAGGTATCTGTATCAGTTATTAGCAGTAAGACCAGAAAGAGATAACTCAGCAGCAGAAAGGCAACTCTTTTCTCTACAGGAAAGAAGTTGTGGAATAGAATCAGATACAAACAAAGACCAACAAAACAAAAACAAACAAACAAACAAACAAAATCCCACCCTCAGGCCAGATTTTCTAAATTTAAACACTTCTGACAGCATCATAGTTCATACAGCTGTGTTGAAAGAATGAGACTATGGAATCTGCCTGTGGCCATATCTGAAAAGTCTCCTGCAAATGGCCCATGTCTGTGCTAGCTGCCTCCTTGAGCTGCTGGAAGTGGGTGGCTCTGTGCAGCCTGCCTCTTGGAGTGGCCTCTGCCAAATGACCAAAATTTCCAAAATTACCAGATTGCTCTAAAGAGTTGGGGCAGAGAAAACCATGGCCCAAACAGGAACATTCCCAGGCACAGCTTAATTCATTGCAGGTACTTACACAACAGTAATGTCTTTTTAAACTAGCATTCTAAACCTTCCTTTTTTAGGAGGCAGTCACAAGTGACCAGCAGTCCTGTTACTAACAAAAGGTGCTTGCAAGGAAAACTAGAGGTGTTCACTCTGCTGAGCTCAGGGATGAGCTGCAGGTTTTTGGGGGGGTACCTAAGAAGCAGGTACACCTCAACAGCATCACAAAGACAGACACCTTATCATGGATTCCCTACATCATCTTATAATTTTGCTTTGTGGAAATTTGTGTAACTACCCTTGGAAATTCTCAGGATGTAACACACAAGCGCGTGCACTGCAAACAGCCTCTCACCAGCTCTGTTTGCATTGCTACTCCTTAACCTGAAACCTCAGGTTTAAATAACTGTCAGTTGATTTTATCAATGTTTGGTTTATGAGTCATTCAACCAGCACAATGGGCCAGGAAAGAAAACAGCACCTTTACACACATGCCCTAATTTTTCTGCTGCCATGGGAAGCCAGAGAAGCAGAGAGAGTGCACAGGAAGGAATTGTAGCCTGAACAAAAATGTATGTTCCAACCCAGAGTTCTACCTGTTAGGCACACATAAACTCATAAATCAAGTCATGAGCAGAACAGCAGGAAAACAGCTCTGGGACATTATACCAAATGTTTTGGTATAGTTTCAAGTTGCAGCAAGAAACTTTCTGCTAAACTGCTTCCTATTTAAATTTGCTCCTTTGCACAAACCACAGATTTCCATACTTTTTTTTTTCTTTTTTTTCCCACCAGGAAAAAAAGAAAAAGTCTCCAGAAATTTGAAAATAGGGGAGGGAGAGAAAAATCACTGCTCTGGATTCAGTTTTATACAAAGGTCATGTAAAGAAGGAAATGTCTGCCCTCCCACACACAAGTGCTAAGGACAGTTTTGCTAAAATTAGCCACTGGTGGAAAAAGCACAGAATCGAGTTGTTCTCGTGCATCTTTGTCTTTTCAGCAGAATTCAGAATTCCATCTCAGAGCCCAGCAGCCTCAGCCTTGCCTGGTGCTGAGCACCTCGTCTGGCCACTGGCTCCAACAAAAGCAGCAGAGAGCAAGGCACAGTTGCCAGTCTCAGATTGCACAGATATGCCCAGACTGGAATCATCTGGGATGCATTAGACTGGGAAATCTCTGTCTGTGCTAACATACCTGCTTTTCATTTGAGGCAAGTGTCATTGAAACAAGATTTATACGTTAGACTGCACTGATAAAATTGTGTCAGAACTTGGGTTGGTCACTCTTATCTCGACATTAAAATTAAATATTCCTATGAAAACTAGCCTTGACTTTTGTGGCACAAAGTAAATAAAAAAATTATTTGTTTTGTTTAAAGTGGTGAATTGCAGATATCAGAATAAAACATAGGACGGGAGTGGAAAAATTTGCATTATGGCACTTGGTGATTCATTGTTTTATCTGTGCTACAAAGTAATTTTCATATTCTCTGTAAATTGCTATAGCTTCTAAACCTGATCACAATTTCAACAGTAATGGACCAAAACCAGTATGCAAATACTGATTTCCTATCTTATGTTCAGGTCTTGCTAGCAATTGTTCAAGTACAAGTGTATTAGATTTATGAGTGTTTACCTTATCTGCATCCTTTATTCAGAGGTGTGGACCCTAACCTACACTTTGGTGATGCCTGGTTAATGTTCAGGGCTTCAACCTCTTTTTGGTGTTCTCCAGCACTTCCTTGCTTCAGCCAAATCAAAACCATAGGCAGCACTTCAATACTCAAATTTTTGCCAGACAAAAAACAGCCCCAGAAAGCTCCCTGGCCTTCCTGTGTGGTCAGCTGGAGCAGGCAGACCCTTCCCAGAGGCACCTATTTTCACCATCAACGCCCCCCACCTCTCCACAGTAACACACATGGCATGAATTGTCCTCTAGACATGCCTATTTAGCCTCATTGACTATAGACAGGGCTTAGGTGACTAAATGCATTTCTCAAAATAGGCAAGATGAATCTGTTACTGGAACCTAAGCCTCAGGGAAAAGAAAACAAAAGAAAGAAAGAAAAAATTACCGTCAATAAGAACATGGGTGTCTTTTCCTTTAAAAGCCCTACTCTGTGGATCCCATGGGATCATACACCCACTGGGCATTCTGCAACTGCCCTGGCTTCCAGTATTTCTGGTGCAGGCCTTGGCATTGATTTTTGACCTTTTGGAGCTCTCTTTGTCTTAGGTAACACGGCTCGCTCACTTTCCCCAAAAGCAATAGCAACATTCCACCGTGCAGGGAAAGAGTTAAAGACACAAGGAGTAGGAAAACTGTCTTTCTTTAGGAGCTCCTACCGTTTCAGTCACTTATTAAAAAAGGATTTATATTTCTGCAGTAAGGATCTGTACTTCCCCCCTCTGCTGAAGCCTTGTGTTTCTCTGCCAGACTGTGATGAAAAGGGCCCTCCCTTGCCCATCGCCAGCCAACGCTGACGTCACCCTGTTATTCTCTTTCACCTTGCACACATGTTGAGGCTTCTCTGTGGAAGTCTTGCGGAGACACACATCTCTTTGTCTCTTGTTCCTCTCTGCTCGGAAGGCTTTTTTTTTTAATCCCAGATTTATTTTGCACATAGCTCAAGCAGGAATGTTTCTGGGATTTCTGAGAAGGAGGATCCATACGTGTAAATAATGCTGTTCACTAATAGCATCCAACCATCCATTAAAGCCAGAAGTCATTTCTTTGAAGAGGGTGTTTTACAGAGCTCTGACTAGGAGGTCTTGCTCATCTCTAGTTTGAAAATTCAGACATTGTACCTGACTACAACTGATCCAAGCAGGAAGGTCAGGAGAATGGGCCCCCTTTGCACCACAGCAAAAGGGAATTGGTCACAGGGTGATTTAGCTGCAAGAGACCCCTCTCCTTCCCGCATTTCTAGAGAAATGCTGCAAAGGCTCAGTGCCTCACAGCACTTCTCCCTGATGGGAGGGAGAGAAGCAGAAGTCATCCTTGAGGCTGCATTTAAAGACATGGCTATAGATTGTCTCAAATTTTCTTACCTGCTGGTGTAATCAGTCATTCTTGACTGATCTGTGCATGTCAAGCACACATGGCTGCAAAGGAACTCCAGCAGCCCATTCCCTTTGCTTGACCAGGCCACTTCCATGCATGCAACTCTGTTCTCCCAGTAAAGAGCAAGTCTTTCACAAATGGGCATCACCGTCGTTTGCCAGAGGAGGTTGAGCTTATTGGCAGCCAGAACACTGCACAGCAAAGACACAGTGAGCACTGCAGACCACTCCCAAGATCACTTCAGATATGACACAGGTGTAGCCACAGGCTTTCCTTGTGGGAAGGAGAGAAAAGTGGATAGCTGTATGTTGTGTACCTCTGAGGTTTTTAGAATGAGGAGAATAAAGTGAAACAAGATTAAGAGGTGCATTAGGCTGTCTCTGACAGCTCTTTTTCTATTTATTGGGAAGAGTCTCCCCCTGAGCTCCTCGGAGGTTCTGTGCCCCTGAGGATTCCATGAAGAAGCTAAAATTTGTAGCCACAAATGACACAGTTTCTCTGTGCAAGGCTGAACTATTGGGGAAGATATCAGTGCAGCCTGCTGCTACTGATACTGTAAGCAGAAGACAGAAACAGTGGATCTTTTGTTTATCAGCCCTCTACAGTATACAGCCCCTTTGTGAACAATAAGCCACCTTTTTGCAACTCTCATATGGTGCAATGCAACATTTTCAAGTCACCTCAGCTAAATTGAACCTGCAATCAATTGATACAAGTGGGGTAAAATAGTCCTGATAAGAAAAATGTCTGTACAAGGAAATTCTGAGATGCACGGTGCAAGAATAAGTTAAACCAGGGAGGACACGTTCTTTCTAATAACTGCAAGTTACTTTTGGCTGGTCTTCACATCTCAGATTTACTGCTCATACTATGGGAATCATTGTATTGCCTTATCATGGGCTCATATGAAGCTGTGCTTACTCATGCTTGCAAAGCATTTAAAGATTAGAGAGAGCAGCGTCTGTAAAACCATAAAGAATACTTTGTTATCATTATTATTTCACCAGAGCAATAGGGAAATACTCTTTAAAAATGCTTCAGTTCGTTAGTTCATAACTATCTTTTAGCTGCTAAAAGCAAAACCCAGCAAGCTGCAGGGTAGCAGGTTCAGACTTCATTTGTCTCAGTATAGGATTATTTGTTTGCCTCTACCACGGGTGGTGATTACTTTTTACACTGTTTTTAAGAAAAGAAGTAGATGTAGAGGTGAAGGTAAGAAGTAGATGTAAAGTAAAAGCAAATGAATCTGGGACTCATCCTGAAACCTCTGTGTCCTAAAGTGTTACCCTCTAGCCCACATCCCAGGTTGCTATCCTTCTCCCTGCACAAGCTTCTGGGGTCTCATTAATGCACCAGGCAAGTCTACACAGCAAAGGGTTGTTGGAGATCCTGAGGTAGCTTTGAGGAAACTGGCTTGTCTGCACGGTGCATTGCAATGCTGGGCACGGATGCTAGCTTGGATCCCAGAGGCAATATAGCCTGTCTGTATAGCAAAGCACCCACGCTAATTAGCCCTGCCCCTGAGGATGCTGCAGGAACCCAGCTAATTAGGTATGCTGAGAGGCACCTCTGTTAATTAGCCCAGGGAGAACAGAACAACACTAACAGAGCTTCCGATCATGGCATTAGCTCAGGGATCTCTATAGTGTACTTGGCTGTGTAGCATAGCTGAGCCCACAGCTCTCTTGAGCACCATCTGAAGAATCTAAATACCTTCTTTCAATCCAGTCTCACCATCTGACCCTGCTTTTGCAAGCATTCATAGCTGTTTTTCTCTTGATGGTAGGAAAATTAAGTAAATAGATTCAAAAGAATGAAGAAAAAAAAGCCAGTAAAAACCACACTACAATAATCTAGTGTTATTAAATTCAGCTACAGGTAGTGACATGCCTGTAGGGAAGCACTGCATATTCCTAACCCATCTTGATAAAAGGCATACTTTGGCTAGTGGTGCATGTTTTGCAAGCAGTGTATCTCTAAAGGTACTGTTAACTCAAGCCAACTCAGTTACAAACACAGACTATGATATATTGAGTTGTAGCCATGCAAGATTTTCCATTACTAGTTCAGGGCTGAATGAAATCATTGAGGCACAGGTACACACCTAGGAAAGATGAGCAGGAGTTTTGTCCCCTTTCCTTCTCCCCTGGCTGCACCATGAGTTGGGACAGGGCTGTTGTGGCTGGTTCTGCTCCCTGCAGCAGAGCCCAGCTCAGCAAGGGTCGTTGTCTGTACCATGCACAGCACACACAAGGCTGGTGCCAGCCCAAGCACCGCACACAGCTCTGCCCCAACTCCCAGGGTTGCTATACAACAGCACAGGGATAAACAATGCCCTGTCTCCACTGCAGCCAGCACAGATAGATAGGAGGATGGTGATGTGACTTTTGTTAAGGGAATGCTTCCAAATGCCTTTCCAAACACCATATCATAGGTACGCATAGGAACGCTGAGTTTGTGCCTTTCAGAGAGAAAGCATGCGTGCTTTGTGCCATTCCAGGAGCAGGGTTTATGGTTCTTAGTCTTGAAAAGTGGAGCACAGTGATTTCCAATTACCTTCCAGGCATGTGTGTAAAGGCACCCATTTCTTTCCCATATGTTTCAGAAGAATGTTTTTGCACATGGGTAACTTCTGAATAGGACATAAGCCCTTAAGTCCCAGTTTGAGTTCTTGATCAAAATGCAAAAATCCATGGTGAAATTATAAATCAGCTTCAAAACCTTATAATGTGAAGCTGCTGGAACAATTGAGAAAGTCAAAAATTTTAAAAAGTGGATATTAGGAAAACATAAATGCCAGAGAAGGCAGAGGTTTCTTCTGGAATTAATGTGATTGCAGTAGAGCTAATACTTAGGTTTCTTCCAAAGATTGCTACTTTTTAGGTACATAAAAGCAATAAAATATGACTTATCTTTCAGGTTCCCAATAATTTGCTATTATGATATGAAGGTGGGGGAGGTGTATGTAATATATCTGAAAATCAGAGTACAGTATTTAATTTTTACTTCTTATCCTTTAGAAAAAAAAATCTTAAAAGTATGGTTTATGCAGCTTTATGATAATTGTCAAAATAATATAGTGTCCTACAGCATTTACTAATGCAAACTGGGTTATCTCACACAACCTTGACTTTCCAACTGGGGTTCTGGATGTATACCAGACACACAAAATGGTCATTAACTTGATATGATATGAGAAAGGTGTTGAAGTGAATAACTTATATAGTAGTAATAGTGGTTCTGTCTATGAACAATTTATCTTGCTTTTGAATGGCAAAAAAGATACTTTACCTTGCCTTGTCTCTGGGCAACTTTAGAGTGACCTAGACACTTCTCAGTTTCAGAGTTCAAAATTGGCCCCTCCTTTTATACTTGCCCAGTGCTTAAACCAAAGCTGTAATGCATCACAGTGTCTCACAGAGACCTAAAAAATAGAAGAGACTGAAATCCTAGGCAGGAGCATCCCATAACTCTATAAAAGTCAATGCCGTATCCCAAAATAATGAAAATACCCCAACTTTGTTTCCAGCTGTATAAATAACTCAGATTTTCAGCTTTATTGCCAGAACTTGGCTGTAAATACCCTTCTTTGTTCAGTTTTACATCTACCAACAACCATTTTCTCCACTTCTATCTATTCAAAACAAAACCTGAAGCGCAAAGGTTATCAGCTCCCAAAACCTCTTGTGCACAGACAGACTCGCAAGGTCTCTGTCAGTGAACAACAGCTAATCATTCATTCTCATTATACTGGCACATAAATCTTCTGAGTGACCAGGGAAACCAGAAGCCTGCTACCCTCATAACATTCCTTGCGTGCCTGCTGAAGGCGTTGTGTCTATACGTTGCCCACGATTCCCAGAAACACGGAGTTAAGAATAATTCAAGAGACGTAAGAAGGACTAGGAGGGAAGGATAACCTGCACGTAAACATCACCAAGAAGCCCTCAAAACTAATTGCTTGAGGTGGTTATGAAAATAAAGAAAAAAGCCTGTTATGCTTATCAGTCTTATTTCTCAAAGGCTAACTGGCCTTCATATGGTTTTACATGTCAAAAAAAAAAAAAAAATTAGGCTAACACTAGAGCTTATCATTTTATTCATCTTGAGAGCCCTTAAAGATCTGCTACATGGACAACAGTTTCACGTTTTTTGAGGTACCCTGCACTGACCTCTTCCAATCATCCACAGAAACTCAAGGTCCAGCTGACAACAAGCTGACATTCACAGAGCTACAAAGTCATCTGTGAGACAGAAAGGTCAATCAAGTAGCCAGAAGTGTGTCCGGGGTGTAAACACGGTATTTTGCAAAAACAGCATGGTCCAGATCTGCCTGACATGTCCATATAGGCATGGCCAATGCCTTTTGTGCAAAAGGCATAAGTGCCATTTCATATGAAAAAGAATAAACATCTATCTGCCCTCCAAACTCCTAGAATTATAAATAGTTTGAGTGACAAATACTTCTGTCACAGTGTTCGGGATACCTTCAAAAGATATTCCCAGCACTATATATGACTAACCAAAGCCTGGCAGAGTTCACCCTTATAAATATATCCTGGATAAGCCTGTTGATTTGAACAAGAATTTGTGTGTCTGTGTCTAAAGGAAGAAGAGAAGAAGCAGGAAGGTTGGTCATGTCAGTCACTTGTGTAATTTTTTCAAGCTGACTGGTAGAGTTTATTATCTATGCTTTGACAGTAATAAGAGCACTGAATTCCTAAATTGTGTATTACGTTGCACAACAGGTTTTATCACAGAAAAACTGAGTAGTCTTGATGAATGAAGTTTCACATAGGTTACTGTTGAAAAAAAAATTAGACATTATTTGCATAGATTGCATTAAGTTGATTGTTTCCCACCCCTCCCAAGTACCTCAGTACCTTGGAAATAAATTATAGTCAGAGGGTTATTAAAATAAAAAATTTTAAAAGTCCTGAAGTAAATTTCAAACCACAAGACAAAGCAAACAGTACTGTAGTCTATTTTCAGACCTCCTCAAAGTTATTCATATTCTAGCTGTCAAACAATCATACGACTCCCAGACATCTTTTTTTTCCCCTGAAATCCTGTTATGGAGTCTTCCACAGACACATTAAATTATTTCCTCTTCAATATGTTAAGAAAGAAAAAAGAAGCAACCATCCTTAAGTCACATGTGTTTCTCTTTAAGAAAAAGGGTCTCCACAGTTCAACAAGGCAAATAGTTCTCTGTAAATGAAGTCATGCTGAGATTTTTAAAGGACCTAGGATTAGGAAAGTGGTATTGGTAGCAATGTCATTGTCACACAAGCTAGAAATACTCCTTCTCACCCTGTTTTTTAATTCCAGCCTTCCTGGGACAGTGTTTCAACCTGTACAAACCAGATTCTTTGCTAAATTTACAACTGTGTTGAGACACACGTCACTACAGAGAAGCACAAGGAAAGCTGTGTGAAATACTAAGGGTTTAAATGCCCTTTCAAAAATATTTGTTATCATTCTGACCCAACTGGAAGAAAAAGGGAGACAAAACATTTGCAATAGCAGCTTGCCTCAGTTGGTAGAACCTGAATATGGGACTTTGCCTGGTTTATTTTAAGTCTGAGCAGCTAGCAGCTGGAGTATGTCCCACATGCTAACACTTGGAATTCCCCAGGGAGAAGGTTTGTTTCAAACGTACACGCCAGCCCTCCAAAGCTGGTAGTCTTTGTGCTTTATTAAGTTTACGTCCTCCATCCTTGCCTCAAGTCTGGATGGTAATGCACCTATTCTGAGCAAGTGAACATTCTTGCCAGCTTCATATGGACTGGTTTTGATTTAAATGCAATCTATGAACAATATCTACTTGCACACGCATACACACCCCAGGCAGATACTGAACAGATGCAGCCTTGCAGACTTACACAGCAGCTGTGACAACAACTGATGTCACCTCCTTTGCAGAAATTTCCACAAGCGTCTTCCAAAGGCCAAGTTAAATGAGATAGAGCTTATCAGTTTCTTTAAAGTGCTGTGGATGAGACCAGTCCATGTGACCCCCTTCCTGGCCGCGGGGGTGTGGTATGTCACAGCTCCCCTATCAGCTGGCACATGGCAGTAGGAGATATGAGACAGCAGAAAAGCAGTAGTAACAACATCGCCCAGCCTGCCGAAGACACAGCGAATACGCTGAGTAACTTCAGAGTGTGCTCACTTACTTTCTGCAAACAGGTGGAGGCTGTTCAGCCCTGGCTTCTGCCTGCACATCCCACTCGGCACAGATGGGTGCTAATGTTGCCAGCTATGCTCTGGAAAAGCTACGGTTCGTTAGCGTCGCATTAACGCCTCTAGCAGTGAGTTGCAATATTCTTTTTTTTCCTTCACAAACTTTTCCCTTCTTTTGGATATTCTGTAAATAAAAAAGAAATTACTAGCAAGGATGATTTTCCAAAAGCAATTGTTTAAGATAAATTCCCTGCCTCAGTTTTTGCAATAAAAATATTAGAGAATTTCCGAAGATACCCTTCTCGGCTTTACTTCTAAAACTACTGAACGTTTCAAGTTTCCTTCACTGCCTTTAATTATTATTAAATTATCAGTTGTAAAGAGTTCATTTTTAAAGCTTCTCGCAATTATTATTTTTATTCAAAATACCAACTAGCCAATAATATATTAACAGAAACAAATATATAATATTTGCAAAACATCTCAATACCTCATACTTGGTAGGACGAAAGGAATCCTTACTTGAAGTAATTTAAAAACATAGCCATAGTATTGAACATTGCATTCAGCAGCTTGCAATTTTCACCCCAGGGCTCACCCAGTTTCTCTGCATGGCCCTGTTAGCACAGAGGACAGCCTTAAGCACTTACCCCAAGCTAGTCATCATATTTTGGTTAACAAATGTTGGTAATGCAATTTTTTCCTTGTGAATGCGCCCCTTCAATGTCTGAATTCAAATTCTTGCACCAGCATAGTTACAGACACTCTAGATCACTTGGGCATGTCCCTTGCAAATCAGGCTATTGGTACAAGACCAACAGTTTCCAGAATACAGCAGCACAAGGTATAAATTCTGGGTTAAGCCCAGCAGTGAAATATAGGTATACAGTACACATAAGTACTCAAGAATTTGTGGCAACAGCACCAACAGAAGCTGAAATTCAGTCTTATGCTCCATTCCCAAGCAACTTCTCCTAGCTCTGCTACTGAGTGGGGAATGAAAAAAGTTAGGGAATTTTAAATCAGATTTTTTTTTGGTGGTTCTGCTAGATTGTTCCAATCTTACTGCAATCTCACACCTGTTAAGAATCTCCCTGACTTGTCTAGCCAGCTCACATTGGATTAAAAAAAGCTACCTTGCCTTCACCCATTTCCTCTTTCAAAGCTAAGTGCCTGCAGATACAAAAATAAGCTTTCTAGGGTACAGATAGCCTCTCCTATTTCAACTGTGGTGTACCCAGCTCAAAATTGTGGCTGGAACCTGGATGTTAATGTCACCTTAAATAATAATATTTTTTCAGGTGCCGGCCAGAGTTTTAAGAGATAGTTCCAGCAATGAGCATATCGGAGCAGCAAAGACACAGCTGCTCGAAACAGCTACGCACAGTGGTTATATATGCAATGAAAAAAGACCTCCTTCAAGGAAGCTATTGAAGACAGCTGCAGATCAGTCCTCCTCAGGGTTCATTAGCTTTTTTCATCTTCTGTAAACCAGCCCTGGGCATGACTTTAGAAGATGATTAAACCAAAAATTTGTGTGTCATTACACCCTCTACAATTCCAGCTGCAACATTTTATCCGTGAAAGCCCCAGGATCCAAGATCCAGGATAGAAGCCTTCTGTCTCTCTACTTCCTTGGCATGCTGGTTACAATCTCTGCTCCCACCACCACCTATGTCTGAACTGTGATTGGTTAAAGACCCTTAATCCTTACTGGAATTGTATAAACAGAAACATGGATTGCCAGCCACCTAAAATCTCCGGTGAGCCCTGGACTGTGACAAACAAAAGGCCTTTCAGTATTCTCCCCAGCAAGTCTTTCACAAAGGTAGAGTGAATTTTGTGCCCAAGTTCACTTCCTCTTTATGCTGTAGGGATGCTCTAAATGGTTCTGTTATGTGTAGGACAGATACATATTTATCTGTAATCCTGACCATACAGATGGTGAGATGCCAGCTATGAATCAACAGAATTTACAAAGTTTTGCCAAAGGCACTCATAACTGTGAGTTGCACACATGGGTGCTTTAAGTGCTAAAAAAGGCCCCACTCTCTTCACGCCTGAAATATGGGTCCACAGCCCTTACACCTACAGCATTCACAAGCCAGTGCAAGGTAGCCCCTGCACAGCAGTTTTAAATTTGAAATGCAGACACATGACCTCAGATTCCACTCATAAAGGGCTATCTGTATTGCAATGTTTGAGACTTACAAGTGCAAACATAGCAGAGGCACTAAGGGCTTATGTGAAAAAATAATTATTCCATGTAGAAAGGAAGTTGGCTTGCTTTGAGCAGAGGTGTTAATAGACTAACCTTTTTCCCCAACACCAGCCTGCTTACCTGAAAATATGAAAACATCTACTGATGCAGCACTGTATTTATTTGGGGTGGGTATCATATCCCACTCATGTTAAATGTCTTGCTGCATTTCAGACTAAGATAGTAATTAATGGGAATACCAGTTATAAGAGTCATTTAATGAAAAATAAGCCCTGGACAACTGTGCTGCAATTTTAGTAATTTGGGGGCAGAGGCGTGCAGATCATAGCACACAAATACAGCTAAATTTAAAAGAGTAGCTTCGGAATAGACACCTTCCCCCCTTCCATCAGGTTCAGGATAAGAGCTGGATCTTGAATGACAGTACCAAAACAGGCACTTGGCCCAGTGAGGACTTGCTTCAGCTGAGAGATATGCCAGAGTACAGATAAAACCATCAGCAACTGGAACAGTAGAAAGGATGGAAATACTACAAGGATATTTGGTAAAAAAGGTATTTAGGTCCTTCTCAAAGAAGCATCACTTTGTTACCTAAACAAGATTTCTTCTTCTCCCTATCTCCAATATCTTTCAATTGCAGTCAATGGTAACTCCCAAGCAGTGGCAAAAGCAACAATACTTGCACAGACATGGCATTAGCAAATTAAGTGCAGGTCCACTGGTTGCTCTAGCTGTGCCTGAGTAATGTTTCCACAATCACTCCTTCTATTAGCAGAAAATTAGTGTCCTCTGCCAGCATAAGCATGCACATAAGTAGGCTCCTAACCCTACCAAAAGGAGTCAGGGCTGAAAACTGGGAAGACAAAAACCTACAGGAAGTGTTTAAACTATGCCAGACCCCACTGGGAGAGAACCCAGAATTATGCAGCTATACCTGCTGGGTGGGATCTCAGGAGCACTGAGGGTGTGGGACAATCTCCCCACCTGTTTCCTTTCAGCTGGAACTGAAATAGGCACGAGCTAGAAATCACTTCAAAGACAGCAATACAAACGTGTTTAGGAGAGACAAGCGCTGTTGATGCAAAGTAGGCAACAGTGATGACCAAGGGAACCAAGAACCTCTTGTTCTCCCAGCAAATCCCTTGTACCTGAGGGGAATGCAGGACTAGCATGGATAGGCAAGACCTAAAACTCCACATCTCCTTCCTTGCAGTGTAAATATGTAGATGCTTCTTCTTTATTCTGAAGTTCTTTTGGATATGCTTTGAGTAGGGCTAGGAAAGGATAAGCTTTGTTGTCTCAGATTGGATACACTCTCCCCCTTTTTTTTTTTTTCCCAGCCTAAAGGGGTTTAGACAAGGGGTAGTTTCTAAGGTCATTGGAAAGAAGACATAAAGCTGCTAGGAGACTCAATGGAAGATGTGGCATGCCAGCTGCTAATCTCTGTGGCAGGGGCTCCCTGGACATCCACACCTCTCCCATAACTCTTTATGGAAGCTCTCCCATTACACTTTCTCTCAGGACTCCATTATCCCTAGTGTTAGCATCTCTGCAATAAAATTAAGATCTGATATAAGATCCAAACTAGAAAATCAAAAAAAATGGGGCTTACAGCATCTACCCCTGTTTATGCAACTCTTACCTTTGCTTCTATTAATTGATCCATCTGCTTCCCAGAACTGGAGGTGTCTGCACTCGAGGGAGGACCTTGCTTTTGCTCTAGTAGTGGAAATGGGTGTGCCTATATGGGGGCGTTTGTGTTCTTAGGGGGAGGTTTATATCCTCCAAAAATAAGCGAGTTGCAAGGCTTCTTTATGGAGATACACAACACAATTTATCACCAAGAGCCCAAGGCAGATTATGCCAGGCCATTTCATAAGATGTTGGAGTGCTAACACATGGTATGCATGGACACCTTTTATATATATCACAAACACCTACTTGCCTGGAAGCAAATCAATAACTCCCTACACCAAAGCTTGCATTTGTTTGCTCTTATTAGAGGTGGAATGGGGCCTGAGGGAGGGCCATAGGCATTCCATTACTTAGGATCAGTGCCTGAGCAAAATGGAAAGGCTGCTAAAAATAAGCAACATTTGCTCATTGGTATAAATAACAAAAGTGAGAGAGAAAGAAAAACAGAAAGAGAACAGGATGAAAATGAAAACTGGCCCTAGACCAGCCCTTGCAGAATGACCAGTCACCTCCTCATTGCCAATTCTCTCACCATCTCCACTATGGGCAAGATACTTTCCACTGCCAAGTGCCCTCAGCTCCTTTCCTGAGAGGACCATCACTTGCAGATTCACAGTGGGCCTGAGCATAGAAGATAGTTCCCGCAGCACCTCACAAAGTACCCCTGTGATCCCTGCGGTAGCTTGTGAAGTATTTGTTCTATCTCTATTTTGTTTATTAAGGGTATTATGGAGGTGGGTGAGAAAGGGAAAAAGCTGCCCTTCCATAAGGCTATCATCATTAAAAACTTTGTCCTCTCTTTATTAAAATAGAAATAACTTTTGGATTCCCATTTTTCTAACAGACTTCCGGAGCAAGTAATTCCCAGAGAATCCTTGGCTGCCTGTATTCAAGTACTAAGGTTGAGAAATCTAAGCCTATCTATACTTGGAGGAAAATAAGAAGACCAGGCTAATTAAAAATTCACCTTTGCCCTGTGTAAAAGCCCTGTACAGCCCCATGGCACCAGACACTTCAGGGTGAGCTGTGTTTTTAGTGGAGACTTTAAAGCAGAGTTTGCTTCTGATTACTTTTCCTTTTAGTGTCTCTTTAATAGAAAGAAATAACAATTGGAAACCAGCTCCCAAAGTAGCACATTCAATCTTTCCTCTGCTTCTATTTAATGTATTCTATTGTAATAAAGTGCACACACACACAAACCTATTAGCCCTACAATTAAACAAATAATGGCATTAACAACTCCCACCCACCGCCTTAAGCAGGTTTAGCTGGGAGAGCAGAAGCAGCTGTCTCTGTCTTGTGTCTCTGCCAGAGGTCACCATCCTGCAGCAGGATCAGCTGATCCTCCTGGATAAACTCCTGAGCAAGCGTAGTGTACAGGCTGCAGCATGATCATAAACCACCTCCAATTTCAGTTTACTCTGGCAGTAACCTCCTACAAAAATAAGGGAAGAAACCTAAGGCTGGTAACTGTTTCATCTCTTAGTATCAGATAAATCCACCTTTGATTACATTTCAAAGTTCCAAAAAATGGAACAGTCAAGAGGTTTACAATAATGCTCTAGGTTGCCATGAATTAACATGAATTCTTGTACTGACAAAGGTCACTAACATAACCGTTGAACTACACTGCTAATACAAGAGCTAAGAGAGGTCCTCTAAAGTTTATCCAGCAATGTGTAGACTTTGAACATTTTCAAAGCTAGCTAGCTCTATGAAATTAAGCTATTTTCAAACCTAGGACTAGGACAAGCTTGGGTATCTCCATGTGGCCCCCAAGAGTGTTGCTATATCCAAGCTATCATTGCTACCACATGAAATAATCTCAAACAGTAAAGAGACGAGAGAAGGACAAGGATCCCGCTCAAGTGAGAGGTATTTTTTTCACATCAGACCAACAAATGATTGACTCAGAAGCTATCAATGTCTTTTTGGCATCCAAAGTGGAGACACACATACTTACAGTGGACTTGCTTACTGGCAATTATAGAGAAAACAGCAGGTGGTTACAGTTAAGTTTCTGGTGCAGATTTCACACTGTCAGATTCACACAAAACAGAGAAAAATGCCAGTTTTGAGCGATGGTGTGAATGAGGAGAGTGCTAAACAGTAGATATACCTTGAAAGCAGGAAAATAATACATAAGGAATGCCATAGTCTCCAAAGTGCAGGAAGTATGTGCAACACAAGATTTAAAAATGAGGGCAAGATTTATTATGCTTTGTCTAGAGCATTAGGTAAGGCATTTGAGGATGGGAGGTGTGGGAAGACTGGAGCAAGGAAGATCTTTCAAAAGAAGAATGATTTGTGATATCTGGAAGGGGTTTGTTTTACAATGCTTGAACCACATTTACGTAGCTTCAATACCACAAAGTCCTGGTGTGAGCGCATCACACTGAGAAGGGAAGATCTTCTCTTGTGGCTTTCACCACACTTGTCCCAGCCTCCCACGCATGGTTTGCACTGACACAGTTCCAGGTAGCCCCGAGACATCAAACCTGACACAACCATCCTGTGCACCCTTCTAAACCCCACAGGCAAGCCCTGCTCCTCTCGGTCACATTTGTAATTCTGGGCACTTCCCTGCAGCTAAGGGAAACTCAGAGCAGGTGTATTGATACAGAGAGGAGCAGGATCAGGTGTCTGTCATGTAAATCCTGCCTAAAGTCATCCTCTAAACCTTCCATGATGCATTTCAAGACTATCTTATTTAAATGAGCACTGAGAGCATGAGAGAAGAGGAGAGGGAGTAGAACAAGGCTGGCACACTGGCAAGGGCAGGCATGGAGCCAGCCAGCTCCCTCGGGGCAGGGGAGGCAGCCCTGCTCACAGTGGCTGGAAGCCACTCTGCTGACTATTTGTGTCACAGGCCACTCCTGAAGCCACCCTCCCAGCTATTCTTGTCACAGGCCACTCTGCAGAGCCCCTGCCAGCCTCTGGAGGAGGGCACAGGCACATGATAAGGATAAGCAGGAGCTGAAACAAGATGGCACCAAATTAATTTCCCTCTGCATGACCTATGCAGTAGATTTTCTGGCATCTCAATAAGCACAAAGAGAAACCCACTGGAGTAAGCAGAGCCCTGCGTCAGCAAAACACCATCTCTCACATGAAACACTCTGGCTGGCAGAGCTGTGAAGGTGAGGATTACTCACTGTTTCCAACACTGTACCACATGTTTAAGAGATAATTATGGAGGGACAGGGAGAGTATTCATCTCATTTTCCTTTCTTCTTTCTTTAAAATAATTTAGAGTGTACCATTTCTGCCCTCAAAAAATCAATTCAGAGAGAGAGAGTCCACTAGTTTATTACAAGGCAACAATTCTACCACAGAACACTCTGTGAATGACATCATCAGAAGCATCAAGAAAGTAAAAACTGGACAAGAAAAGGATTTCGATTCAGCTAGCCTAAAGCAGATAGTTCAATCAAGGAAAGAAAAATAAATCTTGACAATTGCATTCAGTTAAGAATTAAGGAAAATACATCTGAAAACCCAAGGTCACCAAATCTGATCCTCTGTATTGTCCAGCCAATGAAATTTCCTCCACTTGCACAGTTTTTATTTGCTGCAAGTTTTCATTAAATATTTCAGCAAACAAAAGGAAATAGCAAAACCAGAAGGGAGGCAGGACAGTATTTTTCAGGGACAGTGGAAACTAATTCAGAAAAGTGGGTCAAAGGAAATGCTGAAAGATACAAATCCATCCTACAGTTTAACTAAAGTCAGAAAGTACAGAAAGTACTAGTCTACAGACAGTTATTGCAGCACTTAGTAGATAGCTCAAATTTGCCCTGGAAATTAATAGAAAGCAGAACAATCACCCACTATGGGCAAATAGGCCAGCATTTGGGACTCAGGAAAAGGCTATGCTAATAAAACAATATAGTGGCAAACACATGTATTTGCCACAGCTCATACAAGCCCTTTTCCACCCATTTTGAGTAGAGACCTGTTTCTGTTTATCCACTGAAGGTTCATGTTAAAGAATGGTACCTGACAGAGAGTATAGGGAAGGAGGGGGCTGGAGGTCAGGAGAGGCTCCAGTGACCAACCATCAGCTCTTAGGTAAGGTTAATGGTGCCTCTAGTTGCATTACAAGGGAGAAAAGCACTGGAAGAAGCTCTCCCTCACAGCAGGATTAAGAGAGATTGTAAACAACAGGGAATTATGCATTTGCATAGTCTTCAGAGAGAAAAAAGCAGCTAAACCAGGAGAAAAGAGGAGTAAGAGTGTGGTACCAGAAGGAAGCAGGGGAAGAGGGCCTAGGGTGGAGAGCAGCCATTGCCTAGTCCAGGCAAGTGCCTCTGGGAGAGGGTATCAGTGGCTGCAAGCATTGCCCCGACAGTCAGGGTGGCTGCTGAGAGCCAGGCTCTCCTGGAGCCCTGGGAGCTGCAGGAGGGGCACTGCAGAGGTGGGAGCCCTGCCACGGGCTGCTTGGTCCAGCTCCGTGGTGCCCCACAGCCACGTCTTACAGCAGCTTTCTTCCTCACTGCAAATTTCATCGAGAAAATGTTTACAGCAAATCAAACCTTTGAAGGGAAACCACAAATATTGAGGAGGGTTGTCAGCCGCCATCAGACCCGTGTCCTGGTTTATAACTACAAATGCAAAGCAAAGAGAGAGGTGATTTGGCAATGGTGTGAAGAGGCTGTCCCTCTGAAACTCCAACCTCTCTCTCTCTTTGAGCCCATGCTATGCCTCCTATTTTACTTTCAAACAACTAACTGACAGAGATAATGTGATGTAAGATAGTAACTACACAAAATTAGCTCTAGCCAATTGTGAATTCATTTGCTCTATTTGCTCTCCTTTGTTGAAACATAAAATTTTGTATGAGTAAGCACATTTCACCACATTTAAGATTATAATAACACAGGCAAAGGCAGGAAAAAAATATCACAAATGTAACAGATGAAGAAAAATCCAGCCTGGGGACAATCATGGCAGCAGAGAAATTCAGTATACCTGAACTACTGCATTGCTTTACTGGCATTTCCATTTTCTAGTTCTAGTCTAGCATTTCTAATTAAAAAAAAAAAAAAAGAAAGGGATTTTTTTCCTATGAATTATTTAAATTAAAAAAAAAAAGAAAAAGAAAAACCACCACCCACACATGAAACAAGCCATTCTCCACAATGATTTGTGGAATAACACCTTTTCTGCAAGCTTTAAGTACCTCTATATGATTAATAGAAAAATAAACACCACTTGCCAAATAAATCTGCACTAATCTAATCTAACAGCATCTAACCACTCTACATGTTTCCCTATTGTTATACCCCTATGGAATGGCTTTGCTAGCCCTCCCCTAAACCCATTGCTTCCTGTACCTCCTGCATCTCAAAGACATGCAAATGAATCCTTAAAAGTTTTCCCTCTTCTTTGACACATACAACTCACTCTTTCTTTAACAGGCTAGAAACAAACAGATTGTATTTATTTACACTGTGATAGTCTCCAAAGACTCCATCCAGCACAGCGGTGAGAGCAAAGAACCCATCATTAAAGCAAGACCAGAGTTCAAGCAGCAGCAATTGATGCTTGGAGTTCAACACTGAGAAAATTTCAGATGTGAGAACACACAAACCAGAGAATTGTTCACTGGGCTGCAGCAGCACTGCAAGTTATAGTTTAGTTTAAGTTATAGTTAGTTTTAAACCCCAAGTTTAGTTTCCTCCACTATTTTTTTTTTTTTGTGTTTCAAGTATAGGAGTGCATTTCCTCTTAAGTTGGAAAGTTTTACCCATTATGTTGTCATAAAACCTGGTTTCCAAGACTTCTGTCATTGTGTATGAGCTACTGTGATAACCAGGAGCAAGCCTTATTCCCAGTCAGTTAAATCTACGTGGGCAGGCCAAGAGTCATTAGAATAAAACCAAAAAAACACACTGCCAAATGGAAGTATGGCTTCTTGGCCTCGATAAGATTTAAAACTTAAAAAGTCAAGGGCAGCATTTTCAAACATAAAAAGCAAACAATAGGCTTCTAAGTCTGTACTGGGACACTCTAATTTAAACCCCAGCCCTCTTTTGGAATCCATCTCAGTTCAAGAGGATCATTTTAGTTTAATAAGTTCAAGTCTCAGGCAACATACCTATGAAGCAGTCTGCAAACTTAACAGCAGGCACAGCACGTAGTTCCAGGAGGACTGAACAGCCCAGGAAACTACAGGGTTGTCACTGTTGGCCCAGACATCCGTGTGTCCCCCTGCAATGCCATTACTCTGAGCAAGCTCAGGAAAGTTTCATTATTTGCCACTCTTGACAGCATCAAGACTGTCCAAACTCACTGCAGAAATCAGTAATAATAATCAGTACATCCCTCACCTTGCTGCACAGAGCACATGCCTACTCTGCCTGAATGACCACAGAGTCACTTCTTCCTGGCTGTGTGATAAAGCTTCTGAAAATGCATCACTTCAGGACAGAATAGAAAACAAACAGCAAGGCTGGCTCTGGCATAAACAAACTGCCCCTCCTCATCTCCACAGCATCACACTTGCCTCTAAAAGGTGATGGTTAAAACAGCAAGAGCTGTCAAGGGTTAGTTTTTCCATGGGGTTTACCTAGCGGGAATCTTTAAGAAAATAAATCCAGGCTTCAGGTGAGAATGCCAAACAGTGTCAGTGATGTTAGGCAAGGGTCACCGAGGTGCCCTTTTCACACTTAAAAGAATTTCAGCTTGCATTTATATCAAAGGAAGAAGGTAGAAAACGTTACAGCTGAAGAAAAGAGTTTAATCCTGAATTTTGAGGGCAGGAGATGCCTACCAGGTGAATAAAAAAGACCTCTCCCCTTCTGTAATCAATCAAAATAGATATTTCTGGAAGAGTTGGCACTCCCAGATGTTCTCCTGAGCCACTTGCAAATTTCCAAACATATTTAGGTTGAGCTTTAATCAGATGGCCAGCAGAGAAAATCATCCCTCTCCTGCAAACAATTCACTGTGTGACCTTAAATAAATCACTTGCATATGGTCAGACTAGTGAAGAAGAAATTTTTCTGCTCCTCTCCATTTATAGAGGCATTGCAGGGGGGCAGGGAACAGAGTTCATACCGTTTAATTTACAGGGAACCTTCACTTTTTTAATTTTGGGAAGAGATTTTTAAATGCCCCACAAAAGTACCACTACAAGCAAGTAAGGGAGAGAGGGGGATTTTCAGCTGTACCTGGTGACATTCCAAAATAGCAAAAATATATGAGAAAATACTTGAAGAAAAGCTTTCATTAGAGAAAATTAGGGATTGTCATAACTCAGACAGAATAGAAACAGTCATCCAGGAGGAGCTTGACAGAACATGTAATGTTCCTCTCTCCTGCCTTTGAAGGTCACCTTTATTCTTGATGAGATTCTCTCTCTGCGGAAGGCCTAAGCAAACAAAAATGCTTCACATGTGTCTGCTGAGCTTCTGCTCCAAACTAAGTTTCCCATGAAGTTCCCTCGATTCTCTTCCCACTTATCAGCTATTGATAACTCTCTCATGTCCAGAAACCAATTAATTGATATCCACAGGATGGAGATGTCTATAACCTGACCTAGCTAGCCAAAGATGAGTCTGCCTGTAGGTTTGCCTTTAGGTACTGCTGCTTCAACAAGAGTGCATCAAAAAAACCAAAACAGACCAGCCTGGGTGAAGTGCAAGGTACACCTGGATCCCAAAATGAAACTGGATTTTCTGGGGCCTCTTTCCCTGCACGCCCAGCCTGTGCTCCTCAGGCTCTGCACCCAGGCCCTACAGACAAGCCTGAACTGCAGTACAAAGCACAGTTGGCAGCTAATTTGGATTTAGCCATTTCACACTTGCAAGCCAGGAATTCAAAGCCAAATACCAGGGCCCCCTCCTACTTTCCAACACAGAAACAATTTAAAACAGATCTAACACCTATGTAGTACTGATTTGGTTATCTTCAAAATCCCCATTGTTCTGTTTAAAGAGCATATCCTCCTAGAATAGCCTCCTTTTGATAAACAACTCCTTCTGCATGTCAGCCAAACAACAGTTTTGCTCTTTATCACAAGTGGACCAGCAGCAGAAACAGTGTGTGGCGAAGTGGGGGAGGAGGGAGTTTTAGCTGAAAATAGAGTTCATTGTCAGCTGGACTTTAGACTCAGGTTTTTAAATAGGTTTTGGAATGTGGATATGAAGCAGTTAAAAGAACCCTACCTCCAGCCCTTAAAGGGAAAAAAAAATCTTTATTCACACACTTAAAAATCATAGTAGAACCTTTGGTAACACAGTCATTCTTCTGTTGTATGCAAAAGCTTCTTGTATAAGAAAGTAAAATTATTCAGGAAAACAAATATTAGTTCCTCAGGAATCAAACAAACAACAAACAAAAAAAATCTTAAATAGAAATATGCAACACCAAATAACCCATTCGTAAAAAAAAAAGTTTTACAAGACACATTATGAAATGTAAATACTTTTTTAGACCCACAATAAGAGGTACATCATTTTAAATGGTTGTATAGGCCAGAGATTTCTGCACCTTGTATACAGTTAGCGGAAAACTAAAAAGTTGCCACAAATTATTCATATTTTCTTACATTCCAGATATCCACATGGAGGAATGTGACAGCTTCTGAAGCATTTATTTTATGAGAAACATTGACTCTTTTCAGTAATATATTATTGCATTATTCTATAATGACACTATGTAGTTAGATTGTATATTTTGCTTCAAATATCCCCTCAGCATGGCTGAAAATAGTTTTACTTCTTCACTTCCTAGGATTACTCGACATATCCATGGGATATGCACAACAAAAACAAACAAAAAAAATCTTATTTTGTGTGTTCCATGAAGAACAAGATAGTATAAAAGATGATATGACTGACTTCAGTAATCATGAACGCGTGGGAAATGGAAAATTTGGAAAAGATCTACACCTAAACATAAAAAGTAGTGATCAGAGCAAAGCACAGCCTGAAACCATGCAGCTCCTGCAAAGTCCATATGCTTTATTAGCACCTACATAAAATGATCCTGTAATTAGAGGCAGAATTCCTACCAAAGTCTTATGTTAACCAACACTCTTAGGTCCACAAGCTGCCAGAGAAGCCCCATCGCTTTGTTCTCAGAAGTTTGCTGAAAAGCTGTAAGTGGCCTAAGCAGCACAAACGTCAGCATCTTGGGCAGCGCTATCTGCTGCGGGGGCCGCGCCTGACCCGGCTCGCACCAACAGGCCGGGATAAGGATGAGGATAAGGATAAGGAGGAGGATAAGGATAAAGGCTTGGAAAACATCGGCCCCGGCTCCTGGGCTTCCCACAGACTCAACATCTGGGCAGGGTTAACTGTGGCACCCTGTGACCAGCGGCCGCGCTGCGCTGGGGGCAACCCGGCCAAATGCTGTGCTGGTGGAAATGAGCTCTGGAAGTGGTTAAAGAAGTGTTTACAGCACGGTTTGCAAAAGATAAGGAGACAAGATGCTCTTCAAAAGTCAGGGAATTCTGTCTGAGCGTAAGCTTTTTTCCTTCTGTTCGACCAAGGGTCACAGATGCCACAAACCAACTTCAGCCAGAAATTCATGGTGACTTTTTTGCAAATTTCCAGTGCCTAGCAAGACTGGGTAGCAAAGTCTTGGTCCGCTAACATCATATGGCAAAGCTCACTAGTGGCTAAAAAGGTGACAAAAGTTCTTAAAAAGATCTTATAAATAAGGCAATAAACTTCCCAGATCTCGCCATTACCATTTAAATTGGCCAACCAGCCTTTATGCACAGCACCTATATGCAAAACATCAAGTGAGATGGGAAAAACTTGGAATATAACTGTTGAGCAATTGACAGGAAGGAATTTGTGTTGATTTTCTTTTTACTAACAAGATCTTCTGCATCTTGGTGGTAAAACATTCCATCAATTGTATTTTCTAGAGAAACAGAACTTAATTCCATTCATTCAAGGCTCCTGTACTCAGA
The DNA here is from genome assembly GCA_039654755.1 of Calcarius lapponicus. Classification (NCBI taxonomy): domain Eukaryota; kingdom Metazoa; phylum Chordata; class Aves; order Passeriformes; family Fringillidae; genus Calcarius; species Calcarius lapponicus. The sequence goes on along the minus strand of CM077465.1, from coordinate 73,553,205 downwards.
AATGAGTGGCAGCAAGGATTTACAATTGTTAAACTGATCTCCCTCCCATTTGTGACCATCTAACTTCCTTGTAACAACTACAGCAATTGCTGCTACAAAAGAACAGATGTTTTAAATGCATTTTGGCCAGCCTGTGCTACAGCTGGGAAGGTTGAATGCTGGAGGATGACCTTTTCCTTTGACCGGCCTCCAGAAGTTCTGCCTGGACTGCCGACAAGTGCTCAGCCACAATATGAAAGCCTACTCTGTGCATCTCAGTGAAAATTTCATAAGTCATAAAACTCATCAAGAGAAAATAAGTAACTCTTACAACAATGCTTCATGCTTGTAAAAACCTAGAAATCTTCTATTATAATAAAGACAGTTGGCATTTTATGTTTATCGTACATTCAACAGCAAGAAAGAGATACAAACTATCTACTCTTGCAGAGACTTTTTGTTTTCATAAGTTTGGGGGTTGAAATGAAGGTTTTTTACTTGGTATTTGATTGTTGGTTTTTTGGGGTTTTTTTTAACTGAAATAATATATGTTCAAACAAAGCATATGGTTGATTTCTGTGTAACAAAAGATAAATGCTTTCCATCTTTTAAAGTCAGTTCCAACTAAAGAAACTTAGAGTAAAAAAATAAAAGAGAAAAGCAATAGATTTCTTTTTAAGGAAAAGTAGTGAACTTACCTAGTAAAGGAAAGATTTAAATTTAAGGACTTTGAGCAACATTGCTGGGAAAAAAATACATTCTGTGCATTCATGCCATTGTGCTGCAGACAGAAAAACATACACATAGCAATTATATGCAGATATGTCATTGAGGAAAACTGTGTTATGACATTAAACAGAGACACAAAAATTAGCAGCAAACTAAAGGTGGAACATAAGAGTCCAGTTTTCCACCTAGGGTTCTGTCAACATGCTCTAAATATTCAGAATACAAGCTCAGGATCCTCAGGGGTACTGTGAAGAGAACGTAGTAAGTTCATTTCAATGGCACAGAACAACTTTAAGAAAACGAAATTACATGCAGAACTGTAGAGGTCCATCAGGTAGCACAGGGGGTTACAGCAAAAAGAGTCCCCTGTTCTCAATGCTCCTTGGTACAGCTTCTACAAAATAAACATTTTTCTCCATTTCCCTTACTTTTCCTTTTAACAAATTTACAAATGCTTATGAAAAGAAAACATGAGATTGCATCTGGTTTGTCTGTGGCGCCATTTGTTGCTATATGAAGACTGCTTGGAAAAGGTGATGAGTGGTGAGTTGGTGAAAGATATTAGTAGAGAAACAATAGACAAACTGCTCTCGATGTCGTGCTTAACCCTTTAGTGTTCATATCTTGGTTTCTCCCTCCTCTCTGGGAGGGCTAAGCAGAGGACAATGATTACATTGCCCTGCACAAGCTGCTTTCCCCTCCAAAACATTAGCAAATGTCTCCTTTTTACTTCCATGAGCAGAGTGTATGTGAAATTATTCTTGGAAGCAAAGGGAAGCAATTCCCTGAAATCCTATTTTTTCCCCCCTTATTTGCTCCTTTAGCAGAACTGAACAACATTCTTCCATAAAAAGGTTGATTTGCATGTTCAGCACAAGTCAAACACCATCAAATTTATTTCTTCCTGAAAGTGTAGGTAGAAAATGAAGATATTTAAAGGAAAACCTCGGCCCTTGATGCCCACTGAGCAGCAAGCTGAAGCATGCAAACCACTAAGTACCCACTGTAAAGATAAAACTTTATTGAATGCAAAGAGCACCCCTTCAAGAGCCTTTAATAAAGGAAAAAAAAAGGGCCACATAAAAATGATTTGCAGTTTCCCAATGAACACATCAATTTACTTAATTAAATATTGCTTTCAAAGTTGCAGTCACAATAGCCCTTGTCCCCTGCCAGTTGCAGTAAGAAAGATACATTGAACAAGGGTGTCAGCTGAATGCCAGCATTGATGTTAATGCCAACTGCCCGAAGCCTTGCCAAGCTGCTGACGTTTCCAGCAAGGACTCCCTCATTTTCAGCTCTTTTTAAAGCTTTCTCAAAGTACTGAAATTCTGGAAGCCAATTTCTGTGCATTTTGCAGAGACATATAAGACCTTATCTTTTCAAACAGGAGAAGATTCATCCAACAGCCTCAGTTTTTCTAACAGAAATAATCTGAAAGTTATTTTCACTTTCATTGCTGACTACCATATCTTGATTCCACATTTCATTGCATTTAAGCTCGCTCTGTAAGTTTATATTTTGACTCAGATAAACAATAAAAACCAAAGAAAGTCTTTTCTCACCAAAAACACCAGTCATCCTCTGAAATTAATTTCCATCATTCAAATCACTATAGCTTTATGTCTACATTTTTTTCTTGGTTTCTCATTTCAGCACAGGATGTGGAAACTCAGATGCATTCCATTAAGTATTTCTGTAGTTTTGTCTGCACCCTCAATTAACTGCAGCTTACTAATTTTTAGCAGAAGAAATAATTGTTGTAGTCCTTTTTTCCAAAACCAAGTCAGTTTTGAGAAATATTCTCATTCTGCAACTCCTTGGGCATCAGGATTGAAAGGTAAGAGCACACAAAAAGCAGTGAGAACAGTGAAGACAAACCTTTTTTTTTCTTTCCTGCTCCACTTTCTCCTTTTTCACTTTCAGGGACAGGGGCATAAAAAGCAGCAACAGGATTTGACCAGAGGCACTGGGAGCAGTGCAGGATGTGCACGTCTGTGGCACCTATTCAGTTACCTTAGAGTTAAGTTCAGACTTAGTGCTACCTTCCACTCCTTGAAACAGAAATTGATGGCATTTCCCATAGGTGGGTGCCTTAGCTCAGACTCTTGGTGAGGGCAGTCTTGGTCCTTGTAGAGTTTTAAGGTGAGATGCATAAATAATCGGTCAGAGACACTGCCTAATCACTCTTTGTTGGCAGCTTCATTCCAGAGGCAACTGCACTTAACTCTGGCACACTGAGACATGCAGCTAAGCTTCACATCTTCTCAGACTTTAGTGAATGGAATTTTGGTGTTTCCCCCTGGACATTCTCAAAATCTGCTCTTGCACTGTCATTCTGTACAAAGCCATATGAACAGACAGCGTGCACAAAGCAGAAAGCTTTGCCCTTCTGAAGTTGTATTCAAGGCTCTTCCTTTCCCTCTTTGTTTTTTAAGAATCTTTAGTTAGTCATACTTTAAGACCTAATACCAGACAAGTGACCTTATTATTTGCTTGGGCATGAGCAACATTATTTTATATTGTAAGATCTAATCCATATTTGGAAATTTATATTTTAGGACACATCACTTGCAACTTTTTAAAGAAAATAGGAGTAGTGACCTCCTAAAAATCATGACATGCCAAGACTGTTTTATAGTCAATTATATTTTAGTTTAAACACAAACACATGCTATGTCCAGTAATAACCCAACATTAATAACAGGAAGTTTAAAAATGCCCCAAACCTAGTCCCGAATTCCTATGACACAAACATATTTAAACACATTTAAAACAATTTTTTCACTCATTTGAAGTAGGAGCTAATCCTCATAATCTTAGTCTCTGCTTTAGAGTTAGTTTTTTTAAGCAAAGTTATGGACTTCAATGCCAAATGTTTAACCTAAATGTCAGGATTGAAGCAAATGCCACTGTGGTACATAGGCACAGAATGGGAGCTGAAAAAAAAATCTGTCACTCTTCAGACAAACTGTCTTCACAAGGAGCAGAGAGTGCTGAACACCTTGCAAGCCAGCCTGGGTTCTGCATTTTAATTAAATTACTGAAGTCATTTTACTCAGAGCACAAAAAACAATAACTGAATGTCCTCATGATTCCCTAGTGCATAACTTGCACATTGCATGTTCCTTCCATTGCTTTGTCCAGGCCTCCAAAGCCTCAGAGAGACTGTTGCACCATTTCTTGAGGCATTTGTCCCAATATTTCAATGGCAAACCAAATAAGAGGCAAAGAATAAAAGGGACTATAACAGCAGAGGGTGATTCTCTCTGTTGTGTAACATCACAGCTTGAAATGACAATGAAATCAGTCATACAGAAAAAAAGCAAACTTATAAATCACATTGCATGTAAAAATTCTTCATATTTTTAAAGTACGCCTCATATGCCAGTGAACTCATGAGCCAGTTTCAAGTGACTCCCACGATGAAATTTTGCCCACAGAACCAAAGCAGCTGGATGAACAAACGTGGGAATGAAGGACCAAGTGTTGTCTTTGAACTTACAGATGTGAGCTTGGTGCCATCAGCAGCCTGAGCATCATCTGGTAGGTATATTGGGGTCTCTTTACTGCTGTGCTTTTGCCACTTTCCTGCAATGATGACTAACATCTGACTGATACATTATTTTACAATGAGAAACAGAAATCTTTCTCATCCATATTGCCCAGCTAGCATAGACACAGCTCAAATCATGTTTTTGCATCCAGAGTTTCATCTATTATTTTCTGCCAGCAACTGAGACCATTTCTATGTTTCTGTTTTACGAGCCGAAGTCATTCAATAAGTCATCAAATCTGCCTTTTTTTTTCTTTCTCTGTGATCGACATAGAGCTCAACAGATCCTCACATCTGGCACTGCATCATTTATTCAATCCTAGAAAACTGCTCTTTACCGCACACTGAAACAGAGAAAGACTAACAGTGTTCATTCAGTTCAGTGCCATTGGTCTCTGTAACTTATTTACAGAGCATTCGTGTGCCCCAAGCACTGCTCATGTGCAACCCAACTGCTCTGTGCAGCATGTTGGAAGGCAGCAGCTAACTGCACAGTGTGGAGAAGGAATGCAGTGACTCAGGACAAAAGCCCAGCTCTCCCAGAAAACGCTGTGTGCTCTCGAATGTTTAAGCAGAGCAGGCAAACCTTTTCTACTTGGCTGTTTCCAGGGACACATCAGATGGCCTCATGCCACGGCAGAAGCCAGAATTTTGTTTCTCGTCTTCCAAAGGACAAAAGGCCTGAATCAACCACTGGTACAGGTCCTGAAATCCTGAGAAGCCTGTAGTTTTTCAAACCTAAACCAGAGTGCCTTTCAAGGAGCATTGGTGTCTTCACACACACTTTAAAAACAACAAGGAAAAAACCCCAGCTCTTTCAATATAAGCTGCTCTTGCAACTCTACATTGTGCTACAGCTTTTCATTCATCTTTCTTGTTTTTATCAAGTGAGGATGACTAATGTGCTATTGTGATGCACTTTTCTCAGAAATGTGGCCAGCTGAGGCTGCTTCCACTCCAGTTCCATGGATGTTTAACATTAAAAAGGAGTGCTCAGGCGGACAATGGGGAAGTCATTACACCCCTCTTTAAAACAACAGGCCCTATGCATAAGCCATGCTCTCATGCAAATCTCTCCTGCACAGAATGGGAACTCTCCCAGTGTCAGGAAGATTTCACTAGTCACCCCATGTGTTCCATAGCTGTAAAAGTGGCAGTACCTGAGCCCCACGGGAAGCACAGGGGCTGTCACAGCAGCTTGTGGTGGCATTCCTCAACCCTCTCTCTGCCCTACCAGGTTCTTTCTTTGGCCAGGAAGTCCAGATGGGACAAACACCATCAAAATCATTCATCCTACGCCAAGAAATGCCCTTCCAGCTCAGCACAATTTAGCCAAACCTGGGAAGGAACGTAACACCTTGTGACACAAACCAATATATATGACCTCAGCATGAAACCACTGACTTCAGTTGGGTCGGGGATTTATTCCTCACCCCTAGAGAACTGCTGAATATTCATTTTAGTCCCTAAAATGCAAAGGCCAATGATGTCCCAGTGCACAAGTTATAAGGGAGATAGCACTATTTTGCTATGAGAGTATTTCAAATAATTCCTTGAAAAGCAGACTCTCAAGCACAATTATAGTCAATTATACCTTGTTTCTGGCTGTCATGTATGAGGCTTTACATAGACTCTGCTTCAACAAATTTTAATAAATTTAAATGTTTCAATTTGAGCAAGGCCTTGATTTCCCTAGACTGAATCCTGCCAAGATTTACTTTTGACAGAAAATTGTAATGGATTTCGACTTTTTAAGCCATGTTCAGCCCAGAATAATGACTTTTCTGCAACACAAAATATACAAACATATATTTTTAAGACGGCTGGTTACCCCAAAATCCAGGCAGTTTTTTCAACTGATAGTGTAGGTCAGTAAAATTCATTGCAACACAAGCTACTAGGTCTCATTTCATATTTCAAGGCCTACAATTTTCACTTTTTCTGGCAAAAGCATCCTTGTATTTCCATTTCAATTGGAGAGGAACCTGCAGTTTCAAATTCAGCTCTAAAATTGGGCAAGTCAATGCAGAAAAAGACTCCTTACTTTTGGCTGTGACATTCATGTGAGCCTAAAGTTATCTGCACCAAAAAGTTATTAAAAGAGCATTTTCGAATAGCAGTACTAGATATTCTTTAATACTCTGCTCAGCCATAGTAAATACAATAATTTTATTCATCTCTTTGTGGAAAGACAACACTTATTAATGCCTTATTATCCTAAAAATCCTTTGAGCATGCTTATCATAATTCACTGTACTTGTGATTTAAAAAAAGAAAATTTTCTTACCCTGACCAAAGGGATTGAATTATTTTCTGAATCATGTTTTTAAATTACATATGCCTCCATCCTATAAGGATGCCTTATAAATCTACTTATTTATAAAAAATAGGAACAAAAGAAATAAAAATGTTTAATTAGATCAGGTTGACTTATTTCTCAGGCCCAAATCAGCCATATTCAAAACTTAATATACTATTATATCACAAATGTTGTGAAAATCACTGTCTGCGAAACAGCTGGCATCTAGAGGTGTTGCTCAGAAAGTTGCAGTATCTTTTAAACAACAGAAAAAAAAGCTAGAACCCAATTCCAAACACAGAACTAAATTTGTTCCTCCATACTAGAAATTTCCATATGATATTTCACACTTGCTGTAAGGCAGCATTCTTTTCTCACCTCAGGGAACATTCCTTGAAAGGAGACTGTGAATAATAAAATCACCAGGACATATAGATAGAGAACATTTTAGCAGCAGAGAGAAATTCATTCCAACTCTCTAGGCTTTAAAAGTACAAATTTATAGCAACATCCTTCTTAGTAGTGTGAAGCTGTGTCATGCTCACAGCTCATTTTATACTACTTTTTTGCTGCAAATGAATAAATCTGGAAATGCAAACTTTGATTTTTCATTTTTTTCACCTAACAATCTCAATCTGAAGTAGAAAGGTGCTAAGGCATATAGAAACTAGTTGCTTATCTGGTTCTATGCTTGACAGAATTTCACTGACTTCTCTTGTGGCTACACAGAGGAAGTTAAGGACAAATTATTTCATAATTATCTTAATGATCTTAGCTAAAGAGACTATATCAATTTGAAAAAGCCCTCACCATGCTTGCTGAACAAACATACATCTGCTCCCTTCATGGACTAACACTTGTCTGAAAGAGAATGGCATTGCTGAGAGAAAAAAAAAAAAAAAAGGGAATCTGTTTGTTTTATTTGACCATATAATTTCATTAAAGGGAATGAAATCATCCCTAGAGTATTTGACTTTTCCCACTGCATACAATCCTGTGTAGGGCAGGTGAAAAGGTGGGCGTTTCCTTAAGCAGTGAAAAAAAATGCTAATTATCCTGCTTTTTCTTCTCCATGACTGACTTGGTACACAGCAATTTTCTAATGCTCTGGCTAACAATAGCAGACAGGAAGAGTGCAGTTCAGCCTAGTTTGTGTTTAGGAAGAGGAGCACTCACTTCCCACAATTACTCCTTGTAAGACAGCATCAGGCCAAAGGAGCAACAGGAGAAACAGTGATGGCTTCCATGTGTGTAAGAATATTGTTTCTCTCCTTTGAAAAGCTTGTCTTTAGACGATCCCATAACATAAAGGAGACTTTAAGAGAAAAGAAAAACATTGATCTGTTTCTAGTGACTAAAAGCAAAATTACAGAACAGTTGTGCCACCTTTATCACCATGGAATAATTTCTATCAAAGAGTTCATTATTGTTTGCAGACAGAAATTTAGGTAACAAATCAGAAAACTGGAGAGGTTAACAGAAGGGAAATTCTGTAGGTATTTCTTCAAATGGTCTTGGCACTTGTAGATCCCTTACTTAACACTGGTTCAGCAATCCACCAAAACTACTCAGGATCCATCTTGTGCCATATGGAGGGACAGAATGAGTGTAGCCTGTTGTCCTACATCCACCAGAGCAGCAGGGAAAGGGAGGGATGGGCTCCTTTTCTCAGAAGTAAGCCAGCAGGTCAGCTCAGCTGTGATCCTCAGCCTCAGCCCCCAGCAGCTTCTGCCCTCTCTGCCACAACACAGCTTCACGGCTGAAGAAAAAAACCAAAACCAAAACCAAAAACCAATCCCAAAAAACCAACAAGGTGTTTATATTTCCCTACCAGATATTTCTTATATTATCTTCATGTTGTGTTTATCAGGACTATCACCACAAAGCAGGTACCCGAGAAGTGGATGACCAAGAGAGAAGGAATCAACAGCAGACAGGAGCTCTTTCATTGACGTACTGACTAGAATTTGGGACATTTGAGCTAAATTCTGTATTTTTTAAACACTTCCTACAGGACTGCAGATTGCATATGATCTAATAACTTTTTTCTGCATAATTTTCTTGGCTAGCAACCATATGAGCTCTTGTGTGTTAATATAAACTTTCCAGGGCAGAGTTTTCCTGTCACTAGATTTAAAGGCAAGTGAGCTTATCTTTGGTCCATAAAAGTAATAATAACAAGGTTGAGAGGAAACACCAGAAGGGAAAGAATAAGGAAGTAGGTTTTAATTCCATTGCTTTAGGTAGAAATGAGCTTTTAAAATTTTGTTCATGTTTTACACATGCAATCCAGTATTATTTTAGCTAACCCTAAAAAGCATTCAGTCGAGGATATACAACCTCTGTCCTTCTAAAGCAACACATCTGTTCCTTTACTGTATTTCCCATCCAAAGAGATAATTCTGTTTATGAAACCAGAGCACTAATGAAAACCAATATATTGACTAGTGAGATGCAAGCCCAAACAAATTGCACAATACAGACAGCAGAGTTAAGCAATGATGACGCACAGACTGCACAGCCCAGAAAAGGGGAGGGTCATAACACACAAATACACTTGTACCTGGGCACTGAGAATAACTATCAAGCATTCCCATGTTTGTTCTTACTTTATATTTTTTGGACTTTGCACCCAAGCACTTTGATGTTTATTACTTTATTGGTTTTATCAGTTATAAAACGAACTAATCAGTCTGCAACAGTTAGGATCTGTTATTTTAACCAATCTTCATGTGAACAGCAAACAGAAAATCCAAACTCCACAGCTGAACAGTAATGGCATTGCATATAAATAAGCATAGACCCATCCATGTGACAAACACTGCACTCATACCAATGTCAGGAAGTCAAGCTGTCCTTACTTACAGCACATGACAACTGTGCCCTATTGGGTTTCCTCCTGACCGTATTTCTCCAGCAGAGTGAACACATTGGAAGGAGAGAAGATCCTGACAGAGATACAGGCATGTGTAGGTTGATTAATGTTGAATGACCAGTGTATTGATACATTGGTTGATACATTCCAAACTCTCTGGCCTTTTGATGTTGCTTGTAAGAATGAAGGCATCTATTTGTGTCTTTAAAATTGCAATAAAAGCACCAAATTGGAGGTGCTTCTCTCAATGCATTTAAGAGCAGAAGGCTGAAAGGTTCAAAGTAACCAGAGATCCAAGGTTAAGCAAATAAAGTTCCTCAAGTGTTAATTAGCTATCATCTGCAATAAAAAAGGCAACAACCATATAACAATAAATATGGCAGCATAAAAGCAACCAGACTGAAGAAACTGAAAAAGCTTATCAAGCTGAAGGGAGAAGAGCAATGTCTGGTCAATATCAGCTCCAATCAATGAAGGAAACCTTCACCCATTGCCTGGAAAAGCCATGTCCCTTTGCCTAGTATGTTACTGGTGTACAGAGTGCCCTGGATTCCAGTGACAATGATATAACAGATTTCAAGCTGAGGAACGGAAAACTTAAAATCTTGTGTTTAAATCATGGAAGATTCAGACAAGATTATAGCATGACACTATCACCACCAGTAGCACTTTACTTTTTCCTACTTTCTCCTAACCTTTCACAGACACCTTTGCATGAACCAATGAAGTAGGCAAATTTTATCACTCTTCTTTATTCAGACAGGAAGAAAGAACATCTCAGAATTAAGCCTAAAAAAACCCATAACATTCAGTTCTCCTGAATCCTAAAGTCTTGTCAGTACTTCAACAGTGTTGCAGAGATCTGGATCTGAGAGCAAAAGGAAAAGTTCTGACACCTACCCATAATAGGCTGTGCTGAGGGAAACAGATGAAGCAGAACAGGAAAATTGCCCAGGAGATACCATATAAACCCAGCTAGCAAGGGCTTATCTGAAGACAAGGAAGAGCTACAGAACACTTTAGAGTCTCAAGTCTCCCAGCACATCCAGGATGATTCAGCAGCTGGGCAGGTGTGAGCTGCTTTTGCAGGCACACCGACTCAGCTCAGAAAGCTGATGCAGTGAGAGACAGAGAGAGCACTGCTGCACCATTCCTCTGTGGGAGTGAGAGCAGGAACTGCAGGCAATGATCCCATCACAGCCAGGAAGAGAAAAAAACACAAAGCCAATCTCGTACTTCTTGTGTAGACAGGACTTTGCAAACAGCCCAGAGCCTCCGCACAGTGACGTCCAAGTTTAAGTCTAACCTCACGTCTTTTGGAGACCACTCAATGCAAATGGTTTCATTCTTCTATGTCATTACTAGTTTTGAAGGTGAAAAATATGGTTTTCTAGGTCTCTTTAAAAATGTATCTATAACTTGTTCAGTCTTGCAGACAGTTCCTGGGCAGACTTGCATACTTGACCTCCATCCACTGAGGATTTTAAAATATCCTTATTGCCAAGGGGCTTGTGAACAGTGACAAAGAGTCTGTAACCTTTAATACTGACTGAAACATGAAAAGCTATTAATTATCCAGTTAAAAATGTGTCAAATCTGCAAACTTCCACAAGTTTCTTTCTTTTAAGAGCTGGCAGAATTGACTATATTGGGTTGACTGCAAACAGTTGGCTCCCCATTGCTCCAAGAGTTAATCATTAGGCCATTATCAGTAAGGCTCAAAATGCTGAAAGCAGAGAGAGTCAGTTTTTTGTCAAAGCTCTGGGAAAAAGACACAACACAAAGTCCAAGCCCATCAGCACAGGAAGGTGAAAAAAACTAGTTCATTCCCACTGACATGGCCTCCAAATATACAAAATAATTTCTAATCTGCTTGAGAATGTATTTTAAATTCCATTTTAATAGCTGCTAAGTGCATGCAAACAGAAATAATTAAGATGATCAGTCTGCAAGGAGGAAAGCACATAAAAAGAACATGAGTACTACAAAGGGTTAAGTAATCATAATAGTAGCTATTAATTACATCATAATTATTAATTATAATGTAAGAGACCTCTGGGTATTCTTTTGCAAGGAACTTAAAATAATTTCCAGGCACTACATTAGGTTAAGCAACAGGAAGGCATTCCTGAAACAGCTTTGGAGTAGCAAATCCCACTTTAGCAAAAGTATTTCTTTCCACAGAATATCAAAATTCCAAGAACATATTTAACTGTCTCAATAAGATACATTATGGCTAAACCTTAACAAATCTGAAGAGGAAATATTCTGTAATGAAGATTTTCATTATTTGGGTTTTTATTATTCATCTGGGTATTTGTTAAACTGGAGACTAAGTGCATATATTTATAGGTGCATAAAGTGATGTTCTATATTAAATAATTATATACAGAAATACACAAATATATAAAACACTTTAATCTCTTGAGTTTTTCTGATGCAAAACAAGTCTTTTTTCCCACCAATTCTATTCTCAAATACTCTCAGAGGCATACACTGCAGTTGCTAGCTGTAGACAGGGAATTAGGAATCAGATTTAAGGGCTGTCCAAAAGTCATTCAGAGCCAGTGGCAGCACGGAGAGCAAAGTCTGCCTGTGGCTCTCCAGCCTGCTTTTCTTTCAAGGCGCAGGAGCTCGGGGCGAGCGCTGCTGCCCGGCGCAGAGGTGCCTGGCACACCGAGGGCAGCGGGGCCAGCGCCGCACTCTGCGCCCAGCGCTGCCGGGACACGGGGCAGCAGGAGCGGGCTGCTGCTCACGGACACCGCGCTGAAACAGATTTCACACGGAGAATGCAAGATTAAGGCGCGCTGCCTGCCGCTCGCAGAGTTTTTAGTTCTCTTATGAACTCTTTTGCTTGGTGAATGTCCTTACTAATGAGGCCTAGGTCACTTTTGTGACAGTCTTCTGAATGCCATAGCCTTTAAGCTCCTAGTAATACCGCTCTTTGGAGACTCACTTCCATAACCCATGGGATGTAAGCAGAGTTATGCTTCCTAAAGTATTTTTTTCTACCCTACGCTGCTTCTTTGTCTGCATTAGAAAGTATCTCACCAGTAAATTGTGTATTTATTCTTTTTCAATGACTAAAAAAACTAATAATCTTCAAAAGTGTGGAAGAGAAAAATAACCCCACTAGTAGCATGTGGCTTCTGTTCCACATTTAAACATTGCCAAGCAATGAAGCCGTTCTGTACATTTCATTTCATTGAATTTTAGCATGTCCACTGGGAAACTTGCCTCAGTAGCTTAAAGACACGGGCAGTTTATTTGCTTGGATGCAAAAGTGGTCCTCCAAGCTCTACACAGGTGGAGTTGCATCAGAAGTATTTTCTCCACTTCATGTAATAAAGAAAAAAGAATAGGAAAATAGCACTTTTACATATTCATGTGCAACCCCCCGCTTTTTGTCTAATGAAGTCACAAAACCACACAACATGCTTACATCACTGCCAAAATTCAAAATCTATAAATAGGTCTATAACCTTTTGCTTCAAATTGGAATATGGGATTCTTTTCAAAAGACATAAAAGAAAATGGAAAATTTATTACTCAAAAACAAACAATGTCCCCTTCTATACAAGCATTGTAGCACATATGTTCAACAGTAACCAAAATGTGATGTCAGAAAAGAAAATAACCCAGAGAATTATGATTTTTGGGTGAGGATATAAACAGCAGGAACAGACGAGCATTTAAAAATAAAGAGCCTATTATATTCAAATGAAACAAAGAATGAGGAGAGAAAAAATAATAAACTACAAAAATATATCTGTCAGCAAAGCTGTTTTGAGACTGTATGTTTCCCCCATGAGATTGTCAGGAAACACCAGGCACCCTCCAGGTTTAAAGCTTTCATCCCTGGGCTCTGAGCTATATTGGTTTCCTGTATAAAAGGAATCGAGACGAGAAGAAAACATTTGACCGACTGCCCCAGCAATCACACAATGTTTTATACTTGGTGGAGCGCTGCCTAACACAACAAACCCAGCATTGTTACACAGGACTCAAAGAGCACAACCAATTATGTCCCTTCATGGCTACGGCTACACTCCCCTTTGATCACCAGTTCTAACTACCAGCAGTAAAGCAAACACAAATCTGCAGACAGCACCAATAGACCTTGCAGTGGGAGTGAGCACAGATACTCTGTGCCCAGTTGGATATTCCCCTCCCCTTCCCTAAAGCACCATCAACGTTATCTACTGGTCTACCCTGACGTGCAAACTCAAAGCAAGTGAGGAGTAGCTTTACTTACTTTTTAAGCCAGGTCCATGACATCAAGCACTTTTTTGGGTTTTTTTTTAAGAAGTACACTTCAGCAGAATTCTCTAACCACGGTAAAATTCAGCGTCCTAATTACCTGGAATCCATCCGTGCTTTTATTAAACTCTGTTTTTACGCACACAAAGATGTAATACATGTATTCATGATCAAAGAGTTTATACAAACACTCTTCTTTCCACTTCACACTTTGTTTACTGTGTGGACTCTTTCCTCAAGGTTTTCCTGCTAAACACAAGCTAAGCACTCCTGATTTTCTGGTGATTCGTGCTGTTGCTTTGCTATGATCTCACAGTGCAGGATTTAATGAGTGAGGAGGTCTGGGCTGAGAGGGTGCCAGGTATTGCTCACCCCACACTGTAGCTTGGGCTTTTTATTCCCACAGTGCACAAGTTCGACCCAGCAGATCTCCTATACCAAGAAGCACATAGTCTTTTCAGCTCAAAGGCACAGCATAAAAAACACAGTGGTTTTCCTCATGCAGAACAGACGGGTTAAAGGCACAGATCTGAACAAAAGATAGGAAAGGCAGTCTGGTCCAGCAGTTAAGCCAATAGCCTGGAACCTAGAAATCCCAGCTCTGCCTGTGGCACCACACAAAATCACACTGGCCTCAAGCCCTGGAAATATGCTGGGCCCGAATGCCCTTGAAATCACTTAGTCAGGCAAAGAACTTTTGAGGGTTTGGGCCTCGTTTCCTTTATGCTGCAGTAACTGTTGGTATACTCCAAGATAATAACATTTCTGTCTCTCACCAAAGTCCAGTGGGCACCCCCTGCAAGAGGGACATCCAGCACACCTGCCCAGGCCATGTGCTGTACTGCTTCAAAGAGACATGAAAGCAAATATTAGGTTTCACCTCAGTCTCATGCTGCACTTCCAGCAGTAAAAGCATGGGATGGCAATCCCACAGACCCCTGAAGAATTAAATAAAATCCAATTCTGTCATCCTTATGTCTGTCGTCAGATATTTCTTAGTGACTGGTGGATGCTAACTGGGCTTCATGCCTCCTGTCTGCTTTGTCTGGCGCATGATTCAGCTCCTGCCACTGCATAAAGTGTTCAATTTCTTTAGCTCTGTCTCCCCAGCTGGCAGGGCCAGTCCTCTCTTCCCTTCCAGCTCTGCTGGTTTAAACACCTCTCAGTGCCTTTCACTTGGGAGAAGCCCTGCATCCATGGCAGGCTGGCAAGAACCCTCTCATGTGGAAATAAAGACAAGACAATGCTTTTTGAACCATATTTCCCAGAAAATAAGGATCTAATAAAAATTTTCCACATTCTCTTCAGGTAAAAGTTTGCATATTATTATTATTTACAGCTGTAAAAATCATGCTGATCCAAAATGTAAGGGGGGAGAATCTGGAGGAAGGGGAGGTACTTCTTACTTGTAATACAGTAAAACATGACTTGGATTCAGTTTCCAGCTTACTATAAACTTCACATATGTTCTCACCACATCTTCCCAGTACCCTTGTTCACTTTGCACATGATCCAGACGATATGGCATCTTTTCTCTCATCATTTGTCTGCCTTATCTATTCAAAATATAATCTGGAGAATAACAGATTTCTTTTGCTTTGATGATGTACAGCCCTTAACACAAAAAGAACTTTGTGAAAAACATTACTATATTACAGCCACAGCTTTTATGCTTTAGTAGTACTACTTACATCTGGATGAAGAGGTAATGCATGCCAAATAAGTAGTAAAAGCCAAAACAATGTGTGTTAGCCAAAAAGTCTACTCAAGACTTATAATTTACAATCTGTTAAACTCCTGCCTTTATGATTTTGAAAAATAGTCTGCATAACTTCTAAGCAAAACCCCACAAGAAAAGAAGAAAATAAGCACCAAGGAGAGAAAAGTCAAAGCACCAGGCACAGAATGAAGACTACATAGAAGTTATGAACAAGCCCTTTTGCAGAAATAGAGTAGGTAAAATACAGTATTTACAGCAGGTAAAGCTGGATTTAAATAATTACTGCCCTATAATAAATTTGGAACACAGTAGATGTGTGAGGAAGACACAAGGTGAAGTTGCATCTAATATGGTGATTCACCCTTACTCAGAAAATCTGGTTGCTACTATACTAGTTGATGTCAGGCTGCATTTTATTCAAACCAATAAAATCTTTTGTGTGGTCTCTTGACCCCCACTAATTGTCTAATTTACATTTAAGACAATAATGTTGCTTAGTAATTTTAAAAGGAAGTGTTCCCACCCTGGAGTGTTATCCCTGCATCTCTTCTGAAGAAACTTTAAACTGGCGAATGCTGCAAGTGAATGGGAGTTCCCTGCATCCCAGTTTGTAATTATCTCTCTTAATTGGTAGGGCTTTACATACTAATTCTATCTGGCATGCTCAGAAAAGGCAAAATCTTGAGTTATTCTGATTAACCCACCCTGTGGAACTTAGAGGAAAAGTAAAATTCTCTCCTAAGCAGGCTCAAAGGGTGCAGGATGCAGTCCAATGACAATGTGCACGCTTTTCTTTTAAGAACCATGCATTTAAAAGAGTAAACCCATCCTGACATTCTGGCTGTCAAATGTCAGTACAGAACTCAAAGAGAGGCTCAGAGAGCTGTGCAGCATCTTAGGCCCATTCCTTTCTGTACTAGAGGCAGGAGCTGCATGGGTTGAGAGAAAAACCATTACACCTTAAGAAATTGTTCCATCTTTTCTATACTAATAAGCAAAAGTGGTGGAAAATGCTACGTGATCTACAAAAGAAGTTACCTTCTTCTGCTGTGGCATGAGTGGGGAACTTGGGCAGCTAACACAGACATAGAACTGGAGTCAGTAAGTTCGTTTCTCAACATTGCATTTTCACTCCTGTCACTAAAGACAGTTTGTGTTGAGTTTAAGTTTTGTGTATAATACTGTTGCTACTATTCAAACAGCCTGTTAGAGAACACTGATACCTTATTGCTAAATATAAAGCAGGTATAAAAACAACTCAGAATGAGGTAGACCTCACTAGATATCTGTTTGGTGAGTATTACCCCACAGATAGGCAGTCCACCAGCTGAGGCCACTTCCATCTGCAGTCTCTGTGTGTGCATACAAGCTGAAAGCAGAAGCTGTTTCAGACCAGAGGGTGCATCAGGAATTACCAGTATCATTGGTTTACATAATTCTGTTAAAACACTCCTGTTCTGCTACCCATTTTCCCTGGGTCCAAAGACACACCACAGTGCAGTACCACATTCCTTACACCAGTGTGACTTTGTGGAGGGATGTGTATAAATAAAATTGGATTGGATCTGCAGATCTGAGCTGATAAGGAAAAGAAACCCATTTTGCTGCTGGATATTTTGGTGTGTGGAGATGTTTAACCTGGATCATTTCAGCACAGACTCACAAACAGCTGCATCAGCATAACAGAGCAGCAAAAAACTGGCGCCAGAAACAGGCACGAGCAGCAGGGGTAGGAAACAGGAATTCCTTAGTTTGTCTTGTGTCAAATCCAATTTATGTAACATCTAATTACATCTTTAGATTTTCCAAATGGGGGAAGGAAACAATCCCTAGTTCTTAAGACAAGATCTGATGTAAATTATTTTATATTGCTTGTATTTACACAAGAAACGAGACTTGGACATACTGCATTCACTTTTGAGCTCTGTTCTGAATTGAACTAAGGGAATTGTTCCCTAAATGATTGCTGGTATCCAACTGATCACAACTGATTAAATCATCTCAAACTTGCCAATTCCTCAAATGTTTCCAGTTTTTTTCCCCCAAATGACACTGTGTTCATCCAGCAGTAAATGACACTAAGGCACTTGCAGTAGCTGATGCACTGTGGCCCTCAGCAGATGGCAACATGCTGAGATGTGTGACCACGATCCTCACAGAAAGAAGGCAGCTATAAACCCCTTTAAGCTTGTAGTTGACTCATTTTGCTTTTATATGGTACAGCAATAAAGGATCCACAGAAATGGTTGAAAAGGGTACCAGCCCCTGCTGCTCTCCCCTTCTCCACCCAGTGTTGCTGCCCAGCTGCAGCGTCTACATATCTCTGCCTCCAGCTGCAGGTCACAGCCCAGGGTAATACCAAAATAAGCAGAGGCAAGGTTAAAGTGCCAGGCACTAGGCAGTGGTGGCAGAAAACCTGATGGATACTCACTTTCATTCATACATACTTCCACCACAGAGCAATGTTTCAGCAAGTGGGAAATGCCCAATGACAGATAAATCAAACCAAAAGAAAATCCTTGATGCCTCTGAATGAAGACACAGAGCTAAACCTGAAGCTACATGTAGAGGAATACTGCCTTCCATTTGTAGACCATAACAAAGAGCAACCTCAACTCTCAGAAACACTAAGAGCAGATCATAGCATAGAAGTGCCTTTTATAAGGCACCATACAGTTCCCATCCCCATAGCTGCAGATTTTCAGCAGCTAACAGCCCAGATCATAAAAGACTGGGTCACATCTCACTTAAAATAATTGTAATATATCTCAGCTTACACTGGCTGACAATGTTATGAATACCACAGGGAAGATAAATAAGAAGAAACTATTCTCTTTATCTTAGATAGAAGAAATACAGAACATCTGGTGACTTTTTAGGAGAACACAATTAAAACAAAGTTTGGTAAGACAACAGCTCACTGCAATGGCTTGTTATAGAGGCATTCAAGACAAGAGTGGCAGATCAGATTCACAGAATTCACAGAATGACTAGGTTGGAAGAGACCTCAAAGATAATAGAGTCCAACCCATGCCCTAACACCACAACTAAACCTGAATGAACTACATGAACTCCTGTACGATAAGTCCCTTACTAACAATTGTGATCTGGAGAAAACCCACAATGCAGCAGTCTGGTTTCCCTAAGCTGTGCAGGTGTCTCTCATGGAGCAGCATCATACATGCCACATTTCCTGCATCCTTTCCAAAACTACTGCCCTTTTGCACAGAAGGCAGGGCAAGAGAGGTGGGAGGGACTTCTCATCAGAAACAGCATGGTTCTTTTGAGTGAAGCACATTTATATTGTCATTGGTGGTGTTTGTCACGCCCACAGAGACCGCACACACCATTGCAGCTTTCCTCCAGTGTGCACACAGAGCTGAGCACAGCACTGCTGCAGTCACAACTGAAAGCTCCTGATATTGCTGCAGCACCAACATGGTAATATTAATAATTAGTGACTTAGATAAAGCTCGCATTTACAAATTCCCTATCTAAATCACTGAGGCTGCATGCAGTATAAATGCTTTAAACACATAGCTAGAGTTCTTCCCTCTCTCTAGGATAGGTGTTTCCACTCTCTCACATGGACCGGCACTAGCACTACTTATGTGACCTCCTGGGGAGCAGGCTCACACAGCTTACTCCTTCTTTTTCAAGTTACTTTTTGGCCAGATCAGCTCCCTGAAACAGTGCAGGAGGGTCGCTTCAGCATCGCAGCAAAAGAAGTGGTAACCATGTATGACAGCAGATGGGAGGGAGGGCAAGGGTGACACTGACACATAACCTGTCCTGGAGCATATCCTGAATCATGGCTAAAAGAGAAGGCTATGGGCACCACGAACCTGAGGAGCTTTCTAAGTCACAGACCTGCACAGTCCCAGCCACAGTCCCTGCCATCCTGAACTCCTCTGCAAAGATTCACGCAAAGAAGCCTCCATAAGGTTGTGGGGAGATGAGCAGAGCAGTGTCCCAGCTGGACACACCCTTGGCAGACTGAGGCAACCCCAGGCATTTACAAAGACAGAAATTAATTGCTCTGAATAGGAGTCCTCCTTCCAAACATCAAACAGGGGACAGATCTAAGTTTGGCCCCTAAAACTTAGATGTAGTAGAGTGTTCTCTGACAACCCCATCATTTCAAATGCTGCTTCTTCGCATGAAGGACTGTGCCTGTGGGGTCTGGGGGCAGCTGGAAGTATTTGCTGTGTGCTGTTCAGAGGTTCATGTTGTGTGCCCAACTGATCAGCAAGATACTGAGGGAAAATTATTTCTCCCAGACATCTTTGGCAATTCATATTACTGCCAAGTGTACTCCCGGCTCAAAATACAACTGTCTAGTCTGCAAAGCATTCCCATGGCCTTAGGACACCAGTCACCAAAAAGAGATATGATTTTACCAATAGGCTTCTCTGCTGAGAAAAACTTCTCATTTTTTACATATACATAAATAATTTGGTTCTCAAAATGCACCTTCTAGCAAAAATAGCTGTCAAGTAGACAGCAATGAAAAGCTGTAAGTAACACCAGGCTATGATTTACATTCACCAAAACAGTTGGAACTACTTAAGGATAGGCTCCAGCAAAAGGAATTCTTCCTTCAAACAGAATAGAACCCAAGTAACACCTCAGGCAGCGAGAAAAATTTGCCCAAAACGTTGCCAAAGCAGCCCCATGATCAAAACAAGAGGGAATGAATAAGTCTCTCGGGACAAAAGGTTCATCTCTTTGCTCCAGGTAGTCTGTCCAAGCAGTCCCCCCACAATGTGCAGCAGAAAGCACAAGGCTGAGCAGGCACTCTCTGCAGAGGGGGAACTCATCGAGGTCAACAGCATAGGCTGGCAATGGCTTCCTCCAGGGCACCTCTTGAACTACCCACCCACATAGCTTTAACCTAGCTTTCTATTTAAACTGATTTACATTTGTTGTACTTGCTAATGAACCTACCAAAAGAGGACTGCAGACCCTAGGAGGATTCCCCAAGTCTCTTGGTCTCAGGCCTTTTCTGACTGCAGGGGGAAAAAGCACAGGGTTTGGCCATCACTTGCATTTCAATAGCTATGGATCACACAGTTTCATATCACAGAAACTGTTCCAAATACTTAAAATATTCCCCCTCAAACCAGTCAAGTTTAATTTTTCTCATGAAAAAAAATATTTAAAATAAAAGGCATGTTTCTTCAAACCAAAACACTGTCAGATCAGACACTGGCACAAGTTCAGACCTAACGTTTGTGAGGCTAGATCAAAGCAGAACCCCAGAACTAAAAGGCAAGGAATGAACAGGTCTGAATCTCTGCACTGTGTTTTTTTTTTTTTTTTTTAAACCAATGTCATTCCTACTGTGTGCATTATTTAAAAGTAATGGGTAAGGCATTTCTCAGTGTACCAGGAGGGTGCAGGAGTGCAGCACACCCAGGAATAACATTCAAGCAGAACAGACCACCGAGATGGGAGGCAACAAGAAAGGCACAGATGGAAGTAGCTTAAAGTGAATGCCGAGAGCAGGGGGGGGGAAATTTTCTGCAAGTATTCCAGTGCCTCAGAATGAGGGCTGGGAGCTGCTTTATTGGCCCGTAAGCAAACTCTGTTTTATTACTTGAATGATTCAAAGAGAGCTCCCTCTTCTTCAGTCTTTAGTCCCTGCAGACTGTTTGCCCACTACTCACTCTGCACTTCCTCCCTCTGCCACCCCCTGTGCCACAACACCAGCACAGTGCTGTGAAATGCAGCACAGGGACAGAGCCTGCAGAGACCTGCTCGGGCATTTTAAATCACAGCTCTGTCTGTAGCTGCTCAGAGCAGATTAAACACGCAGTAGTAAAAACACCTGGGGTAAAATCCCAGCCCTGTCACATTAACAGCTCCCATGTTCAAAAGCTTACTGGAGCTTTGCACAAAAAGAGGATCGTGCGCACAATTTTTGACTGCGTACAGAGAAACAGGGAAATTTATTTCAGCCTATGGCCCCCACGTCAGCGATCTCTGTGCTAAACCATGGACAAATAACATCCAGAAAAAAATCAGGGGATTGAGACACTCAGGTCAACAAGCTGGCCTCCACCAGAACAGGGGGACTGGGGGAAAGATTGACAACTGGGACCCTGTTGACATTCAGCTGTCAGCTTCACATTATCTCTTTTAATATCATTTGAACACTGTTCTGCTGCCAAAAATGTGTGGAAATTTCAGAGACTGAGGGCCTTGCAGCAAGGTCAAACTCATGTACAAAGTCAAATGTGATGCTGAGCACTCAGAATTACAGCCCACTGGCATGGGGCAACCTGCCAGCCACTCACAGGGTCAGGGACTCTCCCTGCAAGGGGACCTGTGGGAATTCCCAGTGCTCAGATCAACTTCTCTGAAAACAACACAATCAAACACCATATTGAACCATCACTCCACCATGGTCCTACTCATTTCAAGAATTTGTTCCTTAGATCAGGAAAAGTGAAGAAAGTTCTCTTAATCCAATTTTGTCCTTTTTCTTGTACACATTTGCAATTTGCTTTCCTCCTGTAGAAATCCAAGGGTGACAGCCTGACAGCCTAGACAGCACATAGACCAGGGGAAGGTGATTCAAAAATGCTCTTTATTTTAGTTTGATCTCAGATGAAAGAGCAGCAAAGGAGAAGAGCTCATTTTGGCATCTGGGAAGAGGTGCAAAGAAACACTGAAGGGTCCCCATCGAGGCCATAATTCTAAAGGCATCTCAAACAATGCTGAAGAAATACTTCATGACTCTTGGAAAAGAATATGAGCATACATCATGCATTTTATGGCAAACCTTGGTTAAGCAAATATGCCAGATTCAACAGTCCCATTGGGCTCTATGTTCAGATTTTGTGAATACTTCCAATTAGATACAGATTTGCCCAATTCCCAACTTCAAGACACACCAATCTTTTAGGAGATCTTAAGTGTGGAGATTGGGTGGCCTGTGTCTGTGTAACTCAGCTAGACCTGTCATCACCCCCTTTGCAAAGATACAAACAAACCACATGTTTGCAGCACACTTGCCTTACCCTACAATGTCACCAATCGAGGATGAAAGCCTGCCAGATATTTCCATCCAGCTGCTAAATCAGAACCACTTTGCTTATAGAAAATCTGCCAACTACAAAAATAACTTAATTCCAGGTGGTTAGTAGTGGGCTGGGTGGACCAACAGAGCATCATTACTGCTGTCCACACAAAAACATCATGATTTAGCCAAGAACATTTAGAAAAGAAAAACCCGGGATGATGCATGAGGAGCATCTACTTTCTGTGGGTGATCCACTAAGTGTATTGCTCCAGCTGATCTGAATTATATCTTGCATTTGCAGATTTATTTCAAAGGGCATTTATGAGTAAAAGAAGAAAAACCTGAAACAAGAGTCTTCAGGAGTTCTCCTGTGAATAAGGGCTGTCATTTTTATAGGCATAAGGAGAAATCATCATGCTAACACCAATAATGTGTGAAAGCTAAAAGCCAGCTCTGGCAAGAGCAGAACTCTTGATAAGAATTGACAAACTTTTCAAATGTGACTAAAGTGGGACAAGGCCCAAGGTTTCCTAAAGCCACAGCAGTATCTGAGGAAATACTTAAATCCTGCATGTATCAAGGACAACTCTACTGTGTCTGGCTCTTTCTGATGTCTCTACCCTAAACACTTCAGCTATATCAATAAAAGGTACAACTAAGTTGAGAGAGTATCAAAGATGGGCTGGGTTTATCAAAATGAACAAAAATGCATGTTTATTTTCTAAAGTTTAAGGGCTATCCCTTGAAGTGTAACCGATACGGAAATGCGTAGCTCATTCCCTCTCTGATAGAGTCTTGGCAGAGAGAGCTTTGTGTGATGCTCTCTTTCGGCAGGAAAGCTGCTCATTGGTTGACAGGTGACCCCACAATGTGTGATATCCTCAAGTGCCATTTCACAGCCTTCAATGGCAAGTTACTACCAACAAGCCTGGTTCAGCCAGCTTGGTCTAACTCCAGCCACAGACTGCCCCACCATAGTCCTGCTGCACTGTACCAGAGCCTTTCCAAGAAAAGGTGGAGTCCTGCATGTGTCTCTGCAGCCAACCCAGGGCTGAAGCACTTTCACCTCTTCTGCCAAAGACCACACCATTGCAAATGAAGCACAGAGGTGATGGGAAGCCTATCAACAACACCAAGTGCAAGCTGAGAAGGGGTGAGAGTGATGTCCCACTCACATCTGAATTTGCACAGTTTGCTTTCTACAGAATTTTACTATTTAAAAAATGGTTTGACCTTACATTGTGAGCAACAAAAACCTTGCAGGTAGAGAGCAATATGTTCATTCTCTGTTAGCTTTAGCTACACATACCAAACAAAAGGGGACAACAAAAAATAGGCTTGCAAGCTGAAGATGAAATGACAATGGAAAAAGACATGAGAATAAAAATCTTACATTTCTAACCTTTCTCTTTTAGTAAAGAAAAAATTTAAGTTATACTACTTATTACTCCTGATTGTTCAGACTCACTGAGCCTGTGAACACACTGTGAAATGAAAACTTTCTTCTTCATACTTTCAATGAATTAGAACACAATACTCTGCCCACATTCTTGGGTCACCTTCTGACATGAAGGTCTCAGCCCTGACCTCTAGAACAACACAACTAAAGAATTTGGCTAGCTGATATGAAACAGAGCTTCCAAAATGTTTGTGACATTAACATTAATAAAGTTGTGATAAAAATGGTTTTCAGAACCAAAATAAATGCCAGCCCTGGAATACTCTGAAAATTCAGTCTCAGGAAATTAATCTGTGATTAACACATTTTCATCATATTCTACAGAAACAGTGTTTCTTCTTTGGGAAGACAGTGCCTTCATAATGATTATTGGGAGACTGGGTATAATATAAGTCATCTTGAATACTTATTTCACACACACACACACATACACACTCCTCCCACCACTAAGTTCTGATACAACATTTACTTTTACATTCTGGGAGTGCCTTGCCAGTAGCATTTTCAGCCATGTGGCCAACATCTATCATGTGTGCTTTGCTCTGCCTCTGAATTAATTTGGGTGTCCTGTGTGTGCCCTAAGATCCCTTGCTTCAGCACACATGTCACTGGCTGTTTATGATAATGACAGGCAGTAGTGCAGCTTCTGCTGAAAGGAGTTCCTGTTTCATGGTCTCGTACTAAGAGCTCCCTGGGGAAGTTACATGTCAGAGCTGAGTCACTCTCACAGTTCATCACTGCCAAAAGTAGCATGTCCCATGCTCCAGCCCTGCCCTTTCTTCTCTCCATCCCAGCCATGCTAACACACCCCTTTCCCTTGCATGAAACTAATGTTCATTAGAGCCTTCACTGAGCTGATCCAGTTCATTAACCCAGGAGCAAACAATTCACTTTTTTGTCACGTTAGTTTTCTTCCAGGCCAGCGGGTTGAATCTGTTTCAAGTAGCACCTGACTAGTGCCAGACATGCTGCTGGCCAGGTGCAGGGGACAGGAGCCATAGGAGCAGGACAGGGCCCTGGATATCCCAGCACAAAAAGAGATGATCATCTGTAACATGTTGTAGTTTTACCTTCAGCAGTCTGACCACGATGGAAGGAGGTATCTTTGCAGTCACGGAGTGAAACAGCTGCAGGTCTTCTCCTTGAGCTCTCAGCAGTATGCCATGAACCCTCAGCCCAGTAAGGAAAGGCCCTGACAGCCAACAGGGACACTCTGAACCTTATCTAATGCCCTATGGACAGCCAAGGCAAAAAGTGAGTTTGATGCATTCATTGCAGTTGCTGGTGGTGGAGAAATACACACTACAGCTTTCTGTGCTTGCCCATGGCTAACAGTACAAGATTGCTTGTACTGACTGGGCATTTTACCACCTGCAACCAGGTGGGGGTTTTTGGGAAAAAAACCAAACCCAAAAGAGTTCTGCACAGAGTTGGAGATAAAGGAGATACTGGAAAGGTACAAAGTATGTTATATTCCTAATCCTAAAGGCCTTCCTCTTTCTGTTCTTAGTGCAGATCACCTGTCTGTCCCTGACTACTCCTGCTTCCTGCCAGCATTTCAGACAATTTCTGCCTATTTGCATGCCTCCTCATGCACAGATACCCTACCTAAGTGCCCTTATACAGCCCCTGCAGGCAGTTCCTTTTATAAGGCCTCCAAGACAAGTGTTCTACCATGCACAAGAAATCAACTACTAATTAATAGACAGAAAGCAAAAATCTTACATGTTTGTATTTGCACATGAATATGTATCAAAATCTTATATACTTAAGTATCTATAGTATATTTAACTCTATTCTTTCCCCTCTCCCTCTAAATCATTGAATACCAGGGCAGCTAAATTCCATTGGAGCTTAAGTTCTGTGACTTGGAAAAATGTCATTTGAGGTGCAATGCTATAGTACACTGGATATAGCTCTGTCCAGTTTCTTCGCACAAAAAATTACACGCATCACTGAACCTGACCGTGTGACCTGACACTCCCTTCCAACAATGAAAGTGTTTTGTTACTTTTCCTTAACAATAGCTAGGAGGGAAAGGTTTCTTCTCCACAGCTGTTTCTTGACAACCTTAAGCACTCTACAATGACTGACAGACCTTTCAATAGAGGAGGTTGGACATTTATTCATCATGAATCGATCCAAGCCTTTGATAACCTGATAAAAGGATACAGTTGACTGCTTTGGTAGAGTCAGGATTTCAAAGACTGTAAAACAGCGGATATCATAAGTATTTAATCCATTTTATCAAAAGCAGAGTTAGTCTGCATAACTCATTTGCTCAATGATACTCATCTACATATTAGCCTTACACACACAGTCTGACCTCTGATACATGTCACCTTTCAGTTTGATTTTTGGCTTTACCTCCTACTGTGTTTTCCATTCCAAATGCATTGCTTGTAACTTCCCAGACAAAGTAAGTGAGCTCAATTCATAAAGCTTGTGCATAACCTTCTGTTACCACCACAGCATGCATGATACAATCAGTACTAGGTAGAGTTAATACAACAGAAACTTCTCCAAAAGCCACTCTTGCCACCTTTCATCTCTTTAATGAATTGAAGCTCTGCTGCTGTGCAATGAAAATCCCTGCAGCTCTGAAAATTATACAGGAGGAAAGCAGACAGGTCCCTTTAGGTTGTAAAAGAGGTCATGGTTTCCTTCCAATAGCAGTTCCTATACCCTTTGATATTCTATCCACTTTATCATTTCCCCCAGGTTTGGAGAACAGCAGCTGTCATAACAGAGCTCATCTTCTGCACTGCCTGTCCCTGCATAGAGGGAGATTGGTAGATTGGTGAGGATGGAGAGGACACTTGTAGGGAATCTTCAGCTTGGCTGTGAGGCAAAGATGAGTCAGTGCCTGACCCCGGAGTCAGGGGTCACCCCCTCTGGGGAGTCACTGCCTTGTTCAGTCCCACTCGCAGCTAATCCCCCGTGAGTGGCTCTCGCCAAAAGATTTCTTTATCCCCTTGACTGAAAAAAAATAACAACAGAGTTAACAAGCCCAGTAAAAAATCCATGACTCAGGCAAATCCTCCAGGATCAAGTGGGGAGTGGGAGGGAACATAAACTAATCCGAGAGTCCAAAATGTCTTTTGCCAAAGCCTTTTAAAAAACAAAAACTTCACTAGGGTCTCCCTCGTTAGTGGCGATTACAGGGGAGGCATTTCTTTCTTTCTTTCTTTCTTTCTTAACTAAGAATCTCTTCTCAACAACACAAACAAGGGTGCCCATTGACATGGTGCAGTGCTTTCTAATCCATCTGAGCAGCTGGCTTTGTATGTCTTTTATACATACTGATGGAGGAAAAAGGAAGGCTTCTTGCGGAGAAGAGTCTGTCTCTTCACTGAAAATACTTGCTTTACTGCTGGATGGCCAGCACTGTTCCTGGGGAATAGATACAATTCTTTTTCCTTTATAGAAACATTTTACAGTACATAGTTTTGAATATAAGCAGTGACTCACAGAAGTTATAAGGGATAATTTTTTTCTTTGTTCCCCAAGAGAAAGTTACAAATATCTCAGACATTGGTTCTGCGCCACTAGTTTTCAAATCTGCAAACATCAGCCCAGTTTCCTGGGGTTAAAATAAAAGCACAAGTGATGTCACTAAGTTTCAGTAGATGCCTTATAAATTAACAGCAGGGCAACCCAGGGCAGCACATACACAAGAATGAGCAAAATCTTCCTATCTACAGAAGGGCCTGAATATACCTGTGAATTGCCTGCAATACCAGCTCACAGTGCTCATTTCCTAGGTCTATTTAAGGGGTCCAGAGTGAGAGAGATAAACCCTTAGCTGCTGTCACAGCTTCCAGTGGTTCCTCACTTGCAGCGGTACCATTGCAACAGCTCAGAGTTGCAGGAAGTTGCATTCCACGTCCCTGCCACATGGCCCCTTGTGCTCCCAAGGGCACCATCTCCAGCACTCACTTTTCCTTTCACAGAGCAAATAACAGCCAAAAAACCAAGCAATCAGCCAAAAAAAAAAAAAAAAACACAAAAAGAAGAGCTGTCATTACTACAAAAGGTGGGACCGAGCCCTGACAAGGCACAATCCTTTTCATGGCAGTCTAGAACTTCCTCATAAGGGCAAGAGGAGTGGCAGGCACTGATATCCTCTCTGTGGTGACCAGTGACAGGTCCCAGGGGGAATGGCCTGAAGCTGCATAAGAGGAGGTTTAAGTGGGATATAAGGAAAAGGTTCTTCGCCCAGAGGGTGGTTGGGAACGGGCTCCCCAGGGAAGTGCTCACAGCACCAAGCCTGACAGAGTTGCAGAAGTGTTTGGACAATGCTCTCAGACACATGGTGGGATTCTTGGGGCATCTTGTGCAGGGCCAGGAGTTTGACTCAATGATCCTTTTTGGTTCTTTCCAAATCAGTATATTCTGTGATTCCCTTTTTGTAGCATTATTATTCTCTTTGGGCTAAAGCTACCTTACAACACAATGTCACAGGATTTGTCTTTACCTTCCTACTCCAAGGTCTTAGCCCACAATCACTCTCCTCCCTCAAAGTGGTGTCTCCAGAAAGCCAACTTTTACTGTTGGCTTTCCTGTCCTACTGTCCACACAAGTTCTCTTATTTTTATTTTCCAAATGCCAACGTACAAACTCTAGCAACAATGTTGGACCCAGTGTAGTTCTTTTTGCTGAATATTACTGCTTGTAAAAAGCAAAATTACACTTCATTTTCAAAAGTTTTATAGGGATTCATATGTTATTGATTTCTACAAAACTCGGGAATATTCACTGAAAGGTGGTAAGAGCTCTGAACAAATATTTGGTATCACCTGAAGCAAATAAATTTGAAATTTTACACTGGGTAATGTAGCTTTTCCCCACATATCATCTACTTCATCTACTCAATTAGCTTCAGTGAGCTGAATTATTGGGTGGGCTTAGATTTTTTGTTTCTTGGTTGAATCAAATAACATGGATGTTGTCTCCCTTGCTGTCTTGTTTATACTTCATTTTATTTCCCATGCCATGTCTTTCTAATCAAAGAAGTTGTCTCTGTTTGGCTTCACAGGTGAGAGCAGAAAATTTTCCAAACCATCATTTCCTTAGCAATCCTGTGAGCCCCCGCCCTAACCTGAGGGGCGCAGGGGTAGGTGCGGTAAGGGGCAGCCCCAGGAGGTGCTGTGGCAGTGCAGAGCTCTGCTAGAGCAGGTGCAAGATGAGGCTTGGAGTCAACAGTTCACTGTTTTGTCGAGTGCTGTTAGGATTCCCAGCTGTGTTTTGACCAGCTTCCATAACCTCATGCCTACATGAGAGCCCTTCTCAGGCACAGCCTCCACTGAGCCCCAAAGCAGTGCAAAGCCTTCAATAGTGCACTCTTGGCAAAGCTAATGCAAACACAGCCTTTATGAGCTCCAAAGATGAGTCAGAACTCACCTCTTTCTGCAGACTCCTTTCCCTCCCTTCACGTCAGAAACATTCCCATCAGGCTACTGGTGAAAGATACTTCAAAAGCAAAACACGTTCAGATTTTGTGTTACGTCTGTAAGGACTGGTCTGCCCAAACATTAGAAACAACACAGAAAAATTGCTTTGAAAGTTGTTAGCAAAGGAAATTTTAACTTTATGAGCAATTAAAAATGCATGTGATTACTGGTCTGTGTTTTCAAAGAATATATGTTCATATCTATAGTAAAACAATAGGGAGGCATGGCTGAGAACAAGCATTTAATCCTAGAAACTTTGAAAAATAGTTCAGTCATTGTTTTGAAGGTCCCAGTCCTTTCCAGAGTTGACAGCTCTGAGGGTAAAGCCACTTAGCCTTGTTTAATGAGGGAATGAAACAACATGGGGAAGCACTGCACAGGACAGCCTGGGCAGAGATACACATCTTCTGGGAGCAGTCTAGCTATTCTTTTCCTCTTAAGCCAGTTTCCTTTCAAAGCTGTGAGTAAAGGAAACAAAAAGTTGGATATACTTAAGGCTTTTTAAACATAACTAGGCTGCTTCATTTTTCATGTCTTTCATTTGCTGGGGCTTTGCAATTTGCCTTCAACCTCCCCGCTGTGAAGTCCTCAGTCAAGTCAAACCTGTTTGCCCTTTGTGCTTGTGCGAGTGCCCTTAGCCCCAAACTCAGCCAACAGTTTAGAGTAAACAGACCTACCCAGGGAGGAGCTGGAATTTGAACTGCAAATCATGTGTGTCCCAAACAATTACTCCCTCTCCAGGTGAGGGAATGCAGCAACATTTCTGGTGTCTAAGCAAATTTCTCCGCAGCAGTTTGCAAGATGGGAGATTGGTCTTTTTTCATCACAGGCAGGGCAGTGCCTTAGAGAGACTCATCAACAAAAAAACCTGCTTAGCTAACTAGTCTGCTCCTTATGCTTACCTACTGCTGATTTGATGAGCTAATGTTCTAAGAACAGTGGGTACATCCCAGAACCACCCTCTTACCTCAGTGATTATGTCTAAATCGTTCTGCTGAGTATCTTACATAAGACTTGCATAAGTGATGCATTCTGCTCCTGGTAAATTTGGTTGCTCTAGCTAATGAGGAGTACCACACTGTGAACTTCCCAAACTGCAGAGCTCCAGATTGACCAAAACTGCACTGTCTGACACAGTGCTCATCCTGTGAGTGACCTTTCAAAGATTAAACCTACGCAAACTATTGAAAAGCCTGAGCAAGCTGAGACCTGGCAACCAAGGCAAACACTAGCACAAAGGAATCACAAAGAGGAAAGAAAAGGGTAGGAATAAATAAGGGAGAGTGTTAATCTCTCTCCATCTGAAAGAGCAGAGACCAGACACAGACCTGAGCATGGAGGGGTTTTGCTACGGAGCACCAAGATCTCTTCCCTCTACCTCCCCCTCTCACCACCACTGGTTTAGGAATGCTCTGATCTGGACCTGTGAACTCACCTGCTACATATGCATGTCCTAATTACACTGGATAGTCCACTCATCTCTTGACCACATAATTTAAAATGTAAATGACAGGTCTCAGATAAAGGCTACCTATTTGTGAAAAGAGCATGTCCCATGCAAGACCTGCACATCCTGCTCCCCACAGGAAAACATCTCCCTTCTGCATTGACTTAGAAGATTTCTCTGAAGACAGGTCAGGGTGGATGGAGGCTGGGAAGGATAAGCTACATAATTGGTGTGGAGAGGTATCAATTCCAGGCAGCAAACTGGAAGAGAGCTAGCTTCAGAGAGCTCCCTTAAAACCCTAAGTACTAATCATCATTTCATTTTTCTGACTCTTTTCCCAATGCCCAAGGATTCAGGCTTTGTATGCAGAGAAATGCAAGAAGATAGCGTGCACAAAATACATAGACTACATTTGTCATGCACATCCTGTTATCCTTAAGTCAGAACCCAATGATCTGACTTTCACACAGAAAGCATGCATGACCTTCTTTATGTAGAGAGCACGTACAGTGTTACCTAAAATTTATACTAAATTGTAAGAAGGGTGGCCATTGGGACTAAAAGAAAAATGAAAAAAACAAAGCAACCCATGAAACTCAACAGTGGTTGAGAAATACACTAATGAAGGTGGATGGTGCAAGCACCATTTTCCTCCCTTGTCATTATGAGGCAGTTCTTATTAGGTGATCACATAGTGCCTAGACTCCTGCCTCATTCACTGCATAATTATAACCAAAAGGAAGGTAAAGGTTTTAACCTGAAATGTCTTGGAAGCTTGATGTAGTAGTCACTTAGGCTTTGCTTATAAGACACATAGCACAGTCTACACAGAAACACAGCCAAAGCTAAAAAGCCTGTCTTAGGCACCAAGTATTTTATTTGATGTGACCGGCCTGGTTATATAACAGGGGGCCAACCTGGGAGAGGCACGAACTCTGGATCTCGATTTGCTTGTTGTTGGCAGGTGCTACGTTGTGTTGTGACCTGTTCCAGCCACACCTATAATCACACAAGGAGCAACAGGTAACTCCTGAGATTGCCTTTTATCTTTAATCGCTTCCTGTTCACACTTCATTCTGCCAACACCTCCTGTCAGGATTATTGCTGTTTATTTCCCATGAATATCTAAGAATATCATTCAACCCAGCAATAAAGGTTTCCATGCAGTGAGGCATGCTTCAGAAGTGGCCTACAGTATTTCCTAAAAGGTTACTTGACTGACTTGTTGGTTGGGAAAGTAAACAGGAAAACCTACACTGTCTGTCATAAAAAGCAACAGTATTAGGCAGGCAGAGATCACTGAAGCAGTTACTCCAGTGTAGTTTTCTAGAAATTAAAGTCCCTTAAGCAGATGAACTCATCTACCAGCGGCACCACTACTGTGAGACCGATCTTGAAACCCTTAGTCAGGTTGACTTGTTTCTTCTTACGAATACTTGGATGAGACGCAGTTACAGATTTTAGATAAACTGCATCTGTCACTTACTACTCAGAAACAAGATTTCTAACAGATGATGGTTTTATTTAGTTTATGATCCTAACTGCACAGTACAACATCTGAGTCATACCACAGCCTCTTAGACCATATCTCCATCTCCCACCTACACATAATGATACTTAAATGGTCAGCCTAACTGCTTTCAAGACAGTCCTGAAGAGCCCAGTAATTAACTTCTCTCTCATGAGGCCCTGCAAGTATTGGCAGCAGTAAGTCCCATCACCCTTGCTACATCCCACCACACAACCAACTCAACAGATGGACATCACTGACCTCTGGGAAATGTTGTTTGACAAACATTTTAAAATACCAGAATCTGTTTGGGAGGTCATGTGCAAAGTTATATCAGGATATTTATAGATCTGAAAAACAACACCTTTTTTATTGAAGAGAGAAGTAGTAATAGAGAGAGAGAAAAATAGGCAACACTAAGGAACACTAAGTGAAATCATGAGAAAGTTACCCTGAAACAAAGGGGAAAAGGATTGTTTCTTGCACTAGTTAATATTCAGCTGTGGAGCACATTGCCACAGGATACTGCAAATATCAGCGCTGAAAGGAGTCCAAAAGCAGCTGCACCAAGCCATGTAAGAGATCCACCAAGGGCTACTACGCTCAAGGATAGCAGCTTCAGCTCCAGAATGCAACACACTACTGAAAACTGGGAGAGTCTCACTGTAAGGACCACCACTAAGTCTATCCTTCTCTTTTAGCTCATTACTGAGCACTGTCAAAGGCAGGACAGCAGGAGGTAATGTTATCATGATGCCCATTAAGCAAGAGTTCCCAAGTAAAGCCTTTCTTTCCATCATTCTTCACGCACTTCCTGTCTCCACTGGACCAGACACAGCTGCGATAACCTCAGCCCTGGTGAAGAACTGCCAACAAATAGTGTCAAAATGCAGACACTGGACAGGCTAGAGCCTGCAAGGGTCAGCATTCAGCCCCTGTATAACATCTCCATCAGCTCCACAGGGTCTGACCAGTGAGAATTATTTTACATCTCCCATTTCACACACTCTTGCTCTCATTCTCTTTCTCAAGTCACAATTTTGCCTTTGACCAGACTCATCTGCTCCCTAGGATAACAATAGTAACACTTCATCCTCACAGCACCATGGGCAGTTTCTAGTGCTGCTTTTTCCTTATTCTATTAAAAATGTCCTACTTTATAATCAGCATTAACTGGAGTAGTTTTGGCTGCTGTGTGGAGCTTCCCCTGTGCCGTTATACAGTTTCATAACTAAGACTTCTCTGCCTGAGTCAACTTAAAACTACTGAAAATGTCAACTATATTTCAAAATTAACCATTGTTAGAAATAGTCACATTGCTTTCAGACAAACTTACATTTGGCAGACATCCCTTGAATGAAAAACTGCAGAATTTTTAAGTATCCTCCTATCCTTCATCCTCATTAGTATTCAATAATATTGGTTATTGCATAACTGAGTAATCAGTTGCAATTATACCTTTAAGAGGCTTACAAAGAGCCGGTTCTCTCCTGGTGTGTAAACTCCTAATTTGTGTATAAACTGGCTACATTCTGTCTTATCTCTTCCAAAAATGTACATTGCATTTACTCTAAACGACTCCACCTTCTTCCACTTTCTGATGGGATCTGTATTCCACACAGTCAAGAAATAAGGAGCTATATGAAGGATCAAAAGAAAGTCCTGTACTGCTGGATTTGTCACAGGCCTCAGGAATTTTCACACTCCTCACTATGGAATATGATATCTTAAGTTGTGCTTGGTATTATTGATTCTCCTACCTATAAATTATAGCAACTTCTCCTGTTGCTGAAAAGCCAAGCATGCTCAACTCCTCCTTCTTATGAAAAATTTTAGACACTAGTTGGGAGGCAACTTCATGGTTTTAAGTAAAACAATATTGATTTTTATGAATCTAATCACAGAATACAAATAGCACATTACCTATTTACCCTTGTTTTATGGGTGGCACATTAGCATTCTCTTTGTCACTATGCCATGAATGAATGAAAGGTAGAAAAAGTTAGCCATATATAAGCCATTCATCAAATTTGCTTTGTGCTGAGGAAAAAGATCTCAGACTTTGCTAGTGCTTGGAGAAGGAGCAGAAAAATGATGGCCAGCAACTTTAGAAGAGCATCTCTCATTAATGACCAAATGGTAGTTCTTCTGGATTGGTATTGGAGCAAACTGCTATCTGCAAACAGAGTACAGAGAACCAGGATAAATACACCAAACTCTTATTCTTTAACAGAATTCAGGCAGCAACAG
Source organism: Calcarius lapponicus (assembly GCA_039654755.1). Lineage (NCBI taxonomy): Eukaryota > Metazoa > Chordata > Aves > Passeriformes > Fringillidae > Calcarius > Calcarius lapponicus. The sequence continues at coordinate 73,518,641 of CM077465.1, read as the reverse complement.
ACTCTAAACTGGAACATTTTTTCTTAAACTTCCCTTTAGGAAGGATCTTACAAAATGGGATCTCAGTCCACAGATAGGATCTTTGTCTAACACCTCATCCTCTAAGATATCAATGCAGATTTTTAAATATTGAAACTAATTGAACTTGTAGGAAAAAAATTACTGTCAGCAACAATTTTGTCAGCTTTTGCCTGACTGGTTTGTTCAATATTTTGGTAGACACAATTGACTTCCACAATGTGCTCCCTACCTTGTCTCATGCAATAGGAATTTGAAAACCCAGAATGTTTAATGGTTTGTTTGAACTGATGTCACCAAGATATACAAACACCTCTTTAAAACAGTGCCCTGAGAACAGAACAAAAATCAATCCTTTCCATGTGAAAACTCACTTCTTTAGATCTTTCTTTTGGGCAGCAGAGTTCTTGTGTCCTCTTCCTGCAATAGGCAGAAGGACCCGACCCAACCCAACCTTGAGGCAACGTTTCCAAGCATGTTTCCTTTCCTTTTGGATTAATCCTTACAGCAGAGTTTTTTATGCTCTGGAAAATGTATGCTGCTATAACTTTGCAGCCAGCTGCTGCTGGCTGTAGCAGCCCTGTCTGAAGCCAGTCCAGTGTAGGTCATCAAGAGTCAATGCTGGAACAAGCACTTCTTCACTCTAAGAATTGCATCATCACATCACTTCCCAGCAGTGTCTTATCACTGATCATCTGGGGACAGAGATTTTTGTTAATTTGCCAGATGGAGCTTCGTAAAGCAAGAACTTTCTGGAATACCTGAAGGAGATAAAAGCTATGCGTGGCCTTCTCTTTCTCTTTTATTTTTTACTGAAAAGTAAAGCAATCACTGTTAGCTTTGCAGGAAGATCCTCAGGGTTAGCCACAAAACCAGAGAACCTCAAGTAAGTAAAGGTCTAAAATAAAACAAAAACCAGTAACAAATGCATTGTTTTCTCTTGCTTCTAACACAATACATCCCACTAAGCCCCTAAACCCAATCCTGCATGTATTTAATTGTGATTATGCTGAACGCAAGATTACCGGAGCCAGAAAATGTCTTGGACTTGGATCAACAATTGTTTTCCATTTTGAAAACTTCACAATGAACATGGCTGGAGACTTGGCTCCCACTCCCTGAATGAAACCCAACATCAGCTCTGGGTCCCGAGAGTCCCAAAACTGAAGTGACTCAGATGCTGCAAAGGTTAGTGCAACCAAGAACCACTGCTAAATTTACTATTTTTGCTATCATCATGTCTTTAGCCTTTAGCCAGGACCCCTACTGCATTAAGGAATGTGCAAGTCGTCTTGCAAAAGTAGTCCCTGCACCAAAGACCTTACAGTACAAGTTTCAGCAGGCTCTATCAACTTCACAGAACAAGCAAGGGGGGCAGGAGGGACCTGGTAACCCAAACACAAGCACATACTGGCACAATAAGCATTAGTCATGGCTTACCACCAACTAATCACAAAAAAAATATTTTCCAGTAACAGTTCTCACTTTTACCAATAGGAGACCCAACAGAGTTTGTTTTGGGTTTTTTTTAACCTCTCTGCACTCTCAGTACAGAACCACCTACAGACAGAAAACTCTTTTCTTTCATACTAGCACCATGACATTTTACTGCATCTTGTGCACTGGGCAGGGGGAGGGGAGGTAAACCATGGCAAGCCAATCAATTAGATGCAGACTGGCCCTTCTTTTCATAGTGAAGGGGTTTATTTTTTCTCCTAAGAGTGAGAAGACTCCAAAACTTATGAGGAGGTATCCATGAGGTCTTTGATGTAAAAGCTGTGGGCAAACCTACAGTTCTCAAAAGCACACTAATTTTTCCCCTCATGTGCTTTGTTCTGTGCCTGCTGCTCTAAGTGCATTCACCAGACCAGCTTTTATTAATAAGATTTAGTACTCTGCACAATAGCTCAGAAAGAGTCGATGATCTTCTATGTGCTATTTATTATTTTACTAAATTTGAAGAGTGCTCAGCTTATATGCTTATGCTCCCAAGGTCCTTGCTGGGTTGGAAAGGCAAGCCACCAATGATGGTACAAGGTGCAGTTTGGCTCCAAAGGGGGGCTGTGAACACATCCTGAGGGCTCTTCTCCTGATGAGACATGAGCAAAGGAGACCACCTTTGCTCAGCCAAGGTCTACCTCGTGTTGGCTGGTGGCACTGTAGTTATGTGATTGAGTCTACCAATTTTTGTTTCTGCCTTGGGCTGGGAACTGCAGTAAGGGATTGTCCTTTAGCTCCTCTAGAAGAGGTTCAGACCTTTGGAATTTCTAGATCCTGAAGCAAACTTCAAAAAATGCAGGAGAGAATGGACTCACCTTGAAAAGTCACGTTACTATAATACACAAGCCTCTATCCTCTAACAAATTAGAGGGGCCTTCTAATTATTAAATTATAAAGGGCCTTCTCCATTTCTCCCTAAGCTGAGACTTGCTAGGTGAGCCAAGCAAAGTAAGTGGATTCATGTGCTCTAAAAGCACACCATCCAAGCAGACATGAATCCTTTTTCCATTCAAAGCAAGGCATTGTTTGTGAGCTAACTATATATATTCCCCATGGTCACAGGGCAAGAAAAACATTCAGTCTTTCTTTGACATGATACTACAATTCTCCAGGCTTCCTCACTGTAGTGGGTTCAGGGTAAATTCCCCGTTTGTCCTGGCCTCACAGTTCCCAACAAATGAGTCCTAGAATGACAGAACACCATTTCACTGAACTAACTGGCTGCTTTTGGCTTTCTTCTCATTTCTCCCCTGTAACACAGGGCCTTTTATCTTGGGGCTGTCTCCTCCTGGGCATGCCTCCAGCTAGCCTCAGTGCCTGCTGCACACGAGCACTGTCTAGGCAATATCAGCATTGCTTTAAAGTGTACCAAATGCAGCAAAAAAGTTCCTTTCTCTCCCTCCCACCCCCCCCCCTTTTAAATAAGAATTTTTCCGTGTGGTTAGAGAAATAACATCTGGAATTACTGAAGGCTGCCAAAATGAGAGAATGAAAACAATGAGTTGAGTCACACTTGAACCTGCCAACTTCATATAATTCAGACCTTCTTGAGGCAGTTTGAAAAGGAAAAAAAAAAGAAAAAAAGAAAATGTTTTAGTTTGCTTTTTACAATGCAATTAAAAAAAAATCTGCTGATGTCAGTTACAGAGTTGCCCCAGTCATAGCGCCATGGTATGGGCATTCATCCTTGGAGCACTCTGATATCACAATATTTCTGTATTTCATCTGAACATATGCAAGAGCAGATCAAAGTTTCTCTTACTAAGCAGAGACCCACTGAGCTAGTGGAATCTCACCCAGGAAGAGATGTTGAGCTTCATTGGACATTTTTACTCCATCTCACAATGCAGTGCAGAATTTGAAATTGTCCAAAAAGTACCTTCATTTTTCACACTCATGAACAGTGCTGGTGTGCTCTAGTACACTTTAAAATGGTTGCATACTGTTCCAATGTAGTCTCTGTAAAAGATCAGCTTCTGTATGATACCCTAACCCTTATTAAAGATATTACATTTCTCTGTCTAGCCTAGGAAGGACTTTCAAGTGCTTCCATGGTATGAATTTTTTTACCTCTTTTCACTTGAAACAGTTAAGCTGTGCCAGCACACAGGCCCAGCAAAGCTGCACTGCCAGGACCCATAGTATGGAGAGTTAAACTGTTGAATGAAACAAGAAACTCAGGTGATATCAAACACCAGCAAAATATTCTGTGAAAAAAATCACAAATATGAATCATGCCAGGCAGCCTGAGCAGTCTTTCATGAAATTTAAATGCAAATGTAAGTGTGTCAGATGGAGGAAGAAAAGAGCAAACTGGAGCCTTGCATATATGAGAGAGAGACCAGCAAAGCACAGCAATGAATAGACAGCAGAGAAGGACTCGTAGCAATTCTCTGGGAAAACTCTAATAAAGAACTCTGGATAACAGATTTAGCTAGAAAGAAGTGCAATCAGCCAGGAAACTTTCTGCTGCTGATCAATACACAACATGTTCAGGGATTTATAGATATTGTTTGTAATCTGCCTGTATCCAAGACATACCAAACTTCATCATCCATCCATTCCATTATTTTTTTCTCTTTAAAGAAACCACTCCAAAGACTTAAGTGAAGCTGACTGCAGGGTTGCATGGTTCATATCTCAGCAAAGGACAAGAAATTATTATCAATCCTGTGTGGTATCATCTGACAATGGAAAAAAATGATGCAGAGTCATGCAGGATTACCACAGGAGATGCTACACTCTCATAATGAGAGCAGCTATGGTAGCAACCCTTTTACAAAAGTGCTTTAACTGGTGTTTCAAAAAGCTCTTAGACACAACCCCATCATAATTTGTACTAATAGCCCCCTTGTCTGACCTTATCTTATTGCTATTGTTACTCTTACTCCCATGGCAGGAGCAGGTGACACACACAGCAGCTTTTGCAGCAGTATGCTAGTGTGATAATTCCACCCTGGCTTCACCAGCCTGTTACTGGCTCAGGCAGAAGGCACCCACTCCCCTCCTTTCCTTTCTCAAAAGCTGCCATTTCACCAGGCTATGGCAAGGTACTTTCTGCACAGCTATCACAGTCCCCTTCCCTCAGTGCAAACCTACTGGAAACTCTTATCAAGCTTGCCCACTCCATTGTTCCACGCTATCACGTGTTATCTCAGAAGTGACTGCACATTCAGCACATGGCAGCTTTTTTCTTTTCACTAAGTCCCCTGGCAACAATTCCAGCAGCTCTCCTCACCTCAAAGGCTTTAAACAATCCCACCAAGATGGCTGAGCAGCTAGAGCTCCATTAACACAACTCCATTACGTGGAGAGACCTTTGTTCCAGGATAAGACAGGGTAAGACTCACTATTTAGTTTAAAAGCCTTCATAAACAGTAAACTAAAAGAGTCCCATCTGGTTTAATATCAAAAAGGGAATGTCTACAAGATGTGGCTACACTGATTGAGTTTTACTCTTTTAAATTCACTCCTTATCTTACACCAAGAGGTTTCCCATTTAGACAGTGCTAGGCTGCTAAACGGTACTTAACCACCCACTATTTTGTACTTATTAACTTACTGTCATTTAACATAAAATGCTTAGGCAAACCATGAGAGAGATCAGCATTCTGATCCTCATATTAAAAAGAAAAGGGCTCCAGGCATTAGATTGTGAAATATGATTTCCCAGGATATATTAAATTCTGGGTTAGTCTTCTTTTTGATATCACAGAAAGTCAAACCTCATTTCATAAGAGGGCACTTCAACATGCTTTGCATACAGCATGCTTTCCCTTGATAAAGGCTCTGTGCTGCAGCAAACTTGGAATTCGATCAGAACCTCTGGAGCACCCAGCAGTGGGTGTGGAGGAGAGCAAAACCCACACCATGAACCTCACCTCACCAAAGTTCCTTAGATAGTTCTGCAACCAACACAAACAAGAGGAACGAGCCAAGGGGCTCAGCAGAAGGCACCACAGGCGTGCCTTGTGCTGCAGGAGGGACTGCAGATGCAGAGCTAGCTGGCACAGCACACATCACCTCTGTAGAACCATGTTAACTGTGTTTCTGCAAGAGCCACAGCAGAATGGCAAACAAAGCATGCATTTAGGACCACTGGTAACCAAAAAGGTACTGAGGCCTGAACCTTTTCACATACTATCAGTCTAGCTGCAGAAGAACTGTTGAGAAATACTTATGACCAAAACCTAGTTGCAATATTTGTGTTTGGGACTCAGAGATTCTCCCAGAGTTTCAGAGGGAAGTTCCCCTCAGTCCTCATGGTCTTGCATAATTTGTTCATACGTTCCTTTAGCTTTAGCGTATTTCAAAGTGAAACATGGGTTGAAACACAAAGGCACAATTGTTTACAAGAAAGCCTACCATGACTGATGTTATTAGAGATCAACAGGAGGCTGCATAGGGAAGGAAAGCTGGGAACAAAATGGAAGGAATGCCCTGATAATCTGGGGATAGACAAATCACCAAAATACACCACCAACCACTCGAAACTCCTCTTTTTTCTCTGCTTGGGCACATAGTTCTCCAGAAGCAGAAGGTTCCTCAGATTAATGGTACTGTCCTGAGGTCAACAGAGTAGGTTTTTACACAACAAGTTTAAAATGAAGGTTCACCACTGATAGTCTGACTTTTAAATGTATTACTTTGATTGTGCCATGCTCTGAACCAACTCCCTGTATTGGTGGCTGCTCAATTTGCAGGCTGACAGAGCCACATGTGGCATGTTAAACAAGCCCCTTCACAGGGCTCTCCTCATCTGACTGCAATTGCTGAAGAGGGGCAGCCAAGCCAAGGGTGGCGTGGTCAAGAGCCTTCCACCATTCTCCAGCTTGCCCCAAGCTGGAGCATCCTCCCTGATACACACTGCCACACTCCCTGCACTCCAGTGAGATGCTGCTGGCAGAAAGCTGCCAGCTGCTATCCTGCAAATATCTGCTCTTCCCTGGCAGAAAACCTCGCTGCTACATGACCTGGTCTTGCTCTAAATGCAGTGACTTGGTTGGGTATTTCCTGTGCTTCTCCCACAGCAAGCTTGGAATAGGCAAAAGTGAATATTCAGGACATCCTTATCAGCAAGTCATGGCTTATAGCAAAAAGAAAGGTCTCCATAGCAGACCATATGGAAAAAAAAAAAAAGAGATAATGCCCAGAAGTCAGGGTTTGTGGCAGAGCACTCTAGAATTGGACCCTGGACTTTAATAACCACTTAGTCAAAGATCCCTGTATCTTCTAGATCAATTTATATACTTATTGAAAACTCTCATAGATAATATAGATAAAAAGCAATAATATGAGATTATTTCTATTTTATTAACATCATTTGTCAATTAATGAACTTGACTGTGTTTTGTAACAGATTAAGACTCTTCCATATTAATTCTTGTAAAATAAATTGCAAGCCTCATCTCCAGCGAAATTTTATCCCCTTCTTTCACCTTCCCATACAGAAGGGTGCTTTGTAAATTGTGATTATTTTTTATCACACAGTTCTTTTATTTGCTATATCTCATTTTGATGGATACCTTGATGTGTGATTTGTACTTGCTTTTTAAAAAAAAAGAACACATGCAGTATCAGAAATTTTCTTCTATTTAGTCATTGTTCTATTGCTTCTTCATGTGTTCCAAGCTTCCCCTTGCCTGCCCTTACTGATGATCCTTTCTAATGAAGGAGGGAAAAAGGAGAGGGAAAGGGAATATTTATGAGTATCATCAGGTTCAATATTCTTTGTAAGCCCATGTTTAGTCTGAAAGAATACATGAGACAGTCTAGATATGGCTCTTTTTCTTTTTGTAGTCTCCACCACTGAAAAATAAGAGCATTCCCAAGGAAAAATCATTATTGCAAATTAAACTGGGACCATAGTCTTGTCAGCTGGGCAACCTATTCTGCTCTAAGTTGTGCTGCTGTTCTAAGAAATCACAAGGTCTTTGTTAGTGGGCCACTGCAAAAGTGGCCCAAGTTTCCATGTACGCAAAAATGCTACATTAGCCACTGCAGTTATTTCTGCATTTAGTAATTGATACTGCAATTATTTCTGCATAGGTTTAAAATCTATTCTTAGCCAACATATATGCTAAGTCTTTATATCCATGGATGGAAAAGTAAACTATGAGAGGAATTAAGCAATTGTTTAACAAAGAGTTAAGTGAAAACACTCTAACAAAACAAAACACTTTTAATTCAGTTTTTGTGAAGAGTAGCTATCCAGAGAGAGAAATGCAAGATTAAAAAAACACAAACAACTCTGAAAAATATTCATGCTTCCACCCAACTTCTTGTAAGAGCATTTTTAAAGCATCTTGCAGGCTTTACAAGCAATTGGTGCCACTACTTATCAGAGCCTTCATATCAAACAACAGGTGCTTTACAATGGACTAGAGTACAAATCTCATTTTGATTACCCTTTTTTAGTAGTTCTTATGCTATTCCTGAAGTTTCTTAAAACCTTGCATCCAGATGATGAGATGAGCTACTCAGCTTTTGTTTGGGGAGTGGGGGTGGATGGATTGTTTCTAAACAAATACAGCTCCAGCCTTTGTGGCTGTGGCAAATAACTTAGAAACATGATCAAGGGTGCACCTCCACAACCTCAAATGCATAGGGGAAAAAAAGGAAAAAAAGAAAAAATAAAAAATTGGTGGGTTTTGAATTTATTTATCTGTAATAAGGATGAGTTTTACAATGCTGGGACATAGGGTAGAGCACAGCTGTAAATCAGAACCTCTCTGGCCCCATGAAGCAAAGCAAACTGTACTTCCCTCACCCTCAGCCTGACCCTGCAGCCTGAAGATACAGTAGGCAGTGGTATTCTATATCAGCCTGGCCCTGCTTCATGGCTAAGAAATCCAGCCTTTTTCATTCTTTTGCCTAAATTCTTTTCACTCTCTCCAGAGATAGCTCAGCTACAAGACACTAAAACAAAAGAGCAGGGAGTATATCAAGCCTCAAACAGGCTTTTGCCTCTAAAACTACCCACAAATATGTCGGGCATATAACACTACAGTTCACAACAGTCTCTCCTCCATCAACTAGTACATCACATTCATTAACCTGAAGTATGGAAGAGAGTGCATTAAAAAAAAAAAAGAGGGGTGGGAGGGGAAGCAGAATCTCTAGGTATAAGCTCCTTTCTTGTCTCAGATAAACAACACATTTCTGTTGCATCTGGGGCAATTATGGGATTTTTCCCAAGATATTAAAAGTAATTCAACAATTTTTCTCTATATCATGGTTAATGTTGTGTAATTATTACTGAAAGGTACCCGCATCACCAAGGAGACAATATACAACAATCCTAGCTTGTAGTCAGGTGTCCAATGTGCCAATAGCTCCTTTCACAATAATGGAAATAAGAAGAGTTGCCATTATTCACTGAAATCTAAGCTCACCGACACCTTAAATGGCTGCTAGTTTAAGACTCAGATAAGCTGTTCCTGAACCCTAGCCTCCTCCTATATCCAGTGGTCAGCCAAGTCCCCCTGACTGACAAGAAGTTCGAACTGTGTTTTAAGACAGAGGGGAAAAGTGTCTGGGAGGGTTAAAACAGATTGGCAAGGAGCTGTGAGGTGATGAATGGAGCCTGCCCCTGCAAGTCTTCCAGGCTATCTTCATCTTCATGCCCACTGGGGACTGACTCACAGGTGTTTTAGGAAGAAGCAGCTGCCTGCTTTGTGACATTTCAGCTTTTGCCTCCAGGTTGAGAAGAATTTACGGGATGAGATACACAACAGAGGAGACAGTCTGCTGAAGATATCAAACTGCATCTGCTACATCCAACATGGAGCTCGTCTAGCAAGTGAGAAGAAAGGTTTCCACATTTCAAACTCAAAAGGAGACCAGCCCCATCCCACTGACAAAGGGCAGAGATTCTGAAAGGGGAAATGCATTTAAAGTAAGTTAATGCCATTAGCAAATTTAGAGCTGCTGAAAGCTGCTTGACATGGGCTGACATTTCTGGAGAAGGGCATTCTCCACTTGCAGGGCAAACAAAACAGGAGGTGGCATTGCCCAGTTTCCCCCTCTACAGGTTGTAGGGCAGAGATGGAGGGTGGGAACATGCATGTGAAAAATCCTGCCCAGCACGGAGCAGGACCTTCACATTAAGCAGCCATGCACGGCATCACTGTGCCTTGCTCCACACCAAGCCCCCTCAGCTCTTCCTCCTGTGGGTAAGAAGCACACAAGAAAACTGCACACCAATTGAGCATACTTATTTTCTCAGTGTAGTCTGAACCAGCAAATTTAAATTTAAGTTTAATTTAAAGCAATGGATTGAGAAATCAACACAACTTAAAGTGAATTCTAGAAGTTGTATGGGTTTCTAATAAATTAGTCAGTCACCAGCAGTCATGGCAGTATTAATGTAAACAATAACACACTTTTTGAAGGGGTTTTCATTTTCACAAGCATAAAACAGACTCATAGCATACCTGCTAGTTAGAAGATAAATCCAACAGATAAGAATCTGAGCTTGCTTTGCCCCACACTAATCAATATGGCATTGTCCTATCTTCTAAGATAAATTGGTGAAGAAGTAAGTAAAAATGTGATGATTCTGATCCGGCACATGTTGGGTCTGAGGTGTGAGAAAAAGTGAAAGAACGAAATAAAGAACAAATGAACAGAAGAGAGAAAGAGAAAAAGAAAGAGAGAGAGAGAAAAAGAAAGAGAGAGAGAGAAAAAGAAAGAGAGAGAGAGAAAGAGAGAAAGAGAGAAAAGGAGAGAAAGAGAAAAAGAAAAAGAAAGAGAGAAAAGGAGAGAAAGAGAAAAGGAAAGAGAAAAGGAGAGGAAAGGAGAAAAGGAGAGGAAAGGAGAAAAGGAGAGGAAAGGAGAAAAGGAGAGGAAAGGAGAAAACTAGAGGCTGAGTTTTCAAGACAGTACTGAAACTAGCAATATCTGCAGTCATAATCTATAAAGTTTGCAAGCCGTATGGTTTTGCAGTTTTACTGTAACCTTTGTCCTGGGAAGATTACTTTATCTGCAAGTCAATAGCAACACAAGTTTTTATGAAGCAGGCGACAAAATCTGATCAAATTCTCCCCTCCCCCAGCCTTACTCTCAACCAAACAACTTCAATCTCCAAAGTCACATTAAGCCCAGAACCACGCTAAATTCCCCCAGAAGCGTGTTAGCAGAGAAGAAAGAGCTGAATGACCAGGAAAGGGGCGTTCCTTGGTTCAAAGAGTCACCGAATCTATTTACAAGGGAGCCTGAGAGGTCGGAGCAGGGTCCATGCAGACATTCAGAATTACCCCGGCCAGAAACAGACCCTGCATCGCTCTGCAGTGTGCAAACCTTGTTCTGTCACTGAAACTATAGTAACTACATGACCACTGAGGATTAGTGTGACCCTGGGTCATAAAACTTGATGGCCACAGATTAGCAAAAGATCAGGTCAGCACTGGACAGGAAGGTTTTTTTCTTTCTTTTAAGGAAAGAGCATCAGAAGCGGGATGCTAATTCTGCTTTGGATCTGCCGTAAAACACACACATGACAAACCAAACGTGTGCTTACAAATATTTTGTCATATTAGATTAAATTATAGCACACAGACTAAACAGAGAAATCTGAAATGCAGGGTCTTATGTTTGGGATATCCTTGGAGCTTTTATACAAAGAAAGAGAGGAGTTTATACTTTGGCATTGCACGGCGCACAGTCATCCCATACCTGCTGCCTAACACAAACACAGCTCGCTGCATGGCAGCAATGTATCTGTCAGTGCAGGAACACAGAGGTTTAACACTCACAATCCTTCTCCTTGGCTACCAATTTAACTGTGCTGCCCTTCAGCCTTTTGTGGTGCTTCTTGTCCTTTCCAGATAAATAGCAGCCTGCCCGCTCTTCCCCAAGGCTGAGTTTTAGTCCATCTGCCCTTAATTTCACCTTGATTTTGTCTATTTTTATCTCACTTTAGCTCTGCACATACTGCATTGGCCTTGTCTAATAGGTAAGGCAGCCTCCTGCCTTCTCCCTGCCTTGGTCTCTGGTGAGTACCGCTCCTTTTTGTGAAGCTTCCCGAGGCCCATCACCTCACCAAGAACATTTGCACACACTCCTACCTGTCGCTGCCCGGCCCACCAGGGTGGTGTGAGCCAAGGGAAGCCTGTCAGGGCGGGGAGCTGGCAGAGGCAGCGATGCACAAACAGGGTCAGGCAGAGAGCCAGCTCGGCCAGGCAGCAGGCATGGGGAGCAAGGGGCACCCAGGCAGCCAGTTCAGCTGGGTGTGCAGTGGAACATGTCCCAGAAGCTGAGGGATAGCAGCGTTACCTCTGTCAGGCAGAGGAAACTGCAGGACGGTGCTACATTTGATGTCAACTGGGTGTTGGGAGGGGTGGTGGTGTTAAGAATTAGAAGAAAGGTACTAGTTACCATGCTGGTGCCTTGACTTCCTTGTAGGGTTTTGGCCCAAAAAAATAAACATACTTTGCTTTTAGGAAAAAAAAAACTCATGAATTTCAGAAAAGGATCATTCAAAGGCAACCTGCCTGCTGAGACAGGAGTGCCTAGAGTCATTAACCCTGGAGGTCTTTCCCAGTTCTGCAAGTCTCTTTTTTCCCCAGAAGCAAGAGGTGAGGAGTAAGGGATCTTGTTGAACTGGTATAGTTTCACAAGGTGGAAGGAGGAGGAGACTGCAAAGCAGTGACTGAGGTTCAGGGGTTTTTTTAAGAAAGAAGTTTCAACCTTTTCTTCTCCTTTTTTGAAATACCTAATGACCCAGCTTTCTGTTCACACTTATCCTGCAAAGCAGTATGCACTAAACTCCCAAATGAGCCCTTTGCTCCAACATCCTCTGTTCCTAAGGATGGGGAAGAGTACAGCGGAGTTCAGTGGGGCCAGCACATCCAAGGAGATAAACTGGGTAGTCATCCAGGCTGACAGAACTGGAGGGGCAGCATTTCTGGGATGCTTTCTTCTGAGCTGCTGACTGGTCAGCATGGCTGACTATGCAAATGTGGGGGGAATAACAACAAAAATTGATTTTGCCAGAACCGCAAAATAATTAGGACAATTCCTGCCCTGCAGAAAAGGTATCTAGGAGAAGTTAATTGCATTGGTGGAGGGTTAAAAGCCTGTGCTAACTGTACTCAGAACAGCATCAGCAAGAGGAGCAGAGCTACACCAGCCACACGTGTCCAGAAAGGACTTCTCTTACTTCTGGCTGCCCACCACCCAGAATTCCCCCTCCTGCCTCACCTCCACCTCCCCAGTGCCTCCTCCAGGAGGGCACCTCCTTTCCCAGCTGCTGATAAACACAGGCAGGGGTCCCAATCTTCCTCACAGAAAAGCACCTCTCTGTGCTGATGGTGCAGGGAGGGACATTCAAGGGCAATCAGGAGGTCTCTGGGACTGCGGCACTAATGAGACACTTAATCATTCCCTACAGGAGAAATAACCCAAAATACATGGGGTTTAAGAACTTCCCAGAGGAGGCCCTGGTGGAGTCTCAGCATTTCTTGTCAGCATTCAGCAAGGACAAGTGACCACAGTGTACACACTCCTTCCTTGACCAAAGGAAGAGCAGTTACCTGGAAATGTTTGTCCCACCACTATGCGTCTTTCTCCTTGCCCACCCTAGCTGCACTTCTCCAGTCCTCAGTGTCCTCTCTGGTGCCATGCTGCCGCCCCCCTGGCTCAGGGTTTCCAAACCTCCTCCTGCCAGCAGCACCCAACACGGCCACCACTGCTGGGTCTGGGTGCCATGGTCACTGCCTCTAACCCCTCACTGCAACTCACAGCAACCAAAGCCCAAAAAAAATCACTGAATCTGCCAATCTCCCTCTTCACTGTGAGACCTCCTGCATGGGTTTGACTTTCCAGCATAAAATACCTTCCCTTCTCCCATCTGCAAGGGTGTGCCTGTCCTGAGTGTCTGGAATGGGTCTTCTGTTCCTCTAGCTTCTTCTGTTCCTCTAGCCTTCTCAGCCCCAGGCCCTGAATGCCCACTGAGGAAGGTTTGTGAGACAACTCAGGCTCCCACCTCAAGGGTACCATGGCAATGCAGACACCTCTGCAGAAATAGCTGATATGAATCGAACCATGCAGTCTTTGGTGTCTGATAACTTTAAAAAAAAACCTCTTCCTGATGTCTGTGGTTGAGAAATGTTTGTGCCAAGTGCCATTCATCTGGTAGCTATAGCTACCTATATATATTTATATTTAACTTGCACTTAATACCACACAAACTGGTGAGAGTGAGAGGACATTGATCTCCACAGCTTTGCTTCACAACCAAGGCTGTGATGACACAAGACATGGGTGCACCACAGCATGTTCATGGAGTGTAGTTAGGGCAGAAACAGTTTGTAAACATCAGAAGAAACAGCAAAAAACCCATTTGTGTTGTGAAACAGTAACATGTGCCACTAAGAGACAGTTTACTTTTCAGACATGTACCGTGCTCCACATTGTTCCCATGCTTTTCAAAGGAAATTATTAGTGTTATTAGCACAGCAGTCCTCCTTTACAAAAGCAACTCTAGCCACAGTTAATGTTTAAGAAGGAATTAAATATTAACTCAAAGGAAAGCACAGAAGTCATGGTTTCAGACCATACATCAGACACGCAAAGAAATACTGCTGTGAAAGCAGGGGGGGAAATTTAAATTAAAAAAAAACAAAAAACAAAACAAAACAAACAAAAAAAACCCCAACAAAACGCCCCAGGTTTGGTTCCCAAAGCTAAAAACAAATTTAAAATAAAATCAGAGTTCTCCTGCTTCATCACCTTCAGGTTCCCCAGGACAGAAGGACAGCATTGCTTTTCTGCTTTTCACCCCAGGACAGGTAATTTTCCTCCTGCATTTGGTTTAGCAATGACTCTTTAACAATAGAAGGTGGATCACAGTGACTTAACCTGCTGAGGAGGGCTGCAATTTGATTCTCAGCCTGAGATTTGCAGGTAAGATAAAGTGCAAAGGTGACTAAACATCACAACAAGCAAGGTCTAGCCCTGTGGCTTTGCCTGGAAGGGAAAATGGATTATTATTATTATTACAGCAGCAAACCTACCAAGATCAGTTCCTTTTCTCCTGTTCCAGCTCCAGTACATGAAAATCCTTGCAGCTGTCTGAAGATGGTTTTATAGTGGCAAAATGACTTGTTAAATGAGTTCATAACATGCATTCTTCCATGTTCTACAATAATCCCTTATTGTCTTTCACATCTTTGCATTCACTGCAAACTTATGAGCTGAAAAATATTAATGAATATTAACTAACTGCACCACTATGAATACACTTTTTAAATATTGCATATTGTGCTGAACTTCCAGAATAATATTCTCATTAATAATTGTGTTTGATCCTAGACTAAATCTAAAGCATACTTTTCATCTTCAAAATTTAAAAAATTTAATATATTAACCAATTAATCCACTCAAACCCTTATGGGGAAAGCAAACTATCACCATCATGTTGCTGTTAAGTTTTTAAAGGGAAGAGTCAGGGAAGTAAAAAAAAAGAAAAAATATTAAAGAAAAACAAAAACAGAAAAGGAAAGAAAAGAAAGGTAGAGGCCAAAACATCTTCATAAGGAACGTGAGAAATCACTGGGACCAACCCAACTTCATGGGCTGCCCATTTCAGCCTGGAAAGACACTGGCAGGGACTGGCCATTACCTGAGTGGTGTGTGCTCTTAGTGAGCAAGTGGATGAAAAGTCCCCTTATCTAAGACATCTAAGAAGTACAAAATGAAATCTCAATCCAGAGGATTTGTTCATAGGAATGGATATAGCTGTGGGCTGTCCCTGAACTCAGAAGGGTAGTAACATGCATAAACAGAAATACTACATATTCCAGTTTAAAAGATGGAAGAAAAAAGCTTCCATGATGCTTGATTGCCCACTAAGTGCATGTCGCTGTGAGGCCCAGAGCTCTTGGAATTTTGCTCTGAGAGGCCTGTTCCTCTTTCACCAGTGAGTTTATGTCATATTTTCAAGTTTCTTTAATGACCTGTCTTGTAGGCAAAATTAGCAAAACTAGAGTTTCTTCCTTACAGTTCACCCTCTGCAAACCAGTACATGCTGCATCTTGAGGCATGAAAAACTAGGCTGGTCCTTAAAAGCTAATCTTTTAGGAGTCAAAGGCTAAATAAATAATGATTTTCACAGGGAACCACCTATACAGAACCTGGGAATATTTGTCTAAATAGACTCTACGTAGCACTGAGACACAATTATTTCTCAGACAGTTGTTGCAAGCTTGAGTAATAGGCACCAAAATCCAAGCACAGCTTGACATCAATTTTTGCAGCAGGATGCTCTTATATTTTCTCCAAGTGCTTTCTGTGGCCAAGAAAAGCTTTCCATCTACTTTCTTCCCTTGCTGCAGCTCTGTCTAGGAGAACCTTAGCAACCTAGAAATGCAGGTTTAGTCCCGACTCAAACAGTTGCAGAACGACAATAACATGCTATGGCAAATTTTTCTTTGCCAAGCAAATTGCTGAAACTCAACACCAGCACAGTGGAGTCCACCAATGGAAAATCAAAGTCTGGAACACCACATTACCTGAAAGCATCACTGATCTACAAGGTAAAGCTGAGTGAATGGGGTTTGCTTAGCCGGGAAAAGAGACAGGGTGACCTAATTTGGGGTGACCTAATTGCAAAGGGAGGCTACAGGAAAAATGGAGAGGAACTTTTTAGAAGAGCATATATTGACAGGACAAGGGGTAATGAACACAAGCTAAAAGAGACTAAGTTTTGATTAGATATGATGAAAAAATTCTTTGCTGTGAGTGTGGCGAGGCACTGGAACAGGCTGTCCAGTGAAGAAGAAGCTGTGGATGCCCCATAACTGAAGATGTTCAAGGCCAGGTTGGATGGAGCTCTGGTTGGATGAGCAACCTGGTCTAGTGAAAAGTGTCCTTGCCCATGGCAGAAAAGAGGTGTGACTGTGGGGGGTGTGTGTGTGAAACTACACGATCTTTAAGGTTTCTTCCAACCCAAGCCATTCTATGATTTTATGATCTGTTCACTACAGACACAATAACAACATCTAACAATTCAATGGATTTCTCAAAATCCAAACAGTAATTTGCAACAATGAGGCAATTCCTATGGCTTCAGGTGAAAAGGTCTCCAAGGTCTCTCAGAAACTCTGTCTACTTCTTATCTTTTTTCCCTTGGCTTCATTGCATCATGCTTTACAACTGCTCATCAGGTGTTGGCTAACCAGGGTTATTATGACAAGAATATGACATCGCCAGCATTTTAATACATTGCTTCACTTTATCTTTCTTAGATATTTTCTGCTCTCAACAGACTGATCCAGCTGCTGTCAGATGATATTATCTTGGGGTTTTTGTTCGTTGTAATGACTTTGGGAGACACGAGCAACTCCTCCCCTTCGTCCATCCCCCTCTTACACGTCTGTCTGCATTGAGTGGCTTGTTCCACAAATCTTCCCAGACACTGCCCACACACTGGCCCATATCTGGCTTGGCTCACTCTCTATCAGGCCAGAGATCTCACAATCTCAGTTGCACAATTTCTCTCTACAATCTCTTTTTACACCAGGTTGGTAATCATATACTCATCAGTCTCTTTTACAGTACTCTACATTTTGTTTGAAACACTGTTCTCCCCAAAATTCTTGTGGGGTTGCTGTCAGGAGCTTTAGTGACCTGTTTTCTTGTGGCTGATGGTCATTTTTTGCTCAAATGCCTTGACTCTTTTACTAGAGCAGGGCAGATGAGCAGATCTGCGGCCAGACTCACCAGGGTAGCACACGGGGCTGCTTCTCCAGCCCGTCCCCAACCACAGCAGAAGCGCCCGGCTAAGGCAGGAGACAGGTACTTCCCAAAAAAGCCTTTCCAGAGAAAGTAGAGTTGTCCAGTTCAGGGGAGACATTTCCATCCTTAAAATTCACAGAGCCTAATGTCAAAGTTTCCTCAGGTGCTTACATTTCCTGTCACCCATTATGCTTATATTACAATAGACTGCCTTCATATAGATGAATGTAGCATTATAAAGGGCACAGACAGCTATCAAAATACAAACATGTGAAGATTTAAAAGCTACAGGATGCAAATTGTTCAACATCCCTGTACCCAAAATTCCCATTTCTGGCCCAAAAAGCCCTCCCAGCTTATTACTAAAATCCTTTTTCTCAACATGCATGACTGTTCACTCTGGTAATCAGAAGAGTGTGACATAAAACCAACTAATTTTAAAAGAACATCTCAAGAAGAATCTCACTGGCACCATATTTGGTATAATTTCCAGAGGAAATAGCAGGGTCACCAGCACATTTATGTAAGTGATGGTTGTGCCACTGTCTGCGGGTGGCACAGGTAATTGTATCAGGTGCAGGAAGTCTGGAAAATATCCCATGATACATGTTTGCATCCAGATCTCCAAGTGGCTGCTGAGAAACTAGGAATAAATACTGTCAGGGAGAACCTAAGAAAGGGTAAGAGCTTAAATTGATCAAGGATGTATAAAATGCCAATTCACTGAGGGTATCTACCATGGCACCGGCACTGCTGGGTCAGGACATCACAAAATGGAAACGCCACCTTAAACAGATTATTGCAGACAGCCACGGTTTTGTCTTACTTCCATTCTGCCGTGGAGAAACATCCCTGTTTCCAACATGAGCTTGAGATTTTGATTTGAAACAGTTTCCAGTCCTCTGGAATCAGTTCCTGTATCAGTCTACAAAAGCATCATTAGCAACAGATCCTGTAAGCTAAAATATATTATTGGCAGCCCTGTTAACCTTCATTCTAGCTTTGATCTTAAATGCCATCCTCAACCACCTCCATTTACTTGCCAATGCCCAAAATGCGGTAAGGTCAGGGTTTTCTGCACCCAGTAGAAATGCTGGGTATTTCCAGTACCCTCAATACTCAGTGTCACAGATGGCTGCTTTTCATTTCTGCCATTGGTTCCCCAGTCACACACACTTTGCAGTGAGTTCCAAGGTGCTCAGCTTCTCAAAATTACAACTCAGCTGTCTTTCCATGATGACCATATGTTGATTGCCTGTGTAGACTTTACGACTGGCAATGCTACCTTCCCCCCTCCCCCCAATTTCTCTATCTCTCACAGTTTTTCCTCCTCATAGAGCAATTACTCTGTGGGGCAAGCCTTATAGAAGCTTAATTCTTTAATCTTTTTCCAGGTGCAGAGTGCCTGGAAGAAAACTCAGACTTTCAAAAACATTTTGATAATCTTTCAGAAGTTTTGCTGTTTTGATAATCTTTCAGAAGTTTTGCTGTAGGGATATGACAATGTATGTCTGCTCAAACTAGATTTTTAGAGATCTTTGTGTCTCTATTATATGAATTACTTGTCTGTCCCACACTGCATGCCACAAGCATTATGAAATTATTAGTATGCAGATGAGTAGCATCACCAGTGCGAACTTCACCTCCCTTTGGTGTGTGCCCTGAGTTTGTCACTGGCAAATATTGACTAATATTTGCAGTGCTTGATTATATTTTCACATTCTTCCCTTTAACAGCGCAAAAACAGTTTCCTGTCTGCATGCAGCTGCCCTGTCTGGTGTTACATTCAGGTTTACAGCCATGCCACATTGTTATTGTAGAGTTGGAGCACTATCTTGTACAGACTATTTTTGTCTACACATGCTTACAAAACTTTTCAATAGTGATAGCATCTGCTACAATCAATGCAGGTGGCACTGTACTTGGAGCATTTTGCACTACAGCAGCATTTCTTCTCCCTAGAACTTCCTTTTCATTTATCTTTTCCTGCTTTCTTCTATGTGTTTGTTTCTGCAAAAAAACTTAGCTTATATTTATTCTTTTTCTCTCTTTATTTACACTGTGTTTGATGTGAGCTACCTCACTCTCTTGGAACACAAGCTGTCGTGTTTGTCAGGTTTATTCATAGCTTTCTGTGCTGTCCTGTTCAGAATTACCTCATTTCTGTCCTCATCACTGAAGCACAGTTTGAGATTTGATGTTCACACAAATCATCTGGTTTGCACCAACGATATTAATAAAGCACTTCCCAGCAATGGCTGATTAAAGCCTTTTGCATGCGACACTTTCTGAATTTCCGTAGTTTGAAGATGTTTCTGGAGTGCACTTGGAATTTTACAAAGGCTCCTTCAAGTTTCCATTCCCTGGTCCTTCTGGAATCTATAGCAGGTACTGTGCATCAATGTTCAACAGGATCTGACCCTCCCTTTCTTTTTCCAGCATACTCAGAGCAACGTCAAAGCCTTCTTGGCTCATACTGTTGCCATTTGGGTTCTTTGCTTGCATGTATTAGAAAGATCCCAAAGCTTCTGATGTCACATATTCATAGGAGGCCACTTATTTCTGACACCAAGTTTGGTTCTTAATCATGAAGAGATAGGCCAAGGCTGTCCAGCATTTGTTACCCCCTCTGCATGAGCTGCCTATAGTTATCAACATTTTCCTGAAAGCAATGTTCTCTGTTTCTGGACATTGCCCTACATGCAAGGGACCAAGCTACCCTAGCAGTTCTCCAAACACCAAAATACGTTTCTTAGCACACTTCAGGGATGGTCTCTTAGAGAAACCACTTTAATGCTGTAACTGAGAAATACTGATGTTATAAATTCAAAACTTTTGCTTTGACAAGTCTCATAGTGTAGTCTCTTACATAACAACACATATAGAAGTACCAAAGATATGGCAGAGTGCAAAAGATATAAGATAAAATTTAAATAGGTCCTTTTGTAATAGCACAGGATGTGTCTACTCTGCCTTGGGTAATCTGACATCTTCATGTGTGAAGCTGTGCTGTGAGCTGCTGTTTTATTTCCTGCCTGCCTGGACCTGGACCTTGTGAGAGGGGCAACTGCATATGAGACCCTAAGCTTGGTCTGGAAAGACCAAGAGCATCATCAAGGGGCCTTCCTGACGACCACAGCATATATTCCCATATTCCTGTTTCAAGTAATCTAACAGCAGATCTTGTTCATCTGCCTTGAGCAGATAAAGTAAAACCATTTGAGTAAAAAATGGCCATAAACCACAAGAGAATATGTTGCAAGACTTATTGATAGCCCCCCCAAAACTTTTAGAGTGCATTACAAGAGTTGCAAACACACCAGGTCACACATGAGCTCAATGTTTCTTCTACCTGTGTTGGTAGAAGTAACAGACAAAAAGGAAGAGACATGCAAATTTCAAAGTCTTTGCTATCTGATAAGGCCTGTCAGAACGAAAACCAGGAGGTACTGCCAGAATTAAATTATTTCCTCAGGACAAATCCTGCATTTGCAATCAAGCAACACGGGCTGAACAGATAAAGCCCATTTGTATAACATAATAATGGACAGGCATATATTTCACCAAAATAGTAAATACATACACTCTGTACCAACACAGGGCAAAACCACAGACATGGCAGACAACACTACATCCTTTCTGCTGAGACTTGAACAGCAAGACACAAAGGAAAAGCTAAAAAGCAACTGACTAATAGATATGCATAAACTTTCTGAAAACTCTATGCCTCTAAAAAAATTCAAAAAACAGTCAAAGCTGTCTCCCCTCTCACAAAGAGGGATTACACTTGCCTCAACATGAAATTACCTTCAAAGACTACTCAAGAATTTCTAAAATACCAAGGCATGAAATTAAAAAGAAAACAAAAAACACAACCAAATCCCAAAGTAGAAAAAGGAATTTTTTTCAGGTAAATGAGGGCTAGTCAAAACAAACAATTCAAGCATAGAGTGTGTTTCATATGTGATGAGACAAATTTTAAGGGTCCATAGGTAATATGTAGGCAGCCTTCAGTAATTACATGGAATTTTCCTATCTTGATGGAGACAAAAGGGCTGCTGCAATAGGCATCTCTACAGGAGGGCTTTATGAACAAATAGGGCTGCATGTAGGAACTTGGAGTGCTCCCATTTCAGAAAATGCCCGATAAGGACGGGAGCCTTCCCAGGTACACTGTCTCCACTCAGCAGGGTGGGGCAGTAACCAGGACCCAGGACCCTACCAGTAGGCTCTCCCAAGCCATCTCCATCACTAAACAAACCAGGGGGGAGGCCTTACTGCCAGACCAGCTCCACGCTGCTCTCTGCTTTGGGACAATCACATATGCTCCAAATTCTTCTCCTGTTTCACCAGTACAGAGAGGTTTTATTTCCTCTGAGCAGTGATGTGAAACAGGCAGGATTCACCCTGCTATTGACCCTTCATTCCTCCAAAAGCATCTGAGCTCAATAGCCCAGAGTTCCCCTTGCTCTGCAGTGAAAGTTTAAAGAATATATTCTTTTCAGCTCATGAAAATAAATCCTTTCCTGTGATAGGTGATGAAGATCTCATTTTTAAAAGCATTTTTCCCAGCTACATGTATATTGAAGGAAACAGTACAGCAGGGGAAAGCAGACATTTCTACAGATATCTATTCCAGAAACCCCTGCAAATTCTCAGTGTTCAAGGTTTCTTTTCATAAGCTTACTGCAAACATTCATAAAAATTTGGTTTCATCTTCTAGAAGTTTCACAAACATGGATAATGCTGAGGTTCTTGTGCAAACATATATCCATTCATGAAGATATGCTAAAAACTGGCATAACAATTTGCATTGAAAGCATTTGCAGAGCTAATGCAAAAGTTTCTTGTGGCTTGGGAATCCCCAAGGCACGTATCAAAAATGAAGAGGAAAAAAAAGTAGTAAAAAAATTACAGTTCATTGCAAGCAACCAACAGAGGTAAAACAAATAACAAATATTCAAATCATGTACAAGTACTCTCCAGACTCAGCTATGCTCCCTCTAACCATTCACTGAGCAAGATGAAAAGCTGGTTAAAATAAAAAAAATGTTTGCATAATACTGGTAAACAGAAAGGTTATATCTGCCAAATGCATGTTTGCTGCAGTTAGTTCACCTTTCTTAGCCAGATTCTTCATTGTTCTGCCTACAAGAACCTCTGCTTATTCTTTCATGCTCACCTCCTCACTGGACTCAGTTTTGTTCCAGGTAAATGAGGACAAGGGTGGACTAACAGGGTGGGATCAGCCAATACAGGAGGGCAGCATCATCCAGCCTGCAGCACTTCACCCCAGTGTTTGTGCATTCTGGTTTTGACTCTTCAGAAAATGCCACCATAACACTGTGCTTCCAACAGCAAAAGGACAGACAGGAGAGATCCCTGCTGCCTACCCAGACCTTGGGAGATTCCTGGGACACCAGGAACCAGGAACGTTTCCCCCTCTGTGCTGGGGAGGAGGGGTACAGGTCACAGAGCTTGCAGCTGTCTTTGCAAACCATCCCAACCCTGCAGTGGTGGGCCAGCTCCCTCTCTGCATTGCAGGTCTCTCACAGACCTGGGGAGGGCTGGGCAAGATTTAATTCAGGTGTCTGTGAGCAGGTCACTCACCATCAGCACACAACAGCCCAGGGAGCAGCAAAGCCTGACGTGGGACAGGGAGGAGGAGAGCAGGGCTGGGAAATGTTTTCACCCAGGTCTACCACTGAAGCCACCACATTGTACAGCCTCAACCTGCAAGGCTGCAGCAGCTCAAGGATCCTGAACAAATCATCCTTTGCTGCCAAGACATGTTTCTCTCTAGCAGGGACAGAGAACTTCTATTTCCTGGGAACAAGAGATGCTCACTAAAAACTGTTGCTTGTGTATGACCTGCTGCCCATTGCAGCTTCTCTAACAAAAGCACCCATTTCAATCAACATTCAAAAGTCAGGGCCTAAAAAATTTATCATTTAACTTGAAGTCAGGGATATTTTTCTTTAAAATGTATCAAGAAGCAAACTTAGAGCTCTGTGTTTCTCTTTACCTTTAGATTAAACCAAAAGCCAGCCACATCTGTTTAACCTCAGGCTTTGGTGGACTGACATGTCTGAACAGACCTTAACACTGCCAGGGCTGCACATGCTGAGGTAACAGGAGAAGAGCAGAAAGCTCCAGCCTGTTGCTAAGATCAGGCAGCTTCCAAGTCCTAACCACGACCACAACAGACATCCCATTTAAAGGAGGAGCACAAATGAAGGAGAGAGCAGCTGAGTTTATGCTGGATTCTTCACCAGCACTCCAAAGAGAAAAAGGAGGGTGGGGAAGGGATGAAGGCAAAGGGGTCATGAGGAAAACTCTGGAGAAATTTGATTTTGTTCTTTAGCTGGCAAAAACTTACACTATATACATCTACAAT
Organism: Calcarius lapponicus; assembly: GCA_039654755.1. Lineage (NCBI taxonomy): Eukaryota > Metazoa > Chordata > Aves > Passeriformes > Fringillidae > Calcarius > Calcarius lapponicus. The sequence continues at coordinate 73,494,988 of CM077465.1, read as the reverse complement.
GATTTACGTTGTTAATTGTGCATTGAGATAAAATGGGTTTCAAATACTAAGAATCTAAAATTACAGTGCACAAAAACAATCTGCTCATAATCCTTACAGACAGTTAATGTCCTCTTCCTTAAGATGCTAATAGCAATAAAAATATTGGATTGGGATTGAGTTGTGTGTATTGCAGGAGTGAAAGCAGGACATGTACACAGAGAAAAACATCTGGTTTTAAAAACTTCTGGTTTCTGCCTACACAGGCACCAGTCAGTCCAAAGGCAGTCAAAACTGATAGTAAAATTAAAGTTGAGTTGTGTTGAAACTGCACCAAGAGGAACTGTTCTAGCAGAAAATATAGGTGGGAGGGAAAAGGGGCTCAGTTGAAGGAGCTCCTCACCCCATAGAATTGAAGAAATACACCATTCGGGTCAACTGAAATCAAACATCCTTCTCCTACTCAACTAAAACTATGTAAATATTTAAGCCAGATGGAATACCATTTTTCTAACTCTACAGCCAGCCAGCCCTGCAGCCATGTGCATACATGAACCCCTCCATCCTGTGTTACCAGTTAGCCTGTGGAAGACTCTACTAGATATCTGCAAAAATAAGAAAATTGATGCTGTTTCTCTAAGCTTGGCATTTCTCAGAGCTGAACAGATTACCAGCTCACCAGCTTTCCTGCTGCCCTCCATCTTTTAACTGTACTTAACTTTAGCAGGTACAAAAATATTTACATTTTGAGTGGGAAGAACAATCAAAGCTCATTAGACAAACTGAAGCAGCAGCATCTGTCCCCAGCCAGTCGGAAAGCTCAGGGAGAGGAAGGAACCTGGGTGATCCGGAACGGCTCACAGCAGCTCATACACAAGCTGCAAACACCTCCAGGGTGCTGGGTCCCCGGGGCCACACATGCCCAGCACCCTGCCAGGAGCTCCCCACGCCCCACAGGCACGGCCGGCACCCCTGGATGCGTGCTGAGGATGATTCACTGCTGAAGCCAAAAGCAGCGCACAATTAAACAGCAAGCTCATTTAGCTCAGCAGTAAATGCCTGCTTGGGAAAGGGCTGGGGCAGGAGGAGCGCTAACCTGAACACTCAGGCAGTGCTGCTGCCCTAGCCTGATTCCTGCTGCATGCCACCTTCTTGGCCTTCCCTTTGGCTCTGGGAAGGTGCCCATGTACCTCAAACCTCACTACACCCAGCACACAACAAACTGGGTCTGGAAAGGGTAAGGAGGCAGCTGAAATCATCTATATCTATTAAAATACCAATAACCTCTATGCAGCTTTAGGCCACAGCTACAGTGGGAAAATGACTTGGTTATTACTAGTCTGTGCTTTGTGAGTGGCAAAATATTGTATAATACCTTTTATCAAAAGGGACTAATTGTATTCAGTAAGTTTTCAAAAATGCATATGCATACTCTCATTGTTGTAAATATTATTTTAGACAGACTGAACACTTTTAACCAGCATTAACTAAACATGCCAACCAACATATTTTAAAAATTCTGTTTTCATGGTCTAAATATGACCTGCAGGAGAACATGTGCTTAATATGGTTTGTGATAATGGTTAAGCCCTGGATGAGGTCAAATCTGCATTAGAAATAAGATTTTTCCAGGAACTCAGGGAATATCTGTTCAACCACCTTAAAGCCCTTTCTTACTGCAGAGGAGGTCGGTCACTGCACTTGGGTTTTGCCTCTCCCTTGTAACAATGCTGTAGTTACAAAGGTGGCTCAGCAGGTTCCTCTAATATCATAACTCATTCCTACTACCTACCCAATTTTCAGCAAGCTTTTCATATGCTAAGTGACAGCAAATCAGATGTAATCATCCTTCTAATGTATCCCCTCATCTTCCTATACAAGAGGCATCGTCATCACAGAACATTGTCCTTGTGAAGGAATGCTGGGCTCAGCAGACTGTGCTATCAGATCTTCTTTTCTGCTTTTCTTTCTAAAAGGCATGTTTTGTTTCCCTCCCAGAGTGCTCAGGAACACGGGCCTCTGGCATTTTCTCATGCTTATTTCTAAGGGCACTTTGAGGCCAGGTGAGCAGCACTGCTGGCACACAGGTCATGCCCACTCTGCTCCCCAGTGCAGCAATAAAGGTGTGTGTTTGTCTCCAGGTAGCTGCTGCACCCGTGTCTCTTAGCGAGCACTGAGTCACGCAGGCAAAGGGCTTACCCTGCAACTTCTACAGTGGTTCCCCAGGTTTCCCTCCCACACCTGCACCAGAGATTTTCACCCTTCCTGCCAGGACAGCTCTGCTGCTCCTGAAATAACAGCTGATCTGCCTCAGCTCACAGCCCAAAACATGACGGCAAACCATACCTGGCAAGGGTGCAGCGTCACAGTCCTTGCCACAAGCTAAGCTGTCCCCATTTCTCCATCTAACTCCTCCATGATGTACTGCTTCTTCCAGGGGAGTGGTTACAGAGGTTGCTTTGGCTAAAACCTCCTTCCTGACTTAGAAGATACAAATCACAGCTGCATAACATTGTACCTATGTTCTTTTAACTAAGGAGCTAAGATGCAAATTTCTTTTGAGTCACATCACCTAGAGCTCTTTATGTGCCATGGTAGTAAAACAGCATCAGCTGAATTCTCAGTCTTTGCTTATCCCAGGCAGTTAGCCAAAATTGTTTCCATTACGTGGAAAAATTTACGACACAGTCTGTTCTCTCATTGATTGAATAATATTTCTGTAAAATAATAATTTCAAAGTCTTACTGTTTTTGAACAAAGACTTGGGAGATAGTTACTTCACCAAGCTTCAAGCCTCAGAGTGAATATTTAGCACACAAACCGTTTTCTGGTTTTTACTTCCTTTAGTGCCATTTAAACAGACTTCAACAGTTATGTCTACCTGGCAATTGTTTCCCTCTGGTTCAGTTTCCCCAAGCAAAATCCCACAGAGTTTTAAGCTCTGCCCCCCACCCAGGTCCTTCTTTGTTGCTCATACCAGTATCCTAAAGGATAAGTGGCTGGTTTTCATCAGAGTAGAAGCCAGCCTACAAAAACCTGCTGCCTTTCATCCTGCTTCCCTACTACTTCCCTTCAAGGCCCACTTTGTGCTGGCAGTAAGGAAGCGCAGGGTTTCTAGCAGAGCTCCAGCATTTTCACCCCTGAATGGTCAGAAATGACAGGGTGAGCCCCATAGGACTGTGAATTTACAATGTCATGAAGGCCAGCAACACAGCCAGATGGGGCCTGCTAGGTTCTTTCAAACTTTGAAGAGTCCAGACACTCAGCAAGAAAGCGAGTTTGCCATCCTATGCCATGGAAAGGGGCTCTGGCCACTCGGATCCTCCTCCACACTCTTGGCTTTCAAATGGCAAGATGAGGCCCAGAAAGTCACAAGGAAAAGGAAGCTCAGGTTCTTCCTGAAACCCAGGGACATATTTTGCTGGCCACCACACAGGACTGAGGTCTCACCAAAATACATGCCTGCAGTCTGTTTATGTACACCCAGTGCTGTATGCCACAGAGATCCTGCCACCCAAACCCCTGTGCAGCATCAGGTACTGCTGGAGGCATCACTGTACAAGATTTTCTCTACTCTCTTTCTAGACTTTTCCCTTCATGTTACTCTCACTCAACTACCCTCTCCTTATAACTGATTTTAAAAACCTATTTTTTTTTCTTTATGGGAAAAAGCAGCATTGCTATTAAAAAATAAGAAAAAAAAAGGGAAATAAATCAAACACCGCTAATTAACAAATGCATTATTAAAAGAGCAAAAGTTAAACAGAAATTGAAATTCCCAGCTAATCAAAATTTCAAAACAGCCTGAATAATATCAAAGACAAAGTTGCAGTAATTTCAAACCTTCAAAGGTAGACTGTAATGTTATGGAAGTGGTTTTCAATCACTCCTTCTAAATAAGGTTTATTTGAAATTAACACCTTTTGCAAAGGGCTGGATGAATCAGCATTTTCCATTGGAAAAAACCTTCCACCCAAAGATTTTCAGCTTGTTCTACAGCTTTCACTGAACTTGACTTTCCTGCCTTTCCTGCACCATGTTTATTTTAGTATTATTGCATCATATTTTGTCTCATTCTTGGAGTTCTCTTTTCTGTTTCTTCCCAGCTTGACAGGATCAATATTTAAATAAGGTTTAGCAAATATAACAGTGAAGGGCTACTAGAAGTAGCAGAGAGCAAGGCACAGGGCTCAACACATTCCCCAGTTACATGGGTGTAAATCCCATAAGAAGAGAGGAATGAGTACAACTGTCCCACTTAAATCATTCACCTTCTGCTGCTAACCAAACATGGTTTGACTACTTTCCTAAAAATTCCCCCCTCTGAATTAATTTAATGTATGGGTCACAGAAATTGACTAGTTCTCTACATGACAATGAGCACCAGATGGAAGTTCACTTGATTTCATATAGCTGTTGAATAAATTTAAATGTATGCAGACTGAAGCACTAGGTTATGCTAGAGAAAGGAGGAAAAGGGGAAAACAAAGCAGCAAGGGATAAAAGAGGAGTGATGGTAATCTAGAAAAAGAAGCAGGTCTTGTGTATGACAGGCCAGTACCTTCTTCACATAATTATGGATGTTCTTATTCATCTGCTCGCATACAAATGAGCTTCCCTTTCTTTACAGTATCCTGCTAAAGCCTTGAGGTTTGTTGATTCCTTGTAGCAATAAGATCCCCAGCTTAGTTACATGTCATAACTTGGCAGAACTGACTAGTGTTGATTCCAAGTTCTACTAAAGTAGAAGTATCAGGCATAGGGAATATGTAGGGGAGAACGATGATCCTAGAGACCACTGTCTTCACACTCAGGCAGAAAGGGGAATTTCTGTGATAGACAAAATATAGTTCTTGCCCCTATAATAATTAAGCTGCAAGCTTTTGGACACAATACGTAATATGCAAGTGGCAAAGTGATCTCTGCCTTACAGAAGGCCCTGATTTCACAAGGTCCTTTACAGAGTCCCACTAGACCCAGCAGTTCCTCATAACCCACTGAAGGCTCACACCAGGCTCAGACCAACCTGTGCTCCTGGTGAAATCCTGCAGCTGGCCATATTGCAGTCAACACACTCCAACACATATTAACAACCCAAAGAAATAAATAAGTATTAAAAAATGCAGGTAACACTAGAAAGTGATAAAACACAATAGGCAGTAACAAAGACTGATCAATCTAGGGTGTAGAGGGTAAGTCCTACGAGGAGCAGCTGAGTGAGCTGAGGATGTTTAGCTTGGAGAAGGAGGCTCAGGGGAGACCTTATTGCCCTCTGTATTTGCCTGAAAGTAGTTGTGGGGGTCAGCCTCTTCTCCCAGGCAACCAGCAGCAGGATGAGAGGACAGTCTCAATCTGCACCAGGGAAAGTTCAGTTGGACATCAGGAGGCATGGAGGTCACACAGATAGATCTGTAATTTGGCAAAAAACAACAGTGTCTGGAAGCTGAAACAAAAATAGAGCTCAGATCAAAACGGGGCAACAAGCCTGGGACCAGGAAAGAAAGTATCAGTAGAGCAGCTTTGCTTGGAGGGTGATAGCGCTCCATCACCTGAGCTCCCCTACCATCCAATGCCATTATAACATTGAAGGCATAATTATTCTCTTACAGAAACAGCCAATTCCCTTTGGCCTACATAATACAGCAATTCATAGCAGGATGTGCCTGCAGCCCATGATATCCCCATTAATAACACTAGTGCTAAAAGTTCCGAGCAGGAATTAAACACGGGATCAGGACAAGCACCCCTAGTGGAGTCCTACTACTACTGCTACATTTGATGTTTCCGTCAAAAAGAAGCCCCAAATCAAACAAGGGAAAAACCCCAAACCATACCAACAAGCAAACAAACAAAAAAAATCCAAACGAGCCCTGCAACCAGCATTTTCCAAGTGTGACCAGCATTTTCCAAAAGCACAAAATGAAAAAAACTCAGCGGATGAATAATAAACATGGTCAGAACAGCTTTTCAAAAGCCCGATTTGATAAAACCACAATTTCGTGTTAAAATTCAACTAATGGTAGGGAAAGCCTAATTGGGACACGTATATAAAACTTAACTGAGGAAATTTAAGGAATTTCATTTAAAATCCCAGTGTATGACCTTTCTTCTTTCTTATTCCTATATTGTTGCCTACAACACGAGCACAGAATAGCTGAACTAGTTCATGCCTATGCATGTTTGTTAGGAATCCTGCCATGATTCCAATTCATCTATTGATTGAAATACCATTCCTATTCTAAGTCCAAATATTACATGTTTGACACTGAAACACCTTGACACTGTCTCAATCATAGAAAAGAACTTGGAATTTAAAACCTATGGGAAATGGTGGCAAGGGAGGAGCTCTCAAAAATGTTTCAACTGCAGAGCAGAAACCATTTTCAAAATGTCATGATTCTTCAGAAAACTGATATTGTAGAGCTGGCTGGCTCTACAGGACAGATTTGGTTGGTGTTTTTGCAGGGGTAGGGGGGGCTGGATGGGTTTTTTTGTGTAGTTGGTTGGTTTAGTTTCTTGGGGTGTTTTAGGGAAAGCTGCCCATTGCAGAGAAAAATAACATCATTGCCTACTTAGCTTATCCCCACTTAAAAAGATAGCTCAGATTCTTCCTCCCACAGAAAAGTCATCTGTGCCCCTCCTTTTATGGTCCATATCTATGAATCAACAAGAGAAACAAGAGTGCCTGGTCAAATGAGTCCTTTCTTATCTCGCACTTTGTGACCTAATCAAAGACCTTTTGTTGAAATAATGTTGAGTGAACTGGCAGACTCAGAAAATTCAGACACATCTCTTGTGTATGCCCAGGAATGCAAAGCTGGTTACTGTCCGACCATAACCACAACCACATAAACACAACTTTCCATTTGAGGGTATGCATGTGCTCTGCTCTCCCTTTTACCTTACTGTGCATGTTGGCAAGATGCTGGGGAGATTGAGCTGCAGATAAAAGCACCAGTCTCACTATTACAAAGGGCCTTGCTGCAGTGTAGTATCACGGATTTCATGGAGGCAGGAATTGAGTGAAAACTACACCTGGGAGGAGAGACAAGAAATCTAGATATGCATGAGCCAGGATGGAATAAAGAGAGAGGTGGGTCATCCTCGTGAGCTTTTGTTTTCATGGTGTACACCCCAGACTTACTGAAGAACATGAAATAAGTACAGTTTCTTTCATCTATACTATCCCAGAAAATGACCCTTGTAGTACATGGATTGCCACAGAGGGGGCAAAACCTGAGACCTCTCTGCTACAAACACTGTGTCTAATTACAAACCAAAATGGAGTGGGTGACAGCAAACACAGCTTTTCTTGAAACCTCCTAGAATATCAAAACATAGACATTTTGTTATTTATGGCTATGTAAGGGACTTTTTCTCTGTATGTCTGCATGCACGCCTTCCCTTAAATCTCTAAAAGACATGTTTATAGAAGGAAGGATAAATATTTTTCCATAGCTTCATGGAAAATTACTATGAGAAACCTTGGAGTAACACAGCTGTGGGGTCCCTCATTACCTCAGCACTAGCAGAGCCTTCTACACACTGAAATCTCATTGTGCTTTGCTGGGCACGGGCCTGCAGTTGCGTGCCCAGCCTTTCCAAAACACCTCATCAAAAGGATCAATCATTTTCAGTCTCATTAGTATTTTAGAGGGAACCACCAAGGGACAAAATTGCTTTCTGACCCAGACTACATACTGCTTCCCAAACCTATATCTGATTTTATAAGTGGGGAAAAGGGATCAGGGAGATGCCATCCCTCAGGTAACACTCAGAGACTTTGTACATCCTCTCTATTTTCAGAAACTTAACATCCTAGAAATTCACCTCCCAGTGCTCCAAGTTCTGAGTTCAGGCAGATATTTTTGTCATACACTTTGTCCCAAGCTGTAAAAATAACACCTTCTTCCTCAGAGCTGGCTGCATTTTTGCAACACATTAAAAACTTTTTTGGTGCTTCTCAGTAAATCCACTAAAGGTGTCAGGGATTCTGCAAAGAAAGGCTCTTTATAGAAATAAAGTTTTGAAATCCTATAAACAAAGCCATGCAGTAGAGAAAAACCCACACAGAAACTGGACAGTTTTCACTGTCTCTTATCCCTCAGATGAGGGTGACCAAGGCTGGCATGAAGGTGATGGGCAAGCTGTAAAATAAGGAAATGAGAAAAAATTGGGATTAAAAAAATATTTATTATTACAGGTTTGTTGCCTACTGAACAGTTGCTAACACAGATAAAAACACCGTTCACACTAAAACACACTTGAGCCACTGTTCCTTCATAGTGTCCCTGTCAGTGCACACATCCAAACAGCTGACTGAATAACTAGGAGGATACTGAGGTTTATATACTAAAAATTTTATAGTGTGAATATTTTCATTCTGTATAAATATTGGTTTAAATGGAAAACCGGAAGCTTGAATATACAAGACAGGCTAGTGATTTTAGGAGTGAATAAGACCTTGATATCTACCTGTAGCCCTCTTTAACATCTTTGTATGTGCTCACTGACACATCAGCCTCACTCTCTCAAGTGCTGCAACTCTGACTTTGGCAATCTTCCAGTTCTGAGCAGCCCTATGGACAGTGACCTGCTGAACTGGAGATGGATGATAAAAAAATTGAAAACATTTTCACCCCACAGATTTCTAATTAATTGGAGATCTGGACACTGAACTCCCTTGCGCGCTGTCAGTGTGCCTGAGGGATGGGATGCCATCCAGAGGGACAAGGACAAGCCATGGAAATTCCATCAGGTTTAACAAGACCAAGAGCAAGGTGCTGCGCCTGGATTGGGGAAACCATCCCATGTGAATCCTTGCTGGGGAATGAGCAGAATGAGAGCAGCCCTGGGGACAAGGACTTGGGGGTGCTGCAGGGTGAGAGGCTGGACATGAGCTGGACATGTGCACTCCCAGCCCAGAAAGCCAAATGTGTCCTGGGCTGCAGCCAAAGCAGCGTGGGCAGCAGGGCCAGGGAGGGGATTCTGCCCCTCTGCTCTGCTGAGACCCCACCTGGAACCCTGCATCCAGCTCTGGGGGCCCAGCACAGGAGAGACATGGACCTGCTGGAGAGAGTCCAGAGGAGGCCACCATGATGCTCAGAGGGCTGGAGCACCTCTCCTGTGAAGAGAGGCTGAGAGAGTTGGGGTTGCTCTTCTTGGAGAAGAGAAAGCTCTGGGGTGACCTTATTGCATCCTTCCAGCACATAAAGGTGGCTCACAAAAAAGATAGGAACTTTTTAGCAGGCCTGTTGCAACAGGACACAGGTTACTGCTCTTAAACTACAAAAGGGTAGACTCAGACTAGAATTCTTTCACAGTGAGGGTTGTGAAACTGTGCAACAGATTGCCCAGAGAGGTGGCAGATGCCCCATTCCTGGAAACATTCACAGTCAGGCCAGACAGGGCTTTGAGCAACCCAATCTAATTGAGGCCCCTGTTCATTGCAGGGAGGCTGGACTAGGTGACCTTTCCAACCCAAACCATTCTAGGATTCTTCCTCCTCCTGGGTGACTACCTAGAATTCCTATGAACTCTACTTAAGTCAGAGGGAAGAAATTAGTGACACTGTATAAATTGACATTTTTTTTCTTTGGGACTTTCAAGACACTCAATTTCAAAAGCCCCTTAATGAAAAAGAAGTTTATACTTATTCCTTTTATTCCTTCCCTTTTAGCTTTTTAAAGGGAGACAGGACAAAATAATAAATCAGAAATAGAAATATAAACATAAATATAAATATCTGTATTTTTTTCATTCAATCATTACAATTTTCCTTAAAAAGTAACCATACTTTTGCAAAAATATGCATTCTGTTTTTTAAAAAGATAATTTCTAAAAAGCACAGGTTTTTTACTGACCAAAATTAAGTGCAAGGAAAGGACGCTGAACTGGCCACTTGCTCTTCTGCCCACCACAAAAATTGTAAAATATTTGTGAAAAAAAATATCCTGGCCCTAAATGGCACAATCCATTAAGTCAACAAGGTTCTTCTGACTTTACTGGATGTTGTACTAGCTCCTACATGAGAAAAGGAAACTAATTAAGCACACAGATGGTCAGACATATCCCTCCAAGCTCAGCCAAGTTCAGTGATTTGTTTTACCCATTCAAAAGCAACACACTTGACACGTCACCCCAAATATAGCTGTGCAAGCAGCTGCCTCCCCAGCCTTCCCACCACATAACCTCAGGAGCTCCCTCCATCTCTCAGTTGCTCTGGGTCTCTCCCAGGGACATCTCTGACACCAAGCCTTCCAATATCACAGGCACTCCCTGTCCTCCCACACTCCCACAGGAGCTGCACAAGCTTTTCCATCCTCTTCTCAGCCCCATGGAGGGCAACTCCCTCACCATCCTTTGTGCTGCAAAGACCATGAGCTGGGGGGGCTGGAAAAGCCTCTGGCCCTGCTCTGAGAGAAGCCATGGCCTGAGCTGGGCAGAGCAGCAGCGACGCTGAGGCCATGGCTGAGCAGGCATGGGGTGCCCACCTGGGCCCTGGTCTTTCCCCTTGGGCAGTTCTGGCTCTGCCCCACATCGGAGGCGCACCAGACAGGGCTGAAGTGAGGCCACCAGACCTGGTCACCACATGTACACAAACTGACATCACCAGCAAAGGAGCCCTTGGCTGCTGCTATGAGTTACTGCTTCCTCTGCCTCCTCCTCCTCCTGCTCTGCATGCAGCTCTGGACCTGCTGCTGAATTTCCTCAGCTTTCATTGCTCTAAGCCTGGGCCTGAATGCTGTCATTCTCTCTTTTCTCTTCCTTCATGCATAAGTAGCAGGCAGCATTAAAATGATAAGATTGTCAGAGAAAAAAAAATGTTTCCCCTAGAGCCTCCCATTTCAGGCCTGTAATTGAGAAAAGCAAATACATATTATATTACTTTGATTGGTATTGAGTGAAACAAGCTCTCATCTTCTCTTTCATCTAAGTCTTTTCATGGAAGACTGAAGATAAGCTGTTCTCTGCCTGCAGAATAAGTTGAGGCAGGTTTTCCGATATGCAACTACTCAGTACACACCTTAATAGAAGGTCAAATAATACAGCAAAAAAAGGAGGAAAAAAGAAAAAAGGGTAAAAATGCTGTCACTACTTATCTTTGCTGCTGAGTGCTGCTGTCTTTTTTACTAACAGCCCTGTAATGCCAAGAGACGAAAATCCTGCCCCTTTCCCTGGCAGAGGCTGGGTTAGGGGCACTCTCTTGTCACAGGCATTGGGTTGCCTCGAGCACTTTGATGATCTGGGGCTATAGCTACGGTAACTAAGCAAGTGTTTAAGGCCTGCACTCTGCTAACAAGTTCATTGCTGTAATTTATTACCAGCACAGTCCTATTATAGGCATCAATGGCAGAAGCTGTTGCTTGTTTGAGGCCCTGGTGTTCTCTGTGAAGTGACAGGGTTGCAGAAAGGAAAAAAAAAGAAGAAACAAACCAAACACTGCACGTCTTCCCTTTTCTGTATGTGCGGATACACACTCACAGAGCAAACACTCACGAACCAGCATTTAAAATGTTACCCATTCTCTGGTCCCCTTCCTTCCCCCTCTCAGCAATGCTGGGAAACCAAGAGTGCATTTGTGCCTGCCTTGCTTCCCAGTGTGGCAGCCCAGCTCCAGCCATCTCCTACAGCCGTGGGAGGCCGGCTACGCAAACTGAGCACTAAACTCTGAGATGTTTATGGGGACCTCTCTGACCATTTGGCTGCTTCTTTTATTGCCCTGTGCGTATGCAAAGGCCAGTCCAGCCCCCTCATCTCCTTCAGGGAAAACATCAGGAATGTCTGAGCAGATCCCCAGTTCTTATTGTAGGGCAAAAGGAATCATTTACACAAACATCTGAAAATCCAAGGAATGGCTTTCCACTTTTCTGACCTGCAGGATCTGAAATGGCTTAAAATTACTGACATGGAATTATTTACTGGCAAAAATAGCCATCTGAACTCACAATTTTCACCAGCTCTTTTCTTTTCATATTTGAAAGTCTTGTTTTACTAACTAAACAAAAACACTCTATTAATTTTGTTGCATTAGTCAAAAAGCATAATTTTTTTGCCTGACAGGGTATTCTTTTTCTTCCTCTCTGTGGCTATGAAAATATGGAAAAAAAAGAAAAAATATACAGCAAGGAAATTATAAAGGGTGTTATATAAAAATAAGAGATAATTAGAAGGTTTTAATTTGTGCATAGAGGTAGATTTCTTCCTGGCATTGCAAATGTGCTGCTCAGTCTAAGCTCTGTGGTATTCAGAGAAGGGGAAAATGCTGAGCATATCACAGCCCTTGCTGTTTAATGAGGCTGTGGTTGCCACCGCAGCTGAGCTTGGTCTAACAGCCACTGTTGACTAAAGGGACGGCCCTTCCTCCTCCTCACCAATCCTACCACCCAAGCAAGGCTGCCCCCCTCACCAGCCCCGCTCACTACACCTGGAGGGGGGGTGGGAAACACCCAAAAACAACCAAACAAAAACAAAAAGCAAAACCCAAAACCCCAACATAACTCAGCCCCCTGAAAACTAATATTTTTTTTTTTTTGCTCATCATGTTAACCGAACCAACAGGTGCTAATCCCACTGCAAGGAGGAAAGACCATAACTGCAGGGTGGGAGGGAAGAGGAGGGACATCCCTTTTGGCGGTGAAAAAGCCACTGGACTGACAAAGTTGTGTCACCGCAGAGAAACCCTCTGGCACAACCCCCTGACAAAGTCTGCCTGAGCCACAGTCACTCACCCAGGCAGCTGAGATGAATGCACTCATCCTATCCCATCTCCACCTTTACCAGTCTGAAATCTTCAGTGGAAAAGCAGCAAGAAACACCTGGGGACAGCAACTTCTTCCACTCCCCCATGACCTTTCTTAACCTGCTCTTTTCCTCAAGCACGCCAAGGGATCTGTGCCAGGCTTGCTAAATCCATCACTTCAGAGGCATGCTAGACTGCAGAGGTGCACTGTGGTGGATCATTTCTGTGCAACTCACAGGTATTTAGGGAAAGTCTTCAGAGGAAAGAGGGGAAAAAATAAACCACAGTTGGCCCTCACAATATTTTTACCACTGTTTGCCAGAGGAAGAGGTTATGCCTGTGTGGTGTACCCGTTGCACAGGGCCAAGCAGCAGTGCAGGAACAGCAAGTGACACTCACAACTCAATGCAGACTTGCTGAGGGGAGCTCTGACATGGGAGATTCAGGGCAATCATTGGCAAGAAGCCCTGAGTCAGAAGCACCACCACTTCTTTTTCGGGGCAGAGCTTCTCTTGCTTTCCATGGGGTGGAACATCAGCCTTAGACTTGAGTGAAATTACAAAGCTGTCAGCAACACATCCATCAGTGAGGAAAAAGGATGATTTTTTTTCCCTTAATATTAAAAAACTGGCTTTTGGTCTCAAAGTGGACTTCAGGACCCCTGTCAAGGCCCATGCCTCTGGGACCATTGAATAAACAGCATCTGACACCCCAGTTTGTAGCTGCCACATGCCAGCACCTCTGGCTGATGCTGGCACACCCCATAACAAGCAAGGGCAGAGGGCAGGTGGGGATTTTCCATGTGCTGTTGGAGTTGGTATCAATAAAGCAGACCCTGACAATACCAGACTACACTTTTTGCTCCAAAAGTTGTCCTGGACTTCATCTTTTCTGCTAATGCATAGCCGTCTATAGTTTCTCTAAGAGATAAAATTAAAAAGTAGTTGAAGACCACAGGAACAGTTGTAGAAACAGGAAATGCAATGTCAGAGACTCCAATCCTCTGTCTCCTACCCTGTGTGCCCAGCCTGGAGCCTGTTTGAAAAGAGAGAAGAGATTTCTGTGTCTTTCCTTCCCAATTAAACCATCGTGCCTTGCATAAGACAACATTCACCAGGCCAGGGAGAGAGAGCAGGACTGAGACACGCTGTCAGTCCCCATGGCTGAGGTGTGCAGGGAGAAGGGCTGCTGTCCCCTTCCCAAGCCATCCTGCAGCAGGATCCTTCCTGGATCTGAAGTGGGACACAGTACCTTTCCCCACTGAAATCAGATTAGATGAGAAACTGGGAAAAATGCTGTAAGCACTGAGTGCTCTCCTAAAGGGGGCATTGCCCTTCTCCCTCCCTCTGCTGTGCCCTGACAAAGCAGCTGTGGCTCATTGCAGGCAGGGCCACCCAGCACTCATGTGCCGGGCACCCAGCTGCCACCACAGCCACTGAGGAACATCTGGGCACAAACACATGGGACACAGGAGAGCTCCACGTGCCTGGGGATCCAGAGAGCTTAGGCAGAAGCTTCCATAATTACAACTCTATCTCTCTATCTCCCATCCAGAGCTTCTTCTGGCTCTGACCCAGTCTCCCTAGAGCTTTCTCACCGGCAATTTTTCCCCAGGTATTTTTTGCAAATCCAGGAAAGAGATTGTGTTATCTCTCAACAAAACATAACATATTCTAATATCCTAGCAGCTGGCCCTGGGACATAATCTATGGGACTCTGGTTGCTTATGGCCCAGTTTACAGTCAGCTTCCCAGAAACATTTGCATGGTTGGGTAGAGTTGAATACAGCAATTAATCTTTAGTTCCAAGTAATCAGAAACATTTAGTAAGAGGCAAACTTATTGAAAGACAAAAGCGGCTCCAGGACTGTCAACAAAACAGGATAAATTTCTGAAATATCATGCACTTAATATTCTCCATCATTGTTTAATTAAATATGTAAAACAAGAAAAAGCATATTCATTATCAGGAAAAAAGGCCTTGCTTAATTGAGCCCAATACTCCAGAGCACAGAAAGACTTTCTGGATTGTTGTTATCTGGTTAGAAAATATCTTCCCAACTATAGCTTAAGTCCCATTTCACAACAGCCCTTTGCGTTCTAAATAACATTTCTGGATTTCAGAAGGGAAAATGAGGGATAACTGACCAAAATTATAGGTCTGAATCAATTAAAATCTGCCTCTCAGTTTCCCAGGAATAAGTAAACTCAGAATTAAATTTCCAAAGAGTGGTCCTTTCTGACAGCTAAAAGCAGCCATTTGCCAGGCTGAATTTGGAACATCAGCAACACCACCACAATCAAACATCTGGGGAGGAAATTGGCTCTTCTGTAAAGGGTTTGGCCAGGACACAGAGAGCTCAGTTTGCAAACAGCCCCTCTTCTCTTTATGACAGCAGCAAGGTGCAAAGCAGATACTGAGGAGTTCACAGCTCCTCCAAGTGTGATGGTTCTAACACCTCCCAGATCTGATGCTAGCACTGTGTGCATCTACTGCCAGATTTTCAACTCTGCAGTACTAACACAGAAGTCATGAGAGTAAGACAGGGGAAACATCACATTTTCCAAAGCTGTTTGGGCAGCAAGCCCTGTCATGCTGTTGCAGAAACACACCATAGTGAACAACTCCACCACAGCATGGTGAGAGCTGCATTCTCTGGTGCAGTATATAAACCAAATGTCTCCTATCAGAGAAGCAATTAGGAAACTTTTATACTGGTTTAAGGGTAGTATTAAGCCTGTGGCTGACACAATATAGAAAACATGACTTTTTGAAGTACAGCTGTTGAAATTTTCCCCTAAAAGACACAAAAGGACAGATTTTTATCTGCCACTAAGTGTGCAGCTCCCACACAAAGCTACACCAAGTTATAAAAAAAAAGAATATATCCCAGTGTCTCCAAATCTGTCCAGATTAGCAAGGTACACCATTTTTTGAAAGCAATTAAATATTACCATAAAAGCGAGAGAATTTTCTCATAGTACAACCAACAACTTTCCTAAAAATTACAATATTGCTTGCTTTCCCCTTTCTTCCTTTGCAAACTAAAAATATCACTTGACATTTTTGCTGTGACAAACATCTTCAGGTGTTTTTTACTGCACCTCCATTCTGTCTCTTTACCATCCTTTTCCTTGAAAGAAAGAAGACAAGCCCACAAACAGACTACAGTGGAATTTCAGCCAACCTAGATTACCCACTTTTGGCAGTCCTCAGACCTTTTACCAAAGCCACGTGAACTGGAGGAAACTGTAGATAAGGTAAGTATGAGGGCAGGTTACATGGACACTGTCTACACCCATGTGCAAATTTAAGCAACGGTGATACTCAAGTCTAAAAAGCTGCATAAAAGTTTTAGACCAAGATTACAGCCATGATAGCGAATGTCGTCCACACCATGGGTTATATTCCTTAATTTCACCATAGTCTGGCCTTGTCCTTCTGCTGGACTTCCCTGGAGCCCCTTTGATGAAGGGGTCACTGGCAATGCTGTTAATCTGAGGATGCAATAATAACTATCTTCCATTCAGGGGGCATGTAAAAACAGCACTGAAACAGCTTTATGGGACAGATAACCAAAAGTAGAGCAGTCACCACCCAAAACAGAGGCCACATGCAGGGTTGGAATAGGAGCAGAGCTGTGCTGAGTGTCTCAGGATGTTTCTGGAGGGTTTGAGAGCTACTGCTTGGAGGTGCATGTGTGTAAGAGATAAACAGCAAAAAAATACCACAAGAGCACAGAAAGAAGGCAGCAAGGACACATCAGATATAGCTGGAGAGGCATGTGACTAGGAATACCAAGATGGAACTGATGTTTCCACTGGTGGGCAGGAACTATGAGAAAAGTCACTTTCCCTGAACACAGTGGGATGATTTACACAGCAAAAGAAAAAATAATTAAGTAGTGCCCCACAAAAATAATCAGGCCCAGAGATACTTGACTAAGTCATCAACAAACACAACCCACAAAAGCCTCCAATACTAGTTTAAACAAAAAGTGTGACACCTTTTTTTACTATCTCTCTCCCCGCCACCACCACTCTAAATCAGCTTTGTTACTCCAGTAATCATGAGCCTTGTTTGATAAAGAGTGGAGTCCAAGCTGGCAAGGACAGTTGGGTTAGATTTTGGTTGGCAGCTTCACAGCTATCTTCGTTCTCCAGCCTCCTGAAAAGCACATCCAAAAGTATGTGGTTACATTTGTGCATCACCACAGACACAGACCAGACAGGCACTCACAGGTCTGGGTACCACTGTCTAATTCCACTGCAGACCAAGTCAGGAGAAACCTTGCTCATGGAAAGATACTTTTAATGAGATTCCTCCATGTAAGCCAGTGCCTGCAAAGAAGCAGGAGCCAAGGCACCACAAATAGAACCATCATCCATTCCACTCAGAGTCTCTGTGCAGGCACTGGGGTAATGATGACAGGCCAGAGAGAGCTGCCAGAATCAGGGCACAGCAGCTCTTGCCAGAAGCTGAGGTTCCCAAGAGCAGTAGCTCCTTTCAGCAACACCCAGCAGAACAACGTGCAAATTCAGGGCAGCTCCATCCCACGAGGACCCGGAGAAAGCGAGAAGCCACAGGCAGGACCAGCCTTGCCCAGAGCCCCAGATGGCCTCTGCTGTGCCCTTTGCCTGCCTGCACCCATAGGAGCTGTCTGAACTCCCTTCTCCACCTCACATCCTGTTGCTTCAGTTCCCACTTTATAAAATTAAAAGCTTAACTTAACTTTATTTGGGCCCCTCACCACAGTTGATAACCATAGCCTGACTTCCTTCCAAGGGGCATCCTCCTCTTTTCTGTCAAGCCTGAAGCAACAAGACAAGTTACTCCTGAGAAGGAAAAACAATTGTCCTGCTGGACTGCAATATCAAAAATGAACTTCAGTACCTCCAGGGTTAAAGTCGGTAGCAAAGCAAAGCTTAGGTCAGCAGACTCTTAAATATATTTATTAAGCATGTGTTTAAGCAATCAGCTAAAACAGGGTCAGAGGTGCCATAGTATCATCTAAGGAAGCTCCTTTTATTTTCCTCTCATTTTGGCCTTTGGAAAAAGCATAGTCATAGCTAGATCTCATATGTTGCACAATAATTGAAATTTTCATAGAGAATTCCAGAGTAAATTGGTAAATTGCTAGCAGACTGTATTGCCACAATCTTGTCAGCATTTCTATTTTCTTTTTATTTTTTTTTTATTTAATTCGGTTTAAATTTGTGCTCCATCATCATTTTGTTTCATAATTTGTGTGTCATCAACTCTGGTCATCTTGTGACCCTCTGATTTGAGAAAAGCATTTTAAAAAAGCTATTTCTAAAGCAAACAGGATTTTCCCCCTTCACTATTCCAGGAAACAAATTCTTCCCAAAAGCCATCATTAAGGAAAAGTCAGAAAGAGTTCAGATTTTTATGAGTGAAGCAAATAAGCTGCTGGAGCATTAAAAACAATCTGGAATTTAGCTTATGAAGTTCTAGATCTTCTGGTAGAAAAGAAACCACTGACAATGTTTCCTTCTCATGAAAATGAATTTTGTTCAAAGCATTTCAAACAGCTGTTGGGTAGATTTTTAGTTAAAGGTATGAAAGTAAGTAGTGCTTGGTTTTGCTCCTCCCCTTGCCATCTGTAGTCACCTTACCCAAAAGCAGATGTCTTTTTCTTGACAATTTTGGTCCTTGTCTGTTGGAAGTGGCAAGCATCCACCCTTTGGGCTGTACTGACTCTTCGCATAAGCAATCAAGACATGGTAATTTTGCTCTCTGTGGATCAATGCCCAAGTGAGGTCTCCTAAGGAAAATTTGGAGGCAGAATGAGAGCCAGCAGAGGGAGTATCATAATAGCTCCCCTGTGGGAACATTGCTTGCAGAAGAATCCAGAAACTTCAGTTGGTCTCAGGACCCTATTGTGTTAAGAAATATACATGCCTACAAGTAAGCACGCTTACATTGTTCCACTACATTTTCCATGCAGGCAATGGATTTTTTGCAAAGGTCATTGGGTCCAAGCCAGTCACCACTGGGAGTATAAATTGTGTGTTCTTCACATTGAATCATAGAGAGGGGGTGGGTGGGAGAAGTGAGAGACAGATTTGTAGCTTTCTTCTTTTTCGTATTTAAAATTAATACGGCCATTTCTCATTATAACACCAATATTCCTGGTTATTCTATAACGTTTGACATCCCCTAGTCTCAAAATAGATTAGAAAAAAAGTAGTACTGTCCTAGAAAAAAATCTAAGCCCAGAAAAGCACATTGATGTTTATGCACCCCAGCTCTTCAAATATGTACCAGGAGGAAGAAAAAATATTTCAAGAACAAACGTATGATATGCCTTCAAACATCGGAAAACAGCTTTTGCCCTCCAGTAAAGCTAAGGAACCCCATAGGGAGAAATCCAGACCTTCACCAGTGGGAACCTGACTTCAGTAGAGTGGCCATTTCATAATGGAGGGAACTACAGTTTATGCTCATCCACCACCTCAGTAATAAGCTTTTCCCCAGTAGATCCACCTATTTTTTGAGTTTCATCTGCCCTCGGAGGTTTACAGGCACTAACTCCCATTTGATTTCCCTCCCAATGGGTAAATCAATGGCTTCAACTCTGAGACCAAGTTTGCAGTTGGAAGAAACTTGTCCCTGATGAGCGCTGCCATGAAGGAGCCTGGCCTGCAATGGGACACAGAATAGCAATTCCACTGCCTATTCAACAAGCTGAAAGCCCAGCTCTTATACATTCATCAAAGTCCATTTTAATTGGGAGCCTAAAGCTATTTTACTCATCAGTAATAAAGGAGCAATTAAGTTCATGGCCAAAAATGAATTAATGAGATACTGCAAACAAGTTAATTAACTCCTTCATGGGTATTCAGATAGAAACCACACAAAAAAACCCACAGGGTGCGCTAATTACTTCAGGGGTCTGACTAAAACGAAACAAAAATTAGATAACCACAACACTTGGAGCAAAGGCTAGAAGTCTGTCATTAAGCCATCTTCTCTCCCATACAGTGAGCATAGGAAGCCGTGTATGACACTGCACACGGGGAAACACCCACATCCCTGAGTGCAACTCATCAGTAACACTAAAAATGAACCTATTTGCTCCATTTGCCTTAGCAAATGCTCTGGGGGGCACTCTCCTTACCCTGAGGAGAAGAGTTTGGCAAAAGAGTTGGTCTGTTTAAATACCCTTTAAGGGAAAGTAGAGGTTTAGGAAGGATGGCCTGGAACAGACAGCATGAGGTATGTGACGCTGTGCAGTGCCTGGCCGAGGCTGACTTACGTGGCACAGCTTGAGGAAGAACAAGAGGGTCTCTGTGTATATGTTTAGGAGGTTAAACTGTCATCCTTGACAATTTACATTAACTTTACAATATTTCATTGCCATGAGCTCAGGAATCCATAAAACCGTTGGGCCAAATTTGCTCATCCCTGTGTTTTGGTCATTTATGGCCACAAAAAAGGTTGGATAAAATTCTACCAGTACAGGCAGAGAAGAGTTTTACTGAGGCTTTTTTGCCCTGGTCCAAACATTATACTTGAAATTTAGAGAAGCAGAAAAACAGGCCCTTTCCACATGGTGGCAAAACACAGCTGCTTTTAAAATCTCAAAACTTGGGCTATTTTTAAGGAAATAGCCGAAGGTTCCCAGGGCTCACAGTGGAGTGTCAGCCTGCAGAATTCAATAACCAATCCAGGAAACCCATTTTGACATCTAGTTTCAAAGAGGGTATTGTAAACAAAGAGCAAGCCCACAGAACAATATCATTCTTGATCCCCATTTAAGTAGCAGGAACACAGAAAAGCCTCAGAAGTGGAGACATCTGTATTTATGTAGAGTGCTTTCCCTGTCTCTTTGTACTCCATTAAATTGCAAATGGCGAAATGGAATTTCTTTTTTGAGTAGATTAGCCCTTGCATCTTAAATCACCCCAAACACAACAATGCCACTACTAAAATATGAGAAGGACACTCTCTGAAATCTGCAGAAGCATTACAATATTTGTTTACAGTTAATATCATGGTATTTCAGCCTGGGCTCAGAGCAGCTCTCAGCAGCCACTACTGGCTTTACTGGGGTTTATTTTAAGTTAGAGAGGAATGAGACCAGAATCAGACCATGAGGACAACAGCATTTATATATGACAGCTTGTCCAGAACCTCACCTCATAAGTATTTTTCTTTATTTGGATTTAGTCTGCAGAAAGACTTCTCATTCATATACATGCACACACACTTTTTATTTTTTCCTGTTAGGGCAAGATAGGGCTAGAGGCTATCACACAAAGCCAGGTATAACAAACAAAAAGACAATGAGTTGTTATTGACAAGACTGGGAGGAAAAAAAAAAGGTTTTTTTTTCTCTCTATATGTGCTTAGCTAAACAAAGGCTACCAAGCCTATAAAATAATGTTTTGCAAGAAATAGAGCTCAGGATTCATCTTGTCAAAATGATGGCTGAGTCTTCTGTCTGCCTGTCAGCACAAATATTATCCACAGATTGACAGAAAGCATTTGTTAACTAACTTGGTTTTAGTATAGCAAAAACTATTCGTTGCATGCAACGTGCTTTTCTACAGGAAATACCTTAATGCTTATTGTGGTCACTATACCAACCTGCCTGACACTAAGTAGGTTGGGCTTAGGGACAAAGACATGATTTTTATTGCTGCAAATCACCTTCATTCCCAGATCAAAATTATTCTGCTTGCATGTATTTCTTTTCCTTTCTAGTGTATTTTGGCTGATTTCAAAGGGAGGTTGGTGAAGTCACCAGCACACCCAAAGCTTACATGTGTTCTGAACACCAGATTGTGACCCCACTGCTTGCATGTGTGCATAACTGCTATAACTCTGCACTGTCTCAGTGAGTAGTTTGCTGCAGTTTGCCCTGGGGAAGATAAGCAAGAGCATAATCTATGCACCCTGTAGGTCTTGAGGCTGTTGAAATGCATATGCTATCTCTTAGGGGAGAAAAAAAAAACACCCCAAAAACACAGGGCTCCAAACTGATCTTCAGCTGTATCAAAACAAAGGAATAGAGGCAAAATAATTGACTCCTGTTTATACTATTCTCAAAATTTCTCATTCAGTGCTGCAAGAGAAAAAAAGTGAGCCTTTCTGGCCCATAAAAAGGATGTGTGACTTTTTTATTTATTTATGAAGTTGCAAGGCAAATTAACAGTAGCAGGACATTAACGGTAGCAGAACCTTTCTTCTTGGAATCAGGACAGAGGATTTCTGCTGAGAGAAATACTCACATGGCTTCCATGCCTGCCTCTTGAGGAGGTGCAGTTATAAAAATATAGCACCACAGTCATGCTAAATAAACACAGCTTAGTGGAAAACCTGGTGGAAGTACCAGATTCAGGGGCACGTGGACTTTACTCCAGTTTGGTCATTGACTTTAGCAGCGTGAAGTGACTGCCTCTTTGTCTGCTCCCCTCCCCCACCCTCTAGTAAATAAATTGTAGTCATAACTTCTTATAAATAGCATTTAGGCTGCAGAAATATTACACTGACCTGCAAGCCTACTGTCAGCTCTGACTAACATTTGAAGCACACAGTGAGCAGGGCAAAGTGCTGCTGCTAACAGTCATAAACTGCTGGGCTTTGAGCTGTACTGATATGGCAGTGCTTTGGTCTCAGCTTCATGTTTTACAGCCACACTCTCCTGCTCTTATCAAAGTGTGGTCTATAACTGCCAGCCCTGAGGAGTTCCTGTGCACAAGCCCCTGCCAAGCTCGTGCCACATTCCCCACACAGCATCGCCTCCTGAGCCCCTGCTCTGCACGTACTAGATGGTGCTGACTCTGACAAAGAAAGCACTAAGGATTATTTTAAAAGGCTGCAAAAACACTTGCTTTCCTGGCATTTCCTTTGGGCTGAACACCACTCACTTCCACTCCCTGAAAGCAGCAAAGATATTCTTTTGAAAATTGTTCCTCCTGTTTCTCTGACTAATAAATATACATATTTTCAGATAAATCTCGTGGTTTTCTGATGGAAGAATCTAAAACCTGCATGGGAAGTATAAAGTGTGGTTATCAGTGGTCAGGGAAAATAGGTCTGCTTTTCTCTTGAACGTATAGTATTTCAATATTAACACAACATAGACACCCAAAAAGATCTAACCCCAGTCTATTCCCAATAGCAGATCTTCCCAGCATAAGGGCAAAGAAGCAAATAAAAAAAAAAAAAGACAACTTAAAAAAATTAGTAACAGATCAAAACCCAAGAAGACTAGCTCTTTTTTCTTTTCCAAACAAAGTTTTTTTTTTCTTTTCCTCTCCAGACCACATAATTCTGGATTTTTCCCTGCTGTGGGGAAGAAAAAAAGCGTAAAAAAAGTTGGTACTCCAATGGTTTAATATTAAACATCTTCTTAATTTGCACTGCTATACATGCAGATCTTAGGCCATGAGATTAAGGACCTGTACCTAGTATTTCAGTTCTTTCTAGGGACAAGCTTTTGGAGAGGGAAAAAAACAAAAACATTGGCACCACAGCTATGTCAAAACTTTGTTAACCTGGCTTATTCAGCATTTTCTATCCCTGCCTTGACTCACTCTATCTGCTGTCAAAAACACCACATTTCAGCACCATCCAAGGGAGATCTGCTCCTTCTCACAGCACAGGACCTTTGGTTCTGACATCTCCTAGGAGTATTTTTCATGTTGCAGCAGGGACCTGCGAATCAGCATTGCCTCTCTGCATTCTCTCAGCTGTCTCCTGCTCATAGCAGCTTAAGCAAGATGAATCTCCCTCTGCCTCCCCTGCAGTAATGGTTTATTTACATTGCCTGTCTGACACAATTTAGACTGGATTAAACCTCTGTGCAACCACATCTCAAATTGACTTACACCCTTCTGGTGCTCCCACTGCCTGGCACGCTCCTGACCATGCAGAAAGCTGTGCCAAGCAGAAAATTAATGCTATCAGAAAATTAATTATCAAACTTTAAAAAAAAAAAAAAAATTAAAGGAAAAGCAGCTGGCTTTCTGCTGGCTTAGAGAGCTACATCAGCTCCACACATGGTCATGGGGCAAGAGCAGGGTGGGGAGGAGTGACTGGGGAAGAGCCATGCCAGCCCCCAGTTAGATCAGCTCCAAGAGAAATGGCTCCCTATCCTCAGGTTATTCTGAAAATGGGACTGCGGCTTTAAGTGCCATTGTCAGGAGTGTCCAGGGGCACAGACACAAACCAGGTGCTTCTGGCTTAATGAATTACAGGCCAGATCATCCATTCAGGGAGAGTCTGCCTGTGCTCTTTGCCCACAGCAAGTACAAGGCAACTTGAGCTATCCTCACCTTCAGGGCTCAGGCTTAACCTTGACACCCAAACACACAGATTTAACCCTTCAGCTCCCCTAGCTTAACTCAAGGCGCCTCCCACTTGCCGAGGGCAGGCAAAGAGCCCAGCTGACCCCGTGTGCTGTCACACAGCTGCATAACACACCTCAGAATTCCTATTTAAGGAGCAGCAATCATTCAGTGCTCTCAGGGCAGACTGGCACCCACCCCTTGAAGCCTCCTGAGCGGGGCTGGGGAGCAGAGACTGCGCTGGGACAGCAGGAGCAGGTCTGCAGCTGAGGCACAGAACCACACACAAAGCTCTGTGGCTGAACTTATTTTTCAAAGTTGAATTCAACATTAGATACAAAAATATACTTAGAGTTATTCTCTTAAACACACACACACAAAACTTTTGAGCCCTTCCAAGAGATTCTCCATGAAAATTTAAAGAAACACAATCTAAATATTCGCAAACAGACCATTATAAGCAGGAGTTGAATTAAACCATTGAAAGCAGCAGTAGGAAAAGTAGCAGAGGAATAACAGGTTTCACTTGTCATTCTAGAAAAAGTCTCTCTGCAGTTTATTAAACTTAGACTGAAATACCTGCTTTTTCCAAAACTATTTTGTGATCTCACTGAAGAAACAGGCGGTTGCACCTCAGTATGACACTAGAAATAAATATATTTATTTCTCACGTGCTCCATCAGATTATCACAATTAATTCACTTCTAGAGAAGAAAGAAAGAAAAAATTCTTAAGATTATACAAGTTGGTACAGTGCACCGCCCTGTAATTTTAAAGACTTTAAAGAAATCCATCCATACTTGAACTCAAGGTGTCAGAGCTGCCCTCTTCAACAGTTCCCTCACTGTGGTTTGCAGGAAGGAAAAAAATAAATCTTAAAACAAAAATAACCCATATAGCAGCCAACAGATAGGGAAAAGAGAAAGAGGGGGAGCAATATGGAAAGAAAAAGAAAAAAAAGAAAAAAAGAAAAACACAACCCAGAGAGCATTACATCAGTTCTCCTCCCAGCTTTATTTAAAACACACGTGCCATCACTCACAGCTCTGTGGTTACTGGAAAATATGACTGTAACTTCCATGGTGTGGGTGTGTGGGTTGTATTGAAAAAAATAAATTAAAAAAAAAAGGCCTTTTCTTTGGCACAGCTGACTTTGGCTACTGATGGAAGGAAAAAGGGTGGCATATTTGTACAAAACTCTTGTGTTTTGGCAGGGAGGATAGTCCTGCATGAGCCACCTAGCTATGTTTTGTTCTTTAGCAGAAGCATACACACCATTTCACTTCAGCACAGAGAATACCACAGAAAGACCACAGCATCAAGCACAACAGAGAATGTTTCCACCCCTGTGCAAACAGTAATTCCATTAGATTATCAGTGGAAAAAAAAGCCTTTATGAAATAAATTATTTAGGCCAACATTTGTTTCAGCTTTGACTGCCTGTGGAGCAAGGATAGGCAGGGTAAAGCATTCATCCTGAAACCAAAACACCACTCGAGTTTGTGCTCTAAAGATGAGTCAGCAAACACCCCTCAGACTCTTACAGTACAGGCAAGCTGCGCAAAATAAGAGCCAAAAAGAAAGGACGAATTTAAAATTCCAGCAAAGCCTAGGTGGTACCCCACTTCATGAAGGACTTGATTTTTTGTGGCACACAGAAGAGGAGCAAAGACACAGGGTGAAAGACACCTAGATGATTTTCTGTGCTTATCAACAGCTCATGGTGAAACTAATCACCATGTCAGTTAAGTCTGACTTCAGAGACAAATATTTTCAGACAGGCCCAGGCTGACCATTCAAAATCCTTAGCCAGCTATTTTGAGAAGGGCTCCAAAATACTCTTGAGACTTTGAAAAAAACAAAACAAATCAAAAAACAAAAAAAAAATCCCACCCCACAAATCTAAACAAAAAGAGCCAAAACACACACAAAAAAAAAAAAAAAAAGCCCTGTGATTTTCTCCTGCTTGTCTTGCAGAGGTTTAGGGCTTACATTTTCAACTTCTCCAAAGTCAGTGTTTTTAATCAAAAGGTGAATTTTTTCAAGTTTCCATCTTTAGAAAAGAACCAGGTAGCAAGAAAAGGCAGTAAACTGGGCAGCCCTGGGACTCCCCTGACTCCAGCTGCAAGCACAGCACAAGCTATCACTGCTCTTGTAGGTTCCCAGGGGCTTTCTATGTCAGGAGTTCAAGCCCAATTCTGACACACAAATGAAGTCACACCCACTAACAGCAGCATTTCTGGCCTCTGCTTGCCACAGGCTGAGTCACAGTGGTCCATGGAGCATTCCACACTTGCATTTCCAGCACCAGGACTACATGACAGGGGACAAGGACGGGAAGCAGCTGGCCGGTACGAGGGTGGACTTCTCCCAGGGGATGCTCTCCTCTGGAGGGCCATGGTGAACTTGCTGTCTACATGCATCCCTAGGGAAGATGGAGGACCAGGTCTTACCTGGCATTCTTCCAGGAATGGCTCTCCTTCTCTGCACCTGTGTTTTGTTTGGTTTTTTTCTCCAAGCCACAAATTAGGTGATGCAAACACACAGCAAGAGCTGTGGCCTATGATTATCATTTTTCCTCAGTGAATGGGTAGCAATGATGTCTAACTAAAAGAACAGCTATGAGAAGCAAGGCAGAGTAAAGTCAGCCCTCAGCCTCCAAACTCATTAATGCTCTGCGCTCTCAATGGAGAGATCCCTCTAAAGTGACCTTAGCAAAAGGTGCCTCAAGTCAAGTCAACATTTGTGATGGTGAAAGCTTGGTGCAGGTACTGTCTTCAGCTACAGCTGCTTGCAAGCTGCCCATCTACAGCAGTGGCAGTAAAACCATTTAGCTACATTAGAACTAGGAGTGGAGTTGTCCTGGTGACAAATTTCCTATCTGAAAAAATGGTGGTGCAGGAAAGTGTCATGTGGTTTTAATTTTGTATAGATCTAGGATGCCAATCTCTTTCACACAACTCTACTGGTGCTTCTTTTATTATTATCCAAGGACACCAGACAAAAACAGACAAGAGATCTATGCATAGGGGTTTTTTTTTATAGTTGCAACAACCCCCAAAACTTACTGCAAACATAACACATGAAATGCCAGATCACACACATCTTTTTAGCTGTGCATTTTCTGAAATGTGATCATACTTACAGATACGAGTCAAAAAGAACCATTAATTACAACTGAGCACAATCTCAGTGAGTTTTAAAACAAATAATGAAAGATAAAATTCCAAGACACAAGGAGGTTTTTCTAGTTGTTTCTTTTTCTTTTTTTTTTTTAAGACTTGCCAAAAAAAAAGGCCCGTTCACTTGAGGCGTTCACCACTGGACACTAACCTATTGATGAGCGTCAAGAGGGCAATTATCTCTAAAATAAAGACTTTTGTATATCATGGGGTCCCACATTCTAAATTCAGCCTGAGAAGCAGGAGGAAAAAACGATTCAGACGTCAAGAGTGAATTGGCCAAAGGTCTCGGCGTTACAGATATACCACTGTTACATTTTACATGGCTTTAGGAAGCGTGGCAGTCACTTGACCCACCAAACAGCAAGCACTTTTGATGCAAAGCCTAATTGTCACTTATACTTTGTCACGCCATTTAGTTTCAATGATTTTCTGAACTCTTCAAGGAACTATGCTAATGCTCCAGTTTTACTTTTGTCAGTATCAATGAGATCCTCATTAAAACCAAACTCCCGAAATTGTTTTGATGCCACTTTCCTTGACAACATCTGCTCTGTTT
Source organism: Calcarius lapponicus (assembly GCA_039654755.1). Classification (NCBI taxonomy): domain Eukaryota; kingdom Metazoa; phylum Chordata; class Aves; order Passeriformes; family Fringillidae; genus Calcarius; species Calcarius lapponicus. The sequence goes on along the minus strand of CM077465.1, from coordinate 73,467,208 downwards.
CCCCTGTTGTTTCCTTGACTGTGGGAAATAAGAGAAAAAAATCTTGACAAAAATACCATGACTATATTTTATCTGCAAGAGACATTAATCAATGGTGGGAATTGAGGTTTGAAGTGCTCTCTTCAAGAGCACAAGTCTTAAATGAGAATTAATAAAATGGTATTCCATGGAGTCCTAATCTAAACTAGATTTCCTCCATGCTGATTGCACAAAAGGGTAACAGCTTACAAATCATGTCCTTATTCACTCTGCTTAAGGGACCCAAAATATTTTGCTCTCAATTCTGTTCCCCATTTTCCCCAAGCAGATTTAGGAAATGGAAAACTGACCTGGCAAACTACTGCCAAAATGCAGTAGAGGCTAACATGCACAGTATGAACTGTTGAGGCTGGGAGGCAAATCTCATCCAGCACAAACACAACAGTCTCAGGGACAGACACACAGCCCATTGGGATGGATAGCAGCTTGGGCATTCCAGCTAAATCCACCAGCAAACATGAATTGAGCATCTAAGAAAGGGTGACTGGAAATAAGCCCTTAGCTATAGTTTGCTTTTCCTCTAATGACGTTCACCACCATTTATAGGCTTCTTAACACTGCCTCAAGCTGTGTGAATTTAAGAATGGAACTAAATTTCTCTACATCTCCTAAGAGAAATCAAAATTAATTATTTTTACTATATCTGGTTAATATAACTAAAAATTAAGTCATTCCAACAGGAAGGCTTGTACAGAATCACTGCAAGTTTTCCTGACTGTAGCACCCATGAACTTCAGCTTGGAGATGGAGAGAGTAAGAAATTTCATGTATTAGGCATTCAGTCTGGTTTTTGTCTTATGTGGGAAAGATGGAAGTCTTTGTCTTTGCTAAATTAAAAAATACAAACTAAAAAAAAAAAACAACAAAACAAAACAAAAAAAAACCACACAATTTTAAGTACAGTTCAGTCACTCATGGTTTCAATTTGAAGTCACTTTGTCTAAATGTGAAAGAGTACCAGCTTTGAAACAGCACCTTGCTCTGTATTGATTTTTATTGCAGATTTTAAATAAGAAGCAAAAGGGAGTCTAAATGGTACCCTTTAATAAGTTAAGCAGAAAGTTTTGCTTAAATGGTTAAATTCCCTAAAAATAATTTTCAAGTCAGTAAATAAACTTTCTTTTTCCAAGGACATTAACTTCAAATGCCTTCTGTTAAAATCTAAAAGCCTAAGTGTTGCAGATGTTCTGACTTTCAGTGGCCTTCCCCAAACCAGTATCTAGCCTGATATATCAGCCAGCCTTCTTTTTTTAAAAAGAGCCTGAAGCTGAAGGTACTTCTCTATTCAAGTCCCTATTCAAGCTTCTGCATTTTTTGTTAATACTCTCAGCTTTCATTTAAAATATAGGCAACATTAATATACTAATCTATTTAAGATTTCCACATAAACCCTAGAAAATTCCAAGGGTGCAAACAGGCCAATGACACCCCCATGTCAAACTACCATGTTTTTTAACACAGCTTCATGATTCCCAAATGGATCAAATTAGCAATACCAGCTATAACCCCAACCGTTAACCCTGGTGATAGCACCACACCAAGCGCTTGTGAGTCACAAGCCAGCACTCAGCAGAAATTGTTCCCCTGTGTTTTACAACTCCCTTAAACCAATTACATCATGTAACATTGCAATACACTAACAATTCCGATCCAATGCTTTTTGTCTAACAAAATTAAATTTCCATGCAAATTTAACAGGTCATTCCTGAGTAAAAAACAAGGAGGACTCTCCTAGTGATGGTGCACAGTTGCATGCTGTTATATATGAGCAAACCTCTTCAGTGATGCCACCAGGAGCCCTGCCGTGTCTGAGAGGTAACAAGGGTTACCCATCACATGGGTGATGGCCACAAGGAGATTTAAAATACAGCAGCTTCCTGCCAGTCACTCAGCAGGGCAGAACAGGCTCCAGACTCACAGCAGGGAGGGCTGAGGGAATACCAGGTAGCATGAGCCTTCCAGGGAGCAGCACAGTTTGCTGTTCTGGTGGAATGTGGATTACACCAGTGGAAGGATCCCTCATGCAGAATGTGGACAAACTATTAATGCTGCTAATACATCAGCATTCTGCTACCTGACTTAAGTAGAGTCCCAGCTGAAATCATTCTGGCCTCAGCTGGCCCTAGGGGTGAACCCTTTTGGAAGAACAGACTGGTATTAAAATACAAAGGGAGGTGAATAAAAAGGGAACCTACATGTCACCCAGTCACACACACAGTTCACATGCTTTGCAGACAGTATGGCCTATAATTAAGGTCATTAGGCTTGGCATCATAAAATTCTACCAATTAACAACTTTGCTAAATTCTTATTGTTTAGGCAGAAGTGCTCCATACCAGACATCTGCCTTTGGTTGATATTTCTGTTTTCAAGAGAAAAATTTAACTCTGACAGCTTAGTGCTGAAAATGTGATTTTAAAAAATTAACAGTCTCTTTCCTCAGCCTACCATAATACCTATGCCTTTGCCTCTTCTCTGGTAGTTCAATCAACTAAAAAAACAGAACACAGGAACTTCCCAGAAACCAAACTGAGCTATCCTGCACAGTCATTAAAAGCACATCCTGATTTCCTGGGCAAATAATTCAACATTATGATGCACTTTGCAGAACTGCTGAAGACTCCCAGTAACAACTGATGTCCAGGTAAGGGGCTTTGACAATATCCTAGGCTTAATAAACACTGACACAGCACTGCAATCCATACATCGGATCTGCTCAAGTAATTCAATTTATCCTTCTCTTGGCTTTCCCCACATGAGTGCATTTCCCAAGCAGGCTGTCATGGCCCCTTGTCACAGCCACATCTAATCATGGCAGACACGAGGCTGAGATGCACAATAGCCTTGGGTAAAGGCTAACTTTAGCTCACTAAACTTGACTGAGGTGTAGTTCTGTCCAGTTATGTGTTGGCATGGCCAGTTCTAGCAAATAGGTAGCACAGAGCTAAAACAACAAAAGCACTGCTGCAGGGGTTCCCTCAGGGGAGGGAAAGGGCAGGCAGGCCGGTCACCCAATTTAGAGCTGTGTAATGCCCATCTACTCACCTCACCCTCTGTTTGTCACCCCTGTTGTGGAAATGAAGCAAAGAGCAACAGCTTGCTTCTTTTCACCCCTCCAATTCAGGCACCTGTACGTGCCCTGGTAGGATTCACTGCCTCCCTGTCACCCAACACAGCTGCTTGGCTGCTGAGGGAAGAAAGGGGAGCGTGTTCCCCTTCCACCATCACAGGTTACAGATTAGCATCTTTATTCACACTGCTGGGAGCAGCTGAAATTTGGCCACATGCCATCTTTGTGACACCTCTCCCAGAGGGCAGCAAGCCAGGGCAGAGGAGCAGCTCACATTGCCAGCAGCAGCCCTCGTGGTGCCCGTTCCTATCTAGGCAGCAATTCTGTACCTGCCTGGGGCAGTGGAAAAACCTTGCTCTGGGCCTGCAGACATGCACTTTAACCAGGTGATATACCACAGTGGTGACATGAATTACTTCAGCTGCTCTGAGCCAAAGAGTAAACTTTTGCAATGGCCCCTAGTGACAAGGAGATTATTTTGCTGTGAAACCAATGGCCATCCTACTCCCTAAGAAAGGAAATGTGCCACTACATGTGCATATATATTCCATATATAGAAAGGTTATAGACACAGGCCCTTAGTATAGCTCCCTGGCATTTTTAAATTATTTCTTCTCAGTGCCATCATGCTGATTAGATAATATGTATCATAGGAAAATAATGAACAGAAAAACAAGCCCTTTGAAAGTGCTCTCAGGATTAATTTCTCTGTTTATTTTTTTTTTTTTTTAATGCATAAGGTGCAATTTTGCCTAATTTGGAAACATATCAAGGACAAGTCAAGCATTAAGTCAGCATTTGCTCCCTCTGAAGTGCCTGAGCTTAGCCCAAAGCTCACCTTTGATACCAAGGACTGCTCACTATAGAGATGGTAGGCAGAAAATGGTAGGGAAGCTGAAGGTTCCAAGCTTCCAGCAGAGTTCCTGGAAAGTTAGGGAACCTCATTAATTTTGAGCAAGTTATCCACCTCTAAGACCAGGTGATGGTGATGTTTTACCTCAAATTATATTTTGATAGTATTTATTGAATATGTTTTATATTAACATACCTATGCACACATATATATATAATCAAAGAGAAATTTCATTATTTAAATTACAAAGAGTAATTTCTCCATTATTAACTTAAGGTGCAGTTTCTTCTCTTTGGGGATCCTAGAAGTAAAAATTTTTTACTTTTGAAAAATTAAACCCACCTTCCCCGCAAAGCACTGTGGATGCTGGCCAGGAGCTGTAACCTCTCCAGCCAACACAAACATAACTGAAAAGCATTTGTATCTGCTCCTTTACACCTGATTTAAAGTTAATAATAACTCTGCACAAACAGACTGACATAAAGGGCAATGAAGGTGCATATTTTAGACTCTGGAGATACCTCCCTCCCCCTTGCAATGCTGCCTGCAAGATCTCATGCTGCTAAAACATCACCTCCTCCAATCTTACTCAACTGCCTCTACTAAGAGCCATAGATTTTTTTGTTCCAGTACAAAGCTCCACCCTTCAATGTAATTAATATACAAAATAGAGGAGTCCTGACTCTAACTTGCAATACTTCTTGAGACACTGTCACACTCCCCCACCTCACTGTCCGTGTTTGGTTTACTTTGACCATTTCTGACTCTCAGAAGTAAACACCTCCTAAATCTATACAGCAATATGTTTATCACCAGTTCCATATACACATATCATCCTTTCATCAACCTTGCAAAATCCTCTTCCCTGACAGAAACCAGTAACCATTCCCAGACAACTCATCCATGAGCCAACAGCATGAGTGTGGCATCCACCAGGAATAGATGAACATTCATGGACAAATGCAGCAGGAACACGGCCTGGAACATCTGCCTTCAAGCCACACTAACAGCAGGACTTCCCAAATGCTGATGAACTTACAGATTTTAAACACTTTGGTGAATCAGCTACAGTTAATTAAGTCACAAACCTTATAGAAGTATGTCCTTGATTGGATATGCACTCGTACAGAGAAAAATACAACTTATGAAAACTGCTGCTGTACCCTGGAGGGGAAAAAAAGAAGAAACCCAAGCCCAGGCCCCTGGCTGTAAGTAATGCTCCCACAGGAAGGGAAGCACCTTCTGCAAAGAGGACTATGCACTAACCAGTATCATTCCCAGTCCAGACAGGCATGGGGGTTGGCCTAGTAATCACCGTGCCACCCAAATACTCATTGCCACCGACTGGCACAGCTGAAATGCAAATGCACTGTTATGTACACAGCCCATGCCAAAACATCAAGGTGTCCCTGCTCAAGTAAGCTTTAAAAACATCCCTGCTTCATTATTTGTCTGAAAACAGCAGGCTGACCATTGAAAGGAAGAGGGCAAGGTCACATGCTCAGAGCTTTCCAGCTGCACCCCACATGCACAGGAGCCGCCCCAGGATGGGAACATGAAGGCAAGGTTTGCCACCACCCCTCAATGAGCCTCAATGTGCAGCCCTGCAGCTGCTGCAGGGACAGTCTATCCCAAGTGGCCTTTTGACACTTTTCTGGGCTGTTTGGTGATCCTGGATGCATCTCGGGTAGCACTGCAGTCTTCCCAATCCAAGCCTAAGTCTTCCCTTCCTCTCCAGTCCCACACTGTCACAGGAGACCTGCTCCCACCGTGGCCTATTCCCAGCACAACTGCTGCCATTCCAAAACAGCATTTTCCCTTCCCAGAAAGCTGCAGGGTGACCAAGGCCTCCCTTGAGCAAAGCCTGTTAGAATGCCTTTTTCCTCTTTGTACAATGGAGCACCGGTCCAATGGAGGTGCCAGCATCCCACAGGAAGGCAAGCAAACACCTGGGACTGGGCAAAGAAAAGCCTATCAGACACAGACCCTCCCAACAGCCAGGCAGGAAGACAGAATGAAAATGGAGAGGGGAGAAGTGTTCATCACCTGGCTGTGCCAAGCTCAATAAAAAACAATAAGAGGGGGGAAAAAAAAAGTTCTAATTGCCCTGGGATTTAGTAAACAAGCAATTGAGTCTGGGAGTTAATGCCAACACAACAGCTGGCCTTCAGAAGGCATTTACTAATATAGCAACTTGTAATTAACACAAGGTCATCTCTAAAAATTACTAGGCCAATTTGCTGTTAAATAACTTCCTCCAGGGGACGTGGCCCTGTTGGAGTAGGAGCTGCTGCATTGTGTCTGTGAAGACAGAGAGCTGGACAAGAGCTGTGTTTCCCTGAGGAGACAGGGTCACCACACGGGGCTCTCTGTGCTCCCCACGTCAATTCATGCCCAGGCCCCCCATCCCCTCACTGCCCCACAGACCAAAGCAGCCTTCTGTTCCCTTGCAGACCGATGTGCTACAGCACCCACAGCATCCAAGCCCACCAGAGGTCTCTGTCAAGGATGACAGCAATGAGCCAACACTTGCAGACTAAAATTGTGCAACAGCCTTTGGGCTGGTTCCACCAGCAGTCACTTGCCCAGGCATCACTGCCATATAGAGAATCATGGAATTGTTTAGGTTGGAAAAGACCTTGAAGATCATGGAATCCAACAGTTGACTCAGCACTGCCAAGTCCACCACTAAACCATGTCCCTAAGCACCACATCCAAACATATTTTAAATACCTCCAGGGATGGCGATTCAACCACTTCCCTGGGCAGCCTGTTTCAGTCTTTGACAACCTGAAGAATTTTTCCAGAATGTCACACCTAAACCTTCACTGGTTCAACTTGAGGTCATCTCCTCTCATCCTATCACTTGTTTCTTGGGAGAAGAGACCAACTCCCACCTCACCACATGCTCCTTTCAGGTAGTTGTAGAGAGTGATATGGTGTCCCCTGAACCTCCTTATCTCCAGGCTAAACAACCCCAGCTCCCACAGCTGCTCCTCATTAGACCTGTGCTTTAGACCCTCTGTGTCCCCGTGGCCATCAGCAGGATGTCACCACAGGCCGTAATGTATTCCTCACACAGCTCCTTCTGCAAGGTGCTTCCCGCTGTGGATCAAGGTCTTCACAAACAACTTCATCTCTGAGTCACTTTATCCTGGAAACCTTCCTCTGGGGTGAAGTCCATGCAAATGGAAGTTCCAAGCAGCTGATAGAGAGGAGCATTTGATTTTTTTAGGCAGCAGTTTTTCCGCTTCCTTCAGAAACACAAATTTTTGTACCTAATTTTGTGCAGAGGGCTGGCATGGCAGGTCTAGGAGAGCACTACCACTCCCCACACGTGTCTCTGCTCTTCCTTCACTTGGGAGAACATGTCTCACTCTCCACATCCTGGCTGCTTGCCTAAACCTTTGCAACCTCAGCCCTGGTTTCAATATGCAGACTAGAACATCCAATTTGTCACTTATTTTCCAGAATTCAGAAGAACCTTCTTGTGAAGTCAGGCAGCAAAACCAGTCCTTTTTCTGCCCCAAGGACAGAGGCAGCTTGAGCTGCTAAGTGTCTTTTGTCTCTCACAGTCTTCTTGCACAATTGCTTGAAGGGATGTCCAGCCCTCACTGCCTTTGTGAGAAAGCAATTACAAAGCCACTGCTGGTAGCAGAAGGTGGAGAGATGCTGAGATCCTTGATTGCCATTCCCCATGCTGCATCAGCATGGAGGCAGGATAAAAGCTTCCACAGGATTCCTAGGTGATTCCTGTTCCTGCTGGAAGACATGGCAGGATCAGTGCCCGCTGCTCGGCCTGACCTGACAGCAGGATGGCAAAAGAGAGAAGGCAGGAGGAGAGACAGAGCACCTGGGGAGGATTCACCTCACCCTTTGGGGGTAGCTCCCACCTCCAGACTCCCACCTGGACTTTTGCAATAGAAAGGAGCACGTTAAAACAGCTATAAAGCTAAGCAAATCCAAGACTGGGAATATCAGAGGAGAGGAAATCCAGAGTCCATCCATTAGTGCCATATGCCAGCAGTAATTGTCCCAGTAATCTTCTCAGCCTTGCCTCATCATCTACCAGTAAACCACATATCAAGGTCCAGGTTCATTACCTATGTACACCCTTGTGCTCAGAAGAACAAATAACAGATGATTTCATAGTACTTAAACATCAGCTTTAGTCTTACTCGACTCCTTCCCTTCTGCTCCACTTAGAGGCATTCAAAAAAGGAGCAGGATTAGAAGCTCAAAAGATAAAGTTTTCAAAAGTCTTTTATGCTAAAATAATTACCCTATAAATCAGGGTAGGCATGAGGAACTAGACTACTTGAGACCAAACCCTGCCTTGTACCTTTTCTCAAGTAAGTCAGAAGATTTGCAAAGGCCTTTGACTCCAGGGCAGCAGAGTTAAGTATTTTCCAGTTTTGCAACATACTGCACTTAGGGGTAAATAAGCTCCTTTCCAGTTGTCAACTCAACATGTAAAACACCTCACAGAGATTCTGCTAAGCAGCTCTTTATAGGGCAAGAAAATAAATTATTCTTTTTATCCTGTCTGAAAACTTCATATTCTTGAAACCCTTACAAGTCTGGGAAGGTGGAATTCATTGGTAAATAAAGTCCTGGGAAACACACATGGCCACAGCTTGGCAGGACCCCAGCCCTGAATGAGTCCTTTCATTTCCAGCATGTTTGGTAACTTGGGTTAAAGAGCAAAGGGTGGGTTTGATAGAATATTTCAAACACAGAGCAACTAGAGTGCTACAGTCACCTTTCCCTAAACAAAATTCATATAATAATAAATAATAACTGATTTTTCAAGGCATTCCTCACCATATCCTCCTAAAGTAAGCAGAGGTGCCACAAAAGCACCAGCAGCAGCGGTATCATTTAGCTGAGCCGAGTGCAAGGTTGAAAACAAGTGCAGAAAAAAGGAGCTTTGCAGTAGATTAAGTACAACAGAATTCACAGAAAGCTGCAAGTGGAAAGGTTTATTCATTTGCTGACTTCATATATCATTGCTGCTAGGACAAAACTGATGTGCCTACTCATGAGCTGCACCAAAAGCACACAGGTTCATTCATTTATGACGTTCATAATGATTCCCTCTGTGCATTTAGAGATAAATCAGGCTACTCCTGGATGCTTGGCTAGAAGAATTCAGTTGCAGCATTGTTGTCTGTATTTGGAAAAAATATAAGAAATATAGAAGGTAATAAAATACTTCAGGCTGCAAATAAAGCTGGCTGATCTCATGCTGTAAATGTGCTGAAGATAAATCCACAGAAGGAACTGCCAAGTCCTGGAGGGTTTGGGGCGTAACACACAGCAAAAACCACTCATCCCCCCCAAAAGCCAAATGCCCAATAAAAGAGTTGCAGATGGGAACTGTGGTGATTCCATCCTTCATGCTCCATCTCGGAGCATCATTTGAAGATCAGAACCTCACTAATTCAATTGTAATTCAAAATGAAATCTGAATTTAAAGAACCTGGAAGTGAAGCTCACACACACTAAGAGCTGCAAGTCAAGTGGCCTGCCCTGCAACCTGGAGAGAAAGAAAAAGCAATTCCTGAAAATTAAAAGCACAAGCTGCAGCCTGAAGTTTATAAAAATATCAGCATCCAGTTAATGAATGGTCCAGAGATTCTGTTCTTCAGAGGATCATGTTATATGCTCCTCTTTACAGAATATTTTTATCCTAGCTCTGACTGTATTTACATATATTTTTTTAAATTATTATTATTTAAAGGTATATTCTATGTCAGCTGTTTGAACTGCCATATATCTAACTAAACAGGAAGTAAAGGAGAAAAAAATTAACTTTTTCTGGCTAACTTCAAATTATCTCAGGTAATTTTTCCCAGAACGTCAAAGCTGGAGAAGACTATTAATAAATTTAGCACCAATATCCTGTCACAACTGTTTATTCTGGCCAGATAAAACCACATTTAGTGGAAAAAACATTGATTTCCTTTCAGCATCATAGCCTGGAACAGCAAAAGCTTTGTTTATAAAAGCCCAAATAGCTTTTTCTCTCCAACCTGCCCAGTTGGCTTACATATAACAGCCCTTGCTGTAGGGGACAGAATGAGCATTTACAGTCTGAATTACAGACCATCCAATTTCTGCAACTGAATTACACCCCAAAAGGCTTGACATGTACTGGATAAAGATTATCAAGGCTTCAGCATCCTTCCCCCTTCTAACATGAACTCACTAGATTACTGACTTAAAAAAAATATTACTGTATTTATGGGAAGATGCTTTTCCTGAGATACCTCAGATAACCATTTTGTTGCTGTTCAAAAGGCAATCTATATACAAGAGAGGCACTGGAGTTGGGGCAAGAGCAGCTGCCAGGCATCTGGCAGGTTTGTCAGCATTGGCACACACGCTGGATATCTGGCAGTTGGCTTTTGCATCTGTTAGTTTCAGCCACAGCCATAGCTACATCAAAACCCACAAAGGCATGTCCTGGTTATTTTTCATGGTGTCTGCATTGATCTAACACATTCTAGGTTCACTGCCCAGGTTTTTTGTTGTTGTTGTTGTTGTTGTCTTTTGGGTTTGGCTTCCCCCTGCCAAAAAAGAAAGTGTGAAAGAAGGAAAGTGCTGGGTGATAACTGGAAGCAATCCACTGTTAGTATACCAGGGCTTTTTATGTAGATGCACACATATAAATATATATGTTTGTCAAGGTCCTCTAGACAGGGGAATGACTGGCTCAGACGCAGTGCTCCGCACCACAGTGCCCACCAAAAATAAATGATCCACATTTAAAAAAAACACAACAATTTCTTTTAATGTAATTCCACGTGGTCTAGCTTGTAACATTTTAATTGATTTTGGGCGATGTTATCCTCTATTGGTGTTTAATTAATCTGTAGGCTTAATGCTGTGATGAACACTGCTGGCTAGCCCAGGGCCACTAGAGCTCTTCCCTGAATACTAAAAAGGCAAACACTTCACTAAAAAAACAGGAAACCACATTTTAGCAAACCTGAAATCAGGTTTCAGGAGTATCTTGGGGGCAGTGTAAGGCCATACTGATCCTGAATGCACAGTCTGACCCTGTCCAGCTGCTCACCACACTGTGAGACCAGCACAAACAGCCAGCAGGCCACACAGCACACCAGAATTGGGAAGCTAATCTCAGCAAAAGCAAAGTGTTTGGGCTATATTTGCTAAGCTGGTTTAATTTGGATCAGTTTCCCAAGCTGCCTTCCAGGTAGGCCTGTGCCAGGTGTGTCCGTGCACGGGGATGCGTTTGGGGTGGGGGCTGCGCCTCTGGCACTGCCGCAGGCACAGAACAGCAGCACCCGAGGTGCCGAGGGGCACACTAAGCCCTGCAGGCTGGCAGAGGTGCTGGGGACCCCGGCCCTGCCAGCACCCCCCACCAGCACTCGCTGCGAGCTTGGAACAGTGCAGAGCCCCCACTTGTGTCTCAGCCCAGCAGGGATGCAGCGCCAGATCTCAAGCCACGCCGGCTGCACCCTCAGCAGCTGACGGCTGTGTGCTTTCACCAGGGCAAATCCCAAGCTCTCCACTTGTCTGGTGCCTGTGCTTGGGCACTCTGAGACCAAAGAGCCCTCACACTGCAAATGGTGTCAGTGTGAGCAGACCACTCTTATCAGGTAGGTTGTGAATTAGCTGAGGCCAAACTGACCTTTGTGCCAAGGCGATGTTTTGCACTTCTCGTCTCTCACACAGCTCCTGCACACAGAAGAGATCACCAAGATGTCTGGAGAGAAGCTGGCCCTTTACCTATTTCAGGTGTTTAAAATAGATGCAACTTTTTTTAGCTTTCTACTTAAAGGCTGCTTTCAGAAATACAGACCTTGCTAAGGACACTGCCTCAGCATGTACCAGTGAGGTTCTGGGGATTTTGATATCTCTACCAACATATCCTTGCCACTCATGAATTCTGCAATGTACTACATTCCCAGAGACAGCTACCAATAGTGGCTATCTAAGGTCATTTGATCACCACGATACTGCATTGCTTGCCATCACTATACTGCAAGGAAGTATTTACTCTCAAATCTATGCAGAGAGAAGTGAAGTTGATTTTCTTTGCTGTTGGATCAATAGGGAACTCATCAGATTTAATACTTGCAAAGTACTTGGAAAACATATCAAAGAGAAAAACAGAAGTATACTAAGCCTGGTAATGCTACAGGATAAGTACAGGTAGGGGAAAACAAGCAACCAAACAAGACCTATGCAGGTTTTTCTGGGAGTGCTGTTTGGTTTTTTTATTTGTACTGCAAAGTCAAGAGATCCAGAAGTAGAGCAGATACTCTTTACATTTCTCAGTTGCCCCATCTTTTTTTAGCACACTTCATGCAGCTCCCTAGTCAGTGATCTCTGAGCCACTTCACTCCTGGCACCCTTGGCAGGACATGAAAGAAACAATTTTTCTACCTTCACTCTTGGCAATCTGAGGCTCTTCAGTCGGTGGCCATCTCACCTATTTCTCCCTCTTTACAAGCACCTACCCAAAAGTTTGGATGATGGTAATGCTCCCTCCAACAACCTTGACCCGCTCACATGCCTGAGCGCAGAGGGATGGGGTTTGCCTCATCCTGGTGGTTCTGCCCTGTGCCTTCCCTTTGTAAGCCTGGGAATGGGGGGGAAAAGCCCTCAAGCCTTAGGTCCTACAACAGATAGCATTCAGGGGCAGCTGTTTATACTAGCTAGAGCTCTAGAGCTTCAGGGGAATGAGTCTCAGGCAAGAAAAACAAGGCTTTTAACACTAAGCCACAGTAAGATCACATTCAACAGCTCAGGTTTCAAAACCTGCTCCAGCAAAATTATGTGCACAGGCACTCGCTGCAGGTGTCCCAGCATTTAACACTTCACGTGGTGCCACTGGTATCACCTCAAAAACAACCAGCACATTCATCCTGCTCTCAGGCCTGTGGGAGATTTCTCAAGAAACATCTCCAAAATCTTAGGCATGCCCTCAGAGTCCGCTGAGGGAAGCTCACACAACACCAGTTTCCAAGAGACCACGCTCTCAGCGTCATGGGCAAGCAGACACAAGCAATGGCAAACAATGAAGGTAGCTGGGACAAAGTTGATTTACATTTTGCCACTTTTCATCTGTCTCTTCAGTGACCTATAGTTAATCAAACTAACACCCCTTCTCCCTGTGTCACAGGCGCGAGAAAGAAGTAGGCACTGTACATCCTTCCTGCTATTCTCTTGCAAATGGGGCCACAGCAGAATTCAAAAGTAGTGCACAGAGGCCAAGTGAATTATGCATTTGGCTCCTCTCAAAAGCCAAGGAAAACTTAAATGCCAGATTTTCTTAAAAGCAAAACATCCTGTCAGCAAAATGACACTGACTGTCTGTTTTGGGGGCAGTAGGCTTTTTCTTTTCAGAAATAGCATCCATTCATCTGTTGTTGTTTTTTTAATTAGAAAAACTGATAAATACAAAACCAATGGGGGAAAACAAATACAAAAATAACAAAGGCACATTTATCTGCTAAAGCGAAGTGGCAAAGAGCAGCTGTCCTTTAATGATCACCAGGCATGCGAAATTAATCCACATCTTTATTACAAATTTAAACCAACAAAATAAATAAATCTCAAATTAGACCAGGAACCCAGGTGGGGAAGGAATAAGCAAAGCTCAGTTTACTCCCAGCCTGGCCAGTCATCTCTGCAAAAATAAGTACCTTTGTCTGCTGCCACCACAATTATTCTCTCATCACCCTGGCTGAAGATGAGATAGGAAAGCCACGGCCCCGCTGGAACAACGGCTGCTTTGCGCCAGCCCAGGAGATGAATGGCTCCAATTATTCACAGGAGCTATGGATACATGTGGCCTATAAGTTTAATTTTTAAATTTCCATGAAATGCATGCTTTTAAATATAGCATAAGGAACAATAGTGCATTGATCTAGTCCTTCCCCCAAGTCAGTCTTTTCCATTAGTGGGATCCAATCTGGCACTAGCAAAATTCCCACCGAGTCCGGGGAGATTTGCATGAGGGAATATTGCATTGTTCAGCTGCACGTCCCCCCATGCTAGATCCTGCACACTGAGGCACCAAACAAGGTCCAAAGCAGAGGAGAGGCTGCTGGGATTAAGGGAAAGGAAGGGAACAGCCTCCTCCCTGCTCCCAGTAGCCCCATCCTGCAGACAGGGATTCCTCCCAAAATGCTTCAGGGGGCATGGGGTGCTCCAGGGTGAGAGCTGCCTCCACATCTCATCCTCTGCATCTGCAGTCCAGCCTCCCCTCCTGCAAGCACTCATCCATCCAGGATCAGTGGATTTTTTTCCCCAGTGACTGAGGACACATTGAATTCACACTTAGCAAAAGTGTACAGGTTGTTTGAGCACCATCCTGCCAAGGCTACTGCATCATTTCATTATTTATGAGTTCTAATGTTTTTAAACACTGGCAAAAGAAGCCTACCAAAGATGATTTTTTTTAAATACAGATTCTGCTTGCGCCTACAAGTCAGCAGAACATTTAAAAGTACACTAGATACATCTCAATTCAGTATCAGCTGTGGTGGGGAAAGGAACAGGATTAGCTTTATTTAGTGAAAAAATTCCAATGGATTCACGCAAATAGCTATGTTTTTAGTCTTTTCAAAAAAAAATAGTAAGGTGATTTGTTTCTATAAAAGGGCCTTTAGAATGTACCAGACAAAGGTGTCAGTTTTATAAATCAGTGATTTCAATACACTTTAAAAAAATCCAAACAAGAACAACCCAAAATAACCAAACAGTAGATAACTCCTAAAAGCTTTTTTTTTTTTTTTTTAGTTCTCCTAGAGCTTTAGAATCAAGCTCAGAAATGTGTATTTCATTAGAAAAGCCTTGACTTTTATTATAGTACAAATTGCTGTTGTAACTTCCTCTCAGTTTTTCTTTTTTGCATGAGGACACTTCAAGGCAGCAGGACACATTTGTATATGTAGAGTGAATGAAGTAATGAGAGGTAGCATTTAGCATCACAGAGATCATAAGCCACTCTGATTATCTCATAATTTTCCTTGAGATGAAAATGTCCACTGCCCTCAACACACACTTTTTGTGGAGCAGTACCCCCAGCTCCTAACCAGAATCAGAATCTCATGCTCAGCAGAGGAGAAGCACAAAAGAACACAAAAAAAAACAACAATTAGAAGCTAATCCGTGGTGGTTCTGGAGGGGCTGCAATCTAAATTAAGTAAGAAGACAGCACCATTACTCCATTTAACAAAAGTGGGGCTGAAAACCAGAGAGATTAAGGGTTTTTACACACTAAGGCATTTCACAGTTTTGCTTTCTTCCCTGCTTCGTGTACCCTGTTTATTTAGATTTCAACTCATCAAAACAGGATTATCTCCCATTTGTGTTTATACCCTGTCCAACACAAAGCAGCCATCAATAAATAACTACACAAGAACTAGTTTTCAAGCAGCAATAGCTACAGGTGATTAATAACGACACGGCTCCAGGCATGGCTCTGGCAATACGGTGTTTTCTTTTCTGGGTTACAAAGATTAGCACTTGGAGTCATGATCCACTGATACTTGTGTAAACAACCTGCAGAGGAACACTGCAGCCCTGATCCTGGAGCTGGGAGGGCTCACAACCTGACAGGAGAGAAGAAAAAGGAATAGCTCAGAGGAAGTCTCTATCCAAGAGAACAATGTGTTCACCAGCCCTTGCTTCTAGACTTATTCCTCAGGGATATTAGAAAAGGAAGAGCAGAAGGGAAGCTAATACAGGGTTAATAAGTGCAAATTAGCAAAGAAACAGAGAAGACTGCTGATACCCCATTTTTACAACACACACTTATATTGTCATCATCAGGGGCTTTTAGTTCCTGTCTTTTACCAGGCTGTTACATTTATTACACATTACCTACACAAAGCACCAACATGTAGGCATTTAGTGCCATTTGACCTACCCTGATGTGTCTGGGGACATTTGCACAGGGCTGACAGATAAGCCCTGAGAGCTGCAGAAGACCCAGCCATTCTGGGGCAGCAGCTGTAAGCCAGCTCTTCCAGGTTTGACTGTCCTTACCCCCCAACAGATAAGTGACATTAAATGTCTGCACTTACAAAGCTGCATCACATCCCCACAGAGTACCTGGGCTTTGGCTGTGCAGCACATGCCAAGGTCTCAGGCACTCAGCTCCCAGAAAATCAAAAGGATGCTGCTGCCAGCATGGTCCATCCAGCCCTGCCCTGCCCACCCTGCAGGGTCCCCAGGACAGGAGCCTCTGCTGAGCAGGCAGCACATCAGGGCAGCACTCCTGACCACACAGTCCACACCACTGCCTCCACTGCCAGCCCTGCAACGATTCAAAAGACTTTGCTTCACTCAAAATGCACAAAAAGGACTCTCAGAATGAGGGGAATTCTTTCTGCAATGCTCTTGGAGTGCAAAGAAAGCTGTACAAAACAGATATTATTAATCAGATTTAAATGAGTTAAATTTAAATTAGTTCAGGGCACTCCTTTAAGTATCTGGATTGAAAACACTGTAGCATCATCCTTTCCCAAATTCCCAGTCTTTCCACACAGAAAGCTTCAAAATGAGTGAGTCACATACATACACACACACACACATATATATATAAGCATTGAAAATACAGACAAAGAGAATATATTAAAGAATGATATTTCTTATTTACAACCCAGAGCTCATTTACTTTGAAATCAGGACTTGGGGCAGATACTTCATCATGAGCACAGCCCTGAGGAATGCTGAAATCAGCCATCAATAACTCTTTTCACAAGACAAGCCTCCCGAGGGCAGAGGGATAATACCAAGCTGGGTGGTAGTTTTTAAGCAGCTGGACACAAATTGGGACTTGTCAGTTGTTGTTCCCAGGCACTGCATGTCAAATTGGAATAACCTGTTGTGCTCTTGCTAATTTTTTTCCATGACTGCAGAATGCAGAAGAGGCACCTGTTGACTCCTGAGTAAGTTTCCCTGTGATGAACAGCCCTTATCAATCACCACCCAACAAAAGATTTCAAAATAATAGTTTCTTCTCATCTTCCCCACAGTGAGAGACATTCAGTGCACACAGCAACCAAGCTGAAATCTGCTTTTTGGACTTCTGAGCTCTGCTGAGAAAGATTCTTCATCGAATGGTTTTAGATTCTTGTTGCCATTGCAGGAACCAAGCTCAGGAAGCTGCCTGGAAGCAGCACAGGAGCCACACTGCACAGGGCACTGACAGCAGAAGCATCCATGGCACATCTCAGCTGCCAGCAGCACTGGGCCCAAGTGGGGGCCCAGCATTTGAGCCAGGTCTATGGCAGCTCAGGACCTGGAGCACAGATGATGGGAAAGGAGATGGAATGGCAGTGGGAAGCTCAGAGAGCAGCAGAGTGTTCTGTGGGGAGTGCAGTGCTCCATACTGTGTGACAAGGCACTGCAGCCAACAGCTTAGCTCGTCTCCCCTGACTCAGGGATGCCTGTGACTTAAACATTTTGCAGCTAAAGGCTCCCAGGACACATGGGGACAAGAAGACAACTCGAGCTCCAGCACTGCCAACGTGCACCAACCTCAAGCCACCCAACACGCTGGCCAACATCCTCATTTTTAGTAACCTGTGCACTCAGCAACAACGCATCCACTAAAATACAGTGGAAACCAAGCCCAGCACCTTCCTCTGTTCAGTTCTTGGGGGTCTTTCATCTAGCAGCCAAGAATGGGATTTTCCTTCCCTCTTTGCAACTGAGATCTGCTTCCAACTCGTTCCTTCTCGCTCAACACCTCCAAGGCTCCTTCACTGAAAACAGGTTCAACATCATCATCTGCTTGAATCTCCCAGCTTGCTCTGAGGAGATCCAACATGGCCCAATAGACAACTACTAAGTTGATTTTCCTGTGTCCAGTGTCAGCAGCTCCTCACTGGTGTGCCAGATATTTGGCATGAGCACCTAAACAAATCCTACAGAACACAAATTTCCACAGTAACTAGTGAAGCTGCTTTAAACAATCATCTTTACAACAGAGAGGGGCTGTTGCAGCAGAAAACCTTTCCAGGCCTTGAGCCCCAAGGAAACTGAGGATGCTTTGTCAGTGCAATTTACTCCTTTGAGTGGTGGGTGCCCACTCCAGGCTTGGCTTGGTCCAGCTGCTATTTCCCTGCCTACTGCACCTCAGCTCTGCATCCAAGAGATGCAGGCACAGCCAACATACTCCAATATTTAAAACTGAATTTACTCTCCTTTGAAACCATAGCTGGAGAGACTCTTGGAAAACTCAAAGGAAGAGTTTTGCTGCAGGAACAACCCACAGATGGCAACTGCCCAGCAGGACAGGGAACATGGACAACCAGACACTGATGGATATGTGCTGATCAATCTCTTAGCATGAGCAAATACTTCTATTATTTGTGTAGGTGCAATCTATACTGCTTTGACCCTCTAAGTAAGCTCTGTTAGACAAACACTGAGCTGAAATGAGATTAGGCTAAACAGCCCCTTTGGGTTTAGCAAACAGGAGGCAAACAGCCACTCCCTTTCTTAATCCACCAAAATCCCACATATAAAATATAAGCTCCAATTAACAAAAAGTCAAAAAGACAAAATATTATTTGAAAGTTTAAAAAGGCCAAATCACCGAATGCAGCTTACAGTTTGAATACAATTGTTCTGGGTGGTCTGCAAAGCACTGAGCTGGCTGTGCAGAAAAGAGTATTTTAAGAACAAACCAGTGGGGTACCAAAGTGTAGAAAAGATGAATTCATGTTAGAAAAACACTTTGTGAAGTAATACACAGAATGCAAATGTTGAAAAAATAAATAATAGCTTCCCTTACCTATTTATTTTCATTTCTTATGCCAAGGTCATAACTCCTTTTTATGTATTTTGAGGATAAATATTAAGATTAATAGATCATCAACATTACGAAGGCTTAGTCTCTGGGACACAAGGTCATTGGGAAGCTGAGATCTGCAGTCACTGAACACAGTGGTAATAAAAGCAGAGAACTCAACAACTTACTTTCATTACAGACACAAACAAAATGGTTTTGCATCCCAAATGTGCAAAACAGCTTGATCTCTGCCCTAGAGACCCCAGAAGTTTTAAAGACTTTTGCCAAGGCTTTGTAGACTGGACTTTCTTTCTGCATTACTGAATGCATATGTAGACCAAGTTCATAAGGTCGAGTGAAAAACAACCAAGAAAAAAACCTGCCCGGAGGGATTTTTCTACATCCTTGTCATTGGAGCACAGTCATCGTAACTCTAGACAAGGCTTATTCTCCAAAAACTGCCCTACAAGCCTTTTCCTCTCGCTCATCAGAGCTGTGGCACAGCCCCCAGCAGTAGCAGTGGCTACTCCAGCCTGGAAATGCAGCTCACAAGGTTCACGTGGGTGTAAGGGCTGTACAAGTGGATACACAGAACACAGAAGGGTGACTTTCCATGGCAGAGGTGCTCCTCTGGTCTGTAGCTTTCAAAATGCTTTGCAAAGCAGGTGTGCATTGGCCCACCTATGCTGAGGGGAAATAAACACAGGGAAGGACAAGTCGGTGCAAGGTGACAAAACCCCCAAAATTTAGGAGCCTAGAGTCAGAGTATGTGTTGTTAAACACCACAGTGCTCTTCAGTAGACACAGAGTATAAATCCTAAGAAAATACAGATTTTTGACCAGAACTGGCATTAGATATACTGAGGCAGTAAATGAAAACATGAACTGTCATTTTCCCACTCTCACATCAAACCTCATCCGCTGCTCTTTAAAATTATGTCCACTTCCAACAGAGCCAGCATCAGCACTTGGGCAATGTCCCTCATGGCTACAGACCAAAGGAAACTCCTGGAGCAATCCTCCTCAGAGATGCACCTTGTCTGCCAAACTCCAGTTTACATCTACAATTGTCCACAGTCCCCTAAATACACTAATTGTGCCTGGAAGCAGTAACAGGTTCACAGAAAGGTAAGGTTGGAAGGGAGCACTGGAGGTCCTCAAGTCCCCCCCCAAACAGATCCCCCCAAAAAAAGGGAAGATTTTTCCTTCAGGTCAGCAGAACAAAGCCTTGGACACGCCACAAGTCATCCAGTTCAAAATGAGACACTGGCAGAGAGGCTGCAGATGTGATTAAGTCAGAAAATTGGGCTCCCTTTGAACGTCAAGTTCCCAAGAGCTGAGAGGAAGAGGCAGGCATGATGGTCTCCAGTTAGTTTCTGACATCTGAATATCCTGACTAAGGACTACTTTCCCAAAACTCATGCAGCTGAATAACCTCTTATTAGAGCTGGCATCAATAACAACATCTCTGAGTCCCTCCATAACCAAGAAAATAATCATTGACAAACCACTCAGCAATTACAACCACCAAGTGTTATGTATACAGGAGACACTAAGGACTGAGGAGCCAGGGATGAGTCAGTTTGGGTGGATGGAAGAGGAGGGAAAGAGGCAAAACTGTGCAATGTCTTCTTGAATTAACTTTGTTTTCAGACCAACAGGTGAATATTTTAACATCACATCCATCTAGAAACTGCCACATAAGAGGCACTGACTGCAATGTCACCTCATCATGATAATGACAAAGGGGTGATTGAATATTAACCATGCCAACCACCATGGCTTCTCCAAACACAAACACACCTAAAATCTAAGCCTACAGCCAGTCCCTCAATTTCTTTCAATAGAGGTCAGTGAAAAAATAGGGATAGAGGCTACCTGGGGTCTAATAGGAAAACAAACAAAACAAAAACCCCAAATCCTGCTGTTAGAACTCTGTCCCAAAATGAAGCAATACATGAAGCAGCCTTCTTCTCAAAAAGGCCTTTATAAGTACAGAGTAGATTTCAGCTTCCCACACCAATGGAAGAAAGAAAAAAGTGAGGACTGAACCACTCAGACTGTGCCAAGATGAGTCAGAACAGCAAAACAAACAATTGATTCCTTGAGGGCTGCACAATGCAGCACCCAGCACCCCAGGTTAAGTAATTAGTAGATCAGGAAACTCATCATTTTGGGGCACAGCGTACATAAATTGAACTATTGTAGACTAGAAATAAATTACCTCAAGAATGGCAAAGCTGCCACTCTAACATTTGGATACCTTCTCTTCTGTTTGAAAACACAGGATATACAAGGCAAGTACACTCTTTTCAGTCATGGAAAGTTTGTTTTGGAACTGCAGAATCTCTTTCCTACTTCTTCACAAATGACACAAGTTCACCTTCAGCAGCACCTCAGCATCTGCTGGAAGTTCTGCCAGCAGAATAGTGAGAAGTGTTCAGCACTTGTTTTTATCTTGATGATGACTCTAAGGGGGGCACAACTGTCACATCCATAAACCTGTCATACATCGTGCCCATGACTCATCAGCCACACACCCAGGGTGGTGAGAGTTCATCAGGCAGCAAAAGTAAAATGCTTTGTTAAAAACCCAAAAACCCCTCCATGATTTTACATCAAACTTTTCAGGAAGCAGAGCTGATGGCCCAGGTCACAGAGCAGCTACAGTGAACTGACTTGTGTGAGCACCATGAGCAGCCAGGGCATCTATCCTCACACAAGGAATTTTACCTCTGTGAGTATCCTGTGAGCTGGTCCATCATGACCAGCCAAGGTGTTTGCCCGTATTGAAGCCAAAAGGATAGCAGGATTCTCAAGCTGATATTATTAAAAGCATATACATTATTAATATAACTAAATAACTATGCAGCTGTATTTAAATATAGAAACTATAAATAAATAAGACATATGTAAATCTATACAGCCACACATACCACACAGCAGCCCAGCTAACACACAAGCACCTCTTTCATTTCTACAATCACAAGATAAATAAACAGCTTTGCACAGCTCGGTACAGGGCGTGGCTCATCCACTACCAAAATCTGCTGTTCCTGCCCCTAACACCAGGCTGCGCATTTTCCACAAGGGAATGTGTGAAAAGACAAAAAAAATGAGGTTAATGCTAAGAACAACATGCTGAGGAAGTTGATAAATTTTAAATGGGAGGGCAGACCAATAACCCCACGAGCTGTAGCAACTGCACTCAGTTTTTTAACAACCAGATCTAAGTCTGGCCTGGGAAAGTTCAGCCAGCACATGCAAAGACAGACAGCAAACAAGTGTCACTGCACTTATGCATATCTTTGGTCAAATAAAGTGGGGGGGAAAAAAGCTTCTGCCTTGGTCCTTCAGACATCAGAAGGTAATTTTTAACTGAAGCAGAACATACACACCAGAGATACAAGACATCCAAACTTATGGGTATCCTATAGCCATAAGCCAGCTAGAAATTGTTAAAGCAGATTTGCTGGAAGGCAGAGGGATTTACAACGCTCTTTGGAGAGCACTTTTTTGGAAATGGGAAGGTCACAGTTCAGTGTACTCAATGACAGACTGGAAGTGACCACTGAAGTTGCTGAACGTCCAGTTGAGGATACAATTAAACTATTCCCATAACTTTGCCCAGATCAGGGTTGGCAAGACAACAATAACAAACATGAGCAGAGCAAACAGCCCATGGGAATGAAGGACACTGGCCAGCACAGGACACCTTCAGAGTGTGCCACTGGCAGGTGTGGGGCTTCCCTTTGACTGAAGGAAAACCATGCTGCACTGGCAGCAAGCCACGAGAAGCAGCAGCCAGAGGCTGCACTACCTATTGCAGGATGCACTGCAGACGAGAGAGGTGGTGATGCTCATCTCTCCACATTGCTTTGGCGCCAACCAGCCTGACCCAAGCCCTGCAGGATGGAGCATTTCTTCCCAGGCCCACCAGAAGGAGTTACAGCTTCCTGAGTGACCACCAGCGCAGCCAGCATCGGGACAACACACATTGGCAGTCTCTAAACACAGGCAGTGTCACAGGAATGCTACTAAAAACTGAGGCGGGTGAAAGATGCACTCAGCAAAAGAGCTTGCCCACTCAGGGGGATTTATTACTTTTAATGAGGCATTACCCTTTCCCTCCACCTCCTATTCAGAAAGGGAGACTCTCCAAAGAGCCCAGCGAGACTAGAAAGAAATAGGAGCTCCAACAAACATGGAGAGGTAGAGGGCTCTAGCAAGAGAGCAGGATCTAGAGTGACCCATTCCATACAGACAGTGAACCAGGATGGGCAGCACAGGCTGCAGCCACAGGCAAGGAGAGCTGAGTCATACACGAGCTGTACCTTAGAAGTTTTCACTTTACTCAGCTTTTCCCATTTGTTTCAATTTGGTTGAACAACAAAACAAAAGACACAACAAAACAAACAACACAACAAAAACTCACAAGGATTCAATTATTCCAGGATTTCCAGAATCTTCCAGATCCCAAACCACCACAGCTCATTTAGGCCACTCCCATCCAGGTACATGGTACACTAGAAGTTAAATTTATTTAAAAGTCAACAAGTTTTGGGGGAGGGGGAGTGTGTTTGCTTGAAGACAACAGAGGCACCAAAGGCTAAACCTGAAAGGTTTGGGCTCTCTCAGGGCAGGGTCTGAGTCCCTGTCTGTGCTCTCAGCAGTATGCCTGGGGCTGCAACACAACTCCAACCTCACCCTTGGAAAGAGCTCATTCTTTGAAAGCAGGTTTTCTCTCATTTCACTGAAGCACTTATATTTATCAGGTATCATTATATTTACCAACTAAATTAGGATTTCTCTTACTTTTCTTGGCCCTCTCCAAATACCAGCTGCATACCTCTCATCCTGAGTGAATGCAGAGAGCCCTTTACCAGAGGGCTTCAGGCTGAAGGAGAAAACTTTCTTGTGAACTCAAATCTACCACTACAGCCCAGTCTGGTCACTGTGAATTCTTCCACACCAGAATTCAAATACAAATTCAAGCCAGATGTACAGCTGAGGTTACAAAACACTGATGGTGGAATAAGAGACCTCCATCAAGAAGGGCACCAGCATTGCCCTAAATTCTCCCACTCATCCCAATTAGTACAACAAATTCTTCAGAAAATCAAGACTTCCATTCCTCAAAATTCACAAATTCCCCAGAGAAGATTTTCTAAGAAATCACATACTTACATATTTTGTTGAGTCATGGCACAACAGCCCCTGGGGCTCAGAGACACAATTACAGAGCAGGTTTCAGAACAACCTGACCTTCCTCTCACCCAAACCTCCCCACAACAGCTGGGTCTCTGCAAGTCATTTTGAAGCACAAGTATTTCCACCTTTACTTAATCAGGCTCATTAAGAGAACTGAGAACAAATTAATTCAATAAGACTGAGTTCTGTTGGAACATCTTAGTCCCTGAGAATTGTCCGTTTCATAAAATGATGGACCATTTGCATCATAAAAGCCAACTACACTAGGAAGTTGTGGGATGCTTAAATTAATTTTTTTTTATGCTGGCTACAGTATGAGAGGAAGAGGAAGTTGCACACATCAGTATTTACATTTTTTTTTTACTTTTCTCCCCGCAGCCAAGGCAACACGCTGCAGTTTGTAACTCACAAGATGCTGTCCCTCACTTCCATAATGCTGGCACAATTAGGACATATTTTCCTGTGTTATTGTATCCTAACCAGCTGATTTTCACCCTCCCTCTTCTTCCTTTTCTACAACTAAATCTGGAGTTACAGAAAGGGCTTTTCCTATAATTTCAAGAAGACTTTTCCAAGGCAGTTAGCATTTGCTTTTCCATCTGGATAGCACTATCTGCTTGGTCTCCATGAATTCCACACAGCTTTAACAATTGCTCTTTCCAGTGAGCTTTCAGAGCTGAAAGGTGACAGTATTCCATGTTACAAAGTGCTTTTGGAAGTGCTCAAGGCCAGGTTGGATGGAGCTCTGAGCAACATGGTCTAATGGAAGGTGTCCCTGCCCCCGGCAGGGAGGCAGAACTACATGATCTTTAGGGACCCTTCCAATCCAGACTATTTTGTGATTCTATAAATGGTTCTGTGTTCTGAAAAGCTTTGGTAACATGCATTTTAAGAAATAAATCTGTAAATCTCATCTAAACTGCCCATCTCTACAGCTATTAACAGCGAAACCATTTCTTAATTATCACATTTTATTTGTTCCTACCAACATAACAGCATCTATTCTTTATTAAACTAGAAGGAACTGCTCCCCAGATCAGAATTTTAGTACCCACTAACACACTTATATACCATTGCACATTCATTATAGATACCACTGTCAATGGTACTCCAGTTGCCTCTTTGAGAGCTGGTATTTACCAGTGTTTTGAAAAAACTCCTTTCCAAATCTCTCACCATTATTCTTGCAACTATAGGTTGTACTCACCAGTCAGGCTGAATTTCCATAATTGCTTTAAGAATAAGGGTTTCTTCCACCAAGTCCTACTAACTGCCCAGGTGCTGAACTTTTGGGACATACTTGTTTTAGTCATAAGAACCCAATTCACACTTGTCCCTCACTGTGTGCTCATATCTAATGTAGCATGGGAAATCAGAGAGAAACTTTTTAATTAGCTGCTGTTACCTTCTTCTGTAGAGATGGAGATTTCAGGTGAATCGTCCCTTTCACCTTTTGTGATTGTTCATTTGTGGAAATCAAAGAGTTGCATTATTGCAATATTCACTGGGCTTTGTTCAGTCATAATTAAACATCTACTGCAAATGAAACAACCCTTAAATGACAGACTTACATTTTGGCTTGCCTCATATTTGCAGATGGAGATAGAACCCCTAAAAAGAGACGTTTATTACTTGCTTTGCAATGCTCTTGTAGGGAACAGTTTACTCACAACTTTTGTGCTATGAATTCTAAATTCTATCTTGAATTTTATTTTAAGATGCAGGTTACTATAAGAAATATTTGGAGTAAACAGGAGAGGTCATGACTTGGCGTTTACATTGACCAAAGCTGGGCACCATTTCCCAAGGAGTCAGCTTTTCCAAGTTTCTGGGCTTCTCCTTCCTCACCATCATTTCCCCACTCTCCCTATCCACACATGCCCAAATGCTGAAAAGCAAAACTGAAGTAAAATATTGAGGTTCAGCTCTAGAAAGCTCAACACAGCTCACTGCACGAGGCTCTGCCTCCCCCTGTTCTGTGGATATCATTTGATAAATCCTGGGATTTCAAGTGCATGTGAAGAAACAGCCCCACAGAACACAACTTAGGCTGTGGTTTCACAGGCATTTCAAGTCAATATAAAGTTGCCCTGATGGTGAAAGCAGAGCTCTGAGCCTCACGTAACTCACACACTCCTGCCCTCCATCCTGCTTTTGTTGCACAGCCATAAGGCGATGGGATGAGTCCAGATCAGAGCACTAATCTGGCAGAAAACAAATTCCTGTCTTTTCTGGGTTAGTGCTCATTTGGATTGGCAAATCACTGCATTCCTCATCTAATCTGACCTTTAGAAAAAGTATTTGTTAACTTTGAATTCATCTCCTGAGATTTATACTGTGCTGGTCAGCACTCTCAGCACAGCAGCAGAGCCAGCACTCTGGCTGGAACCCTCCCTGTCCGCGCTGCTGGGCCACTTCTGCCACAGAGCCAAGTGGCACCCAGCACAAGGAACAATTTGCCCTCATCCAGGTGCAGGCACAGGACAGGCACTAACCCAGGGCTCTGCTGCCCAAGAAGGAGATATCTGGGCATTTCCTTTGGCAGGGGAATGCCCACCCTTCCCACCACGCTGCTGGGCAGCAGCAAGGCATCAGCCCAGCTCATGGACACTCCCAGGGCAGGCAGCTGGAAGGGCAAGAGTTCTCTTCTTCCTTCCCCATGCTCCCTCAGCCATGGGAAGAGTAAACCACTGCCCAAAGGCATCAGCAGGAGTACAGACCCTACCAAGAAGAGGAAGCCCAATTTCAGATTTGATGGTATTTAGGAGGTTCAGCACTGCACCTGCATGCCCCAGCCAGCCAGAGCTCTGAGATCACTGCAGGGGCCAGAGGCACCTGCCATCCCCACCAGCAAAGCCACAATTTTAAAGCAATGAAAAGTTAAGGTGAAAAATGTTCATCCACAGAAGACTCAGAAGGTTCACATATATAAGTGAGCACAAGAAAGCCTAAATAATGACAAAAGCCAGTTGTTTGTGCTCCCCTACAACGAGGAAATGGTTTTCACAATGCTATTCAGCTCCCTCTGCATACAGTTCAGGGAATCCTGTCCTAACATTTAGGTGCAGTTGAAGGCTAATCAAGATCTCATAAGTTACCAGGCCTCTTACTGTTATTGAATTTCCTTCCATTTCTTATCTTGAGCAGCTATTACGATTCCAGGTATTCAAGTGAACGTCATTCAGAAAAGATAAAGTAATAATCCATTGATACAGGACCCTTGTATTTAGATTTCAGCATACCCAGCTCCCTGTTTATGTTATTAACCATGGTAGAAAAAAGGGGGTTTGAATTACCCTGTATTTCCTTCTCAGATGGTGTACAGAATAGAAATTACTCAGCAGATGTCATCTATCCCTCTTCAGCAACAGAGAGGAGATTTGTCAGGGTAATTTTCCCTGGTTTCCTGAGGAATGCAAATTTTGCAGGGTTCACCCCAAGATGCCTCCATTAACACATCCATTATAGCCCTTTGAAAGGAGAGATGAAATGACTCATATAAGTTCGACTAAGCTTTGAAACAAAAAAATTCTTTTTAGAGACAAGGCCCTCTAGACCTTAAGGGAGGAATCTCATTCCCCCACCCTCCTCTCCAATATTAAATTAATTTTAAGAAAGGAATTAGACCTATAAACCAGTGCTCTGTAGTACATATGCTGCAAAACTCACACAACCTGCTAAATCTATATCAGCTGATAGTGTTTCCTTTAACACTGAGAACTTCTCAGAAGATGCTGTGTTTTGCCATAGAACCATTACTTGATTTCCAGTAAACCAAACTATTCAGGGATACAGTCACATTAATCATTAATTAAACTCTGTGTTGCAATGAGCCTTCCCTTAAATGCTGGTGTGTGTTCAAATGGCACAAGAAGTACTCAAGGTTCCTGTGAGTGATTTATAATCACCAATATAAAAAAGCAGTTCTAACACGGGCACGCTGAGAATTTCCCAAAGAACTGGGAGGAAACAATGTTTCTTCAAACAAAACAACAAATCTACACAGGAGGAGGGATAAACCAATCCAGCAGCTTGGTGGGGAGACACCTTGTCCTCCATCCCATCACTCCTGCCTCTGTCCAGGTGTGGGGCTCTTCCTCCTCCTCCCCCTCCTCCTCCTCCCTTGCACCAGCTCTGAAAATCATCAGACTCCGGACTGACCCACTTCAACTCCACTCCAGGAGAAAACAGCAGGTTTTTTTCTCCCTGGTTAATAAAAAGCATCGACACCCAGGCAAATGGGGCAAACAGGAGAGGTGGCTGGGGGCAAGGGGACCTTCTGGTGGCAGTGGTGTGAGCAGGGTGCCAGGATGCTCTCCCAGAGCAGCCTGAGCTGGCTCAGGGAATGGGTCAGAAAGGGCCAGGGAGGAGCAGAGTGGAGAAACTGCTACATAACCTTGAGTAAGCAACTTTCATCCCAGTCCTTCAGTTACTTCTTCAGCAGACAAGCACTCAGGTCCCTGGCTGTGGTCATTCAGGATATTCCTGCCCCTCCCTGGACTGGTACCAACCTGCTGCACACTTGGAAAAAGGAAGAGGTAACTGTATTTCAGATGCAATAAAGAGAGAAGCGCACTATCTTCACCTTAAAACTCTGAGGATCTGAGTTTAAGCTGAAGGGTCAGAAAATTAAGTTTCAGTTTCTAGAGTTAATGTGCTGCCGAGGTCTGTAGGCTCAGCAGGCAAATCCTGAAATGTCCTATCTTATTAATGACACAGCACCACTGCCTGAAGCTCCTTCAAATAATATTCACACTCAAGCCCAGCAAGAAGAGTTGGACAAAACTGTTAAAAGTATAGAGTGGAAGTCCTTTAGCTTTAATGCTATAGTAGCAAAAGGAAAAAAATAAAAGCACATTTTGGTCATAAATATAACTAAAGTCTCAGGCCTTCTTTGAAAATGACGTTGTCAAATGCACCCTTTCTTTGAAAAAATCAAAACTGCACACCTAATGATGGGATGGGGTAGGGGCAGTAAATGGAAGGAGGGCAGTAGCTTCTTTTTCAAAGGAATGTGGAGTTGCACTGGACATTTAAATGATGTTCTGGAAAAGGGCTCCCCTCCCACCTGTGTATTTAACCCCTGGTTTGCTGCCTTCTGCATTCAGCAGTAGAGCAGAGAGCAGCCAGCAGCCTATCAGCTCCTCCCGTGGCCACCTGCCCTTGTGGACGAGTGACACAGTGACACAGCCCATTCTGCAGCCCAGGCTCTGCAGCTGAAACGAAGGGAACCCTGGGCATACAGTGGAATTAGCTCATGCTTCAGCCAGGATGCAGCTGGTGAGGAGCAGCATTCCCTTGCTCCATGGCACACTGCTGGGAGCGTGTTTGGTGGTGTGCAATCCCTCCACTCAGCACGAGTCACAGCACACCACTACATCTGACACAGGTGACCTGAGAAAAGCCAAACAAACAGAAAGGCCTCAAGAAGCTGAGAGGATTAGGGAATAAAAATCAAAACTACTAATTCAATACATTTGAAAATCCCCTCATGATCATACCAAACCATTTTAAATCAATCCCTATTTCGAGACCTTTACCATTGCATCCATTTCTACCAGTTTAAGACTCTGACACAATTCCTTTCAGACTATAAAATAAAACATGCATGCAAGCCTCAGTCCTAACCAATGGTTAGTAAAGGCCCCACTTTCCAGACTTTTAAAGTAATTTTAAGTGTTCCAGCGATTAAGATATATATCACAACTCTGATAGGCAATGGCAGAAACCTTAGAGTTCCTTCTTAACACAAAGCTCTTGAAAAAAAAACCATTTTATTTTTACACAGTATTTATCGATTTATTGCAATGTATCAGAAAGTTCTGAATGGCCTGACCAGCTTTACACACTTTGCTGAATTTTGAAATGAAAGCAAGAGAACATTTGCTTAAGTCAACAACGTAAGTCACCAGTTTAAAGGTTAACACTTGATTGTGCAGCACAAGAAACAGACGCTTTATCTTCCCAGTTCAAGGACTCCTGGATTTCTGAGCAGTGGAACTGCAAGGGGCCAGGCTGCAGCACCCTCTGGGACACACGCAGAGCAGGGTGCAGCACAGAGTGTCACTTGGGCACAGAGCAGCTCGGGCCCAGCTGTCCCCACACGCTGGCATGCCAGCAGCCAGCTGGGAGACACCGCTGGGCCATCACCCCTCCTGTCCTGGCAGCAGCTCTTTAACACACAGAACACTGGCACTGACACCAGCACGGCTGTGATTCATGTGGGGCAGCTGCTCTAAAGCTTCCAGAGCTCCTCTTCCAGCCAGGAGACACCAAAGCCAAGACCAGCACCCTCACCAAGGTCCCGTTCAACCAACAGAAAACCACAGGGAAGATGGAAGTACTGCACTGTTGCGAGTACAGCTGTCCCAGATAAGGGAAATATAGAAAATAAATAAGGTCCTTATCTACCGTGGCAAGGAAAAGGCAGGTTCAGGGGAATGGGTGGGTGAGTGAGAGAAGCAAAAACTGTACCTAGAGAAGAAAGAAAATCTGAAATTAAATGAGGCATGCACTCCTTATATATGCAGTTTTAGTGTGAAAATTAATCTCAAAATCCCAAAAGTGAGTTAAGACATCAGTTTAGACACCGGTCAAACCAACAGCCACTCTCTGTTCCTCCAAAACACTGGCACGGGCCTGCTCCTTGCAGCCAAAGCATCTGTACCAGGGATGCCTGGGGAAGGACCCATCAGAGCTCAGTGCCACTGTGCAGACAGCAACAAAAAGAAGTTTCATCAGAAATCAGTCTGGGAATCAAAGGGAGCAATTCTGAGCCAAAATGTCAGACTAGATCCATTAAAAAAAGGTGATTGCTGTAGCTGGGCTGTGTTGTCATACATTGCTTACGTTTGTTTTAATTTTAAACTAAGTGTCAGTCCAAGGTTTGTTACACAAACATATGGCACTGGTATTACATTCTATCTTGTATTTATAGAAAGTGCTGTGGTGGCCCAGGCAGCGCAGAAATGCCATAATGTTAACAACATTTATTATTAGTATGACAAAAGAACAAAAATAAGCTGGTAGAAATGGTGACTTAAAAGTTTAAGGGACTGATTGGAACAGAGTGCCAAACTGTGGAGATATTAGCTAAAATTCTTCCAGTATTAATACTCACACAGGCCCCAGGCTGCCAAGTATTTAGTTATATAAATACAGCCTCGAAAAGGTAATTTGTTTAAAACCCAAGCCCTGAAAACTGATTAGCACATTTAATGCTAGCCCGATTAACACAGATATGCCCTCAGCTGGGTGATGGGAGCATTGAGGCAGAAGTCCGCATTCCTGCGAGTGAAGAGGAACAAAGCTTTTGGGACAAAGGGTAAACCTTAATTATGGCTTTTTATTACCCAAACTGCCATTTCCTCCTTACCCCAAACAAGGCAGGAAGGCTAATGGCACATTCACATAGCCCCGTAAGTGATGTGATTGATAAATGCCACTGCTAGATTTTTCCACTCCAGCTGTTACACTAGAAGCAGCAGAGGTTTGATTCTCCATCCTCTTAGAAATACTAATTTAAAAAAAACGGAGAAAAAAAAAAAAGGAAAAAGGAAAAAGAAAAAAGGAAAGCAAAGCAGGATACAGTACACTGCTGACATTCCCGAACCTTCTGGAAGCGTTTATTAACTTTGGCCAGGGACCAGCGAGGGCTGCAGGAGCGGCCTGGAGAGGCAGTGCAAACTGGTTAATCTGTAGCTAGACATATCTGTGATTGGGGGTGGTGGTGTTCAGCAAGAAACACTCCTGCCTGGCAGCCAGGGCTTCAGCACTTGGAAGGGTTACTGGGGTTGTTGATTTTTTTTTTTTTTTTCCAAAAAATTTTATTGGGAGAACTACAAAACATTTACAGTACAAAGTTTACAGTCTCACATAATCTGTAGTGAACTGACTCCCGAAAAATATATTACAACTCAAGTTGACTTATCCTTTAGTTACATTCAAAACATACTTCTGTTAAAGTAGTCCAAAAGAGTACATAGTGCTCAATCTGTACCTATGTACAAACAAAACTAAGCTACTGCTCATTCATCCACCGTCCAGGAAACTTTTGGAAAACTCCCAACTTTCTACATAAGGAAAAAAAAAATTACAGGTTTTGGAATTCAATAAACAAGATATGTTCCTGTATTATAGAAAGTTTCAGATCCAAAGATGGCCTCTGTTCTTATAAAATAGAGTGGCGAAATTTTGCTGTACTTAAAACCCATCCCTACATTCAAATTATCTCAAGCATTAGGAAAAATACTTATTTGGTTGAGAGATATTTAAGGCAAGCGTGGACCCTCAAGAAGGCACTGTGAGACATAATACTGGGACCCCCAATTATTGCTACATACTTTGAGACTATATCACAGTGTGATTCGTGGAGTTAGGCAACAAAAATACTTTTTGGTTATTTTTAACAAGTCTGAATTAGATTTGCCACTTTGAAGTCTGATTGCTAAGTCAGTCTTTTTTTTCTTTTTTTTTTCTTTTCTCTCGTTTTTCAACTCGGACGGGCTACAACCATTTACATTCTAAAAAAAACCCATAGAAATTCCGCAAACTACTTCCACAGCATCGAGACCGATTTCTATAAAGAAACCATGCAATCTTTCAGATTTACGTAAACAAAGAAAGAAATTAATGAAATAAATATTACATACCATCTCTTAAATTAAGAATTTTACTCATTTACAATAAAATAACCAAGTGAAAGTTACAAAAAGGCATATATTACTGTGAAAAGAACACACTCCACATTTTGCCGATTAATAATGAAAATCATAATTTAACATAATAAAAGAATATATATCTATTGCTTTTCATCATACCCGATAAATACAGTATGAACAAATTACCAATGTATACTTTTCACAAGATAATAAATAAGTTAAATAGTTTCATATTGAGTTGTGTGCAGTGCCTCATACATGCAATCAACTCAAACAGCTAAAAAAAATTTTTAAAAATCAGCAGTTATTCTCCAACAATTACAAACTAAACTCAGTTGAGTGCTTCCAAATAAAGCAACAACAAAAAATTGTTCTAAAAGCCAAACATCCACTAAGTGGTGGCAATGGAACCAATATTAAACTTTGGAATGAAGGTTTTAGCATTTGTTATAATAATAATATATAGATATATATAAAAAAAGAAGGTTGTTATCAAGGCATATTCTTGGCAGGATGTTGGATTTTTCTTTTTGTTTTTTTTTCCTAAAAAAAAAAGCTTATATGTTTAGTATGTTCTGTGTTTTTATTTGAACTGGATTGAAAGACAAACTAGTTTGTAACTTTTTTTCTGTGTGTCTGCAGGATTGGAGGAGCTGGGCTGGCGAACCGGCGCTCCCCGGATTGTTTGTTGCTTTCTGGTGCTGTCTTTTCTAATGCTGTTTTGTTTTTGTTTTGTTTTTTTTTTCGAACACAGATGGAATGGCTGCTGCTGGTGCGTATCATAACTTGTCTCCAAAGAACGACAACAACAAAAAAACCCCGAAACAAAAATCCCCTTCTTCCAAGGTCTCTCTATAAAAATAGGTTTGTTCAGTTCGTGTCATTTGCCCTTTTGCAAAATGCTTTGTTTCTCGTTTTGTTCAGCTCTCGGTGTATAGATAGATACATATATAAAATAAAACCAACCAAAAATAGAGAGGAAGGAGAGGTTTCGCTTTCTTCGTTCGGTAACTTACTTGCAGGGCCGCCGCGGGGCCCCCCCGGCCGCTGCCCCGTCCCCGCTCAGTCGTCGGAGATGGAGAGGCGGCTGAAGATGGGCAGGCGGCGGCCCGAGTCCAGGCTGGGCGACTCGGAGCCGCTGAGGGAGCCGGAGCTGAGGGAGCCGCTCAGGTAACTCTCCCGGTCGGAGAGCGAGTCCGGCGGGCTGGGCGGCGCGTCGAAGACGGGCGACTCGGAGAGGCGGCGGAGGGGCTGGAAGCTGAAGGGCGGCGAGGCGGGGGGCGGCGGGCAGGCCCCGCCGGGCGGCGGCGGCTGCTGCTGGCAGCGGTAATAGGCGGCGGCGGCCGCGGCCGCGGCGGCGGCAGCGGCGAAGTTCTGGGTGTGCAGGGCGAGGGGGGCGATGAGGCTGCCCAGCTCCTGCCCTGAGAAGGCGAAAGCGTTGTTGGCGCAGGGCGGCGAGAGCAGCTCCTCGCAGTAGGAGGCGGAGGCGGGCGGCGGCGGCGTGCGCGAACCGCCGGGGCTCTCCAGCAGGGCGGCGTCCAGGCGGCCACCGGGCGGCGGCGGCGGCGGGGCGGTGCCGTGGGGGTGCGGGGGGTGATGGTGGTGGTGGTGGGCGGAGAAGCCGGAGAAGCTCAGGCTGTGGTGCAGCTTGGGCCGCTCGCCGCCGCCGCCGCGCGGGTGCCCGAAGCCGCCGCCGCCCAGCGGGTGCTCGCGGGGGGCGAAGGCGCGGAGGTCGCCGGTGCTGCCGGCGGGGTGCGGGGCCGCGTGGTGCGGGTGGTGGTGCGGCCCGGCCGCGGCGGCGGGCGGGGGGGCGGCCGTGCCCCCGCCGGGCGCCGGGCGGCGCTCGTCGGCGTTGTGGATGAAGTGGCAGCGCGGGCCGTAGGGGCAGAAGCCGATGGTGTGGAAGGTGCGGCAGAGCTCGGTCTTGTACTTGGGGTGGCGGGTGAGGCTGCGCAGCTCGTGGAAGCCGTGAGCGAACTGGCACTTCTCGCCGTACTTGCAGGCGCCGCTTTCCTCGAAGGGGCGGCACAGCTCCGTCTTGTAGCGCGTCGAGTTGATGGGGGCCCCGCCGCCGCCGCCGCCGGAGCCGCTCCCCTTGCCGGCCGCCTGCTGCTGCTGCTGAAGCTGCTGCATGAGGTGCTGGCTGCGCTCGCCGTTCTCGCTGAAGGAGCGGTCCCGGAACTTGTTCTCCTTGTTGAGCAGGGCCGTGGGGCTGCTGCTGCCGCCGCCTCCGCCGGAGCCCGTCTCCTTCAGATTGCCGAACGAGGAGGAGGAGGACGACGACGAGGAGGAGGAGGATGTGGAAGAAGAGCTGGAGCCGGTAGGGCTGGGGAACTTGGAGCCGCCGGCCAGCGCCGTCAGGTTGCTGGTCGAGTGCCGCCGCAGGAAGCCCGGCGCGAAGCTGGAGCTGGGAGGGGTCACCGGGGTCCCCACGGCTTTCTTGTCCAGCATGCTGCTGAGGTTGGTCAGGGATTTCTCCGTCTGCCGGGGCGGGGAGAGGGGAGGGGGTGGGGGAGACAGCGGGAGAGAGAGAGGGTGTTGCGGGTGACCGCCTGCCCACGGCCACGGCTCCCCAGCGCCGCGGGAGTCGAGGCGGAGGTCGCGCCGCCCGGCCGCCCCGCAAAGCAGGTCTGCCGGTAGCGCCGGCGGGGCAGCGCAGCGCCGGGGAGAAGTCCCCGCGCCAGCTCTGCCGCATTTGCAACTTTTTTCAAAAGTTCCTCCTAGCAGCGCAACATGCGGGCAGGGGCTGCAGGGCGGCCCGGCTCCCCCGCGGCTGCAGGACCAGCCCGCCCCGAGCGCGGCCGCCGGGAGGCCGTGGGGCGGCATTCCGGGGCTCGCAGCCTTGCGTCAGCCGCTGTCCCCGGCCGGCTGTCAGACCCTGACCCGCCCGCAGAGCCCGGCCCGGCACGGGCCTCCCGCCCCGCCGCGCTGCCCCGGTAGCCCGGAGCGCCGCTCCGCACATGGCGGCAGCGGCAGACCGCGTCCCGCCCAGCCAAACGCGCTCTTCTTCCCTACCTTGCACAAGAAGTCAATGTCGTAGAAGGCAGATAAAAGTGTCGTCGACATTTCTAGATCCTGTAATGGTCGGATATACAGGAAGGACCGAAAGATCCCGCTCTCCTCGGAGGGTTTGGAAAAGCCACGACTAAATAGGAGAGGGCCGTCTGCTTGAGATCCGAAACGGTCCCGACTCCTTCCCGGCGGGACGGCGGGTGCCGGGCCGAGGCGGCGACGGCGGCTGCACAGCAGCGGGCGAACTGCGGGAACTCGGCGGCTCCCCGCGCCGCTCCCATATAAACGCGGCCGCCGCTGGTCTCGGGGGCGGTGCCGCGCTCCGCCCGCCCCGCTCCAGCCCGCCGGGCCCGCCCCGCTCCACCCGCCGGCCGGGCAGCCCCGAGTCTCGCAGAGGGCGCTGGCAGCGGCGGCGGGGCAGGTTCGTGGGGAGCGCCTGTGCTGCAGTGCGCCCGCTGCGAGGGCGGGACGAGGCGGGGGGAGCGGGGAACCAGCCGAGGCTGCGCTCACGGCGCCCTACGGGCTCGGCCCCTCGGAGCGCCCCTCTTCTCCCCGACGCCCCCGCACGGCGGCCGCGTCCCCGTCCCCGGCCGGGTGGCGGCTCCGCCGAGGGCAGGACGCGCGGGGCCGCGGGAGAGGCGCGGCAGCGCCGGGGACCCTTCTTCCCCGCGCCCCGCCGAAAATAAACTTTTGCCACGTAATTGCTTGAAACAAAGGTCGGGACCGCGCTGCCCCGGTGCGGCTGGCGGGACGGGGCCGGGCACGGGTTGCGCGCCCCACCGCCTCTTCCCTCTTTTCTGGGACCTCGGGTTTGGCGCTTACTTTCTAAAGTTTGGAAGAGGTTGGCGGCCAGGCGCAGAGGCATTATCCTCGCAGCGGCCTGACTGATAAACTACCCGCACCTAACCCTGTCTGCATCTCCTTCCCGCGCCCCGCACCCCTCCCACGTCTCTCTTCCACGTTCGGCCCCTTCCTTCCTCATCCCCGCCAAGGTCCTGTGAGACCCATCCGAGTGCCCCGGCCGCCGCCCCAGGTGCCCCCCCGCACCGCCGGTCCCCGCGGCGAGGCGCCCTCCCGGGACCCAGCCGGCCAAGGCGGGCCGGGAGCCGCCGTGCCAAACACGCCGCCCCCCCGCGCCGATAAGGCCGCGCAAACACGACGTGGGAACGGCGGCGGCGGCTCCCTTGCACCCCCGTCCCCTCCCGCGTTTGCTCGGCCCCGGGACAAATGGGAAGGAGAACAGAGGCGGACGGACGTGTAAAGTTTTATGGCTGCTAAAGCCAGCAGAGGCGTTTGATCCTCTCTAGCTTCCGAGCCGGGATGGCAGTCCCGCGCACTCCAAGGGAGCAAACCCGACACGTCAGCAGGAGCGCGGCGCTGTGCAAACACATTTGCAGAGGAAAGGAGCCTCGGGCTGGGGGCGGGGGTGTCACCGGAGCCCCTCGCCACGGGTTTCGCACTCGCCCCCCGCTGCCCGGCGGCTCACGCTCTCCTCTGCTTCCTCCCCTCGTCCTCCACCTCCCACGCCGCTGCGGGAGGGAGGCTGCGGCGGGACCCCGCCCGGACCCTGCCACCGCCCGTCAGCCGTCACGCACGGCCGGCCGAGCCCGGAAACCGGGATCCAAATCTCCCGGGAAAGACGAGGAGCTGGGCGGCGGAAAGCCCAAACCTCGCTCCCTCCCGCGTCCCGGCAGTCCCCTGGGGCCCGTCCCCGCTCGGCGAGCGCTGCTGGGCTCGGCCGGGCAGGCTCCTGGCCCCGCTCCCGGCCCCGCTGCCGTTCCCGGCCCCTCCCGCTGCCCGCCGGCCGGCGGGGACGTGCCGCCCCCCAGCGGCAGCCGGCTCCTCCGCCCCGCGGTGCCGGGACGCGTCCCACGTTCCCGCTCCTTCCCCTCCTCCCGCCCTCCGGGGCCACAGCTCCCGTCCCGGCGACAGGCGCTGCCCGCACACGGGGAGCCGCCGGAACGCGGGGCTGCAGCCGTAACGCGTATCGCTTCCCATAACCTTCTCCGGGGCCGGTCGGAGTCGCCTCCGCACTGACCCGAGCTCAAACTCCCTCCTCCCACACAACTCTGCGATGGAAACATCACCTCGGAGCTGATCCTGGCCGCCAGACAACCGAGGGAACAGTTTACTGTGACAATCATGCACGGATCAATGTGTCAACGCCATTGGGAGGAATACTTTGATAAACTGATTTTGATCAAACACACGGCCGATAAGCGCTCTGGCATCAGGTTTTGCTCTCTCCCCTGCAATCGCTCTTCGGGGTCTAAAGGTTCTTCACTGAGTAGTTACACAGTAACCCATCATCAGCACCGTGTGCTGAAATGTATGTGCACTGATATAATTCTTATTTGCTCTCTTATAAACTCAAGCGGGATGACAGAGGTTCCAGTTGCATCTCAAAACCACAATAAGGAAGACTGAGTTTTCGAGCTGTTTGGTAACTGATTAACCAAGTCCTCAAGGCTTCACAGAGTTTTACAGTCACTGTGGGTCTATTACTGTGCTGTCACCTGGCTGCATGTATCGATTTGCCAATATCAAATATATATGCATATGCATTTTAAAATCTACCCAGTTAAAAAAGAAGCCAACGTTACTATATAGTCTTATGCTACCCACTGACACGAGCAAGGTCTCAGAACTTTACAGTGATTTTGATACATACAAAGTCCTTTTTGTCTCCTACTACAGAAGCTGTTGCCACACTAGTTCAGAAAGGATGGAAAGATGTGGCAGAATCATCAGCTGTTAATTAATTGTACAGGTCTTGACTATTTCTTATAAGAGTGGCTTCCAGACACAATCTGGGCTGTTATTTCCCCAGGAGCTCAAACCAGATGCATACAAATTAATTTTTAGCCTAACTCACAGCATGGCTCGTTAAGTTGGACAGCAAGCATTCTATGAAACATCGGATTCCAACATTTCTCTTTTGCCTATTGAAGCCTTAAGTTTCACCATAAATTACTTCTGATATAAGTAACCCTGAATCCTGGAAAATTAGAGCAAATACTACTCTTTTATTCCTAAGTTCTGTTTGTTGGGTTTTTTTAAGCGGTGACTTTGTGCAGTGTTCAGATGTCCACTGGACCCAGCTCGGCAGCTTAGCTTTACTTACGGCAGAGTATCTTAACTTAAAAGAGCAGCGATCGGCTATGGGGCACCGCAGCGCTGCGAGCAGCGCCGGCCCAAGCCTTACCCTGCCCGGGCTGAGCTCGATCCCGCACTCCGGGAGCCCGATCCCGATCCCGATCCCGCTCCCGTCCCGTGCGCGGCGGTGCTGTGGCGCCACCTGGCGGCCGCGCGGCGCACGGGCCGAGCCGGGCCCGGCCGCGGGACAAGCGCCGGGGCAGTACCTGGGCGGCACCGGGATTCGGGGCTAAACTGCGCTCATCACCATCAGCTGAAGAGGCTGAAAGCGACCAGGCGCTCGTCGGACACGTTCTTCTTCCAAGGACACCGAAATGACGGTGTACAGGGCCGCACATCCGTGTTGTGGCGGGCCCAGCCACACGTCCAGTCACAGCCCTGGGCTATGGCAAAGTAACACAACCTTTCCACATCACTGTTTATTTATTTTTGATGTCTCATTTTCATATCAAAACCCGATTCCAGTTCGCAGAAAGAAACCACTGAATGCACAACAAGCTTTTTTGTGCTTTAGACACAGCAAGACCCTGGAGCACTCAGAACAGTCCCTACAGCTGCCCCAGCTGGTGAGAGCATCTCCAGCATCTCCCAGAAGCCAGGGCTGTGGCACAGAAACACCTCTGGAACCCTTCCCCACTCCTCGGCAGGACCTCGCTTTCCAGGCCTGCTTGCAGAGCAAGGTGTTTGAAGTAAAGATGGAACTGTTTCCTTTGCAATGGAACAGCTGCTTTTGAACACAGCAAGTCTTCATTTTAGAGCCATTTTATGAAAGTAGTTATTTGATTTAAAGGAGAAAAGAGGCATGCAGAAGTCTAACTAGTGCTGTTTCAATGTGCAAAACAAGGTTACTACCAAAGTGAAAATCCTTGTCTTCCTCCAGAGGAAAATGCAGTAAAATTTAAAATATACTCTAAAAATTGCATAAACAAAGTAGTCACGGTTTGTTTTTTCTATTAGAAACACTTAAAGGTTTTTAAAAAGCATATTAATTTCATAAGTCACATGCTACATCTTGAAATGAGACCGAAAAAAAATAAACTTTTTCTTGGTATTAAGATACAGGAGGTAAAAATGTGGAACAAAACATAACAGACCTACAGGTGGCCTGCACCTGGATGAATGGAAAATATTAAGTTTAGCTGCTTTACTTCCTACAGTAGCTGTAATAAACAATGCTCAGCTGAATGAAACTAGCAAATGCATTTAAAAGGAAAAGTCTTCCACTGCATGTCCCATTTAAAAAAAAAAAACAATGCACAATTTATTAATACAAAAAATGTAGTTCTAGTCTGAATACTGGAGGTACTGCAGGTTTCCTGAAGTCATCATAGCAATCCCTGATTCCTTGAACATTGCTGGAATACAGTCTCCCTGCCCATCCAGTAATGTGTGCAGCTCCCTGAGGATGAAGTTTTAGTAATTTACTTTCCCAGATTTTCATTTTTGCAAGTGTCACCAGGCTTCAGCAGATTTAATATTTTAAGACAGACTGATATTCTCTCCTTTTGAATAGCCAATCTTGTGAATTCTGGAGTTCTGGAAAACTCTGGAACTGGAGGTAGAGCTCCAAGAAGGTGTTCAATGCGCTGGGCTTGGTCCAGTGCTATTCCTGATAGATGATTAAGTTCCCCATGATCTGGTAAGGTGAGGTGAGTCACTGATACAAGATGTAAAAGGTGCTTACTCAGTTGTCTCACATGAGTCAGCTTCTCTGCCCAAAAATTCACTTCCCCTTTATCAAACAGGGAATCATCTTCTTCCTTAACAAAAAGAAAACCAACAGTGATTAGAAAATGACTTGTGATTTGATAACAACGAGAAAATCATAAAAGATATGGAAAAGGATATAAATAGAAATGATGACTGAGGCTGTCATAGAACAGCTTTTTATATTAAAAAAAAAACAAGGTAAACATTCATATGCCTTTTCTTAAAAGTTTGGGAAAACACAGTAAAAAGGTTCCTACTTTGCCAAAGAAATTTTACCTTCAAAGATGAGGCAGTTATGGCACAAGTCTTGGGAAATAGTGGAAGTAAATAGCAGCCCTAATCCTTCACATGTGCTTGCCTTCCCCTATGAAACAGTATTGTATTTCACAAAGGCCTCTGTAAGCAGTATGGTAATTTGATGTATCGTGGAGCTTTTTGACTGGATTAAATGAAAATTGCATCAGTCACTGAAACATCAGAAATGCACACCTGAACTTGAGAAAAGATTCATTATATATTTCATGGGTCATATTAATTGCCAACAAACTTCTCAAAGATGTAGCTGCTCCTGCTGGTTTACCTTCCAGCATTATTTGACTTTTCCAGTCTTTTCAAGACAAAAAGAACACAGTGTATTTATACAGTGGCAGCTTTCACAGGACCAGTGTGGCAAAGCTTTACAGAAACAATCCTCAAGTCAGTGATGGATGCAAGCAAGACTGTTTCATGTGTTATGCAGAACCAGTCACACGGATGATGGCATAAAGTTACCAAATATTTAAATGCCATCTCTGGGAAAGCCAGCATTGGTAGAACACTGGTCTTGAATGTCCAGATGTGCCTGGCACCCCCAACAGCAGTTTAGATTCAAGGGAAGCCATCATCTGCAATAATACTGAATGTAATTACATTACAGCCTCAGAATGTTTCAGTCAACGATGCCTTGTAACTCTTGATTTATTTCAATGTTTGCTTATTGATCTCTTTAATTTTATGCTGGTATTACCAGGAAACAGACATAAAACTCTTTTCATTCTAAATAATATCCATGTGAATTCTTTAAAAGACTGTAAATCAGTTAGTACTGCAGTAGCAATTATCAGGTTTCATCAGATGAGACATTTCATTCTATTCCTACTACAAGACTGCAGAACTGTAGTGCTTCTAACATGCTATAGCAACTGCTTGTTAAAATTACCATGGCAGATGTCTCCCCATCTCCTTGCAGGTCGCTGTCTCCCAAAAGCCACTCCAGCAGGACTGGGACACCAGCATGGATCTCTCCCCACTGCTGGAGCAGCTCACACACTATCCCAAAGGCTAAGTCCAGGGCCATTGGAGCATTCACTATCCTAAAGGCAAAATCTGTTGAGAGAAAATATGTGTAAGAATATAGAGCAGGACTGCAAACATTTTCAAATAAAATCAGCATAAAAATGATTTCTTGAAAACAGATGCTGAACTTACACAAACACATGCAGAATAATAAATTATACTGCAAATAAATTAGATGGATGTTTACTTCTGTGCCACTTGGGGCCTTCTCTCAATTCCAGAATAATACATGAAGCAACTGAAAATGCTGATGCTTAATTTTTTTCCTCTCCTGCTCATGTAGTGACATTTATTAATCTGGGTTTAAATATACAGATATGTCTCTTAGAAACATCTCCACACAGTCCTGTCACTATTACATGGTGATTATTTTTGCCAAACAGCTATGCCTTAGATCTCATGTAACATTTTCACTGGAACTCAAAACCTACAACACGTGATATGTTCTTAAAGGGCTGGGATATAAAATGAGTAATTATTCAGTGTGTAATCTCTTTATATATAATAAGATATACATATGCACACACACATGTAAGAGAGATCAGGCACGAAGACAGGCTTAGAAAAGATGTTTGAGGAGGGAAAGGCAGACACTGTTTACAACTTCATCACAGAGCTGTATTTATACAGCTTTTGGCATCATGCCAGAGCTGTACACAAAGCTATCATCCACACTACATTTCCTCCCTGAACTTCCTCACTGCTCTCATTTGGGCAGATGCTGATTTAACTCCCTGGGTCCTAGGGCTGCCTTTGATAATGGAGTATATAAAAATGCCACAAGTGTCCACAGGTAGGAGTTTCTCCACTTGTAACTTTAATGCAATTTTCTTTTACTTTTTAAAAGGGCTGCAGGAAGAGGACCAGAAGAGAAGAGCTAGTGGACAAGCCCCTTTAAAATCCCTATTACTGTAAAAAGGATTTTGGCAAAATTAATCCATGTCCATTGTCACTAGCAAACTGAAAAATGTCCACTGAATGGTCTAAGTAGTGGTACATAAGGACATGCCATTCTTGATGGCTGTAATTTGGGAGGAGACCACACAGCAGAGTCAGAATTTGGTAAGAATCCATACAGATATGGAAGGCACACCTTACTTTTTGTGTGTGACTGTATTTAAGCATTGCTCCTGAAGGAGAACAACCATCTACATGGAAGAGGCACAGCAGTGCCACCAAGACTTCTCCCTCACAACCCACATTCAGAGCTAGAGCATGGCCCCCTGTGCTGTAACCCCTCCCGAGGCCTCAGGCCAGCTGCAGGTTTTCTGGGGTGCATTGGCACAGCAAAGAAACTCACATTAAAACACCAGGATTAGGCAAATACACATGCCAAAGAGTAAGGAAACATCTAAGGGCACAACAGACCGATGGAAAGATGAGTACATGCACTTGACAGACCAGGCAATGTACTGAGGACATTGTGGAGAATGAATTAGTATTTGAGATGATGAGGACAAAGGACCATAATAAGGAAGGGAGTGAAGGAGAAGGAACAGATGGTCCCTTCTTTATCTTGGAGTTAGATGAGGGTAAATGGAAATCTCCTTGAACAAGCAACAGGAAGGCAGGCAGTCAATCTCTTAGTGACACTAATAATGTTACATACACAGTTTGTTTCTGGTAGACAGCAAAATCAAATGTTCAAATCTGTTTTCTTTCTGTCAGGAATTATCATGTTATCAGGACACCCCGGAGTTTTTTCCGTGAGGGAGTGCTTGAGAAGTGGTGTACTGCAACATTTCCATCCCATTTATTTTAGGTACTGGGGTTTTTAAGTATTGTTTTTGCTGACACTCCTTTCTAGGAATTTGTTGGGGATTTTTATTTGTTTTTTCTCTGTTTTTTTTTTTTTTTTTTTTTTTTTTTTGGTGTGAGGTGTGTGTTTGTTTGCTTGAGGTTTTTTGGGTTTTTGTTTTTTTAAAAATCCCCTTGCTTTCCTTATTGTTGTGCCCCATTTGTTACCAGTCTGATATTCTAAATAATGGAAACAGTGGTTGTCTTCTTTGTTTTGGTTTGCTTAGGCTTAGATAAGAAACAGTTTCATTCAAGTGCAATAGGGACACCTCAGCAATACTGGCAATCTTCAGAGCTGAAAAAACAGAGATCAAAATGGAGTGTGGTGTT
This sequence comes from Calcarius lapponicus, assembly GCA_039654755.1. Classification (NCBI taxonomy): domain Eukaryota; kingdom Metazoa; phylum Chordata; class Aves; order Passeriformes; family Fringillidae; genus Calcarius; species Calcarius lapponicus. The sequence continues at coordinate 73,423,250 of CM077465.1, read as the reverse complement.
CTGAGCTTGAAACAAACATCCTGGTTAGGAATGCTTACAAAACAATATTTTAAACTCACCTCTTTTGAATTCTGATGATATTTTTGTGTTTTATGATGATTCCTGAATGCCTAGGATTTTAAGTATTTACAAAGGCCTCTTCCTTGGTCACTTTATTTGTATTGGAATATTTAGCAAATTAGGTGATGCTGGGAGCTAGAAACCAAACATGATACTTCCCACTGCTGAATTAGCTGTTGCTTTGGAGGACCAATTATAGATAGCACTGCCAGTTCTGGGGCCTTTTTAACATTTAGTCTCCTTAAGTATAAATACATACAGTGATTCCCTCTTTGTGAATGAGAATGCTGAACTGCTGAGAAATGCATCAAGAAATAGATTGGAGCCTCTAATTGTGGTATTACGTGACCATGCTGAAAACTACCAAGAGGTAGCAAAACAAGTAATGCTGAGGCTCTGCTTAGACTAAACTTGCTTGCTAGCAGTTTTTCAACAGCATGACACAGAAGAAAAGGCAGTTTTGTGGTCACAGAGTATAGCAGTCCAGTAGAGAATCCTACAAGTTGCAACAAAGGAAATGGCAAGTCCTTTTTTGTTGCTGTTTTTTTTTTTTTTTTTTTTTTTTCTTCAAACTAAAAAAGAGAAAAGAATACAGGAAAGGATATGCAGCACCCAGGAAAACCTTGAAGATCCTGAACACACTGACCACCTTTCTGTGAACTGCAGATGCCATTTAACTAATCATCAAAATTTGTGTGTCAGTTCTGGTGTTGAGACCAGAGAAAACAAAGCAACATCACTTTGAAAACACTATAACTTAGGGTTCCAAAATCTGGCTAAGAGTCTGTCTACCTTGCAAGAGCTTTGTGTTAGATAAGCTAACATAGCAGCATCCTGGTACTTCAGGTGCTCACAGAGACTCAACAACATACCAATGTCTGGCAGATGAAGAATTTTCACTTCTACCAGCTCATTCCATCCCACTCCTGCAGAGTATCAGGAATGGCTCCATGATTTCTGAAATGCTCCCTTAGTTGCTGTTACTTACAGAACACCCTGATATTAACTGACTTTGATACCAGTTTACACAAATTTGATGCTAGACTAGTTCAGGATTAGATTTGTGGACTGTCAATGCATAAATCCAAAATGAGTGTATTAACTCTCCTAAGCTTTGAGTGCCGAAGTAATGCAAATGGATAACAGCAAGCAAATTTACATAGGTACCCATGATTTAACAGGTAAAAAACACTTCTACAGGGGGAAAATGTTTTATTGCTTTGATGACCCCCAGCTCTAAAAGTAACTGCCAGGGATGCTGTAAGCATGCACAGAATCTTTGAGGATACCCACAAAAGATGTGTGTCTTCTCAGAAGAAATGTACGGTCTTCAGTGTTTACAAGAAGCGCTCCTCACATCATCATCTGCCTGCAAAGGCAGGGCTGATTTTCAAGAAGCCACGTATTACACATGATGCTGTGTTTGTGACTCATGCTGTGACTTCAGAGAGTGCTCTGAGCAAGATGCAAGTTCACCAGGGGCAAAAAGGGCAGGTGGCTTCCCTTTCACCACAGCCCCCCAGGCCCCTGATGCTTAGCTGGGAGCCAGCTCAGGTACTCTGCTGATCACCTGGTAAATTAAGGCTCAGAAGAGCACAAAAGGCATTTGGCACACAGCTCTGGCGTGTGGGCTCTTCTGCTTGGCTGGCAAGCTGAGCTGGTTACCCTGCAGTCAGAATTGGTGTAGCTGGGGGCCGGGGAAGGGCAGATCACAGGACAGCAGGAGGAAGGAAAGAAGCCAAAGGGAGAGCGAGACCTCCCCGTTCAGCAAGCTGCGAGCCCAGGTCAGCTATCATCCCAAATGTCCCCATCAGAGCCTTGCAAACAAAATGCTGAGATTATTTAAATGAGTGTTAATAGCCTTTCATAATGTAACTATTTAAAGTAACCGAATAAAAAAAAATATTCAAATAGCCAGGGCTCACAGCTGATTACTTCCAGAAAAACTAAACCTGCAAAAACCAAACCTGAAGATGTAGCTAGTGCTATAAACCAAAAATACAGCAGAGCTCCTTCCACAGCAGTTCTACAGACTATCAAAACTGTGTTAAAAATATGAGTTTCTTTAAATTTGAAAATGTGCATATGTTCCAACATGTAAAAACATCATGAGCAAGATAAGCATCTTAGTAAATAAGCCACTACAGGGGTTGAAATACCAAAAAAATTCTATATGACTTAAAACAAGTAGTTACAAGCAGAATAGTTAATACTACTCATCAAAATGAAAAATAAAGATAAGAATCAGGTACTACATACTTTCTTCATTTTGAGGAATTGAATTTTCATAAAGGGAAAGGGGTTAAGTACTGCAGTGTTTTGGTCTTTGTGAACCCGCCCACATAAAAATTAGACCTCCCACATACACATTCATATAGTCCAAAAGCTTTGATCATGCCAGATGTAAATATTTCTTCTAGTAGCCTATTACGTGTCCTCCAACTATACAATTGTTCTCTGTTAAAGCCTCGGTGATATTATGGGGAACTGAAAAGATGTATTAAGAGCATATATACACATATTTTATGGACAACCATGATGAAATATAGGCAAAGGAGAAAAGCAGAACATTGTCCTTGCCTAACAAAGCATTTTGTAATTTTTATACTACAAATTGTTAACTGAAGTTCATTCTAGATCAAAGAGCAATCCAATTTTTGTAAACATATACTGTGTTCAGAGGAAACAGAAAAAAAAGTGAATCTGCAAGGAAGCTTTGTGTAACAGCTCAGAGACAAAATCTCACAAAGAACAGTGTACCAACAGTAGTGATGTTTTTAAGGAATATATATATAGGGCAAGTTCTTCAACTGAAATTACAGAAAGTATTTTAGGTAGACCATTACCATTTGAACTGGTAAAATAGTTTTTGCTTTCTTGCACAAAGTGCTGCCCATAAAGTTATAAATATTAGTATATCACTATCATTATGGAACCTCATAACATCCCTGTAAAATGAGGTAGTATTCTTACTTCAGAGGGAAGTTGACAAAGGCATGGACCTTTAAACAACAAAGATCATTGAATGATTGCTTGGCAAAACTGGGGATTTATCTCATGTTTTCTGATACATCACTGTTAAGGATAATGAGTATCAAGCAAGATATCAGGTTCTCATCCAAATGATGGCAGATTCAGCATCATGGTCACTAATACCTGTAATATTAGATTTGCAAATGGAAAATTTCACCTAAACACTAATCACTTCTTTGTTGTATAAAGATTGTCTTCCTTTTGGTGTTCAGTAATAATCAAGCTTATTCTATTCTCAGCATATGAAATATAAGAGAGCTGAGTGAGGCAGTGCTACAGATATATTTTTTACTTAAAATGATGTGTTTATGTATGCCTTGACTTCATAAAATTTAAAAAGCCTTCAAATTTAAGAAAGAAAAAAATCCCATTGGCCCAACCCAAGAGTTAAAAGAGCAAGGAAATAAAGTAAGGCTAGAAAATGCAATTCCCATGTTGAAATACATTCTACTTTGAGGTAGGCAGAAATTGTGTAACTCCACAGCAAGACAATGCACAGGTGTCACCAGACATGAAATGCTGCCACTGAAAAAACAACAGGGCAGAATAAAGGTAAGTAAAGGGGTGTTCATACCCACCCAGTCTCCACAATATCACCCTTCTGGGCACTAGGATTAAAAGAAGACAGCTGAGAAGCAAAACAAAAGAAAAAAAAACCCAAAAACAAACCAACAACAAAAAAACCCTAACCAACCAAAACTAAAAAGAAAGAAAATGCAGAAATGGTAACTGTTGCATCTGGATGGTTGGCAGATGGCTCTTGCAATTGCACTGTGTCAATTTAAGTTACAAACATCAAACTTTCCACTTTTTAAAATGACCATTTATGTAAAATCTAATATATAAGCAGATTCCTTTTCATAGTGTTTCATAAAATCAAAGGCAATTAGATCATTTCTATCCTCTCGAGAAATACCATTCCCTAGATGACGTACAACTGCTTCATATGTTTTCCATTTCCCTGCCTGAGTCTGTTTTATAGCCATGCTTTTTCAGGATGGCTTTAAAAAGAGGCCCTTCCTGACATCACGCAACACGATGTCAAAACACAACACCATTACAAAACAAACTAATCAAAACTAATTTCTTAATAGTTGCAGCCCCTGAGTAGAGCGGCGGTGATGCTGCTCTCAGCTTTGACTTTGATTATAAACAGATCTGAGTTAATAACATGTCTGATTAGCATGGAAACTTACAGCTCAGGACCGAACAGAAAATTAAAGTCCCTTCTTGTGCAAAAGAGCACACTCATATTCATCATCTTTTCAAGCCCTTTTTTGGAATGTGAACCGAACAGTATTTTTCAACTCAGTAACTACGTTATTTTTCCTTTTCAACTATACATGTATGTATACATAAGATTCTCCCATGTAAGCCATGCTCCTGTACATGAAGGGTTTTTATTACAAAACAACCACAGCTCAGATCTGTCAGAGGAAATGAACATTTCGACTTCACCTCTTACATTACCACTTTTGCAAAGCCTCCCCCACTCCGAGCCATTTTCTAATTTAAACAGCAAAAAGACAGTATCCCCTGCCTAACACCACAGAACTAATGCTTTTCCTTTTTATAAGGTAAAAATATTATGCAGCTAATTTATAAAACACTGCCAATGAGAACATACGTTTTTTTTAACTCAAATTATGTACTTACTGGAAAAAATGAAGGTAAATATGGTTTCCAAACTAGTACAAATTATTAGAATTAAATGTGTAACTGAAGACTCTTGTTACTGCGTGTACCAACTATACAGAAGCTTTTGCTTAGCACTGATGAAGATTACTAAATGTGAAAGAGCTGTATCCTGTAGGAACACAGGAGACACATTTACTTCTGTATCATAGATGGAATTTTAGAGTGACATCTGGGGAATGATGGTAAGAGGCTTATTATTTAAAGGATAAAGGAATAAAGAAAGAAGAAGTAATGAGTACAAAAAAACAAAAAAAAAATCTTATCACTATTATAATTATGCATATAATTTGGGCAGAGCAAAAAAAAAAAAAAAAAAAAAAAAGGAAACTATTTTAAAAGCAGTAATAGAAAGGCAAACTTTCCTTTATTGCTATGGAGCCACAGCCATGACTATCACAGCCTGCATGAGGAGCCTATCAAGATCTGTAAGCTGCTGTCCTGTTTACTCACTCACAATTAAAATGCTGATAAGAAAAAGCACATTTAATAGATTATTCACATGAACACTCTGTTTAACATTTACCACTTCCAGACTCCAGCACTGAGTGCACAAAATAATTTTTCATGTATTCTTTCCTAATTTTTCAAGCATGACCTTTACATAACAGTGCCACTGAGTAATTAATAGAGCTAAATGAAGCACTGTCAGTAAATAATCAGTAGCCAGTCTTTGATGGATGAGCTGATTCTAATTCAGTCCATTCACTTTCAACTTTAATTAGTGGCATTGTATTCTAGAAAGCAAACAGTTCTTTCACTCATGTGATGATCTAATGTTGTATAAGTGGGCTGACAACAACTTTTTAAGGTGTTGACATAAATTTGGGAATACAAAGTAAAAAATAACAGTACTCACACATTGTCTATATAATTCTTTAAAAAGATGTAATATAAAGTTCCCCCTGCAAAACCCACTGATTTTAATGAGTTCCAGACACACCAGTAAATCTTGCTAAGACAATTATAAGTCTCAATGCAGAAGTTCTCTCTCCTCCTTCTTTAATTAAGCCAATTCATGTGAATTATTAAGTATATCTTGATGAATTTTTTGCAAGACACAAAAATAAGCATAAAAATGCTATTTCTACATGAGTACTGATACAACACTAAACTTTTTTGGCACTATAACTCTTGTTCTTGATGCAAGCCTGACTTAGCTGATGACAACTGCGCCTGTTGTCATCAAGGAAACTGTATTTTTGAATTACTGGAATTTAGAGTAATTTTACATTATTGGAAAATGTTCTGATTTTCAAGGTCTCTTAGGTTACAACGTGAATTACTGGAATTTAGAGTAATTTTACATTATTGGAAAATGTTCTGATTTTCAAGGTCTCTTAGGTTACAACGTTTTAATCTTGTTCTACACTTTCTCCTAAATGTTACCATACATTGGTATTTCTCATCCTTCTTCAAGCAGTTCTCTCTAAAGGGTGGAACAAGGCAGATTTGCAGATTCCTGCAAACTGGCTATGGAGCACATCTGAGCAGAGAAGACACTTGCTAATTTACTAGAACACATGTGATTCAAGTGCATGTGGGACTTACTGAAGGAAAGTATTTTTGAGCAGAATAGCAAAAAAAAAAAAACAACCCAGAAACCTCTGTAACTCAGTCTTTGCATCACTTCTGGTACCTCTGACAAAATGCTATGGGGGGACACTGTTTCTAGGATGGTTTATATTTAATTTGTATCTTAGTTTCATATTACTTCTTAAAAGAGAGTGACATTCAAAAAGAAGTGACCATAAAATTGCTCTTACGGAAAGTGCCATAAATCTTTTGCATAATATTGTAGAAAACATTCATAATACAGTCTCAACTTCTTTACTGGACAATTTTCTAAACCCCTTTCCTCACCATGTAAGAGAATACACTTAAAGAACAAAATGGCTCAGAAACCATTCACTATATGAATGCCTGATGAAAAAAAGCCCAGCCACCCTTACATGAAAAACTTCCAATATAGTCCAGATTCTCTATTCTTACTGAGATGTGCATAAAGAACAACTCCCATTATTTTTATCTTTTTGCTGATGTATGGACACAGATACATGGTGCTATGAAAATACAACTAAATTTGCAAATGGTCTGAAATGTGAGAAGCTACCAGGACCACAAAACATTCACACTGCAGGTGCTAAGTACAAATGACCAAGAGAATTTTCTTGCTTTCTTCTGTCAAGATCAAAACACCTTCCAATGCCAAGTTGCAAATTGCTTTCAATGCAGTATAGTGGGATCCGTTGTAAGTTTTCTGACATTCCAATAAAAAAAGTCAGCCAGGCTATTGAGCTGCAGTCACACAGACAGGCAGGTGCTGTTTATCCTATTCAACAACTCAGTGATTACAGGTCACTTAGGGGCAGTTCCCCTGCAGGTGTGTAACAGGTAAACAGCCCCAAGTCTCAATCCTGAATGGAAAATATCTGTCTCCAAAGACCTTTTTCAAGAGCATTTTTACTCCATGAGAGAACCACTGCCTCTTTTCAATGGGAAGATGATGCACCAGTGATTTCTCTTGAGAGCAAATTGGTTTTTGCCTTTTCTTTCAGAAATATTCTGAAATGAGATTACACACGCATATTCCTCACTCTACTACCACAAGTTTTGATTCACACTGAAGACCTGCTGATCCTAACCATCCTGTTATGAATGAGGTATTTCTAGAATCAGGACTCTATGTTTCTTCCCAACATGATGTTCACATTAAAGAAATCCTAAGGAGTGGTTCACACCCCTTCTCCTTCACACAGTTCCTGCCACCCAGGTGACTTCTGGATTTTGCACCTTCAGTGAACCAGGACACTTCTATTTACATGGGCAGGTCTACACCTCTCTGGAACTCGCATGACTTACTTGTAGCTCTCTGAAATACCTCAGGCTCTGGCATTTCCATACAGCTGTATTCTGAATGTGTAAACAGCTGGCTCAACATTTGCTAGGAAACTTCTAGCTGTCATCAGGGCATCCTCTGGCAAGCTCCAAGGGACTTGGATAGTGTATCTCCATCTCAGATATTGGTGGGGTGGCTCCCTGCAACATCATCTGCATCTTCAGCAGACATGGCATTCCAGAGGCCTTGGCATGCTCAGGTGGATAAATAAATTGTAACATGGTCTGTGTGAATTACTTCAAGAACTTTGTCCAAGTAAATTTATGTAAGGAGCAGGAGCTGCTTAGTTTTGCATAAAGTGTAAATATATACACAAATTCTTTGACTGATAAGTAGTATTCAGTCAGTAAACAGAGTTCTTCAACAGAAAATCCAACACAGATACCAATATATTTGTCTAATACAGATTTTACATTTGTCTTTTCCATTTCCTGCAAAGTTCTTTGAGGAATTAGTTTGTGCCTCTTGAACTTGAGAAGGAACTAAGTGCTAAGTGCTCTCCCCAATATGCTGAATGGAAGTGCTCCCTGCACAAGACAAAAATTAAAAACATTTGTGTCTCACATAGTAATGCAGACATGAACTATGCAACACCAGGGACTTCCCCATCACAGGGAAGAAATCTCTCTTTCTATTCTCTACACATTTAATACATGGCTTGGAACCTTTCTTATTCAAAAAATTCTAAATAGGCATGGAAGACAGAATGGCTGAGTAACCTGGGGCTCTCAGTCATTCATCGCGATATGGAGTGCTTCATAAATCACTTACAACCATGTGCATGGAGAGAAGGAATGGCACTATCTATTCTGCAGGAAGAGCAGACAGTCATGCAGATTAAAAAATCTTGACTGGTTTTAGATGTCTGATCTGAGACATGACTTGTTTCACTGAGGAGTCAGCACCCCAAAATGCTTTAATATTCAAAATGCACTTCCCTCTGGCTTCAGCTGTGTGTGCTCTGAACTCCTGCAAATCATGCCTGCAAGGTATCCAGCTAAGCATTCAGCATGGTGACCTCCTTTCCCAACTCTGCTTGGAATGACTTGCTTAGCTGCACAAAACAGCTCTCTGGGAGAGGCAGGGACAGAATGTAAAATCACAAGGGCAAAACTAAATAGCTCTGGCATGTCTCTTCTTGTGATCCTGGTCTTTATCACATTCAGCTTGCAGCTGAGGTAGCAGTTGAATTTCCTAACATTTGGATACCCGACCTTGCAATCTTCTGAATATTCTTAGTGTGGGGAAAGGCTGGAGGAGGAAGATGGTAACATATATGTATAATTTGCCAAGGTCCAAAAAGAAAAAGAAATCTATACCTTCGTCATTTCAAGCATCTAAACTTGTTTGGACAAGAGCTACCTACAGCCACAGTTGCACAATCTTGAGCATCCTCAGTAGCCCTGTAACCATTTCAGGAGCAGAGATATTTAAGCTGCTTTGTGAACACAAAAATATTCACAGGTTTTAGCTTTTAGGTTCCTTTCAATCTCCATTGAGTGTGTGTGTGTGTATATATATATGTATATATATATATGAAAAGTACAGTATTTTACAGTATATATGAAAAATACAGTATTTATTTTAAATATAGTATTTATGCAAAAATGCATATCCAAAGCATACATGTGTAACAGCATTCAAAGAACAGGCCTTCACTTTTTTCACAGCCTGCATAAATATAGTATTTCCCCTTAATTTCATATGTAGAATTATGTTTACAGTAATAAAACCCAAATAATTAAAGTTTACAAAAAATACTCAGTATAGAAAAATCTTAGTACCAACTAGTAAGGATTAACACAAGTAGTTGAAAACCAGGATTTTATAATGAGGAGTGTTAGGCAACCCTAATAACAACAGCCCATCAGCACTCTTTATCACTCCTTATAAAAATATTCAGTTCACACAATTGAATTTACAAAGCAGATCACGAAGAGACAAATGAGACAGTAAAGCAGAAGACTGTAAGTTTACAGAGGTCAATTCAAGATATGGTGAAAAGGTGAAAGAACCATGGAGAATGAAATATGAGTGCAGGTAGAGAGGAAGGGAGCACTCTGCACAGAAAAAAATAACAGCTCTAGTATATTCTATTGAATCAGACTGGCAATCTGAAAGAATAAACAACATCAAAGGGATTTCCTTTTTTAAACAAAATAAGGAAATCAGGAGGCATACTTCTGTGTGTTTCCCACTACAACTTGTGAGCCAGTTTCAATCCAGTTTGGCAAAAAAGGATACAGGAATATGAAACATTAGGTTTTATTTCTATGAAATAGCCAGCTGGGTAAAGAAAAGATATGCAGTCATGCCTATTGAAAGGATGAAATTTGAGTAATCAGACACGAGAAAATCCACTTACCTGCAAAACAAATCCATTAAAAAAACCCCACCAAACCTAAGCTTCCTTCACTTCACCACTCAAGGAACTTTTTACCTTTTTCACTTAGTAATGCCATTTTAAGTTACAGTCCACACTGTGACTGAAACATGTGTGTTTAACCTAAAGACTTTTTCTGTCTTTAACATCTTATTTTTCCATCTGTATATTTCAAATGAGTTTCCTTCAGCAAAGGCCACATTCTACTTAACCTTGCCATGGCATTAGGTGAGCCTTAATCACAAATTGTGAGAATCAAGTAAAACCTCTAATTTGGAGAATTTACCTCTACCCTGTGACAGCCTTTCACAGCGGCACACAGATGTCCATGCTAAAAACCAAAACACATGGCAAAAAAAGGCAGCTAACAAGCAAAGGCTGCCTGTATTGCCTCTACTCCTATGAATTTGAAAAGAAACCAGTGTTATATTCTACAGACCAGCCCAAAATAATTCAATCTGTGTGTATGTAAGTACTACTTCACCCTTGAGATCATTTTATCCCTAGGCTTCTCCCTACACCCACTGTATTTGAACTCCAAGATCTGTGCTGACCTTGCTTTAGGGGAGCATGAGGTCACTGACTCCAAAGTATCAAATAATATGTATTTTGGTACATACCCTTAAAGACTATTGCCCACCTGAGTATGATCTTGCCTAATTGAAGTGACCTACCCAGCACACGTTGCTTTCACAGAACCCTCATGGCTGGAAGGGACCTCTGGAGATCATCCAGTCCATCCCCCAAGGAGTTTGCTTTAGGGGAGGGAAATCAGTATTGTGAACATCTTTTCTAAAAGGCCCTTCATTAACACAGGTTATGTGATCCTACTGCTGTTCAGCTTCAGAGAACGTGCACATGCCTGTTTTCCTGATGTTTCTCAGAGGTGGTATGTTAGTATTCTCTGTTGCAAAATGGCAATTGACTGGAATATTTACATTTGGGGAATCTGAATTAAAGAAGAAAGATATTCTGGAAATTCAGTTTTTAGTTGTTCTTCTTAATGCATGTACATAAGAGAGCGAGTTTTCAGTAACTATAAGAAAATTTTTAAAAAATTAAAATACCTTTCTTCAGCTGTTTATAGTAAAGGTAGGTTAAATAGAACACCTAAATGCAAGAATCTATAGTCTTGAAGGTCTACTATTATAATATATGGATTCTAGAATTAGGGAAGGTTAGGTTCATTTGGGTAGGAACTTTTAAGTACAGCAAGAAGTCTGAAAGTATAACTGCAGTCTTCAACACAAACATGAAATCAGCCTCTGTGTGTCTGCTCATGAGGGAAAGTAAAAGGGTAATTAACACAGTACATGAAAAATGAATGGGTTTTACTAGTTCTGGTAACAAGATATTGTAAGTCTAAGCTTCACTGTGATCAAGCCAAGTGTATAAGTTAATCAAGACCTTCACTGAAGTATTTCTGTTAACACTTTCATCTTACCAGTGGGAATTATTTATAAAACTGTTTTCCACTGGCAGCATGACAAGGTGATCATTAACACAGCACAGACCATGTGAAGGAACCAAATTAAAAACATGCAGAAGTGGCATTACACTGGTACTGTAAGCAGCTGCCATAAATAATTCTGCTCCTCAAGGTGGTTTCAACAGTCTTGCTTTAAATCTAATAAATCAAAAGCCCTTTATAAAAAGTCTAGTTCTCAAAATTTACATTTCTAGGCTTCCCAAGGATGTTTAACTTTACTTTCTCAAGCATGAGAAATCAATTTGTTCAACTAAGCCAGTTCCGAGGTCTCCTTGTAAGCGCTCATTTGGAACTGATTATAGGGAAAAAAAGAGACATTGAGTTTTACACATCTCAGGTTTTGAAGTAAGAGCCCATTGTGTCCCACAACTGCTTCCCCTCACCTCCCCTCCACCAATACACCAGGAATTAAAGTAAACAAATCAGTGGGAAGGCTGTGGCACAGGAAATCAGTAATACAATAAAACCAACTTTCATTCCGAGGTGCCACTTTGACTCCATCACAGGTAGGAATTATCTTGGTCATTACAAATTTCGAGCGCTGACTTAGGTGAAAACAAGGTGGTGGTTTAGGTTAGTTTGCAAAGGTATTTATATCCTCTACCTCACTCCCACCCACAAACACACAAATGAAATTCTGTGTGCAAAGATCTGCTTGCAGGAATGGATCATCTCCTCATTCTTGGTGAAATACCTCTGGGATCTGATGGGCATTCCAGCTCAGCCTTCATAAGGAACTCCGTGTGTGTATGGATGTGCCTGCCCAGGGCTCTCCCAAGTCCTTCCTTTCAGAACTTCTAGCATCCAGTACTCAACTGCATTGTGTGGGAAGTTAATATGCAGGATCCCAAAAATATCAGAGATGCTGGTCCATGTCCATTTGGACTCCTGCATCTTAAGTAATCAGAAGAGGAGTGGGGTGGTGACCGGCTGTGGATAACCAAAGCCTTATTGTGCACTCCAAGTTAGAACAGCACCCTGTTTGTTCTAGCTTTCACCTGTGCCAGGCAACAAAGGAGCAAAAAGCTACCACCAACTTCCATATCCCAGTTTCTAACTATGCCTAACCTCTAGCTGGATGCTCTGAGAAAGTGAGCTCCATTTAAAATAAAATTATTTTCTTTTAATTTGTATGCAACTCCCCTTAATTCCTCCAGCATTCTTTTTTTCCTTATTTCTTTTTCTCAATTGCTAACCAATGAACAATTCTTCTTGAAGTAACAAGATTTCTATTGTTGCTTGGCTACTTTTCAATATAATCTAGCTTTAAAAATTACTTTTTAATAGTACCTCTCCTGTATATCAGATTAATCAGATAGCCATTGTTTTTTCAAAAAGAAACTGACTGGGACATCTTCATCCTTTCATAGTACCAGTGAAATAGAAGAAGGAGTATCAATAAAAGAACCGCAGCAACTGGTCAGCAAAATAACACAATTTGTGCCCAGACTTCATTCTTACAGATAAAGGACAAGCTACACCATTGTAAGTGCAAGTTTCCTTTCAGTGTTTTTAACTAATAAAATTGGAGTCAATTAATTCAAATAAAACACCTAAACCTTGGTGTAACAAGAGCTGAATACAGTAGCAAAATGCCATAGAGACTACAGGCCAGCTGTTGCAAACTTCTTGTATCACAGAACTTCAATTACATCTCTAATTAATCTGTTAATATTTCACAAGTCTAGATATTCTTTTAGAGCTTAACATTTTTCTTTATTATTAGCATGCCCACAATTAGCAATGTAGAATGCCAGCTACAAAAAGCAGACAAGAAACCATAACAGCAAACCCTCACAAGTCTTCCTGGCCTAGGTGTAAAAACTAGCCAATGTAGGGTGAATAGTACAATTTCTTTTCCCCTGGCCTTCCCTGACAATCTGTCACGCTCTTGTGGAGCAGGGTACAGCTGCTCCAAAGCACTGAGTCTTCTGCACTTCCAGCTTGTTTAGAGAAAGCACAAAATAGCTCTATTCAGGAGAATATCATCAGTCCTTCAGTTTTTGTTTACTTCTGCAGAGGCCAATTTCACAGTTTACTGGCCTAGTTTGCAAAATTACTTTTTCAAAGATAATTAAGACTGCTGCTTACTTCTTCTATGATTAATCAGGAGTAAAAATCAAAGCAATTTTTGTTAGACTGAAATACCATAGATCTCTCTCAGAAATAAAGTGAAATGCTTTCAAAGCAGATGATCATCAATGGTGCTATTTTGCTTATATCAAAAGGGCACACACTTGTTAAGCTAACAGGAACAACACTTTTATCAGAAAACCTGGCTTCATAACCTTAGGAAGTTTCATACAGAACTGCAGGAGCATGTGTATTCACTCTGGCTCCAAGTCAGTGCTTCTTCATTAATATTTTACTCACACACAAAGACTTCCAAGTTCAGGAGGTAAGCTGTGGATAACAAACAGCCTTACTCTACACTCGCATCAGAAAGGAAAAAAAAAAGGCAGTCGGCAAATCCAGTGATGTGTCCCTGAGCCCAAAAGTAATCACCAAAGAGTTTTCTGAACAAAAATATTTAAGTCATATTTTCAGCCAGCTCTTCCTCTGTATCTAAGGAAGATAGTTAAACATTATTCAAGAGTCACCATTAAACCAGGAAGCGATCGTACAACAAATGCAATTTTAAGACCTAATTACTTTCCAATCAGATCTTCCAAAAGTTTTCATAAGAACTGGAGATATTTTAAGGATGCAAAAGTAGAATGCCACACATAACATAAATACTATTACAAAGACACAAAATATACCTATTAGCATAAAAATATTATGCAACCAGGCTATAAGTCAAATCTGCTTCTGAAACAGCCCTGAATTTATTCTAGCAGAAAGACCAGATGAATTCATTTACACTCCTAGACCTCAATTCTTTCATCCTTGCAACTGGCGTGTAATTGTTACCTTCTTAGAGTTACTACAGAAGATGTAAAAAAACCCCAAATTGCAACTGCTAGCCACAGTAAGTATTTCATGATCTCTACCACGTGTCATTTTGCTCTCTGGAAGAAACTTCTTAAATGTGAAGTCATCATAGTCATCAAGTAATCACCAAATGGCACAGGTATTTGCCACTTACTTAGTTTGCTAAGATTTAAATGGTCATCATTACATATTTGTCTCCCCACATAAATCCTACTCCATGCAGGTGCAAGAGATGTACTGACCATTAAAAGCTTGTAAAGGATAAAATGATGCAGCCAGAGTCAGGGTCCCTTAAGCAGAAGGTTCAACACTGAACATTTTAAGGAGAATGCTGTCTTTTTTTCTGTTTGAACCCTATCTATTTATGATCCTACAATTACAGACAGCTTAAGGGTGCCTATCAGTGATGTTCCCTTTCATGGATTACACTACTCTTCAGTAACATGTGGTGCACTTCACCCTGCAGAGTGTTCTGGTCATTCCGGGCAGCACCCACTGCCTCCTCTGCCAGGGCCCACGTCAGAGCACTCCCAGAATACACACCCAGCTGTGTGACCTTCCCCCTGTCCTCAACAGGCCTTATCTAATGGAACTGAAGAGATCTCATCACCTTACAGTGTCTCAATACAAAGTCCTACACCGCGTTTGAACAGAACACTGCAAACTGCTGCCACTGCTTTACACCTCTCCACTGAGGCCTCAGGACATATTCCTTGTAACAGGGTATCACAGAGATTCCATACACAATCTTCTGAAAATAAACCTAAAATTGTAGAAAATCATTCTGCAACAGGAGCAGCTCTGCTTTGCTGCTATTTTTTTTCTGCTTTTGACTGTATTGCATCTTTTTCATATTCTCTTCTGCCTGGATGGGTCTTGTCTATGTCTATTCTGCTTTCTACTGCTTAAAGGCCATTTGGATAAATGCCTCCCATTTAAATCCTAACATTCAGCTCAAAAGGCTCCTCTTTCATAGCAGGCTTAGAAATTCTGTTAAGTGAGCTGCACATCTAGTTACCAGAATGCAGTTATCAAGAATATTCACAAAGCGGAAGAAATCCTTGAGCTGATTCCAGAAAAAAATTTCATTAACCGTCTTTCCAATTGTCCCCAGTACAGGGAACATAAACATATTTTGGCTAATATGATTAGCAGTTTTCCATTAGTAACCCAGACAACACTGTGAGAACTTCTGGACTGTGCCCAAGAACCCGTGGCATATCACAAGATCTGTCTGGGAGATTTTTCTCACCAACAAGTTCCAAAATTATAAGCAATTCTCAAGGCAGCTTGAAAATCATGGAAGGTAATAAGTGCATTTTAAATGGTCTTTCCAAAACACTGTTTTTACCTACCCATGGCATTAGCAAGGACCTGAAATTCATCCATTTGAGGGAAGCTGTTAACTTTCCACACCATAGCAGCTGTATCACAGCAAGTCACGTGTCTAGAATGAAAGTGTTCAGAATTCTGTGTGCAGATGTAGCCACCCACCCACAGCACTACCAACCACTCCATTCTCAGGCTGGTTAGTGGAAGAGCTCCAGGCAGCAGTATCAGCAAGCTCTTTCTACAGCCAGGTTCTTCTGACTTCATGCTTTTTGTAATCCCTCCATCAAACCTCTAAACAGAGGAAAATCAAATGTCAGAATAGAGAAGAAAATGCACAAGTTTGACTTTAATCAAGCAAAGGAAATTTCATCACCTATGATCTTGCCAGTCTATGATCCTTAAACCCTGAAACCAGTCTGCATGCATGCAATTCCCTAGTTTATGTTTGGGCAATTACCACTTATTCCTCAAAGCCAGGCAGCTGCCAGAACTGGTTTTAAGAGCCACAACTAAAGGAGCTGTCTGGGGCCTCAGAGGCCTATTAGCCTAACCTGAACATCAGGGCAAGTCACCCAGTGCATGAGAAAAGTAGAACCCTCCACACTAATCTTTGTCCTGGATCAGAGTAACCTAACATTTGTTTTATTCACCACAGCCCTCCCACTGCCTCACTGGAAGGCTACACCTACAGCACGGAAGTAAAACCAAAGGTGGTTAATCCATCCCCAAGTCTGGCAAGAGCATGAACACATCAATCACATGAAAAGGAGAGTTCTGAACAGTTTGCTGGCATCTCTTCTTTATATTCCATCAAGTGAGACACAGTGACTTACAACATGCTGCACACAGCAGCGGGGCACAGGTTCTAACCCTCAGTTATTTTCCCGTCTCCAATCCCACAGCACAGACTTAGCACTTGGCAAGTAAACAGGTCTGGGGAGAGGGGTTAACTTGACATGCTCATGAACTAAAGCTTTAAGAAATCTATTAAATGCATTTACCCAATGATAAACATGAGCAAGAAAAGCCCCTTTTGCTATGGACAAAGTTGGCACTTTAATGAATAGTTTGAACTCAGTTTCTAATGCCAACAAGCAAATGAGGCAATGAATAAAGTAAAATATCTTTCTTCAATGTTTCCCATGCAATATGTAGGATGCTTTAATTGTGCAGCTAAACACCACCGATGTTAATGGTATTTTTAGCATTTAACATTACCAAGGTCCATTTAGCATTTTATGTTTTCCCAGCACTTACTCATAGCTGTTTCACTAGCAACTGGAGCAGATGAAATCTGAGCCACTTGTCCTGAAATGCTTCATAGACTAGTTGTAAAGGACATTTGGGGTACAAGTTTTGGGATCATGCCAGTCACCCATGATTTGCTGATATCACCTGTGGTGTTGATGATGACTGCCAGACCATTGTGCTGCATTAACATCACACAGACTGCTTATCTCTTATCTCTTCCTCAAGTGATTTACTAGATCTTCTAAGGGCACACATGTATGAAACCTTTTGCACAGCTTTAGGTTCAACAAGATTTTTAGAGGACAGGAACAAGAAACATAAATCTGAGCAGGATTTCTTCTCCCCTTGTTTCTTTCAAATGTTAATACAGCGAGTCTGATCGTCCCTTAACTTCCCCTACCTCTGCTAAGGCTTATTTACACCATCATTGTGCCAAAAAAAAACCCCACACATAAACCTTCTTCCACTCACAATCATGACAGCCACACCTACTCTAGGTTCATGAAGACATTTGGTTTGAATTTGCCTTGACTTTTACACTAATGATGTGTGAAAAAGAAAACTGAGGTGGCAAGCAACAAGCAGCTTTGCTCTTCTCCATGCTGAGGTGACAGCATGGTTCACAGAGAAAGGTTCTACCCAGTCAGATTGTAAGGTCTAAAGTCTTTCTAAGTCTAGAAGAGAATTCAGAGACACCTTGAAAATCTTACAGTGCTTCAATCTAATTCAATGATATTTTTTCTTCCCCTACCACCACCTCAAGCACCACATTTTAACTTCTCCCTTTACACACATTTATACTCACTAGCCAATAAACAAAATAAAAGTTGCTGAAATGCTCCTCCATGCCTGAAACAGTAAGATAAACCTGAAGTAGTGTGGGCCACTAAAACAGTCAACACCCAGCAGTGAAGACTTCCACAGGAATCTTAACTCAATCTGCTCTGCAGTGCCATCCCCTTCCCAGCAGGATGGTGGAAACTCAGTTCAGAAGGTGGAGTCAGCTTCTTTAAACCAACCAGCTAATGAATTCATTTTTCCTTGCTGGTGAATCAAAAAAGCAGGACACTTGTCACTTTCACTGATCATTTTCACCAAAGATAAAAAGTAGAATCTATCAAGAAGGGAGCAACCATCAAGAGAAGAAAATAGAACTCTGTCTTTTGCTCAGAAACTCCTGGCACAGGAGTATCAGCTATTGCTATTTCTTAAGCATGTGAAATGGAACCAAAGAAACTGAGTTAATATATCTGAAATTTTAACCAGTGGACTAAAACTGACAACATCATGCTCAGAATTACTCAAAAACATAGAGCTGTAACAATACACTGGACTGATTTTCAAAGATGCTCCCACTGCACCCAGTGAAGGTGGTGCTCAGAGTGGGCCTGGGCTGCACAAGCTCTGCTGCAGCCACACAGCTGAGCCCAGGAGCCAACTTGCTCATCTCTGTACAAAACTGCTATTTCACAACAAAAGTAGCAAAAAGTCCCTGAAGTTCTCAATTATATTCCAGAAGAGTATTTAGGCTGCTAAATCATTCAGGCACTTTCAAAAGATTTCCTCAAGTTTGGAAATCTAATTGCTCATCTAAGCTTAATTCAGCTCAATTTTAAAAATCAGCTAAATTGGTGCTAATGCTGATGACACTAAAAATGCCCTTAAACTCATTTAAGGTTAATTTGGTAATTTACCAACATAAAGGTTAAGCTGACTAAAGGTGTTTTTTTAATACAGAATTTTATAGAATTTGATTGGCTTAGCTATAATGGTAGAAAAATAGTTTATTCAAACTTCCCTAATACTGTTAAGCTCATAACATCACTTCATATAATTCTTCTCTACATTAAAAACAGGTCATAGAGGTAAATGACACCAAAAAATACAGTTTTTGTTCTAACTCAGATACTTGCACTTTTCAGGATATTTAGCAAAGCGATCACCAGTAGGGAAAAAGCACTCTTGTTTCCCCAACTTAAATCATCTTTCTTGTAAGGAGTAACTGTCTTGTATAAAAAAATGCTGCTGTGAATAGGTCTAGACTTTACACAGCCATGGGTCACTAATTTAATTAGATTTCAAAGCAACTGTTCTACCTTTACACTGAATACAATACTTCCTGTACCCTCCCTCATACTAAAAGGAATAAAACAATCCGCCAGAGGTTTACACCTCAATGCATGAGGAAACAACAACAAAGTGTACACACAATACCCTGAGCTACAGATGGGGATTATATTGTTCCACTTATTAGGAAAACCTTAACTACCTGCTAAGTTGGTATTTTTAGCAAGGAAAACAGAAGCTTTTCTCCTTTCTGGTGAGACAGGATTCTCTTTGACCTGCTCTGCTCAGAAAATGACTGCCATCATCCAACCTCAGTAACTTCCCCTACTAAATATGAGTTTTTGCGCATACTAAAAACACAAAACAACCTTCTCTGTATGAATAAAATACATTTTAAAAGTGAACTGTACGGGTAACAGTAGAGGTTCTTGCCTTCTATAAGAAAACAGTAGGGCTTGTAGGGTTTTGCTATTCAGGGGGTAAATAGCAGGGTAGAGTGAGGATAGGGGCCCTGCCATGTATCAGCCTTTGGTCTTTTGAGCTTTTGTCCTGGGGCTGCAGTTTCCACAGGGTTCTTGTATCACATGTGTTACCACACATTTCTGACTCCACTGCTTACTGCTTTCCTAATTTCAGCGATCCAAAGCTGTGTGATTAGTTACCTGAGGAGACTGGGGGTTTTGCCCTCTACAAAACCATGAGGGAAAAACAAGAAACCAAGTTCATATTCTCCTCCAGGAGTGCTCATGTAGCATTTCATAGAATTACACAAGATAGGAGCTGTTACTGGAAGTGAAAGGACACTATAATAGACAAGATCATTTGCCTCCAGTTTCACCATCTCTAAATGACATGAAAATACCTATTATTTGACACTACCATACTGCTACACATTTCTGCTGTTATTGAGCAACACACATGTAAAAGAAAACCATGCTACAAAAACTCTATGAACAGTCTATGCAAATAACTTTGCTACTGTTAACAACAACTCAACTTCACCTTACTCTGCTGAACAGGATGCTAATTCAGCCTTGGTCTGACTGTAACACCCAAGTACACCACCTTTCCCACTCTACTGTTCCACATGAAAACAAGATGCCAGCTGGTATTACACAGGCAGGGCAGGGGCAGTTGCCAGGCTATAATCACAAATTCTTCTGGATCTCAATATAAATGAAGAACTTATGACACTGATTCCCTAAGCTGACAATAAATGCAGATCTTCTGCAGGCAGCTATAGGCTAATCCTCCCTTACATGCTGTGTACACAGTGAGAAAAGAGAATTTTGTGACGAGTGGATATGATGATGCTAGCACCAAAATTTCTGGCAAGTCCAGAGCTTGTATCTTGTGAACAGCAGTCCTCCTCTCTGTATGGCAAATTAACAGCAGTAAAAGATGAAACACACCATAACCCATTCCTACAGTGCAGTATTTCTGGAAATATAATGGCTACTAGGACACAACACTTTTGATGCACAAATGAAGCTGAAATTATAATTGTCTCTTTACTCTCTCCTGTTAGCTAGTGGTAATGGTAATGACATAAAAGTGAAACAATTACAGAATGTATGAAAACAGGTTTCTAAAAATCCATTCCTATTTCTGATCTCAAGCCATCTTTCTGATCTCATCACAAAACTACTGGGCCACAAAACTATTTTTTCATTGTAAAACGGAAATGAAAAGTTAGTTAATTTACCATATCCAGTAATTTGTTATAAAGTAAGAATTTTAAAGAGAGCTGTTTCACACCTTCTATCAATTTCAGTCTGTGGGTTCAGTTATCCTAAAGTCAGTGCTGTGATGAAAAATCAGACTTTCATGGTATGAAAACTTGAAAAAAATAAGCAGATATTTGAATGTAATTTAAAAATTCCCACGACAGAGAGGTCTACTTATCCATGAAATGTCTAAACCACAGACACAAATATATTGCATACGCTCACATGAACATGAAAAGAAAGGGGGTAAATGAAAGTAAACAACATACAAAGATGAGCTTATTTTAATCTGGTTATAAATAAAAACCACAAGGGCAAAATTGCTCCCCCAGAAGCTAGAAAGCAAATCACAAAAAGTGAAAAGAGTTTAGTGGGGAAAAAAGATCACAGGAAGGAATACCAGTGATGAAAAATGGCTATGAAAAGAAACTGAATTATCTCTTTTCAGCAGCATTCTCTTCTAGTCACAGGAGACAGACATTCATTTCATGGCAAGAAGTTTAAATGAAAAAACAGGAAGGCACAGCTACCTGTAACTAAGGGGTTAACAGAAGTTTGGGAAGTGGGGTCCCTACCCTAATTAGGAACATAGCAAATAAAAAACAATTATTATGTTATCTTCTCAATTATGGTTACTTCAGCTTTACAAAGTGGTAAGCTATAAGAGCACTGAGATGACCTTAGCATCAATTAGAAGACAGAGGACAGAGCTCTCACGCAGTTACAGGAAAATATCCCTTGGCACCAGGATACAACAGGGAAGAAGGGAGAAGATACAGGGCTCAGAGAGACAATCCAGCACTGCATTATTCCTAAAGAAAGTACCATCTTGAGACACATGAGGATGCCCCCAAAGGCCAGCACTGGGGACCTGAGGCACATGCACACAGAGCCCCTTGATACTCAAGAGAGCTGTAACTGGGACTAGAGAAACTGTCAGAGCTGTTGGATTTAACAGGAAGATGACAGCTGTCCATGCCATATCCCTCCTTTTACCTTCTGCCCCACAGCTCTGTGCCTGAACAGTGCCAGCTGAAAACCACACCTGCCACATGAGCAGATTCCTGGCTACTTTTATCTACAACAGTGGCAAACATCATTTTACTGCCTTTTTTATTTATTTTTAAACCACAGAGCTGCTTTATCTCCAACCTAGCAGCAGTTCACATGGAGAGGGCTGACAAATTTGAACTGACTGCAGACAAGCAGGTACAGGCATTACTGAGCAGCACAGACCAGGGACCACCAGAGAGTGATGAGCTTGGTAGTAAACTTTAATTTATTCCCAACACACGGAAGAATGTGTCAGCAAAGACTCTCAAAGTAAAGCACATTAATTAGTTAAGCCTACTCAAGTTTTGTGGCTATTTTAAAATTAACAGGGTTGAGTAAATTAGGGCAAGCAGACAAAAGGCCCACATCCTTAAAAGCACATTGTGGGTATGCTGTGAATTGTCTTTGTTGATCTGGATCTAAATGGATTTCAAGGTCTAATAATGAATCAATGAGTTGAATACTGCTTCCCAGATTCCTATCTGTGATTAGGCTCTTATAACAACGTGGGATTCAAGGAGTGTCTTGCACTGCATTATTAGACCAGAGCTGGTATTAAAGAACTTTCAAACTGAAATTATGTGAATATTGACTCATCACAGCATGAACCATAAAGCTGAGTCCTGCTGTCTTTTTTACATCTCCATGTAATCATACGCAAATTAAACCAAGAAGAGTAAATGTATAATAATAATAAAGTGTGGTGGGCATCAAATTTGGTGTTATCTTTTATGGTACCTAATTCTAGGAGATGGATGAAGCACCTTATCAAGAAATTTGTGATGAGAAGAGAAACACTTTTGCCTCCCAAACATTCAATAATATTTAAAAGTAATGTTAACATACCTCCTTCATTGCTCTTTTTTTCTGACTGCGCCACTTGTATCACTCCAGCAGCAGCATCCCTTACTACCAAGTCTTCATTCTGCAGCAGGAGAATCACACATTTCCACAGACCAAGGGTATCAGACAGTCCTATATTTATTTGTGGAGAAAAATTAGATTTCTGTTTCTTATATGCATTCAAAAAAATCAGAAAGCTCTGTTTCCACACCTAAACACAAGACATGAAAGGCATAGGCAAACCACTGAGAGAAAGACTGGCAATACAACCAAAGTATTTTCAGCATCTGTGAACCTTATCTAGGTGGCAGACTCAGCTTGGTTTAAACAGTGGGCAACAGATAAGAGAATGGGCCTCTCTCTCTGGGTTCAACTTTAGTCCTGAATGCTCTCCATTTTCTACAATTTCCAGGAGTGCAGGATTCCTGTTTGGGAACTTCAAAAATTCTGCAGCTGGAGACTGATCACTGATCAACACGCTGCTCACAGATTTGCTGCTGCAATCTGCCTGGAGCAGAGGCTGCCAAACCAAGCTTTCTTCACATATTGCCAGTGGTGCTGGGAACAGCTACTGACCACACCTTCCAGGGATCTACTGTCACCTCCTTCTCCCACATCCAGTGTCCCCAGCACTCACCAGCAGGTCCTGCCAGCCCTACACCCACTCTCTGTTGGAAACCAGTTCAATCCATGGGGTGATTACATGTACACAGTTAAGAGTAACCAGAGAGAAGTGCCAAGAGGGAGGTGCTGATCTGGTACTGCCCAAGCAGGGAGACAGCACACACCACCCCAGTGGCAACCCACACCTCACAAGCAATGCATGACTAGCTCGAGTCACATGTCTGTACTTTTAGGTATTTTTCAGCTGACTTTTCAGGTCTTGTTGAACATCCTGATTAAAGGAATCCACTGGAAGCTCAATTTAAGATGCAGCCAGCTGGGAGATACTACTTTCTGGTGACCACAGACAACACAAGAGTTGCGTTTCACTGCTGGTTTTCTTCTACCATGTTTTCAGCATGTTTGTCAGAGGTTTGTATTACAAGGCTAGCCAGACAAATACATAGCTGTATTTCACTGCTTGACCAAAGTAAATTGCTCTAGGCTTTACTACACAGGCAGAAGAAGCATTCCTATAATACCTGTAACTTCCCTATGTGGCAATGACATGAAGTATAATTACTTCAGAAAGAAGTTGCTTTTTTTTTTCCTAGCATGCCACACTCAATAATATTATACTGGTACAGCTAGGGCAGAATAATTATTCCCCTAGAGATTCAATACTCAGATTTCCCACCTAAACAAGTTTCTATTGTATCTCCAGAAGCAGTGGAAGTCTACAAAGGGAATTTGCATGAAGACCTTTTCTGAACCCTCAAGCAGCTTGATGAAGAGATGATGGGGTCACCCAGAACATACAGACTGGCATTCACCCTCTTTCTCTTAGGAACACAGTAATGGAAGCTCTTGGGACTGACTACAACTCCATTTCAAACAGCCAGTTTCCTTTAATTCCTACTTTTTACTATATGTGGTCAAGCAAGCTGATGCAGAAGAAGGCACAGAAGTCAAAGCTGTTTACACGCACACAAACCCTTCAATGGAATTATCCTGGGTTTATATCACTCCAACTAATCACCAACCCATGCCCTTGATTTGCCAAACTCCCCACTGCTGTACTGACAGTTTCACAGTTGTCAAGATCCCCAGACTGACAATTCTAGGTACTACGAAGGGTGAGCTCTGCATCTTTCTTCCCCTGGATCAATTTTCAGAGCAAAGAGCTAATTCAGGTGGTTTGCCCACTGAGGGCTTGGGGCTGTATTTCCTGGGCTGTTTGGGGAGCATTTATTTTTGTTTACTTGTCTGTTTTCATTTGTTTTGTTAGGATTTTACACAGGATACAAATTGCTGCTATGTTTTATTTCAGACCTTCACATCTGCCTGACTGGAAAGCATGGAAATCAGCAACTGTTTTGATAAGATCAAAGAGGAAACTGTTGTCCATCATCTATGGACCACATCCAAATAACAACAGATGACTAGCACAGCATTTGGGAGGTTTTCACTCCAATACTTCCACTGCCTTCATTTGACATAAAATGGTAATGATGTCTGTATTATGAGGAGCTTTTATCTAGATGGTGAAGGTTAGGATTTCCAGAGCTGATACTATAAACACTTAATACTGCAATGTCTACCTCATATATATTTAGCTCTGGTGAATGTTACCAATAGCTCTTAAAAGGCACATCTCAAAATAATAGATATTTTTTCCCAAAATCACTATTTAGAGATTAAGAAATATACTGTTCTTTTTGTATAAGAGATATATGTATCCAGGCCACACGGATGGACTGAAGCTACTTAAACTAAAAACATTTACATAACTACAGTGGAATGAAGTATCATGGAGTTAAAAGTATCTAAAACTGTCTGTCCTGTTCAGGATGCAAAAGAACTTCTTTACCATCTGGTACTACCTATTCTTGCAAATCTCCTGTCCCTTTAGTCACAAAATCTCCCCATTTTCTATTCACAGAAGGCAGGGGGGAAAAAGCTAAAAGAAAAACCCCATCTATTCTCCAGAACAAATCAGTTTCACTTAGCTTTGCCTCCCAGTCACTATATGTACTATTGAATAAGGCCATGTAGGTTTTTTTTGTTGTCCTTCTTTCTTTGTTTTCTAAAGAGACAGTCTAATGTTAACTTCAAACAAAAATCCTTATACCTGGGAGATATAATGTGATCCAATTATTAATTATTCTTATAGTAGAACATGTCTCTCATTTCTGAGATTGAAGACCTTCATTCCAACATCCAGCCAGCACAGCTTTGCTACACTCCCAGTGTTAAACTAAACTATGTCCAGCCCACCAACAGAATACTACAGAAAGATTCAAGTCACAGAACAATTGCAAGCCAGTAATTCTGTACACCAGTGTATAGTGACCTGGAGACATGACAACACGTCATGCGCCCCTTCTGCTGAGTTATTGCCAGAGGCTGGGCACATGTGCTTTTTCTACCAGAATTTAAATAAATCTATATGTTTAGTAATTAAATTCTAATAAAATTTCAAAAAAAAACCACCCTGTTTGATGTAATTATGTTTTGACTGTGCATACACATACATTTGAAA
This sequence comes from Calcarius lapponicus, assembly GCA_039654755.1. Classification (NCBI taxonomy): domain Eukaryota; kingdom Metazoa; phylum Chordata; class Aves; order Passeriformes; family Fringillidae; genus Calcarius; species Calcarius lapponicus. Next base: position 73,397,339 of record CM077465.1, on the reverse strand, counting down.
TCATGTATTAAATGGATTTCAGAAAAAAATCCAGAAAATTACTTTCAGGCTACTTACCAAGAGTGAGCTTCTCACTGCTCAGAAGGAATGATGTTATACTTTTAAGAACTTCAGCAGCTGCTAACAGCATCTCTGTCTCTTGCTCATCTTCACAAAAATACATTATCAGCTGAACCCATTTTTTCAAGACTTCTTCTGGAATCTGAAGGCACAGAAGTGTGAGAAGTATGCTGCACCTCTTACCATCACATTGAACCATGGCCTGCCTAAGGGAGACTGCTCATTAGTAAATGGCCAGTTTTTCCAAAGTGGTGAAACCCACATGAACATTTAAAAGTTGGGAAATTTTCTTTTAGTTAGAGCAGTACTCACAGGGAAGTATTTGACTCTGTCCCTTCACAGCAGATTCACCAATGACCACATAAGTGAAGGAGTATTTTTGTGTCCTCAGTCCTTCCACACATGCATGCCAAGGATAAATACACTGGTCCTTGGCTGAATGTCAGAGTGTTCTTCTCTGCCCATCCCTCCAGCCTGTCAGGGTCCCTCTGAAGGGCTGCAGAGCCCTCTGGAGTATCATGCACTGCTCCCAGCTTTGTGCTGTCAGTGAACCTGCTGAGGAGACACCTGCCCCTTCACCCAAGCCATTGATGAAGTTAAACAATACTGGGCCCAGTATTGACCCTTGAGACACCACAAGGGTCAGGGCTCCAGCTAGACCCTGTGACACTGCTTATGACCCTCTGGGATGTGTTGTTCAGCCACTTCTCAACCCACCTCATTAACTGAGGAATAAATGAAACCTCAGTCATACTCTGCCTCATTCTGCCTGGTGCAGGGCCATATACCTGCACTGCACAAAGGGACACAGCCAGAGCGTGTACTACAGATTCTATAAGAGGGGAAAACAAAAATTAAAAATCTCCCAGGATGTTACAATGGCTCAAATTTCAAGCAGACACATGGACGAACTATCTAGAAGGACAGAACTTTTACCTCATGGAAGAGAAAATCCCTTCCAGAGATGTAAATACTGAATGCAAGCTCAAAGAGAGAATTTAGATGGAAATCTGATGTACCTGGTCTTTCCCAAAGCCAAAAGCTCTCTCTGTAGGTATATCTTGGATCTCCCATGATTTATATGCTTATTAGAGGAAGTTGTTGCAGTATTTCTATTTAAGATTTTTACAGCATTTTTTACTAATTCTGCTTTGTTATGTTAAATGGAAGTACTCACACTATGCCTTTCCTTTAAATAAAAATATTTAATATCGTAATTCACGTTCCCCAATTCTTGTGTGCAAATCTGATTTTAAATTTTTTATAATGAGACATGGTTATTAGCATATAATAAGAATCCATTCTGCTGCTCATTCTATGAAAAATAATAGCTTTGTAAGGAAAATAATCTTCCTTTTAAAACAGATCATGAGAGCTTTGTTTTTAAATATCCACTAAGTGGATTTGAAAATATTTTTAAAAACGCCTAGCACTAAAGCTGCTTTTGCACTGCTCTACACATACATATGTGGCATCACAGACTGACAATTTAAAATCAAAAGAAATCTGAGCTGGCTGGGAACTTCACCCAACCACTGCTTCAGCTTCGTGCCTTCCCACCCGACATGCTCTCCTGTGGGCTCTCCAAAAATCAAGAAACCACAACAAAGCTGCAGCTCTGTAAATGGGCTGGATTCAGAACAAGCATTAAACACCACAGGCATTTCCCTTTCTACATTATAGTGAACATTTTGGATGAGCTCAGAAGCTGAAATTACTCCATCAAAAATATTTATGTATGTATTGAACTTGAAATTACTTTGAGAGGGATGTACTGAGATGATATTTATGGCTGTATCATTTCAGAACATGGCAGTGTATTCAGAGAGGAAGACATAATGATGAATGTCAAAAATGGTAAATGGACACAAGAAAACACAAGCTTGGGGTCTTTATCTAAAAGAAGCCACTTTACTGCAATCACTAAAAACTCCAGGATTACAAAACTGTTAACCGGCTCCTTTTCCCTTACCTGCTGATGGTTCTGCAAAAGGTGGATAATCAATTTGGAGGCAAATTTCAGAGCTATGGTTTGACCTTCAGGGCTGAGAAAAAAAGGCAAAGGAAATATCAAAAAGCCAGCTATTTCTGTCATCATTTCATCTCTAGAAGAAAACCAGCCAGCTCTTAATTATTTCTGATGATCACCAATGGATATTTTTCAAGCTGAGCACTTGAAGCTTTTACATTAGAGATCTAGATGTCAGCCAAGTTCTCAGCTGACATGCCAATGAAACATGCCCCTACTTTCATTTCTCTCATGTTTACTTTCTATTTACATACTTCTCATAGAAGAGCACATTTGAAATGGAACCAGAGTCAAAGAAACCAGACATTATTTTAAATTGTGAACAAATGCATCTCTTGAAGCTCGTGTTTAGCTGCAGGAGTATCTCTTCCACAGCTGCTAAGCAGGATCTAAGGATATGGCTCTTGGCACCGTGGCTGCTGAAGCCTATTCCCACCATGAGGAATGGCAACACCAGAGCAGCAAGGCCTGCTATTCCAGCCCCTTCCCTCTAACAGCACCAGTCAGTGGTATTTTACCTCCAGTGCGTCACTTCATCCCAGAAATGACCACTCCAATCATCATCATCATTTGAACAATTTAGTGCAAATCAGCAGCAAATATGCACAGCTCTAAAATGCAGTTCTACACCCTCTATATTCGATGTTTGTAACACTGGACTGCAATGTTTGCATGGCTTAAAAAGCCATCAGAAACAGGATATCATACCCTTAGTCTGGACACTGTAAGCCTGTTTGTGCATTCCATTATGAATGCATGGGCACAGCTTCCAGTTCAGTAGGACCTACAATCTGGCTCCAGATTTCCAGTGCTTTCTTCTGACTTTACAGTCTGTGTAAGGAGTCCAAACCCTAAGGATTAGGATTAACCATTTCTGTCAATCCAACACGTTAAATGAGATCTGCTGTTCTTTCTACAAACCATCTGCCCATAAATAGGAGGGATGGCAGATTCACAGCAAATGAGTGTAGAGCTGCATCATTAATACTAATTGTTAATTCTACAGTAAAGTGGGTGTTTCCCAATTACCATTCAGGAAGAACTATGCTCACTAGCTATCACTGGACAGCCAAAGTAACTTCTTGCTTCAGGAACTGTACAACTGGACATTTACAGGGTGCTAGCATGACTTTGTAGGCCTTTTTAGTAATTCAGATAAAGGCCTTACTTATCTGAAAAACTGTCATGAACCCACTTTGTTCAAATAAGCCACACTCTCTTTTCTGAAATACAGATTTTTAAATGAAAGTGCAGTCCCAAACCAATATATTAATGTTCAACATTGAAAGTTTTAAAAATGTTGTATGTAAGTATTTCAACATGCATGACAGACCATACCTGCTGGAGATATCTGCAAGGTTTAAACTCCAGGTTAAGAGCTCATTTGGATTCATTTTTATAGAGCATTCAGTCTTTGGAAGCACATTTCTGAGATCCATACTATAAAGAATTTCCAGCACCTGCAGACACAATTCACAAACAAAGAATTTACAGACAGTCTCAACAAGAATGTGCACATTTGAGACCAATAAAACACTGGCTAAAGCTCCACTCCAAGAACAAAAGGATTCTCTCTGGACAGTTCTAAGAAAGGAAAGAGGAAGTTCTTGCTTTTACACAAGAACATCTGTTACAAAATTACTGCACAGCTCCTGTTCAGCATAAAAACACCCGAACTACTCAACTACTACTTAAAAAGCATAATGCATGTTTGAAATATATTTTTGAAAATTACAAATATGATCTAAAAATTAAAACCATAATAATTTACTGAAAACATACAAAATGTCAATAAAAAAGCACCCTCTTACCTTGCAAAAACACTGGGGATTTGTTTCCTTCAGAGCCATTGTGAGAAGAGTGTCTTCCAAATCAGTGGGTAAACATAATACACCTCCTCTTCCTTCTGCAATCTGCTTGGAATTTCTTTGTCTCAGACCCAGCAGTATTGCTTCCAATGCCAGCAGCCGCACTTCATGGAACTCACAGTGCAGGAGATGAGCTACTGACAGCGAGGGCTTGGCCATTTCCTCTGCAGCTGCTGAACCACAGCTCTGCATGTCAGGACCTGCAGGCACTGACAGCACTGATATTACAAGTTTGGTGATGCTCTGGAGATATTGTATCAGTCCTGGTACTGCAGGTGAGTAGGGAATACCAGACACCAATTCCGAATCTGAAATGACTCTCTTCATCTCTTCCCAGAAGTCAAGGAATTGCATTCCTGCAATGAGAGTAACACTTAGTAAAGTGAACAAATAGATGATGTTACCATCTGCTCCAGACTGTGAAGCTGACAAGTATCAGGTATCATAAGGTAAATTCAGGCATGAAATGAAATCAGAGTTCTCCTTCATTTTAAACTGAATCCAAATGATAAAAAAGCTTTCCTAGATATGATATACATTCATATTTAAATCAAAAGAAACAAGGACACAAAATTTTCTGAAAACTATAATTGTTCAACACACAAGATGGAAGTTTCAAACAATTAAAAAAATGCTACAGCACCTTGCAGACTGCCTGCAGCCTTTACCAATTGCATCTGTTTGGTACATATTTCTTTCAGTCAAGCTAGTAATACAATATTGCAAATTATACAAGCTTCCCATTTCTACCATTGCAGGAAGTTATTAACACAAATAAACTATTAAATATATGTGGAAAAAATGTGGATGGTTAGCTCTAAAATCAGAGACCAGACTGAACAAAGTGCTGTCTGTCAGACTACTAAGCCGCAACTGAAATCAGGAGAAATGACGACAGAGGCCTTCCTGATAACATTGAAACTCTCATGCCTTCATAGTTTTAGTCAGAAAAAATTGCTATTAAGAAGATGACCCTTCAAGATAAACAGACTTTGTCCTGCGTGTATCAGTCTAAAGAATTAACTTACTAAAAAACCCAGGATACTTTTCCTATTCTTATTCATTTTGAACAGTTAACATAGGTAAGAAAACAAAGGAGCTGCACTGTAACCCCTCTTATGTATCAGCCCAGGAACTGTGACACTTCAGCCATTTACACTGGTGCAACCTTGTCCACCTGGCCCAGCACAGCCTGAGAACCTTCTTTAGTGCCTGGCCACCTCCTGGAGTGAACAAAGAGGCCACTGCCATCTGTGACACCAGAGGGTTTCAGGCTTTAGCTGAGCTGGCAATGTAGACACAAAATAAAGAAAAAAGTCACCAATGGTCCTATTTCACACCCACATAGAGTGAAATACTCATGTGCCTTGAGTTCAACCTTCTCTATCATCAGCAGGCATAAACAATTTTATAATATTGAAACCATTTTGCCCAGTTTGGTGTTTGTACAGCTTGTACTGCAAGAAAATGAACATGCTATACCCCACAAAATTTAAATGCAAGTAGGGGAAAATCACAAAAGAACAGAGAACAGTGTCACTAGTGCTAGGGGATGTAGGAAGTTTAGGTTTTTTTTAAAGGTAAAAATGCACTAGAGGCAAATACAAAGATTAAACAAACTTACATTTCTCCAGTATCTGTAAGAAGACAATTCATTGCCATGTAACTTCGCTATTTATAATTGAACACTGAGCACAGCTAAAAGCCTGTCCAAATAGTCCTACTAAATTCCTGAATTTGACATGAAGCCACAGCACAAATATAGATTCATTTTGTTGTCCATGAAGACATTTCCCTAAGCCTTCTATTTACAGTTAAATATCCTGCCCTTTCATATTCAGATTCTTCTAAAGCCATCTTAATTTGTTTGACATTTACACAGAAAGTTGACATGGTTGTACACTGTCTAGCACATAAGACAGAACCATTTCTGAGTAATTCTGGACACACTTCAAAGAAATATAGTATTTGTAAAAAAATTTCAGACATATTGCCCAACCGCTAGCTCTGTCATTCACATTTTCACTACAGTTTCTTTTCTGAAGGGACTTGATGCAGTCAGAGGAACTCCAGGATCAGTGCAAAGCCATCTCACAGCATTATCCTCTACATGACACAGCTGATTTCCATGTCATAGCAATGCAAACTTGTATCTTTTATTTGCTACATTTCTAAACCCCCTCCAAACAAGCTGCTTTTACGCACTGGCATCACCGCACAACCTAGCATTAATGCCCGTGTCACACGACATGTATCCAACTGCCAGAATTCCTTAATTTCTGAACTGTCTGGTTGCCTTGGAGAGGGATTAGGCCTTCGTCTCACTTATTACACAGCCTGAGTCCACAGACAGCAGTTTAACAACAGAAATAATCCCAGGCAGCTGAAAGAAAAAGGTTCAAGGTCAAACACCTCCGTTCCAGAAGAGAAACAGCTTCAGTTTCGGAGCTCCGCACCCTCTCCTGTTCCTGCCTGCTCCCCTCCTCAGCTGCCTTTCAGCAACACACACACCCACTGATCAGCTCTTCAAACCAAGAGTTTATTTGTAAGTACACTGCAAGAGAAAGGGTTTCATCTCCTGTCCATACAGCTTTACACTGAGGTAAGCTACATGCAAGCAGTAATGGGAAAGCTGGCAGGAGGGAAGGGTCAAAGCTCCAGAGCAGGGAAAGGGAGAGTAGTATTAAGTGCACACAGAAAGAGACAGAAAGGGAGGAAGAGAGAGAAAAAAAAATTAGGGGGAGGGGGAAGGCTGTCTTCCATTTTGTTGGCACCAATGCTGCCAACTTTGCCAGAGCCCGCAACTCAATATCAGAGAGAGTGGTGACCCTCCCATGGACTCCAGCTGGCTATGCACTGACCTTCCAACTCAGCAAACTTCCATTTGTATTTTGCAAGGCCAGCACAACTTATCTTTATGTCTTCATCTTTGAAGGGGAAAACTACTTGCATATAAAAAACATAGCGGAGCTACTAGCTTGCAGAACTACTAGCTTGCAGAGAGTGTGATACAAGAGTCTCTGGCAACAGTTCCTCTTTTTCTGTACATATCAAATATTTCTGCTTTGGATGACTCCTTTTTTTCCCATGCAATTGTCAAAGACTGGCCACTGTGGCTCATCTATTTTACAGAAAGTCTCTTTAAAACTGGATGACTCAATGGCAAGGCTGTAAGCAAAATAAGACTGTCTGAATATTTGCTTAGCCTCAACACACCAGAAAGCAAATCCTTCTGCATTCATCTTGTGCTCCACATGCTGTCCAACACTCTTTTTTCACGCAAATATGTACAAAAGGAAAGAATGCCCCTGTCTTATTACAATGCAGTGGAAATATTCCTGCTTTCAACTTCATCACTAAGAAGTCTTTCCAGGCTTTCATGTAAATGTTTTCTCATCTGCTTGCTTAAAGTAAACTCTTTCCTTTGGCTTACATCAAAATATCCAACTAAACCAGAAAACCACACTGGTTCCCAAAGTAAATGTCAGCCTCTGTTGTTAAGATACAGTAACAACATACTTTTATTTACAAACAAACATCACTGTACAGTTTGAATGACCAGCTGCTGTGAGAAGTAAGAACAAAATTTGGCTGACCAAAGAAGGGTCCTGGCAAACAGCAGTCTCTCTAGGATGCTGACAGATGCAAAAGAGCCTTCAAGAATTAAGTGGATTTAATTTTATTTTTCCCCCCTTAAGGATTGCTTCATTTGTGGGACAGGAAGAATTTCAGTCTGCTTCTAGTACAGGAGACATCTTACACAACCACTTGGTTCTCTTCAACACCCGACACAAACATCCTCAGTCCCCCACACTGATACATGCACACATCATCTATGTCACGGCATCTCGGTTGGAGGGGCTGGATTTTTAATCCTATTTGTGATCAACTGATGTTCTGTCATGTGTATGAAATAAAATGGTCTTTCACCATCTGAAAATAAAGAGGAAAGGAAGAGGAGCAGAATGGAGTTAGCAGACTGGATGAATCTCCAGTAATAAACCTCCTCAAAATTTAGCAGCTCCCAAACCTGCACCCTGCCTGTCTCTCATCTGCTCTTCCCTGCAGCGGCAGGCAGGATCTATTCAGTCTGTTCCCAGAGCGAGCAGATACATGGAGCAATTACAGAAAAATGTCCCTGCTCGGGGAGTAACAAACCATCAGCTAATGGACAGCTCAGCTGATACTTCATCTCACAGGCACTACAGTCTGTTCAAAAGTGAGAGAAGTAATCTGAATTCTTTCCATATTTAAATCTAAACTTGCTTCACCTCCTTGCAGAGTCGATACATTTCTATAGGATTTGGTAATTTCACAGTGATTATTTAGCTACTGCCAAGTGGACAACTCTCCTGATCATTAGGTGTACTGTGTGAGGGGCTTCCTTCTGTACATGTGATTAGTATAGCTCTTAAGTATTTGTATCTAGATAAATATTGAGATTAAATCCTGTATGCAGGCCCTCAAGCACCCAAACCATTTCCCATGTTCCTTCCACAGGCTCCAGAAAAAAAAAGAACAAAGCAGGGGAAAAGGGGGGAAGTTACTACCAGTATCAAAATACTTATTGACCCTCCGCAAGGACAGACAAAAATTGCAAGAGCAGCAATAAAATGCTGCTTTGCCTGCAGTTATGGGAAGGGGCTCTGAGCATCAAAAATCTGGATATTCATCATTATACAACTAGACCTACAAGAAAGCACAATTGTCTACGAACTGAGGTTAAAATCCACTCTCTAACTACCATCCACAGACATCTGAACAGATCATATGAATAGGGAGTAGGCTGAGAGATAATCAGTGCCAAGAAGAGATTTTCCTCGACAAATACTAAAGAAAAGTATTTTCTTTCGTATTTTTCCTTTTAATAAAGTGGATTAGGCAAAGTCACAGCTAAATAAAAATAAAAACCACAAAGAACAGAAAAGTCTGTTTCATTACACAGCCATACTAAGGTGACTGTTGATGATCATTAAAAGGGCATATTTTAAGGAGGATGTTTTCTTTTAAAGACATCTGCAACTTCTTCAACATCAGAGACTAGGCATCAGAACTCAAAATACAATTCAAAACTACAAACATGACTGATTACCAGAATCCATGGATAATTTATTGTTGAGGACACAAGCATCCCACTGCATTTTGTACAGCATAAAGGAAAAAAGAAGGGGGACCCCCCCCCCCCGCCATTATATCTGGGCACTGAAACAGCTATTTTTTCTTACAAGTATTTTTTCTTGCAGCTTCTCTCTGGCCCAGCACTGACTTTTCCAGGATTTTGCATCCATATAAATTTATAAAACCCCACAGTGACAGTGCAAGTCAGTCAGTGGCACACGTTGGAATCTAAAGAGAGCCTGATTTTGAAAGGACGAGCAGTCTCTGTCTTCATGTGGGGACAGAATTTTAACTGCTAACATTAATGAACATGACCAATTCCACTTTTCCCTAGTGTCACCTGTCTCATGGAACACCTTTCCACATTCCCTGCTCAACACAGCATTCCAGCAGTATTGTGCCTACCCTCCACAAATCTTCTCTGACCACTGTTTCTGCCATTATGCTAAAAACACTTTTACTTTCTTCCTCCTCCACCTGTGTCACAAGTTCTGCCTCCAACATTTCTCTGACAGCTGTTGGTGTTGCACATATCTATCTCCTTTCTCCAAAACTTTATTCTTCAGCCTTGGCCCATTTTGTTTTTCTGTCTCACACTAACTTTTGGCCAGTTTTTGGACTACTTCAACATCCCTGACTTGTTCTGCCTCTGGCATTTTACTGTCCAGGCAACTTCCAGTCACTCACTGTGTCTTGGACTTCCAACAACGCCACCCACAACTTATTATTTCTCCTGTCTGCATTGAATTAGAACACTGAGTACCTAAAAATATTTCCTTTGGATTTGTCTTTTTTAATGTTAGTAGGCACAGGGCATTTAGATCAACCTATAAATGTTTTAAATCTTTACCTTTCCTAACTCAAAATAAAAACATTTACCCAGTGCCACAGTCAATATACCAGCAAACTTTATATAATTTCTGATATAATAAAGAAAAACTGCCTTCAATATGTTAAGAGTAAATTTAACTATAATCTAATTAGATCAAATAACCAAAACACACATTAACAAGCTGCCAGTGTTTTTATTGAAATAATTCTTTGGCCATACTTCTTAAGGACCTAGAAAAAGAAAATTTAAGTATGGCTAAAATAATCAACTTAGTTACCCTCTCACATTTTTATCATTCAAAAATCATGAGTTTGTAAGTTAGGCTGCAGGAAGCTACCATCTAGTTTCTTACCAGAATAAGAAAAGATTAGGAACTATGATACAGAAAACAATGTTGCCACAACCTTCAAATGCTATTTAAAAGACCTAGAAATCATGTAATTCAGGCAAACATTTAAGAGATTCCTATGTAAAGAACAATTTGTGCTCTGCATTGCAAAGCACTGCAAAGCATCCATAAGTTTGATAATCCATATTATTTCTATCAATGTATTTTATATCTTCCAATTAAAAAGGACAAATATAACCAAGAGAATATTTGCTCTGTATGTTATTTTAAAAAGTATTTTGTTGTATTTGAGGACAAAACCAGCAGACAATTGAAATAATACCTCATGTTTCTCATCACATACACACACACATGTGTAGTGCACAATATTTTTTGCAACCATTTATTTAGTTCATGAGCAGAATTTAAGAACCTTAACCTACATCTACAGAAGGTTTAGGTATTTGGAAGAAAGCAAGAAAATGGAATTATGCTTTTGCAAAACTCAAGGAAAGAAAATAAGTAGAGTAGAATACTGGCTACTCCATTTTGGTATCAAAACAATCTCTCTATGAACAGGATTAATCATGTAAACTGAACTGTTCCCATGGTTAACCATAACACTGGAGTTTGGTTAATTTCAAGAACTTTTATAAGTTCTTCCACCTCAAATGGAGAAAGGAAAAATGCTTAGTTAGACTACAATTGGCATATTTTCCTGAATCACAGATTCAACCTATTTGACATCCTGTTTAAATGTTTTCTCTTTCCCACCAAACTTGAATTTTGAAGACACTATACTTGACAACAGGCCAAATCAGACTGACAGCATATATACAGGATAAAGCAGCAACTTGGCAGGATTATCTTTAGCAAAATTTTCTTTCATCTTTTCCCTCTTCTGTTCTACATCCTACTTCACTTACATTGACAGAGCTCTATCAACAAGTGCCATTTTTTGGAACACACCCCTGGCCAAAATGCGCTTCTATTAGTCAAGTCCCCTGTAGAGAGTTGCATCAATTTTTCCCCTCACAAAATGACAAAATACTACAAGAAAACTTTTTCAAGATGTGAGCAAGAAGGAAAATGTGACGACTCTGTCTTCATCTGTTACAGAGAGACAGAGCATGGCAGATCTGAGCTTTCAATGCAATTCAACACTGGTTCCTGCGTGAGCAGCACTGCAGATCACAGAAATGCTCTCATCTTGTTCAAGATGAGAGTATTCAAACACCAATTTCCAGAAGATTTGAAGGCAGGAATGTCTATGACAGATCCTCTCAGAAGTTCATATATTTAACAGAGGAATCTTATTTAGTGAAACAGCGTATCACAGCAGTCCTGTATTCCATCTCTTGCAAAGCCCATCTCTGAGTGCGCAGCAAAGTGTGTAACCTCAGATGCACACACGGATCTGGAGCTCTACAGACCTCTGCTTCTAACTCCTTCTTATCAAAACCTGGGAATTTGCAAATGACCATATACTCAGCTAAGGCTGAACATGTTCTCACCTGGACTCGAGGCCATTTTCCCCACCCCAATCTGCCTCCAAATGCTACTTTATTCCTCTGTAATATCTGAAGCAGGGTAGAAGCGCCAGAATATCCTATGCAAGAGGACTGCATTGTTCTCCTATGAGAATGAGAAGGCCCTAGACATCTATGATTTCTGATCAATAAAAACAGCTTATGTGGAGAAAATACATCAAAGAGGTCTGCAAGAACAAACTCCCTGGACATTACTAATAATTATTAATAGAGACAATAGACATTAGCTCATCAAAAAATCCCATACCTGGTAAGAATTTTCTTTACTCTCAATAAAGGTAAAAATAGTATTTCTATATTTTAACCTTTTTCTTTTTTTTTTTTTAAGGCTTGCTTCCAACCACAACTGATAATAGAATAAAAATATTTTTAAGCTTATATAGTCTTGGCTATATGTATTGTCTCAGCCTATCTGAAAGCCCTCAGACACATCAGGAGCTGAGAAAAAAAGTTCTAGATTTTGCCTATCACCTCAAGGAAAGAAAACTATCTTTTCCCAGTGACATGAATCAGGCAACACTTCCACCCAGTCCAGCAAATAGGAATAACTATGGGGTTTGGGTTGTTTTGTTTAAGATAAATAATCATCATTTAACCAGCAGTAAATTTTTAGCTGGACAAGATGCTTTTGGTATCCATTACTCCTGCCTTCCTTAGCCAACATTTTAAAGCTGATGGTTTTGAATTTGTGAATTAAATTCCCTAAGGGCTATCCTGCACTTTAAGAGACAGATTTTATTAACTGAAAACAACAAATCACTTACAGAAAATAATCATAATGTAGGAAAGGCCTAGGCAGAGCTGTTCTCTGAAAACCTCTTTGTAATTGTAGCCTCTTTAGACAGGCATAATCAATTAGAAGTGGTCTGATTTTAACCAGTTGCAGGCTCATTACATTGCATTCCCATTTCTGTTGATGAAAATCAGTTTCAGCTTGTGGCCTGGAACTCATATACAGCACTTCCTGGGGCCTCTTAGATAAACACATCAAGAAACAGTTTTATTTGGATTTGTCCCTCACCCTTTATTCATTGAAACAACTTTACAAATCAAGATTAGAACAGAGCAAAATTGGCTCCGAACCAGAGATATGCATATATGAGTAAGATATTTAATCTCAGAAAAGTATAACGCTTCAATTAATAATCATATCTTTAAAACATTTAAATGGGAGACTCAAAACACTCCGTTTTAACTGGTGAGTTTAGTCTTTCTCTTACTGTGTCATGGGACACTCAGTTTCTATTTAATATAAACACATAACTCCTTCCTTTCAGAAGGGCTTCTTGCCTGTGATACATAAAATTGTCCCAAATGTATCTTTAGGTTTTCAAAACAGTACTTCCAGCCTAAATTTTTACTCTCTGTAGACACTGCCTGAAATACGTCATTTTAAACCTACCTAGGAATGAAACTTTTAAACAAAACAAAACTGATGAACTATACCCAATCAGAGAGAATCTGCAAAAATAACTGCTCTCCTTCTGCAGAAATTGTACCTTACAGCACCCAGGTTTGGTACAGTCCACACAAGCTTTAAAAAATAAATGAATTCACTACAGTTGGTAATCCAGCCACAGCATGGTGCAGTCCCTCAGGCTCAAAGGGCTATTCACAAGTCAGGGGCATTAAAAAAAAAGGAAGGGAGTTTCCTGGTGTGGAGAGCTCCATAAAAGTCTTTGCAAATGTGCAGCAATTGTTTAAAAACCAGAACAGACAAAAATCCCCAAGGATAACTGAAATAGGAAAGAGACTGATAAAGGAAATGCAATGCCCAGTAAGTAAGCAAAAGCAGGAGCCCTCCCCTGGAGTACTGGCTGTTCCTTCCTAAAAGAAAATACAAAAACAGAGCTGAAGGGCAAGTGACAAGAACAAGCAGAATATGAAAAAAAAAAAAACTTCAGATGGAGAGAATACAGAAAAACCAGGATGATTCATACCATAAAGGAGCTGAACAGTGGTAGAGGACCATGTTTATAAAGTGGAAAAATTAATATTCCCAACAGGATCTCTCTTTTAAAAAGTAGTATTCAAAGTAAAAGGGTGATGAGCCCAAATACAGTTGGAAGAAGGTTTTGTGGGTTTTGTTTATTTTGTAGTTGTGATACACAGCTAGAATTTTTAATGTACTGCAAAGGATTATCTCTAAGGCCAATGGCATATGAAGATTTAAAAAGCTTTATTCTGTAGTAATTAAAAAAAAAAAAAGAAAATATCTTTTTTAATATAATTATTGTTGGTAGATATAGCTTAGCCTCAGAAAAACCATTAAACAGCCAGGAAAAAAATTATCCCTAGAGACATGTTATATTGAAACTGCTTTAGATAAAGTGGTTCATTCCACCCTATAAAGCATGTGGCCCTTGCCTAGTCATTCTGTATGTCTGTCCTTCTTTTGTAAGAGCTAGTTCTGCATCAACCTGTCTGGAGAAGTTGATTTCAGACATGTTCATCACCAATTTGCTTTCCTAAAAACCATCCCTATTTGAACTGTACATTTACAAGAAATCACACCAAGAGCAATTTTAGAATTAGAATGGAACTACATCAACTAAAGGTCTAGCCAAAAAAAAGCAAAAGGAATTGGTTTTAAAATCAACAGTGCCCTCAACATGACTCTCTGAAATAAAGAACGGTTCCAGTGACTTAAATGCAGTGTTAAGAATTTTAATAAAATGACAGAACTATTTATTAATTGCCTTTTTGGACTGATAAGGTAATTTATTACTCACTTCTTATGAAGAACTGAACAAAACAGGCCCACAAGGAAGCTACTTACAGCTGACTGGAAGCTGCATACACACTGGCACACATGAAAGGCTGTCCCTTCCTCCATACCTTTGTTTTTTCTTATTGTTCACAGCTTGTTTTGTACTGTTGCTAACTGTTATCTACAACATTAAAACCACTGATAGTTCTTACTGGTCCTTCAAAAAATTCCCATTGATAAAGAATCAAAATGAAAAAAGAAACTGAAAGAATCTCTCAGAGTTGTTTTTTATAAAACTTCTAAACATTAGAAAACCCTTTCCCTGAAACTATTTCAGGTGGCTCATGAAAAAACATTTCTGTGGCTTTCTGGAAAGGTTAAAGTTGCAATAATCCAGGATGTGGATTTTGGATTAAAAAACCATTTTGGAACATGAAAAGGAACTTTTTTGTTGCTAGCCATTCTAGGACTAGGAATACTGCAAGATCATCACTTCAAGCCTTGATATGGAACTGTACCTCACATTTCTCCTCAACAAAACCTAGGACAAGATCTTGAGAAGGCAGAATAAAGGGCATTCTTCTACAAGGCAGCTAAAGGATTGCAGGAGTCAGTAGATACCTTGAGCACAAATAATACACTGTTGTTTCTCCAGGTTAAACACAGCTCAGAAAGAGATACAAATATTAAATCTGATGTATAGAACAGTATACTGACTTACCTTGCTTTTGAAACTTTGCCAGGTGAGTACTCAACATCACAAGGACATCAAGATAGGCAGCTCTGGTCACTAAACAAGGATTTAGCCTAAAAGAAAAAAAAATACCATGTTTTTAAAGCTTAAATCCTTATACCGTTATGCTCAGAAACAGCAGTAAAACAAACTAGTTTGGCATGTCTGTTTTAATTAATGAAGATAAACTATTGGTCAAATTAGAATGCATATATAAAATAATTAGGACAAGTTATCTAAGCTTCATTTCCTGGTCCATTCTGAGAGACAGTCTCCCTTGCAAAATGGCAACACCCTCCTCCTCCAGCCATTGCACTGAATGGCATTTGATACATTTCATTATTACTGGATGAACCAGCTCATTGTAGCACCTACTAGGTCTTTCTGGTTAATGTGTGTAACTAAATGCATCAACAAAAAGAAGTGTTCAGTTCTTACTGCTACAGCTCATAAAAGAGAAACTTCCCTTGCAAGGTACCTGCTACACCTTTTTAATGGCCATGGCTCTCTCACTGTTCTGATAAAGACCTTAGGTGTTCATGTTTTTAAAATCAGGTATTTCTTTTCCCAAACAAGAATATTTGGGATTTTGTGTATGTAATGGAAATTGGTAATAAGCTACTTTCTGCTCTACCTTTTCAATTTGCAAGTGAGAAACATCTATTTTCTCTCCGATTAGAAAAATAAAATTAGGTTTAAAACTTCGTTTTTCTTTGTAGTACTATCACTGAAACATATTTAGCCATGAAAACTTTTTAAAAATATAAATTAAAATGTGAACAAACAGGAAATCTAGTTCAAAAACACAGAAATTATTCTGAAGAGCCCAATGGGACTTTTACTAAAACAAAAGCTTTCAGAATCAAGCAGCACAAGCTTGAGGTATGACTAATTCTGTTCAGTATTTCATTTTTATTTTATCTGGCACTTTCTTTGTATGCTTATCTTAATGTTTGAAACTCTTTCAAAAATTGTTAATTAAAAATGTTCCAACAAATATTCTGAACTCAAGCATCTTTAAAATTCAAGGGGAAAAAAAAGCTTTTTCAAGTAAGATAAGTGATCATGACACAAAAAAGAAAGGTTTGAGGCACTTGCATAGTTTGGCCACTGTATTTGCCTATGGAGAGTTAGCCTATGAACCTATTAAAAAAGACAACTTTAACCAGAAACATTGCTTTCACCTTCAGTAATAAACTCTGCAAGAAGCCTAAAATACTTATGATTTTTTTATGGCCTACAATATTAGGCATCCACATAACACACAGCAGAATATGTGCTACCAGGATCTCTCTTCAGAAGAGCTTTTTTCTCCTTTTGCATAAAAAGAGACTTTTTGGACACTTTCTTACTAGTGAAGTAGTCTAGGTTCATACCTCCCCAAACTTCTTCATGCTGCCTCCTACCACTTGCCTTCAAGCTCAAGAGCTACAAGCTGCCTGCTGAGAAGATGCATCATCAACGAGAGCCAAAGCCTTAAGAAGCCAAAGCAATTTTAATATGGCCTATTTTTGCAGAGTCATATTAGGCAGACTTAATTTCTATCCACCCTGGTCAAGCAAAGATTTTTCCTCTATCTTGGGCATTCAGTTACTGCCTAAGTTGTTCTTCACAAATGTGAATGAAAACACAACCAAGGAATACTCATGGAGTTGGGAGCTCAACCCATGAGAAAACAGAGGGACTGATCAGTTGAAGGCTCAGAAGAAAAACAAACCACAAGAGGTCTCTCACAAATGGATGATAGCAGCCACAACAGTTTCCAGTCAATATGAGGAACCTAATGGGTCTACTACACTTCAGCTCCCTCAAAAACTGGAAGACTCACTTCTCATTTTGTGTTTTTAGTGGAAAGAAAATTTCCAACATACAAACTGTGCCCTGGGGAAAACATGGCTGATGCAACTTTTACTGAAGAAGAGGCAACAACAACACTGGCATGTTTTTTATTCTGGTCCACCTTTTAAGCACTTACAACATCATTTAAAGTATGGGCATACGCATGTTTTGTTGAAATGAGACTTTTCCAGCATAAAACATGCCAAACGTTTGTCCTTGGCTGGTTCTCCTGCTCTGGTGATGCTAGTGAATTCTCATCCATATGTGCCAGATGGACACAACAGGAAATTCAGTTTTCCAAAACCAAGTGCTGTTCAGTGTTGTTCAGATTGTAGCAGAAAGCTCAGTCTTGAAGACAATCAAACTGTGATTTACATAACAGATCTAACAGCCAAAAATCACAACGTTGAACATTTCAAATGATGCACTGCACAGTATTTAACACGACCTGTTCGTGCAGAATTTCAGTAACACAAGGGGGAACAGTACAAGATGTTTCCTTTTAAACACCAAGACCAATTAAGTGGTGTTCTCATAAACAAGATTTGAGGAAATCTATCTCCAAACAAGAAAGTCACAGCAGTAGCAAAAGGTGGGAGCTCCAGACATCTGGAACAGCATTCTTTTTTTTCTGTCCAAAACCCAAAAATTATTTCATTTCCCTTCCAACCTGGTTATTAATGGAAACAAATACATCATAGGCTCACTCCAGATGATTAACTGTACATAATTCTGAATGGGGTAGAGCTAGAGATGGTTAGGACTCTCATATCTAAGGGTATATCCACCCAGAAATATAAAATAGTTATCAAAACAATATTCCTACTCTTACACATCTATACTAATAGCAGGCTAGTGATGCCAGGGCAAAGATCCATACCTGATTAAAGCAATGCTTTGTCTATGCCAGCCAGTAGTTTAGTGTAAGAACAGCACATCTGGAAGTCAAAGAGCTGGCACCAAAGACCCAACGGCCACCTGACATGCTGTGTCCAGATGCCTTCAACCATCATTTTCACAAGTTGAAATTGTTGTTTTGTGTTTGGATAGAGAGCTTACAGCCAGCCTGTCCCTGGAATCTTACTGCACTTAGGAGCTTTCCCCACACTTTTTAGTACTTCTTCATAATGCTCTCACTCGGAGCTTGACTGTCCAGATGGAAATAAAAATCAGGCCACAGTCAACTGCTGCAATAAGTTTCACTAACAGCTAATGCTGCAGAATGTTTCAATGCATTGGACCAAAGAGAAATCAAAGGCTGTCTGCCCTGGGTAACATGTGAAAGTCATGTCATAGACTGGATCTGCCAGGCAGAGGGGAGGAAGACTCCTGCAACAGGCAGGAACAGAAAGGATTTACTTCAGATTACTACTTAGCAAGAACAAGATGCAGGAAACACATATTTCTAATTTAATCAAGGAGAACGAAATGATGATGGGAGGAGCTGCCGTGTCCTTACCAGATCATCCTGTGAGGATGGGCTAAGAGAATTGGGATTGTTCAGCCTCAAAAATATTGCAGCCTTCCAGTACCTAAAGGGAGCCTGCAAGAGAGAGACTTTACAAGAGCCTGCAGTGACAGGACAAGAGGAAATGGATTCAAACTCAGTGAGAGCAGGCTTAGGTTATATATTAAAAGGAAATCCTTTGCTGTGAGGGTGGTGAGGCACTGGAATAGGGTGCCCAGAGTAGTTGTGGATGCCCCATCCCTGGAGGTGCTCAAGGTCAGGTTGGATGGGGCTCTGAAGAGCCTCTTGTAGTGGAAGGTGTCCCAAGCTCACAGCAGAGGAGTAGGAACTAGGTGATCTTTAAGGTCCCTTTCAATCCAGGTGATTCTATGATTCTACGACCATGGGACTCCACAGAATATACATTGAAGTAACACAAGTCAACAAAGCTAAAGAGAGCGAAGAAGGGTTTATGCCTTTTTGCGTTTTTGTTTTTTTTTTTTTTTTTTTTTTTTTAGGTAATTGCCCAAAGCTCTAGCCGTAGTATCTTCACTATGATGGGAATAAGTGTCTTTTTTTCCTTACTATTTTAGGTAGGCCTGGCTGAACAGGAGAAAATCTGAAAACACAGGCGCCAGTTTGCATATTATTGACACTTCATAGCAGATTTCTGGATTAGATCCTGAAAATAAAAGTCTTCCAAACTTACTCAACTTCTTGTCATTAATGTTGAACAAGGAATAGGGGATAGAATAGACAGACTTCTTTGCAACTGCATTTTCAAGTCTGGCATGTGAATATAAAATTTGAAAAGAGTTCAAGACACTTGCAGGAGGAAACCTTTTGTTAGCTGTTAGGAGTCCAGGGACTTTTTTTCAAAGAAAAAGGTTAATGGAGTTAAAGAGTGTGTTAAAATTCACAGGCTCCCATTCACAGGCCTTTGAAGAGGCCCAGGTTAAGCACTCACAGAATATTATATGACCAGAGTAACAAAGAGCTATTTGTTTTCAACAAGGAACTGCCTGGTAGGTGGATGAGGAAGCCTTCCCTGCAGGAGATGTAAATCAGACTGGGCAGGTTCAGAAGCTCCATGTGCAACACTGGGGTTTGCTCCAGCTGGCTTTGGCTACCTGCAGTAGCAGTAGGGCTGCTTTGATTTCTGCTCTGCCTTTACCTCCACTAAGCACCACTGATTGCAGCTTAGGACTATGCAACTGAAATCAATCCTAGACTATCACAGCTTGGAGCTCTACAAATATTATCTTTAAAATGTTTGATTCACCTTTTATAGTTAAGTCATGCTGAATTTGAGGTAGTCATTGGTTTGCTTATTTTGGATGGCAGATCTAATGCAAACCAAACTGGCATTTATTGAAGAAATCAGCAATATGTGGTCACAGACCTCCCATGTACTTGGCTCCCACAACTTCACTGCTTCAACTCTATCAGGAACACATGGCTTAACTTTCAAAATTCAGTTTCTCCTGTATTACTGTTTAATTTAAACAAGATCAACATTAATGAATTACGGAGCAAATTGCCTTCTTTTCCAAGAGAAACAACAAGGAGCAAAGAACATGGAAAGCTCACACATTTGGCGTCAATTCTGTCAGAACACTGGGAAAAAGACAATCTCTTGCTTCTGTAACCACTAAGGTTTGCAGAGGTCCTTACTAAAGAGCACCATTTATAACCACCCAGGTTTCTGTATTAAAGTCAGGACGCCAACACCCCTTTATAGCAAGGACCAAAGAATTTTGATGCAAAACTTCTGCAGATTCTCATTATCTTCCCAAAATCCTAGTTTTCAATGACAGTCAGATGACTTAAGAAGCTGACAGCTATTTTATCCTGGATCATTCCTCTTTTTCCACCTCACTTCAAGATGAGCAACAACAACTGTAACATTAATTTATTGCATTTGTTACATAAGTAAGACAGATACAAGCTAGCGATTACAAAATCAAAGCAGTTCGTGTTAATGTTTATTACATTAGCTTTTGGTTATTCTAGAAATTCAATGTTTTCCAAAGAGCTCGTTTATTTTGCTCATATTTTTCCTCATTAGGAAACAGATGTTGGAAAACTACTAGCAGCACGAGCACTATTTAATATACAGCAACTTACAATATTTACTAAAAATGTAACAACATAAAAATCAAAGCATATTTCCTCAGACTCTCAATGAGCACTAAGAAACTTCAAATGCATCCTGACAACTAATTTCTCTCAAATAAAAATCCATAATATCTCTCTTGTGGATGAGGTTAGCTACAGGTATCTTAGTGCAGTTAGTTATCTTAGGGATTCCTAAAACCTTTTATAAGAGATCTCAGAAAAGCTCTGCATTTTGGAGTCTCCAAGCTTTTAGAAACGTCTGAAAGACTGCAGATTTTTTACCCAGTGCTGCCTTATGAATCTTTTTAACTTCTAATCTAATTTCTGAAATGGGAATGTCACTTTATTAAATAACTAACAAAACAGAATTTCCTCCTAATAATGTAACATGTACATTACAGGTCTGGTCACAGTAAAACAGTAAATAATTAACAGTGTCTGACAATATTTTTTTTAATACAGTGTTTAAGTGACTCTTAGCAACTCAGATTGGTTAATCTCAGCTCCAAAATTTAAAAACTGGTGACACGATTTTGATAATGAATCAGGTCGATATAGAACTTTAGTCAAAATTATACAACTTACAAGTCACCTACAAATCCTTGTATTTTGTCTAAAACCATCACAACACACTCTTAAGCATCAAAGACACCAGAACTGGCAAAATCTCAATGGCAACCCCTTCAAAGGTCAGTTCACAGCTACGTTGTGAAGAAGAGATTCATCTTAATGACTTCCATGACTGTTTTCATTTCAATTTTCAAAGTGAACAATTAATTAAATGAACTGCCTACTCCCTCTCTGGTCTTCAATTAAGAAGCCACTCTTACTGTAATGCCATATGTTTCTGGAGCCTTTAGAAAGGCTGGAAAAGACTAAAGTTCCTGGAAGGAAGGCCTGTTCTTATGATTGAACTTACCAATATCATTTCAGAAAAAGACCCATATTAGAAGAAACACTGTAATTACTAAACACTGCCCTAGTCTTCTAACACTTCAGTGTTTAGTAATTACTCCTAACCGTGTAAATAACATGTTAAAGAAATTCATATTATAGTTGGCAGAAAATAGATCAGCTTACTGGTGATCAATTTAAACCCCAAATTCTCCTACATTCTAGCCACCAGTACTACATACAGTTTTTGATTCCAACAGATCGATAAAATTTGTTTCCTGAACATAATATTCAAGTTAATGCACAGGATGCAATTGCACAAATTACTGTATTTCTGAACTGTATAAACATTTCTGATAAGTCAAAATTCGAGGAACATTAGAGCTGGAATTTCATCTTCAGCACTACATAAACACAGGAAAGAATTTTTATTAAGTCCAACATGTCAAAGCTGGTAGTTAGGGATGGGATCTGTGCAACTTCCTACTATGAGTTTCCCACTGTGCCTTTGTCTTCCATAATCTCAGATTTTGTGGCTGGCACACTGACAACTAAGTTTTGGGTTTGCAGTTTATCTTCCCCACTCTATCAACTCCCAGTGGACTCCTTGCTAAAGAACGCCCAATCTCCAAAAGTATTCCTCTTTCTGGAGGCCAGATTCTTCTGATATGTGACCTGCCATTGTGTCAGCTAAAATATCTTCTAAACACACCAAAAAGTGATTTCTTGAGTCTTAATCTGTGACATCTGTGATGTCTTGAGTCTTTATACTGTCAACTCTATATAATCCTTGAGGGCTGTCCATGGGGAGCTCCATCCTTGGAGGGTTGCTGATGAACCAGGCCAAGCTGGCTTTGTACTGACCACATTTTACCTGCAGGGTGATCTGGTAAAGGATCAGTTGTCATTTATGGAGGCGACAAAGCTTATGGAAATCACTCCTACACGTACAGCGAGAAGCTGATTAAAAGATTAAATCTTCTCCTGTTGTTTTGGTTATTAGCTTTCAAATTCTGCAGTATTCTAAAGACTGAGGTTTTTGGGGGTGTATTTGTTTAGAGGGCAGCACTCATATTTTAATCTGTTTTCTCTCAGAGCCCACATCTGTAGCACTGAATCAACATGCATGGCCTTCCTCTTGTCTTCTTAAGGAGACATTAATAATGGATTTAATTATTAAACTTTGTCCATAGCATTTTTAACCATGTAATACAAAACCAGTACATCAATGAACATCACAGCCAACAGACCTACATTTAATGGAAAGCATTTAAAAAAGTAATAATGAAGCCTGCACTACCAAGTAAACCTTGCAGAGTTCCTGGAAGTGCAGGAACACGCGCATAGAAACAGAAATACAAACATCAGTAAAAGTGCATCTGCTTGTCTACTCGGTGCTGTTGAGATCTTCTCCAAAAAATTACCATGTGCACAGCCCCCTCACTTGCCCATTCTATAGGGACAGCTCATCCAGCATCAGAGCAGGCATTGTCTCCAAAGGGAGTTGCTAGTCTGGTGATTTAAGTTTTTCTACCATCCTCAAAGCCAGACTATTATATTGTTATTAGTTTCCTGGTAAAGGCAGAGAATTTATTGCTTCAAAAAGAAGCTACACAAATCATTTTTTCATTGTGATACCACCAAGAACATCCTGAGTTTCAGCTATTAAGAAAAACTAATTTGTGCTCCAGCTGTCCTTGGTGAATGATACTGAAAGGCTGTGTTTTGTTGGTGTTGTTTTTAGCATACCTGAATGATAAAATAATCCTAGCTGTTCTCTTTTTTGTTCTCTTAATGAGAACCTCATGTGATCCCTGAGCAACATCCTAAAAAACTTAAGAGGTCAAACTAATCCCATGTGCAAATTTAATGAATGTTATACAATTAAATCAAGGAGCTTACTTACAAAGAAAAAGCTAGGAAAACTCTAATGCTTATTTACTGAAAAGCATTTTCAGATATAAGTGAGGCTTTATGTCCAAAATTTGTAACTGTACATTGATTCTGCCTACTCCAAATGCAGCACTGGTGGAGGGAACACCTTAAACAACCTGATCCAAAACTTAGTATTCGTGGAATGTGCCTAGTTAAGTTAGGAATATACCTATGAACCAGAGTCAAACACTATTTTATCCTATGCAAAGTACATCTTAAACTTCAGCCTGAAGTCCAAACATCTCTACTGATATCCAAAGTGGGTGTTCCAAAACAAGCAATCACCAACTGCCTAAATAAACAGTCCGTAGCCGTGTTAAGCATACTGTTATCAAAACTGGTGAAAGAGTGGACTTGGAGCAGCACAGAAACCTAAATTAGCCTCCTAAAAGCACGTAAGATTTAAATTAGTGCCTCTAGGAATACATTTATGAGCAATGACGTGCTATGACTGTTCTCAAAAACAAAGACAAATGAGGCTAAACAAGGCCCATGGGTTAGAACGTGCAGATTAACAAATTACTGGTGAGTCAGCACCAAGCCTGACAGAGTTCAAGAAGTATTTGGACAATGCTCTCAGGCACATGGTGTGACTCTTGGGGATGGCCTGTGCAGGGCCAGGAGTTGGACTCAATGATCCTTGCGAGTCCCTTTCAACTCAGCATTTTCTGTGATTCTGTGAGCTGTTCATACTGGTACACTTCATTTTCAGCTGGAACAGGACAACAAAAATTTCCCTTCACATTTTGTGTGTACAAGGGTAAACACAGGAATTATTGCCCCAGCTTACAGGAAGTTAAGTTTTCAATTTGAAACCTGATATTTGAAGTCTGCAGAGAAAGACACAATCATTAAAACTATTTTCAAGTTTTGAACTTGGCTGTACAAGACATACAGACCACTAACAAACAAAGATAAATAACTGCACTTCTCAATGTGTAGGTTTTAAAGATAGAAATGAAAAAGTGGAAAAGTTAGAAAACAGGGAGATGCCAAGTGCAGACATGGCCTTAGAAGGACAAGAAGGTTCATCTTGATGTAGAGGAAGAAGAAGAGGCAAGAGTATTAAAACACGAGGAGGACTTCCCTCTCTGCCAAGAGGATAACCTTACATTCTCCTTCTTGCTGTTTTGAAAGTACCAAAAACCACTTCCAACTCCCAAATAAGGACCACTTCAAAAATCACATAGAGGCTGCTTGCAAAGCTGCAGAGAGCCATGGGCATGTTGCACCTCTGGCTAGGTATGCCTGCATGTGCCCCTGCTTTGCCTGTAATACTCTGCTCACTAGAAGTCACCACTGTCTCTCCTAAGAGGCATATGAGAAAAAAGGCATACTTAGGTTACAGTCTGAGCCACGAAGTCCTGAAACCACAAAGAGGCCACATTCTTGCTTTCCACACAGATGGCCTAAATGCACCTCTCATGAAGTTCCTCCTAGGAAGGACCCAAGACTGCTCATCTGCCGGCTGTCACTCACACAGCGCTGCCAAAAGCAGACAGGAAGAGGAATACAACAGGCTTGATGGAGTGCCATGGCCATCAAAACTTGGCAAGTTACCATACTCTGTAGGGCTATAAAATACTGAGGAGATAGATTTTCCTCATTCAAAGCAGTCATAGCTGGATCATGGGAGAATCAGCCGGGGGAAAACCAAGCAGCACATATCTCAGCGAACAGTGAACCTCGTGTTGAACCCGTGCCTAAAATAACTTCTGCATGTATTTGTTGTGTGAGCTTGAATCTTGTGCAGGACCCATTTGTATTTTTAACAGTGCCAACCATAAAGCAGAGAGCTGTAAGGAGCAGCACTGCAGAGGATGGGTTATTTGCTTTATAAAAACACAGCAGGTGGCCCATTCCAGATGAAGCCGCGACTCCTTGCAAAACCCAAAGCCAACTGGTTTTATACACGGTTGTTCCCCACAAGTTAGTTTCAAGAAAGCCACCTTCTTAGAAGTAAATTCTCCCAGTGCAGACAAGCTCTCAGCTAAGAAATGGCACATGGCTAGAGGTTAGCAGAGTATGTTATTTGACTTCTGGCAGAACCTCAAAGTCTCTCCCCCCTCCTGTGGTCTCCAGTAAGTAGGAAGGCGGAAAAAGAAAATCCAACTCAAAGTGCTGAAAAGCAGCATCCTACAGCAAAGCCATGCAATGACATGATTTCTCAAATTTTCCAATACCAATGCTTTGCCATGCCAAAGGCTACAAATTAAACAAGAGAGATATTTCTGGGACTTCTGTACAACACATTACCAAATCCAAAGGCTGCTCTTCTAGTGTTCTGTATTTGTTAAGCAGAGGGCATCTCATGTTAGTCTTGTAACTCCTTGCAGTTGAGGTAAAAACTTTTTAAAAAAAAGTTCTAAAGGATTGTTAAAAGATTTATTTTAAAAATTACTCAAATGACAGAGCCTTGAACTCTTTCAAAGATTTAGCTTAATGAACTGATCGTATTTTAAAGCTTTCATCAGACTAATTTACATCATTTTCCATCAGCTTTGTTCTCCAACAAAACAGATTTTTATTTTTTTTTAATTTCTGTTCTCAAACACCCTGTGTCTCCCACATTTGCAAAAAATGCAGTAAACTAACACTGGTGTGAAGGTGAAGGAAAGCAGTAACATTAGAAACAACTTTAGACAAACTAACGGGTATATTAAAAAAAAAATACACCACCAAGTGAAGTATAAACATACAGTGAAAAGATTCAACTATCACCTTGAGAAGTGGATAAAGGGCTGGTCTCATTCAAAACATCAAAAATGAAAATATTGGTTTTGCAATGTTAATGTTTTGAAGGTATAAAAAAAAGCCAAGAAGAAAAAGCAACTATGCCCCATCAGTATGAGAAGTCTGCCTTCACAACAGATAGAAAATACCAGCTGAAAAAGTGAATGCTTGATGAAATTCGATTTGGGGAATGTGACCCATTATTTTATTCTCTAAAGGAAAATCAGGGCGTAGCATGGAGAAGAAAAAAGAGATTAGTATATTACATGGAATGTGCAACAGAATCTTGAGCTATTCTACACCAATAAATCCTGATGAAAGGAAATAACATTCTGGCCCTGAAAAGGCAAAGAAAACCCTAAAACCAAAACCCAAACAAGAAAACCCCCACCCAGTTCAGGAAACCATTGAAAACTATAATCTTTCCTCCAAATACATACACATGACAACTGAGTCTCATTTTTAAGAACTACATATGCAATCCAAAGTTTTGTAATTCAAGATTCTCAGAGAAGTTTGTTCCACAGTACAAAGGAAGTACATAGTTGAAAGAACACCAGCAAGAACTTAACAGAACTAGCACAGAAATGTGATTGAAAATTGATGTTTGGAAATAATTCCCCAGATTCACAAACCACTTTCCTGTTATTTTAACTTTTTTTTTAGTCATTTAAGATTAACAGTGAGTGGCTCTTATACCCTCTTTTCAAACAGTCTCTGCCCTGCAGTATCGGTGACATGGTAAATTATCTCCTTATGGAAAAGGCAGAAAAGCCAGATGGGGATCCATTAACTTCTCTCTGTGGTGCTCATTCTCTTTGCCTGAACAGAAATAAGGCAGGAATGTCTGTACATGACTGAGGGTCCAGCCAGCCATCACCCTTTCTGACAGCAGCAGATGCATACCAAGAAGTCCAACAACAGGGCAAGAATAAAGTTCTGGTTGCCTAATAGGCTCTCCCAACACCCAGAACCCCCCGCACACACACACAGTTTCACAACTCAGTTTCCAAGCTACCCTCTACAACTCCTTTAGACCAAGAAAAAGGAAAAGCAAGTGAATGTGGAACACTAAAACAACCACTTCAATATCCCTGTTTGTTTGGGTTGCTTCTTGGAGGTTTTCCCTTTGATTTTCTTTTTAATGACACCACCGCACTGAAATACATTTATTTAAAGCAAAAGTTAAGGGAATTACAGAGGCAGGGCGGGCAGGCAGAAGGAAGGAAGACCTTAACTCAAAGTGTGCAAGAATGTAAGGTACATTAGAAATTTGCAAAAATAGTTTCCGTCAGTTAAAATCCTCATGCTTTAAGTTAGTGTTGCAAGGCTGCATGATTGTAATACAAAATTTTACTATCTGGGGAGAAAGACATTCTAAAATCCTTTATGCACAGCATTAACTGCATTGTTGAGAACTATGACAAGGAAGCTACAACGAACTGACAAAATTAAAATGTGCTGCTGACAGGGAGTTAATATCAGCACATACAGCTGTGACTTTTTACAGGAAAGTGAAAGAGAAAACATGTCTCTTCAGGAAAACACCTTTACTGTGCACAAGAATTTCTTAGAGAGGGCCTGAAAAGCTTTCATTTCCAGAGATGATAATAAAATAATTTTTAAAAACTCATTAAAAACCCAACCAGTCATCAATCAGTGACTGATGTATTAAAAAGGGTGGCTCTGAAAAATACTTTGGAAATAGAATTTATTTAAAATCTGTAATGAACGGAGCCCAGCCTTTATGTATTTGCTGCAAGAGAAAGAGGTTTGAATTACTTAGCATGAGTTTCTTTCTACTGAATTTGGTGTCTCGTGTTTGGGTTTTTACTCTTTATAACAGTATCAGTTATTAACTGTTAAATTAGTTATGCAAATTAACATTCTCATTTAAACCCTTTAAAATGCTTACGCTGATTCAAGTGAAAGGTCCACCAAATCCACCATGACATCTCCAGTTGGGGCAGAGAGCAGATGCACAGGAAATGCAGGCATTACAATAGTGACATTTGCCTCAACCCTCAAGGTTGCTGAAGAATTTCTTGAGCCAATTGTGATGCCTAGATACTCAGTAACCTCACTGGACTTTCCTTGCATGACTGCGTTAAATCGTTGTTTAAAAATTCAGACAGGTTTAAAACCAAGACTATCTGTATCACAGGGTTCCATAGCCAAATTAAAATTACATTAAAAACTTCATTAGTTGGTTTCTTTGACATCTGCCACCTTGGTCAGAATGCTAATTTCCTGTCCCTTTCTATGTGACTCATATTTCACATCTCTCAGTTGTCCCTTTTCCATTATTCAAAAAAAATCTCAGCCTATTTAATCAGTCCCCAAGTAGAAACTGTTCTATACTTGTCAGTCTTTATACTGCTTCTGATTCCTACTGTATCTTCTTCAGGATTTACACAATATTTAAATATCCAATAAGGATTAATACACAAACACAGATGGGGGATTTTCTGTGTTTTTCTTCATTCTTTTTATGTTATTTGCCCCCTCCCCTATTGGTCATTCACAAGAACAAGAGGAACTTCTTTCAAACAAAAAAAATCTGCTCAGTCAACCACTCTTTCCCCAGGTAAAGTCCAGACTTTGTTCATGAGCACCATTTTCCAATTATTTACACCAAGTTTTAGCTGCCCTACCACCACTATCACTCATCGAGGAAACAGCTCTGTAATTCCCAAAGATCAACTCTATCTTCATTACCCCAACTCAGTTAACACTAATAGATTTCCCCCACCCACTAGATGCCCCTCTTCTCCAAACCTTTAAGGATTTTGGTTTTGATGATCAGAAAATGACTCAGGTTTTATCAGAGATCCACACTAGCTGCACTGGTGGCCTCATGCCACAGTGAAAAATGTGGGATATTCCCAGTTACCTATCTATGCAAGGACCAGTGCTCTTGTTCCCAAATTGAGTCCTTTGAAGTTTTGGCTAGGAATTCTCATGGGTAAAAATTCTCAAAAGCAATTGCTGAGATAAAGTAGAAAAGGAAAGAGGGAAAGAAAGACAGAAAATGGAAGAGAGAGAGGAGAAAAAGAGGAAGAGAGGAGAAGAAAAAGAGTGAAAGAGAGCAAGAGAGAGCAAGAGAGCTCGTTAGTTAGTTATAAAAAGGTCACTTGAAGATGAACTTATGAAAAATGTTTCCCAATCTATCTTGGATTGTTTGTGGGCAGCTAAACACTTTTAGTTTAAACAACTGCTATGACATTTTCCCACTAATTTTCTGTAAAGGTCAAAGTCAGAAAAACAGTAACATAAAAACCTCATATATGTGGCTTATTTTTCTTAGCCAAGAAGCACCAGTTATCCTCAAAATGTCTATTTCTGTAGGAATGTTCATTCACAGTTATTTTTTTCTTTAATGACTAGACTACAATGTTTGGGAAAAGAAAATCTTGCTTTTGGAAAAAAAAATCACCTCGATTTAAAATCAGCAAGCCAATAAGGCATCTAAATTTTGCATATTTCAACACAAATAAATCTGTCCACTTTACTAAAATAACAACTCAAAAAATCAACCAAGTCTTCCATACATTAGTAAACTGTTTATAAATCAGATATTTTGTGTTTTATCTTACCTTTTAGCCAGCCACAGCTTGGTTCCCACACAGGTAATGATGTCACGCAGTCCCTGCTGGAAGTCCAAACTAACAAACTGGTTTGATTCTAGGTATGACTGCAGCAAGTGAAAAACCTAAATTAAAAAAAAAAAATTCAAATGAAGAGTTTCTAGCCCCTGCTTTTCCTTCAAATAACTCTAAGATGAAACAGCTGCATGCAAAATGAACAATCATTACTCAAGGAAAAACATGTATTTTTTCACAGCAGATAGAATCCTTAAATCCTTAAGTTGCCCCATCCTTAAAACAACTAAAGTTGTTTTTTACGCAAAACAACTAAAAGTGCTGGAAGATGTTAATCTCCATGAAGTGACCAGAAGGCAGCTGGATGAATACCACTCCTCTGGCCTTTTCCAACTTAAACATCCCTCAACTTTCAGCTTTCTTGCTGTGCCATTTGCTCCCCAGTGCCAGCACAACTGCCTGGGGAGCAGACTGGCAGCTTGGCACACTGGATGGAGCAGGGCTGTTTGCACTGTACCAAGGAGACAGGGAAGGGAATTACCATCTATAACCACTCTGAAGTGCTGACAAAAAAGCATCTTTATCCCTGCTACTGGGAACCTTCATTCCAAGCCCCACAGAGCAGGGAGATACTCACACTCTCCCTTTCTGAGGACTGAGCTCCTGCACTGGGATTCTGCACTTTCTCCTCCGGAATTTCATGTAAAAGCCTAATAGACATGTCCAAGCTTTGATGAAGGGAAGAATTCAAGGTACCAGAATACAAAGCAAGACTGTAGCTTTCTGGTCAGACAGTTAAAACAAAAAAAATGTATATTCTCAGAGACCCTCCTTGCTATTTAAAAACAGGTTTTTCCAAGTAACATTGAATATACAGAAAAGTGTTAAGAAAAAAATTGTTAAAAAAAAAAAAAGTACAGTCATCTAAGTATGAGAGGAAAATATTGGGTAGTATAAGAAAGATGATACCAACTGCACAGTGGAGAGGGGCTCTCCAAGCCCAGCCCCTGTAGTGCCCATCCTGCATGTGGCAGAGGGTGCATGACACACCTGACACAAGGGACACCACCTGTATCATCCCACTTGGTTTTAACTTCCCATTCACATGCAAGTGAACAGGAAACACCTGGGTGAGGTAATTTCTAAAGGGGAACACATGGAAAGGTGGAAAGGTGGAAAGGTGTGTTGCACTACTGAAGCCTAATGGAAAGGATCTTACTCAGCAAAAGGAATTTTACCTTACAGCCTCAAAATTGGAAATTCTGTTCATTTATACAGCTAAGTTACAGAAAGGGCTTCTATGCAAATTGAAAAAGTACATCCCCCGTTATTTACTGAAACGGAATTTAGGAAGCTTAAGAGATACTATCAGACCATTTCTGAAAATACATATTGTGAGCATTTGATATGGAAACACTCCTGATATGTAAGAGTATTAGCACTTCATACTTGCAAAGTGACAATTTAATGACTAATGGATCCAGCTGGGGCCTTCACTTCACTCTGGGAAAAGAAAAACCTTTGAATGCAGACTTTTAGATCTCAGATCATGATTTCCCACATTCCAGCTGTCACTTGCTCTGAGGTTTCTATTTTTTTGTTTGTTTGCTTGTTTTGGAAACACAAGTACTGCCACATAGCATTAACTTGACACAATTTCATCTGGTTATTTTTTGTGAAATTGTTCAAGTGGAAAAACAGCTGCAGTCGTTTCAAGTAAGCACAGAAACAGAAGAGATGTCAAGAGACTATCTAATCTATACAAACACTGAGGCTGGGTCTAAACATTCTTCCATGAAACAAATGCCTGACTGTCCTAATCCTGAAAACAACCAAGAAAGCAGATTCCAGAACACTTGTATGCAACTCCTCTTCTCTCTGTCACCCTCAAAATCCAAGCTCTTGAGGTAAGGTGTTCCTGTCTGCTCCTGCCCTCCTGGCAAACAACTGTTCCTGGACACTGTTCAGTCAGTCCAGATTTTTTCCTAGTAAGGGACTTATTAAACACAGAGATCCCACTGGGGGCCTTTGACAGGAACAATGAAATAAACTCCTGTCTCCCTTTGTCAGTAGGTGCTCTGTAGGCAAGACACATCCAGGAGAAGTAGCTGGTCTTTTGTTTTTTTAAAAAAAAGATCTTTGGAAAGGCCTTGGATGCCTTTCCAATATCTTTTTGAATCTTTATCTTCCAATTCCAAGATCGTTTGAATCTTTATCTTTTTCTACAAAACACTTTGCAGAAGTGCAAGCTTGCAAACATTTCAAAGTGTCACCAGAGATGTCTACCTTGTCCTCTCCTTTAGTCTGCTCTTTCCTGTGCAAGTGTTTGCTTATTAAAATGGTTTACGTAAATACCTACTTAAATTAACCTTCTCCATCAAAACCAATGCACTAAGCTGACACTACTAATAGCTTCTCTATATTTTTTGTGGCTTGCCCTTAATGCCTGTTAAGTCATAGACATGACAGAAGAAGAAGAACAAAAATGGTAAATAATATTTATGCAGAAGCTTTTTATATCCTCTGCTAATTGAAAACCATTTGGTGCCTTAACCTTTCCAATTTTATTCTTCTATGCTTGTATTCATTTCCAGGAATGACAATGGATTTACCTCTAAGCAACAATATAAAATCTGTTACACAATTATGAAGGGGCTATCATATTTTTTTCTAGCAGCTTAAATTAATTTAATCTTTTCAGCTCTGAAAACAACTCTCAAAGTGATCTCTGTGTAATGCAGAAGCAGTTTGATAGTTCAAACTAAAAGTCTTGAAAGAGAAAGAACTGTGTATACTAAGCAGGTAAAATTGGTAGATTTAAATTTGTCCAGGTAGGAAATTCAGTACTGAAAATGCAACCAAAACTCCTCTGGAGTTGATTCTTTGTACGAACCAATCCTTTCAATACTATTCAGATGGTAAAAATCACAGGACATGAGCCCTATTTGAACAGTAGAATTAGAAGGTGCAACTCATGTGAGAGTTTGATGCACTCTTGAAAAGTGCTTGCATCCATTAAAGAAAATGTTTAACTACAATTTAGCCTGTTCTGACTTTTTCTGACATACACAAAATCCTGATTTTCTTGTTATTTCACTGCACACCCCCTATCTTTCATTCAGGCACCTTCACCATATTTTATACACCTAGAAAGCTTTCCCCACAAAGAAATTCTTT
Organism: Calcarius lapponicus; assembly: GCA_039654755.1. Taxonomy (NCBI): domain Eukaryota; kingdom Metazoa; phylum Chordata; class Aves; order Passeriformes; family Fringillidae; genus Calcarius; species Calcarius lapponicus. Next base: position 73,364,366 of record CM077465.1, on the reverse strand, counting down.
TCTCAGCATGAGATTTTAGAACACCTAAGCTAAAGCGGAAATTGCAATTAACATCAGCATGTTTTATACAAAGCCTTACTTTGTAAGTGAAAACCAGAGGCAACCAAACAAGCAATGTGTAAAAGTTAACCTGAGTAGTTCTTCACTTCCATCGCATGATGTGTCATTCTTTGGCTTCCACGATCTAAGACTACAAGCCAGGCAATGAGGAGTTTGCCAGTTTGCATGAGGAGGTAGCAAGTTTTATGAGACTGTTTGATATAGCTAATAAAATAGACAGGCCTTCCAGTGCCTTCCAGGCTCTCCTCAAGTCCAAAATACTACAAGATTTAAAACCTTCTGCTGAATTCCTCACACATAAATGCAGTGAGGTCATGGTGCTCCTTGTGTATGTGGCATTGTTTTTTTATTACACAAAGGCAATATATTAATGATTTTTTTTCTTTTTTAGACGTAGTTTTACTAAGATTTGCGCTATCTGCAGAGGAATGTTTATGCTGGCTGACAGTGGTTCTGTTCTCTTTAATAGATACAACACTTCACTGAGACAAAGCATTGTTTGTAGTTCTGTGGAATCCTGCATAAAAGATGGTGAGTTCATGGATGCCCAGAAACCTTTTCCTCCCCTATGCAGGCTATTCAGGAGCCAGGATATTACACCAACAGGACAGCAGAGATGTGGGAACCCGGGACATCCCTCTGGCTGCCCAGAATGGCCAAGACCCCTGCCAGGGGGCTCAGAAGCCTTGGCACGGAGCCTAAAACACCTGTGGTTTTGATTATGACCAATGGAGCAAATTACCAACCTTATGTGAAGAGCAGCAAGCGACAAAATTTAGGTAGAATAGTAGTGAAGTTATCATGGGGTGGAAAAGTGGATTTTGGGGTTTCTAGAATGGGTTCAGGAGGCAGGATGGAGGGATCTGGGCACGTCCAGCCTTTCTCCTTCTTCTTCTTGGCCTCCATCTTCTGCTGTGATGTTGGCACTTTTAGATTGGTTTAGAGTAGAAGCTCACTGTCTAACATAGGTGATAGGTATTGGAAAGTAATTGTAACCATTGTATATGTAGTTTTTAGTATAAAGACATAACACCGCCCCGGGGGCAGGCAGAGTGCCTGGAACTGTCCTGCTGGACAGACCTCAGCAGGGCAGGAGAAAATTTTTTATAGATAAGACACAATGAACAACCTTGAGACCGAGAACTGAAGAGCTCCAACTCATTCTTCAAGCGCTCGGGCTGGGAAAAGAGACTTTTAACATTTCTCGGGGTCACGGCGACCAGCAAAAGATCCTGAGACAGAGATTGTCCATCAACCTGGACAAGAGTTGTTTAAACAGTGCAAGCCATGGGAAGTCTAGATACTTGGATACATGATGGGACACCTGAGACCATTCAGTCCACAAGGTTCTAACTCTGAGTCAGCACATCCTAAGCTGCTGCAGGTAAAACCACCTGGATGGGAGAACTACTCAGTGCAAAATAGACGGAAAACACCCAAACAAATCCCACCAAGCCAGCCCACGTGTGACACTATATCCTAATGAGCAAAACCCAAGGATGCAGCATGCCAATGAAGCCATGTTCTTCTCTTCAGCCACTCCCAACTTCCAGTACCTTCCTTGGAGTTGTCAATATTTCACCCTGGTTTTTCAGCTGTAGAAGGCTCAAGAAAAGGGGAAAAAGCAGAGAAGGGTGGGGGAAAGAAGAGAAGCAAAGGAACAGCCAGCTTGGTTCTCCCCTGGTCAATCAGCACACGTATCCTTCTGTCCTGTTCACATCCATCCCACACCCAACAGCTTTCAGATGCAACACTCTGTCCTCCTGTCCTGACATGAGAAAGTTGAGTGTTTTCTTTGTACCCAAGCAGGCCTTAAGACATAACATCTGCTATTTTCTAAGTGTTCATTTTGGATGATTAAGTGAAAAAAAATGCACATTGCTTTTTTAAAAATAAAAACAAATACTTAAATGGTTAGACATCAGCTAAGTCAAAAATGTAGATCAGCAAGAGACATTTTTTCCCCCACAGTAAGTTTGATATGATATGCAGCAGATCGTTATCTTTAGCAGCTCTCATATCAGCTTGAATTGCTGGGAAATACACAATTAAAATAATGAAGCAATGTAGTGATGGAGGAAATCTCATATCAAACACAAAATTTACCTAGCGCAAATTTATTTTGGTGGCAAGAGTTCTCCTGTACATACAGAGACACTGCAAATACAGCACAACCTTTCAATAGCCACAAAGTTGATCTAGCATGACACACTTTCTAACAAATTAAAATTAACATTTCATAGCATTAGCAATAATTTTATAGGAGGAACTAAGGTTTCTGAAATTCATAACAAACTTTTAATTTCTGACATAAAACAACGATTAGGTGGATACCTGGTGTACATGAGCACATGTTTGCATTTGAAAGAAAGCACAGCCTTCAGCATGTTGCTGCACCCAGTGCCTTTTTCAAACAATGAAATTTTCCAAAAACAGGTTATCCAGTTGCACACTTCTCAGTGAAGTAGCAACACTGAGCTTTCCTCCCCCCCTTAAGATTAACCGAAGCAACAAAAACGTTTTCATGCATGCCCTCAGCTATGCTAAGTACACAGTACAAATATTCACATTCCTAAGTGCAAAACTGAAACAATGCTCCCAGTGTTCATTGCAGTGCTTACTGGGGGGGAAAAAAATACAAACCAAAAAAACCAAACTGACATCACCCAAAACTTAACATTCTCAACACATAGCCTTTAACTCCCTAAAAAAATACAAAGAATACAGATGTTTCAGCAGCTGAAAGAAAACACTGTGTAAATACTCAGCTTTCAAAAATATGCCACTCACCAAGTTATGAAGGTTGAAGTAACATGGGAGGGCAAAAGAAAAAAAGAAAGGTGTTTGCAAAATGGCAGCAGTAAGATTTACTGAGCTAAATGTGGGTTTTCTGAACAGTCCCATCAAAAGCTTTCACCTGAGTATTAACGTGCTTGTAAAAAACCCTCAAACATAATTTTTCTTTCTCATTTAAAGGCAGATAAAATTTTATTCCTCTTCTATGATAAATACAACTGCCAAGTTATCTCTGTATCCTGAAATTTAGGTCCAATTTTTTTTTACTACAACCATGTAGATAAAAACTGGCAAGCTGCTGTGACAGGTGAAAGCATTTTTATAAGTATGATAAAAAGTTCAAAGTTACAATAATTAGCTCTAGGGAAAAACAAGTCTTAAAAATCCCTTTTTTTCTCTTAAAGATGTGCACCAGTGTGATAATTACAATGGGACTAAAAACCTCATCTACTCCCCACCCGTTTTCCAATAAGATGTCCGTACAAAAATAGATGGGAGAGTTTATAACGATTTGCTTACCACCCTGCTCTGTTCGAAATTGGTATTTGTGGAAAAGAAATATAATGTTTTCTCACCAGAGTATGGTATGAACACAGTGCCTGCAGTACATGCTGATGTCCCAGACAAAAGCAGCCATGCATATGGCAGAGTTTAAAATGAGTCCAGAGCCACAGGGCACAAAGGTGCTGCACCAGGCACTGCTGGTGGCACCCTGTGCTCTGTGTCCTCATGACCCAGACTCTGTCACACTAAGGTTTAACAACTCTGGATAAATCAACCCTATTACAGTCATTACGGATTTTATTCACCTGAGGTATTTAATTATGAGAGAAGTTTTTATCTGGAGCTTGTGGGAGAGAGTAAATATTCTGAATTTATTTCTCCATTTAAATGGCAAAATACTGAAGATAAATTTCAAATGTTTATCAATTCTCTTGTCACCCACAAACATGTTAGAAAAACCATCATTCTTCTCACAGTCCTAGATCATTTAGATATAGCAAATTATTATAGCATCACCCCCTTTGTTCTTACCATTTCCTTTCTTAGAAGTCTTTCATTACATTATAGTAGTAGTTTCACAACTAACAGATCAGATTATTATTTCTGCCAGAGATACATTATGTGATTGCATGTGGATATTGCTTCCTTAAAGTTGTTTTTGTACGGACTAATAAATATAGTCTGACGTTCAACAATTTCCTTCTGCAAATAATTTTATGGAAACTGTATAAAATCTTTTTCTTTCTTTAAAGAAACAGCTGGCTCACAATTCAGGTTTTCCAGAATTTCAGCTTTGTTTTGTCAGAACATTTCATTATCTAATTACCACATTTTGCTTTATTATTCATGAGAAATTATGGAACTTGAATCCTCTTCCAAATATATCCACCAAAATTCATGAAGCTGGGTTTATACATTAATTAAAAGTTGTTTTGATTAAAATGAAGGGAAGCATGTTTTCATTGAATTAAGAAGTAAAAAACGAATGAAAACATCTAAATTAATGAATACAATACCAGTTAACTCTGCATAACTCAGCAAGAATAACACAGCTATTTAATAAACTGAAATTTTATTATGAGTGCAGCATAATTAATGAAAGTTAGAAGATCCTGAAAAATAGCAAAGTTGCTTTCTTCTCAGAGACAGATATCTATCACAAAACATCCCTCATTAAAAATGTGTTCTTCACATTTAAGATAAATGCATTTTTGCATAAAACAAGCCCAACAAAATGCAAAATTTCACAGATCAAAATTCTTGCAATGCAATTTTTATTAGGTTTTTCTCCAGGTTTTTCTTCCTATTTCAGTCTGATGAAAGTGAATTGCAGCTTAAAATTTGTATAGGTGATTCAAAATTTTCACTGGAAGAAAACAAAACAGTGAGGACTTTGCTGCCAGGAAACAGCAGATTCATTTCACTTGGAAGACCCAGCTGAATCTTCTCTTAGAAGTACACAGTTTGCCTATTCACACAGAAACATGCTATGAGGTCTTACTTCATCATTATTAGGACTTTTTTACCATTAGGATTTAAGCTACTTTTTGAGCTGTCATTCAACTAAAGGTACATGTGCTGGGCAGAGAAACCCAACCAGAAGGACTGTCTGATGAGCAAAGAGAAAACCCCAATAAGCAGGCAGGGCTAAGAAAAGGCAAATCTGCCTGATGAGTCAAAGAAAGAAAAGGCAAACCTGAGTGGGTCTCACACAGATCCTCCCAAGCAGCCAGCCTGACCAGAGATCAAAGAGGCTACTGTGGAGCTGGTGGCTTTTCCACTCTCTGCAAACATCCCTATTATCTTCCCACAACATGTAACTAAAACCTGTAAGTCTAGAGAAATGAACAAACCAGGCTGGTGGGAACAGTTTAGAACTGTCCTCAGCCTGCATTTCTAATCAGAACAAACAGCAGCAAGGACACAATGAAGTCTCCTTTTCCAAATCCATACTGTCGTCCTAAACACCCAGCCATCATTGTCTTAATCCAGCTATTGCAAAGGATATAAAGCCACACACATACACACCCCAGCTTTCTTTTACCTCTTCCTTTTTTTTTTTTGCTGGGTGGCAGTGAGACAATTTGAAATTCTTTTTTCCCAGGCTATGTCTTCATAACAGCTCTCCTGTACATCCCCACATGAAGGAAACAAATGCAAATAAAAGACTAAGGCATACATTCCTGTTTACTGAGGGATATTTACAATTAGGAGGAATACTGTCAGCTACCCCACTGATACAAGGAAGCTGACATGGTAAGAGACACAGCATGAACATGTTTATCAAGAGTGCTCAGAAGTACACTGCCACTTGACCCCGCAGCTCTGCTGGTTTCAGCAGAGGTGATCTTCTGCCTCAGGAATGTCTGTATTAACACACAAGCTGAGGAAATAATTAGAAATAAGCTAAATCAATCTGATGCTTTTAGTTCCCGAATTCGCATTATAAAATAAAGTGAAGTAAAGCTTGCAGCTACAGAAAATTATCTACATCTACCAATTAATGATTTTAAACTTACAGAGGAGAAAATATATACACAGGTCTCTCTCAAACATGAGAAAAATATTCAGTATTTTTAAAGTCTGAGGAATAATTTGACACATGAAAAGTCCCAGTGCAGCTTGCTATAACCATGGTAATAAAATAAAAAGAAAGGTGATGTCTTTCAAGGTTGTATTGCAACTTGTGAAAGCTTTTCCCCATTTGTACATTGTCAGTCATAACCTGTACCTGTACATGTCTGTGCATGAGGATCGACTTCTACTGCTGCTTATTTACAAGAATTTTGTCATCGTTAAAGGCTCCATTTGTATCTGAGGAACTCAGTATTAGCAACTTCACTCTTTCGCTTGCACTCTAAGCCAACATTTCAAAGCCTGCTGAACTTCGGTAAGACTGATTGCTCTTCCATGCAAGGATTGCTGCACCTGAGTGCAAACAATAGGGCAAATGTCCCTCCCTTAAAGAAAATTCTCACCCAGTTAGATGTAGGCAACAAGGGGAGCATCGGGGGCTACAGCTCTGCAGATCCATCAAACCCCATCCACACTGGTGCCCAGACGCCTAGCTCAAATGCCAAACTCCTCCAACACACAGCAACACAGCTGAATGCAAGTAAAACTCACAAGAATTTTCCTCTGTCAAAACTATCCCTAAAAAAGAGAATATACAACTGAAACATGCAATAAAAGTAACTTTATGTCTAGACAGCATAGCTGTTAGGTGGGCTTAACTTGCAGATAAGTTAAATTGAATTCCAAGCATAAACATTAATAATAGTTCAGCTTTAGAGGGTTAGTAGTACAATAAGACAACTGGAAAAAGGAAGGCGCATTTAATGCAAACTGCTTTCCTTTTTTCTTCTTTTAATACAATAACATCTAAAAATTAATTTATGTGAGAGGATCCTACTTAGCTGCAACATATGGGAAAAAAGACAATCCTCAACCCAACAGCCCTCCTGTATTTTCAGTCTCACTGGACTACAAGGCAGCACTGTTCAGCCCAGGTGTGTGTGGATCCAGCCACCTTCCAACAAGGAAGATCATCTGAGAGGAAAGAGGCCTGGCTCCCTGAAATACACAAAATCTCTTTACTTATTTTCCATGAATGATGTAGAAATTAAGCTTTTACTTATGTAATTACATATTGTTTCTCAATATGACCCCCCTCTCCCATATAATAAAAGATTTTAGAATAAAGTCTTACAGGCAAGGAAACAGAGATTAAGTGATTTGAAATACACAAAGGATGCATCTCAGAGACCGACAATTCAGAGTCCCTAAATTCCAGTTCATAGATAGCAGGCATGTGCATGAGAATTTATGGGAGGAGAAAAAAAATGCCAAAACTATGTTTTAAGTATACTTTTTTGGAAGCACTTAGGTCTTCAGAAAACACAGAGGGAAGAATACGTAAGTGTCAGTACGATACAGATTGTACAATCAAAATTGCACTGAAAATATCAACAGTATTTCCGCAGAGTTCTGTCAGTTTTGGACCACTGATCTTCCTGAAGTTCCTGAAACTACAAAGTTCACAGAAAGACAGAAAACTCACAATGAAGTTTAAACTGCAGCAAATACATGAATCATCCTACTGCTGAAGATCAGCAGATTTTTGCCTTACACATATGGACAAGCTATTTATAAATTTTCACTTCCCATCAGGCTCAGCATGATGTCAGCTTACAATAACAAGTTAATGTTAATGTTTTCCAGTAATTTCCACAGTGCCATTTAACTGCAAGTGCCCCAGCCAAGGTAAACTTAAGGGCAAGGAAAGGGCTAACTGCATAATCAGAGAGTAACGTTAATGAATTTTTCATCTCTGCTTTGAACATTTGGAATTCTACCTGCAATGCATTTGCCTTTTGTTCCCCAAGTTTAATCTCACTAGTCAGCTGATTACATCTCCCCCAAATGGCTCAAGTATTCCTTCTGATTTTAATTAGTGACAGTGCTTCATCGCCTTGTGGATTTTTTCCCCAGACAAACAAGCATCCTACGCTATTGCAGCAAGTGCCAAACTCAAAGCTAGCAAACATTTTCCAAGCTCTAGTAAGATCATGCTCTTTGTTTTACAAACAGCAGCACCACAGCAGATGAACACTGCCTTTGTGAATTCACCAGTAACAGACAATATCCAGAATAAAATAATGAAATTTCCTGGGGGTCTTCTCAGAGGAATTGAAGCTGGTCAGAGAGATCTGCTCTTTATTGTTACTTCTCCCCCTTCTCCCTTCCACTTGCATGCAACTGATATGGTTTTGACATAAGAGAATGTCAACAGCAACAGTTTTTATGACAGAAAAGATTCTTTTGAAAAGTAAGTTCTTCCAACACTTTCCCTTACTCAAGACCACCTTCTCCAACATTTGCACATGATTGCTTTGATTTTATTATCCCAGAAGAGTACAGCTGTCTCACTGTCTCTAAGAACAGTTTTTTAAAGCCGCTTAACCCTCTGCTTAGCTTTGGATATTGAACTGCACAGAGGTTGCTGCCTTCTGAACACACCGGTGCCAGTGGCAGATGTTACCATGCCCATCACTTTTTTGACACCACATCCTGCTGAAGTTTGACAATTTCAAACATCCTACTCAGGTTTCTAATGAAAGCAATTTCCCCATTCCCTTCAGTCACATCAATTAGGTTAGCAGAGGCCTGATATTGAAATTGGAATATTTAAATTTATTTCAATAACATCCAAATATTTGAATCTTATTTGGTTTTGCTGAAATGGCTCCAAGAGGACCACCAGCTAATCTGTGGCAGCTGCCAACACCCAGCAGCCAGAGGACAGTGATGATGAGGTGCATGAGGACTGCTGTGCACAAGCTCTTTGCAGAGCATGAACCTACACAAATCCTCCAGCATTAGGGCCTCAAAACTGGCAATGAGAACAAGTAGGAACCCATTTCACTAAAAGCCAGATTGGCTCAAGTCAGCTGAAAAACACCCAGCATCAGTGATGGAAGGGACTATTAGGATACTTCATACCCTTTTCCATTCAAATAAACACCAAACACAAGTGGTAGGAGTATCTCAATGGGTTCTTCACTGTGTTGTCCCATTGCAATCAGTACCAATCTGGTCATGCTTGTGGTCACCTCCACCCACAGGCCATGTCCTGTTGCTTCTGTATTTTACCAGTGGCTGCAATTGCAAAACCACCCACTAAAATCAACAGTTTCTTTAGTTAACAGATTAAACACTTTATTTTACTACCTTTAGATAAACTAAACCAGAATCCAGGGAGAGCTTGTGGTTTCAAGTCACTTCACAGTGTGAATTTGGCAGAACAGAAATGAGTGGAAGGTCCTGCTACCCTCACTCATGGCTCCATTATTTGCTCATAATTTCTGCTACAAAGCAGCTAAGAGATGCCACACACTGAATGGCTCCTCAGCACACAGATCTCGTGTGCATCTCTCTTATCACCATTTTTAGAGAGGTGCCAGTTCCATACCCTGTCCTCAATCCCGATCACAAAGTATCCATTGGTTAGCAACAGATTATGCTGGGGATTGACAGTTTATGTTGAAGAATTATTCCATAAAGCTGCTTTTGTTGTTGTTGTTTTTAAGCAGCAAAATTTATTACAGAGCTAAAACTACAATAAAGGGCATTTAACAATATGAAGTATGACTGCTTCAAATAAATTCAAACACTTAAAATACTTCAATTTGGCAAAAAAAGACAACAAAATTAATTAGCAAAAACATGTCAGAAGTTAGGCAATCCACAGAGGTAGTTAAAGAGTCTACTGAAATTCCACAAAATTCCATGGTTTAACTGCACTTGGAAAAACAAAATAACTTTATTTGAAACCAAGCTGCTTCTTCCCTTCTCGAAATACCATTATGCATTTTTCTATGCACTTGGTCAGTCTTCTTGGCTTTACAATACATTAAAAATTATCAGCCAGCTGCAAAAGGGGTGCCCACCTATTTATAAATTTATTTGCTTGATGTTAAGGTGGATGAATTCTATTCTAGTTACAGATAACAACAAAGTAAAAGCTCTTTGGTCAACAAAGTAAAAATAAAATACTTATTGGTAACATTACAGTCTTAACTACAAAAAGTTCTCTCTGTGAAGAGATTCTTTACAGACAGCATTATTTCCAATACAGTAGCAATAATGAGCATGGAAGTTTTGCATTAGAAACTGTGAAAGAAAGGAAAAAAAATTCCTCAAACTTATCACCTTTTAGTTACTGTACAAACTGTGAAAATTTCATACTTGTCACCCAAAATAACCCACTTTATTCCCAAGAAGCCAGGCTAATTAAAGAAAAAGACCCAAATCAAGTTTGTTTAATTCAGTTCTGTGACACCTCCTGCTCACAGCACTACAATGGAATGGAATCATCCATGGACACCTCCCAAGTGCTTCATGCTTCTGTAACTGCAGCACTGCAACTGCTTTGAGGATTTTTGTGGTGCATAATCATGGTGCTGTAATTCTATTCAAAAAAGTTGTCTGTGTAAAACCCTGGGGATTTTTTACATAGATAACCCCATTACAAAGTTTGTTCATGACTGAATGCAAAAAATATACAAGTGACTCCCAGCTTCTAAACCCTTCTTCCTGTTGTCATATCCAATCTTTATAATTATCACTGTATAAAACTGAATTAAAAAATAACATGTGAATGGAACATTAATTCCTCTGAAAGGAAAAGGCTGATGGAAAACCGTTAGTAAGACTCAACTACTCAAAGAGTTGATGAAGAAAGCATTAAAGGCTGTGGTGGTTACAAATGTCTCCCTTTCTGAGGAAATCAAATTGCCTATTGCACTCAGAAAAAAAGTTACTGCTGCAATAATTTGAGAGCTGGACATGATCAGTTTAGGAACATTTGCAACTTGACTTAAGAAATATTTAGGATGAAATCATTTATTTGGACCATGTGATCACAGAACTTCAAAAACTCTACAGGAAATTAACTTCTTCAACTGTTCACAAAGTACCACATTACATAAGACTAAAAACAACTTTAAATGTCATTAGAACGCTTAACTCTTGTGTCAAATTGAATTAAGTGACAATGCTATATATTCAATGTATCTGTCTAAAAGACTAAATTAAACAATTTTTTTTCTTCTCTACAATAGGGCTTTTCAGAAAAATGAAAAATTATGAAAATTAAACAACTCTAAGAGCTACATAACTTTGTAGTTATATTTCCTTCTTTAATACTGCGTCTCTATCACTTTTACTAACACTTCATATTTTTTTAGAGAAAACAATATTCTCCTTTTATTGCTAAAGGCAGTGTGATGTTTCAAAGATAGCACTTTTTTCCTCACCAGTGATTACTGAGTACCAAGAGGCCATATTGTGCATATTTCAAAACTAGTTAAACATAAAAAGCTCACTTTGGCTTTCATAAGCTTTTTTTCACTTCCAACAACTGAAGATGCTTGATACCCCGAGGTGATTACACCAAGTCTCTTCCTTTTGAAATACTTCAGTTTTTCCATGGGCTGCAGTTTTATGCTGCAAGACAGCATACACACACAGAGCATATGTTTTTTATTAGATGTTACATCAGGAAATAACAAAGCCTAACAAAAATCTGGCAACAGGGTGTATATGTGAAGTCTTTTAGAGTGTTACTATGTCCATCTCTACATCTTCCAGAGCCTTTTTATGGAAGTGGGTAGTATTCACTAGATGGGAAAAGAGGAGAATCACCAGAGCACACACATTTTTATGCTGATATTACTAACTTTTCTATTAACATAATGACCTCAAAAGTATTAAGCATGTAGCATGTTTCACATAACATACTGACAACCTGATTTAATCTTTCTTCTTTGTCTTGAGTTGGTTTGGGTTCAAAAGCGACTTCATTCCAAACAGCGAACGCTCTACCTTATTTCTTACGGCACAGAATAATTCAACAGGTACAAAAATCAAGCATGCACTCAAGCACGTCTCCATCTATATTTTCTGGGGGGAAAAAAGTGAACATTGTGCTCTTTACATTTCCTGTTCTATTTGCCAGCAGTGTCTGTTTCACCAATGAAACAAGAAGGACAGAACCTTGGAAGAATAAATGAAAGATCTTCTGCACTTTACAAATGTGAGCTGAGCATATGTAATTTGTGAGATGTGAGTTTGCTATAAAAGTGTTTCATAGGGACTGAGAGAAGTTGGCTTTTCCTACCCCACTTTTTTTCTCTTTTAAGACCATAAATTTAATATTATAAAGACTATAAATTTGATATTATAAAGCTAAACAAATGCATGCATTTGGACTGGTGAAAGGAAGAAAAGGTGCTAAGAGAATTCAACTACACTCAAGTAAAACTCAGTATGAACTAAAAACGCTCGATATCTTCCGTTTATGTCAGATCTTTTAGTGTTGAATTCATAAGCAATTTCTCCAAGTGAAAAGGAAGGTTTAATGTTGTTGATGCATTTGCATCAAAAAAGGATGAATCAGATTTTCAAGATGTAAAGTTTTCCCAATATATACCTCCGTCACAAAGACCTTTCTTCAGTTTTGGAAGTACCTCTGTTTTTGAGGGAAAAAAATTAATAACTATTGCTTCTTTTTCACAATAAAAACAGGCCAGAATGAACAATTACAATCTGCAGAGGTTACCTGCCAAATAGAGATTGAGACATTCCTTGCAAATATGAAGATGCACTGAATCTGAAGTTTACACTTCTGAATAAAATCAATATACAGATGCATTTCTGACAGGATTAATTAATGGTAATTACTGCAGAGCAATAAGCACCAAAATACCACGACAGCAGCTATTCTGTAAGATGATGAACAGAGATAAAAAGAAGCAAACATCTGAAACAAGAGCTGGTGGGAGAGAGTTGACAGTGAGGGTGCCAGAGGAAACAGAGTAGAGATAAAGGAGGCACAAGCAGCTAGGGAGGGCAGAATAGAAGCACCTGCTGCTTATCATTCCTTTAGAAGCCTTATGAATTCTTTGATTGTTTAAAGCTGTGGGGGAGGTTTCCACACTCCCAAATATCAAGGAGACTCTGATGATCCAAAGACAACTGGCACCTTTTATGAAGTAGAGAAAAGGAGGGATCTTGACAGGTGATAAATTTAGAAGCAACCCTCACACTCTCAGCATCTCCCCTTGCTCTCTTCTGCAGTTAGACCACACCTAGACTGCTTCCAGCACCTAAGGAAGGCTCTGCAGGGTATACCTAGTCCAAGAGCTGCCTGCAGCTCCACTGGAAGCCATATTTTTTTCATCACTCAACTTAAAATCCACATTATTATCACTTCTGGCCTTGCACAGGATCATCCCCAAGAGTCACACCACGTGCTTTGTCCAAATGCTTCCTGAACTCTGTCAGGCTGCCGCTGTGACCATTCTCTGGGGAGTCTGTTCCAGTGCCCAGCCACACTCTGCTGTTTTCCTGATATCCAACTGAAACCTCTCCCATCTCAGCCTCATCCTGTTTCCTTGATTCCTAAGCACACAAGTAAAGACGCCAATACCTGCTCCTCTTCTTCCCCTCACAAGGAAATTGTAACTGCAATGATGTCTACTCTCAGTGTCCTCTACCTCAGGCTGCAGAGAGCAAGTGACCTCAGCCACTCTCACACAGCTTCCCCTCAAGGCTCTTCATCAACCTCATGGACCTGCTCTGGACACTCCCTAACAGTTTCATATCTTTCTTACATTGTGTCACCCAGAACTGCCCCAACACTCGAGGTGAGGCCACCCCAGATCAGAGCATAGGGAACAATTCCCTCCCTTGCCCAGCTGGCCATGCTGTGCCTGATGCCCCCCAGGACAGGGATGGCCCTCCTGGCTGCCAGGGCACTGCTGGCTCAGATTCCACTTGCCATTGACCAAGTGGAATATGAGTCAAGGTCCCAAGGTCCCTTTCCATGGAGCTGTTCTCCAACTTCTCATTTCCCAGTCTATACACACAACCAGGGCTGCCCTGTCCTAAGTGCAGAATTGGGCACTCATCACTGTTAAACTTCACAGAGTTGGTGGTTGCCCATCTCTCTGATTTGCTGAGGTCTCCCTGTAGGGCCTCTCTGTCCTCAAGGGAGTTGACAGGTTCTCCCAGTTTAGTGTCACTGGCTTTTAGTTGAGGGTTTTAGCAGAAATGCTCCAGAACTGGAATCACGTGGAACTAGACAGTGGAACACAAACTGAGCTTCAGTAGAACTTTGCTCCTCACACTGCCCCGGCCTAAAAGCAAAACATGCAAACAGACCCTTACAAGGAAGGCATCACACCTACTCCTCCAAATAAACTCTCCACTACTAGGTACAACCATAACACAGCTTCTCCCTGTTAATCACACACCCACATAAACTTTCTGTCCCATGTACTTTCCTTATGTCTGTGAAATGTCTGTACAACCCTTCCTACGCCTGCATATCCATTTACTGTTCTTTTCTGGCCTATGCATAAACACCATTGGAGGAACAAAACCAGAGGAACACATTTACAGACTATGTTCAAGTTCAGATTCAGCCATTTAGAGCCTCAGTAAAAAAAACCACACTAAATCAAATAGCCATGTGAAAAAATATACCTAGAAAATTTTAGCACAACAATGACTACTTCAAAATGCTGGTATTTTAAAATACTTCAATACATAAAGGCAAGAAAAAACAGCAGTAAGAAACACTACTGAAAGAAATGCCTGTGACATACAAACATTTAAAAATCAAAGCAATTAACATGCATTAAATTGGTTAAGACAGAGAAACCGCACTATGTGATTTGATGCATTAACACCCTTGGTATTTATGGTCACACAGTGGAAAAGTGTCTTCTTGTTTTGGTTCACTTTGTCTCACTTCCTTAGATTTCCAGGTTTTTCCTCCTTTCTTCCTTTCAATTTTTTTGTTCCACTATTCCAGATTCTTGCATACTGGTCCTCAACATTGCTAAGTCCTTACTGAGTAGTTACCCACTTACAAACACTCATCCATCTTCACTCTGTTCTCCCACCCAGCATTCTTTTGAAAGCTCATTTACCCAGCTTTTTCTTCTTTTCATGGAAAATATTCTTCTCTTTTGTAAACAGGCTGAGAGAGCTTCCAAAATACATAGAAGGCACCTTCCCATATTTCTCACTATAACCTGAACTTCTGAAAACACAAGTTTACAGAATAGTAAAAAGGCCTCACTGTATGTAAGAATTTTTCATACATCCTCAAGCAGTCAGAACTTATCATGGATGGGTATTTTTAAAAGTATATCCATAAAGTGTATTCAGGATTGTCTTTCATTTGGCTCTGAAAGTTTTCAAGATATGGTTCCTAGATCAAAAGGAGGGCAAAAAAATCCTATGCAGGTTGGATGGAAAATATGTTTTGGGAGATGAAAAATGAACTCCATGGAGTACTAAATTAATCCACTGCACCACCTAGGAGAATATTATATCTTCAGTAAGCTTTACAAGTTTCAGCTTTTCCCTTCCCAACTGTAAAAACATCCTCTGCCAGTGACAGAGTGATAGGATTGCTTTCCTGACTAATCATGAGGGATACTTATAGATTCATAATGCAAAACAGGTGCAAGAAATATGCACAGAATGGAACACTTAAAAATTCGGACTTCACAACAGTTCGATTGTTGTTCTGGGAGGTCTAAATCAAATTACTCAGCCAGTGCCTAGAATAGTTCAACTCTCTTCAGGAGGACTTCAGTAATGAAAAGTAAAACACTGTGCTGAAGGTTGTTTTTCACATGTCCATCATTTAAAGACAAAATAATGTATTCACTGTGAAAACTGTACCTATAAATAGTATTTCTCTTTATTAATACCTAGTCAAAGTTGTTTTATATAACCACACTCACAGTTAGTGTTTTCAGTCACTGCACTATTATCCACAAACACATCTAGAGATGCCAGGTTGTATGGACAGCTGCACCTAAGCACCAGGTAGGGTACCTCAAATGGCCACACACATCCACCCAAAACTTCTGCTAGCAGGGTTGCAGGAGCTTTTATTCATAAAGGAGTGGAACTAGGTGCACTAGAACAGGATGGCTGAAATATCTGCAAAGCAACTGCTTACCATAATCAGAGTAGCAAGTGGCAAAATCTAGGGTATGGGAGAGAGGGAAGCAGTGCATCCATCAAGGCATCTCTCTCCCTGCACAGAGGGGACAACTGACATGCTCTCCCTGGCACAACCCAGAGTAACCATTATTACAGTAACCTGTCAATCAAAACATTAGTTGTTTTCACTGACTGATAAATGTTGCTATTCTGCACTAAACCATGTCTTTTTTTTTTTTTTTTACTAGAAAGAGGTGACCTCACAAGGTTTACAACAACAGCATCTTTGCATAGCTTTAGCTGTTGTAGGAGGGAACTCAATTTTGCAGAAAACTGAAGAGACCTAATGGAGTTGTAAGAGCTGTGTACATCTATGTCCTTTTGAAAAGTGGCGACATATCCTAGGAAGTCAGAGGCAATATTTGGGAACATTAGTAATTACAGTTAAAGCGACTTCAAAGCAATGTACAACCAGCAGGGCTGCCCAGTCAATCAGTCGGATTACGTGTCTTTTTCTCCGTTTGTTTTTTTTAATTAAAAAAACAGCTGAAAGAAAACCTCTGAAAGATCTCATCAATGACTCTCTTTCAGAGACTGCCTCCTCCCATTCCTGGAACTCAGCTGTGTTTCTGTTGCATTCATAGATACAAATCTCATTCTCAAATGCTCATTGCCTTCTTATATCAGCGTACCCTTACATAACAGTCAATACAAATTTACAATATAAAGAAATGAGACAACTGTTCTGTTATTGCCAGCTCCATATAAATGATGTTTCCAACCTGACAGCGGTATTTCTTTTTTGTTTGTACTAATCTTAAAAGTAAGGCTTATCTTGAAATTGAGGTTAGAAGAGAAACAGCTGAGAGGAAGTTTCACTGGAAAACATTTAATTTTAGCAGGTCTATTTCTTTGATCAGTAGACAATGTAAGGTTTGTTTACTATATTGAGTTTTTATAAGCCAACATTGAACTGTTGCACTTCAAACTTTACTGCCAAGACAAATAAAATGTAATTCACCATAGACAATGTTTCTAGGCTACTGAATAAAGCCAAGTAAACAATACACTACTTCCGCATTCATTCCCTCAGAATCTGGAGACCCTCTGTCTTCAAAACAAAACAGGAAAAAAATATGGTCGCTGCCAACACTGCTGCTAATTCACATTAAGGATTTTTAGGTGAAACTCGTAAATAGTACACCTCTCTCTTTTACCCAGCAACAAGGATCAGAATCCAAGAACGACCTTCCAAATGTATTTGACTTGTCTCCTCATATTCTCACACCTAGTCACTGGAGTCCCAAGGGGTTTTATTACCTATTCAGTCCAATAAAAGGCAGGTCCAGTGACTGCTTTTGAGTTCTCCTTCATGCATCATTCTTCTTTGCTTTATTTTCATATTATTTAAACTGCATTTAGTCCTCTAAGTATTCAAGTATTAAACTCATAAAACACAAGAGTGATCACAATCTGAAATACCAGAAGCTTGACCTTCCTTTGGAGCCATTTCAGCTAAAATCCTCCTCCTCAAAGAAAGGAAAGAGGCATCTGCCTTCATTAGGCAGACTCTACTTTCATTACTTTCATCAACAACAACCTGTCTTAATACAACTCTGCCAGATAATTAAACTGCCTAACATACTGATGTTTTCATCATGAATTGCTGCTTTTCATCAGTACAACCATGTACTGAATTTTTATCTTCCAAAAAGTCATATCTATGCATCTCTGGCTCAAAAGTCCTGGAAGCTAAGATAACACATGCAGATGTTTCTCCAGCTGCTTTATCTGCCTTACTCTTTTTCCTAGGTTTGTGCTATCAGTCCTTACTGGAGGGAGCACCCTGGCTCGGACAAATGTTTACATGACCCAGTATGGCTGTTATAAGGTTGTGTTCTTGTCCTGATTTTCTTGCTGCTCTAATGAAGGCTCCAACCATGCTTTAAATCAATTAAATCATCTTTAAATCCCTTCTTCCAGCTCTCCATTAAGATTTAAAGAATCAGCATACCCAAAGAGTTGACACACATAAAGTTCTACCATTGCACAAACCTTGATGTATTCAATAAACTCCAGAAATATTGAAAAAAAGAAATAGTGCATGACTTTCATAGTATTCAAGGCCAGGTTAGATGAGCAACCCGGTGTAGGAGGTGGTGTCCCTGCCCAGGGCTGGGGGTTGGAACCTGATCTTTAATGTCTCTTCCAACCCAAACAATTCCATGATTCTATGATAAAAGTCTTGTAGAGAAAACCTACTATGCAACCATGAAAGTGTTTTAAGCATATTATTTTTTAATACAAGGGCTCTAGATTCTTCCATTTTAAGAATTTTCAGAGAGATGGGTCTAGTTCTATAAGATGCTGCTATTCCCTGAAAAGTAACTGCTAACTTCTTGACCCAACGAAGTCAGTAGATAGTTTGATTTTTACAACGAATGTTAAATAATGTAAAGAGTTATGAAGCCCAATATCTCCTATAAGTCTAATTTGTCACATGCAACTGAGTCAATGTGACTCATTCTGTTCTTCATATTTGAGACGCAAGTGTTGCTTGTTTCAAAAATTTAACAAAAACAGTTCAAAATCTCAAAACAGCATTCCTTGCACGAGACATTGCATTTATATGCCTAACAGAACTGTTTGAATTAGTGATCACAAAAAACAAACAAACAAGGAAAAAGGAACCTCACACACAAACAAACACACACTTCTTTGAACCAGCTGGCTGCTCTAACACCACAGAATTTTGTGGATAAAAATTAAGTTTGGAGAAAGTTTGAATATTAGGCATAACAATTTGTGAAGAGCAAATGACTGCTGATTGCTGAAACTCAAAGCAACATTAAGTGATTTTCCATTTTTATCTTCATGAAGTTCTAACCCTGCACCAAAGCATAACAAATTCTCCATTTCATCTGCCAGTTATATTTTGTATGTCTTTAAGAACAGATCCCCAGAGAGAAGGAATACAGTTTTTCTCTTGCAATGCAAAACATTGGCATATGCTCAGGGAACAAATCTCAGGACAAATCAGTAGGAGTGACAAAGTAACAGGAATAAGTGGGAAGATGGCAGCAAAGAGAAGAGAAGCTACCAGCCAGGCCTTATATGAGAAGATGGGGAATAGACAGAAATGTTCTTAGGGACATCAGCAGAGCAAGAAGAATTTCTGTGACTTTTGAGTTACAGCAGTGACCAAAACCAGTCTCAACAGGAAGGATCCACCTGCAAGAACATGCCAGACCAGCAGAGGATTTTTTTTTTTTTTATTTTACTCTGTGTAGTTTTTTGATTGCTGGTACACAGCACCACCAAAAATGTAAATACTCATCATGACCAAAGCAGATTCCAGAAAAAAATTGTTCTTCAATGGTATGTGCTGGAAAAAGCTGGGAACTTCTGATAAAAGCTTTATTTTGGACCATGCAATCTATGGCCTGGTGAAGGCAGCAAATGGAGGCACACAGACAAAGTCGTGTAGCTCCCTCCATATATAAGCAGCAAGTGATGAGGGAGAAGTCACTGAATCCTCCTTCCTCCTAATCCATGCTTAAAAAATGCAAGGAGATTGCAAAAAGCTTTTCAAATAGAATGGCCAAATAAGAGAAGCAAACTTTTTTGTCCTGGTGTGTATCCCAATCTCAAGCTAGACACTGTCAGCATGTAGAAAGTAAGGCCGCACCTCCAACATTTCAGAACAAGGCACAGACAAGTTAACGAAAACACAATGTCTCTTTTAATAACTTTCATGGACCTAATCCCCTGTGTTCTGAAAATATGTAACTGTAAGCTTGCCGAAGTGAATGTGAAGATCAAACTGATAAAACACAAGATAATGAGTCAATTGATGTACAGATTCATTCATTTGAAAAACAAATAAACCTTAACAGTAATTAAGTCTGCTCATGATTAATGGCAGCTGCCCAATGGATTCTTCTTGATATGACCAGCATGTAAGGGTATATACGTTCTCATTGGAGTACAGATTTTTCCAGTATACAAATGTGAAAAAGATTTCTGGAAACTAATGAGTGCAGAACTGTGACTGAAAGCTCTAGTCATACCACTGCTATTCCACTGTACTAAAAACAACTGGATTCTCCATCTATGAACATCACACAGGCTTTGAAATCCAGCATCAATCATGTTAACTGATTCTCTCAAGATAAAAACAAAAGCTGAAGCCTAACATCTGCTTTCCCTGGCAAACCAATCTGAAAGTTCATGCATTTGGGAGGGTTTTTTAATCATCATAAATAATCCACATCCAGATGAATTAAAGGTGCTGCCTTGTTTTCTGGACAAATCTTTATAGAGTCCCTGTAACTTTTCTTCACTTTGAAGCACTCAAAGGCAGGGTTTAAAGAATTAGAGGAATTAAAAGGTCCATGTGCAGATGCAGCCTGTGATCCTGCTGGGATGACAGAGGCAAGATACAATAGCTACAATAGCTGACATGTTTGGGGTAAGGCAATGGAGGGACACAGGTCCTTTAGGAAGGACAGGTAGGGAAGATGAGAAGATGGAGGTTGACCTCTCTGTGGCAGAACAACTGGAATGGCAGAGCTTTGCCTGGGCGTGGGTGATGAGCCAGCTGGGAGCTCACAGCTAAGAACTGAAGTGGGGGTGACACTGGAGGGGGTGTCTGCTACGAGCTGCCAAACAAAGTAGGACAAGTGGACAAGGGCTTCTACAGGAAACAGCCCAGTGTCACCAGGCCCTGCTCCTCACGGGGGGCTCCAACCACCCTGGCAGCTGCTGGGTGACCAACACAGCACCATGCAAGCAACCCAGAGGCCTCCAAGAGAGCGCTGATGACAAAAGTCATCACCCTGATAAAAGCAGCAGAGGTAACAAGGAGAGGAGCTCTGCTGGAACTCCATCACACCCAAGGAATGACTAAGGATGTGAAGGTAAAAGGCAGCCTTGCCTGTCTCGTTCTAAATTTCTCTTTTTTTTTTTCTGGAAAGATTGAATATATACTGCAGAAATTCCAATCCAAAAGAGGCAGAAGGTCAAAAGAACATTTGATCCTCTGATAAGAAAACCTCACAAACTTCCCAAATATTTGTAAATTCCTTGGCAACTGCTAAAAGTCAAAGATACACAAGCCTCTAGGCTTCCCTAGTCAAATTTTGATACTCTTCCAGAAGTCCCTACATAAAGCTCTGGATGAGCTCTTCCTTTCAGCTGATCAGCTAAAAAGCCATGATCTTAAAACAAAACAAACCCAAAATATTTCCTTATTCAAGAAAGCTAGTACAAAATGTTTGCATTTTCTTGTGAATTAGAAACTTTATTTCCTTCCCCCAACCCATGCCAATTTGGTTTATGGAGCAAAGCAGAAACTGTACTCATAAAGGAAGCATTAAGCATAGAAAAGATTTTTTGGTTGCCTTATTTAAGTCAGTGCACTTGCTTATGATGCAAAACTGCTTCTTGAATATCATCAGCTCCCCAAGTGTTACAGAAAAGCAGCACCCCCTTACATAATTCTTGAAAAGAATTATTCTGTAAAACTTGTAAAGCATAACATTATTTCATCCTCATGGACATTCATATTCCTCTGCAAATTGAGCCACAGTTGAAACACTATGGAGAAAAAGACATCTTTTCACATAATGCAGAGGTCTCAAGTTAAACACATCTACATCCACTGTCAAAAAAGCACTTCTTGGCAATCTCAGCATTTTGAAAACCAAGCCATGTCTGGACAAGCACTCCATGCTGAACTGTTTTTGAATGATCTCTCTATAAATTACATAACTCTGAAACATAACTGAAATATACCTTCATGATTTACTACATCTGGCACTGCCACCTAATTCTGAATGATTCCAGCCTTCCTTTTCAGAACTTGACAGTATATGACCACTGAAATAAAAAACTCGAGCAATGAACCTAGTAGCTTCTCATGTGACTGAACAAATCAAATTCCTGAATTCCATTTTCATAAGATATTGGCCTTGTATTGCTGGAAAATGTAGACTTTATTGAGTTTTGTACAGACTCGCGCTTTTTAGTAGAGATTTTTGTCTTGGTTTTATATCAAGGAGGATGATAAATCCTCCACTGTGTCATGGAAAAGTAGTACAAACAGTTTTGAACGCTGCCAGATCACCAACTCTTCAAGTAAGCCTCCAGAGAAACAGTGTTTTAACCAACAGTCCCCATAACATATTTCTACATTTCAATAAGCCTCACCACCAGATTTGCAAGTCCCAATTAACACTGATAAAAAGAAAACTGAAGCCAGGCATCTAGCAACCCCTAAAAAGTCACAATAACTTTCTTCTCTTCTTGCACCAAAAGTGCAAGCTAACTACAGGTTAAACTACCTGGCATTGGTAATTTAGAGCTACAACAAATACCACTGCCTTGCCTCCATTTTTTGCACATCTTTACCACCCTAAAGTATTTCTTCTGAATGCTTTCTTATTTTAAACTAGCAATAGATAGTTGCCATACATGTCAGCCATACACTAAATTAAATTAAGCCTTTCAGCCATACAATAAATTAAATTAAGCATTACATAGAGATTTTGAGTAATCTTGATTCATAAGTGATAACAGCAAAGCCCAAGACAAATGTGAGAAACCAAACCACTGAACTGTTATGGTACAACTGACGTTTTTTGGAAGAATATCATTCCCTGACAGCATGGTCTCTCCTTGTGCAGTACAAATTGAAGAAGTAGCTCCTAGCAGCTGCTCAAAACTGATGAAAAATCAGGTTAAAACTCTGGGAATACCTCCCCTCTCATAGGTGTGGAAAGCTCCCTACAGCTATGCACAAGATCACATTAGCAACACTGAATTAAAAAACTAGACCATCCTTTGGGCTCTTTCATATCTACCCTCCATTATTATTATTTCTTATTATCTTTTTTCCAGGTAACTGAAAAGAAGGCAATTAACTCTATACACTATTGCCAGTCCATACCCTCATGAGTAGCTATAATCATTCTGGATTGAGAAACCATTTCATTTTTACTGTTGGAACAACACTCTCTTCCTAACACTTAGGAGCTGTGACATAGCAGGGCTGCCAGCCAATGTGAGGATGGCAATCCCCCCCTTCCCATACAGACACAACATGCATCCCCTGCAGGTATCAGGTGCATCAACTGCTTTCCTGAGCAGGAGCCCATCTCATACCCTGCAAAACCCTTAACTGTGACCAACCATCATTCAAATCCAGATTCAACTGCCTGAAATCCTTTATAGGTAAAGTTGACATGAACAGCCCTAGAGGGACTTCACCCATTTCCTAGATTTCCTGAAAATCTTGATTTTAAGGGGAAATAATATGCCTGAAAAGATACAATTAAAAATCAAATCAAAACAACCCCGGCACAGAGCTTACAGTGGAAATATGTCCCTAGAAAGCTTGCCAACTAAGACAGACCAACAGAGCTGATCGTATACAATACAGCTTTGTTGGAGGGTTGCTTGTGAAAAACAGGCAATAAAAATCAGTAACTTATTACCATGATAGCTTGAAAATGAAACACAGGGAACTGACTGCCATAAACCAGGGAAATGATATATGGAGAATGAAGAAATTTCTGATAAGTGAGCTGTTCTCCAGAATGTTTCCAGAAGACAATAGTATAAAGCTTACCACAACTTGTACAGCACACTGACAGAGAGCTGTTGGTGTAGCAGGAAAAGCAAATGGAGTGATAAATAATTATGTGGGTCAGTAGCAAGTCTGAATATATATACAATGCTATTGGTGCATGGAGTTCAGCTTTGCCTCAGATGTGCTCAGTCATTTTGGGCAAGTCACACAGATCTCTCTGTAAATACGTTCAGATAGGGATATTTGCTCTTAAAGCACTTTAATCTCTGGAGATGAAACATTATATGAAATGTAAATGTTACTACTTACAGTTTACTGCCTTCAAATGACAGCTGAAATGTGCATTCCACATTTATCATCTGACAGAATAAACTCAAAAGCAGTCTTCATCTATGTTTTGACAATGTGTGAATGCTAAGCACAACTCATGGTATGTTACCTGGCTGTCAAGTATGACCAAAAACTTTTTAAAAAACCCCAACAGTAAAAAAAAGATTAAAAACCCTCAAAAAACAAAAACAAATGAACGCAAAAGAAGCTTACTTGCAGCAGGGTTCCATGAACAGCGTTCTGCCTCATGCCAGGAGCAGCAGAGTCCGGGAGCCCCCGCAGCAGGGCCAGCGCCGTGTGCGGAACTTCAGTGGCCACAAGGAAGGGAACGAGGGCCCGGCCCGACATCTCCCGGCAGCGGAACACAGGGCTGTGCCCACACCTGCAGAAACCACACACACCTGATGGGTATGGGCCATCCAGCAAGCCACAGGCTGCCCACAACAGGACAAAGGACAGGGCAATGAAACTAAAATATATTTCTCATAAATCCAATATACAGTCTTCTCATAGCGAAAGGTAAGTCATACCAGAGCTATCCAGAGGATCTGTTGTCATTCACAAGTTCTGCTGTTTACATAAAGGAAAATAAAAAGGAAATAATGCAATTATTTACTTTTCTTTCTGGATGTTTATGTTACTTACTAATCACATTCAAATGTATTATGAGTTTGACTTAAATTGTTAGCTCCATGTAGCTAACCAGATGTTTCCATGAGAAC
Organism: Calcarius lapponicus; assembly: GCA_039654755.1. Lineage (NCBI taxonomy): Eukaryota > Metazoa > Chordata > Aves > Passeriformes > Fringillidae > Calcarius > Calcarius lapponicus. The sequence continues at coordinate 73,339,835 of CM077465.1, read as the reverse complement.
ACAACATGGTGTCTACTGAACTTTGGGCCAAATGTCCCATTGGTTTTCAGAATACATTTAAAGGCAGGAAATAAAAAAAGACATTGGAAAATAATTTCCCATTATTTATAATTAGCATCTAAAAGAAAAATACTCATTTAAAATTAACTGCTAAGACGCAAGCCTCTATATAAAGCAAATGCCAAGAAGAATCTTTTATCTTTTAGTGCTATTAAGGTTTTGATGACTGGTTGTAGATTTATGAAAATACATGGAGAATGAGTAAGAACAACACATTAACGAGTCATATACTACTTTAGTAGCATCTATACTTAATTGACATGAGTAGAAATCCTTAATTAGCTAAGCAGGTTAGACTAAGTCTTCCAAAGTCAGCATGTGTCAGTTTTGGTATTGCAGGTATAATTGAGCTACACAGAGAAAACTATCATAGGGTTTAGACATAAAAGGCCAAATGTCTTAGGTGATGGAAAATGTAGTATGGCTGAAGTTATGCTCTGCTACCTCCCAGATAATTGTGATGACTCGAGAGATGGCCTTCCCTACTCCAATACTCTCATCCGTTTCCTCAATTGCTTCCTATATCCTTTCAGCTTACACAATCTCAGGTAGATGAGCTTATCCCCTCCCAAAATGATTTTGACCTCTGCTGAAAAAAAATCCAAAAAACTCTGCAGTGTCACACCTACATATTTAAGAATTAAAAGAAATTAAAAGGTAGTCTAAATTTTCAAGTATCTGTAGCAAATTTAAATCAATACTCAAAGCAGTAGTTTAGTTCACTTGAAAGAAATACAGAGAACAGGTTCCATGTTGAACAAGCAACCAAATTAACATGGTTTTGAAGACTAAGAAACTAAACAGTCTTAACTGAAATAGATATATTATGCCATAGCATATCTGAAAGACACAAATCTCCTTCAGAGGATCCAGAGAGAGGAACTACCCCCAGAACCACAGGTTTTTAAGGCACTTTTCAGCCTTGCAAATATGGTTGTATGTTCTACCATGATTTTCACAAAGACCATCTTTACATTTCCTTTTCATAGACTTGCCATCCTTCACAAGAGGATGCTAAAGGAGAACAGTCCCAATTAGAAGCTCTGCCATAGGGATAAGCCTCAATCCTATATTGACAAGGCGCAAGAAGAAATTCAGTTTGGCTATTCCTAAAAGAACTTCCTTTTTTTTTAATAACAAACATTTTAATTCTACTTCACAGTAAACTGAAACCTAAGCAGAGATTGTTTGCAAGCATTCTTTCAGCTCTGCTGAACCACGTTTTCTTAATTTTGTTTATGACCTTTTACAGATCCCAAAGAATCTGACATGTTTTCACAGGAGGAGTGGAAAATGGAAAAATTCCAGGGTTTCCTCTAACTTGTGCAAGGGTACTTTCTAACACTACATGCTTTAAGGGTTTTTTTTCCTCAAACACAATACAATGAATTACTACATATTTTTAATTAACTAATTAATTAATTAATTCCTTTTCTTTCTGGATGTTTATGTTACTTACTAATCACATTCAAATGTATTATGAGTTTGACTTCAGCTGTTAGCTCCATGCAGTTAATCATATGTTTGTTGTCTTTAACTTTTTTGTCTTGTAAAAACATCAGACTTACAATACATGCACCTACATATATGGAGATACAGTATTTTATATGCCAAATTTTGTTCCACTCTATTATTTTATCAAATTTATAATGAAAATAGAAGTGACTGCTCTATATTTAGAAAGAAGAAAATAGTTTCATGTTACAGGTAAAATTTTCTCAGCTGCCTGAAGTCCTCCTGCAGAGCAGCCACACAGGTGCCCAGTCATGGAGAACTCCCCCAGGACGCTGTGGGCCCAGCTCTGCAACCTTCTGTGCCTGAGGGAAATGCAATCCCACAGTCCTGCCTGCCCAAAGGGCAAGCCAGCCCCCAGCCTGCCCCTGTCCTACACAGCTGCTGTACATTCATGCACACTTCTCACACTCCAGGGACTCACACCTTAGCGGGAGCCCTGAGAACATCAGACCTATGAAGTCTGTACTAAGGAACAAAAGCATCACAAAAGTTTAGGAACAATAAAGCATCTGCTTTATAGGAACATGAATGGGAACACATGGAAGGTATTTCACATCAACTAATAGCTTCCCAAATCTGAGAGGGGTTAAAATTCCTACTGTTTCTTCTCATTTATTGAAAATATTTGTTTAAACATCTAACACTCAAAGAAAATCAATTGTTTTCAATCCCCATCCCCCAGCAAGAAATAGCACTGATAATATTTCAAAAATACTCCTCCTTTCACATGCATATGCCAGATGTCATGCCAAGTCACCACTAGTGACCTATCCCTGAACTTCTGCATACCCTGAAGGCATTTAGGTGTACATCTCTCATGTTTGAAGGCACTTGGCTTCATTCCTGAATCATGCAAGAAGTTTGCCAGGAGAATGTCAAAACCTACACTAGTTTTTCCATCCTCTAGCAGCACCCTAGAACAGAGAGTTTTGATATTTACTGGATCCCACTTACATTTAACCTCTCACCTATAAACAAAACTAAACAGGATCAATTCTCAAAAAGGGATAGAAAGGCTGAATGCAAATAAAACAATTGAGCAACAGAAAAATAACATTCCAACCAAATCCAGCAATTTTTTGCTCATTGTTATACCGAGCTCCAAACCAGACACCTTAACAATGAGTCTACTACTTGGATTGCTAAAAATTTATTTTATCTTGAATTTAGCAACCATTACGGGAAGCAATCTCACAAACTGCATCAAGAAATATTATGGCACAATTCTGGAAATCACAGTAACTTAATTTCTATCTGCAGCAAAACCCAGCAGCTTAAGAAAGAATTATTTCAAGGCTATGAAACCATTCAGGTTACTCCTCCTGCAGCAGTTTAGAACGCTGCCATCCCTGAGAAGAGTCTCATTTATGTGACAGCAGTTGCCTTGTGGGGATACTGGCAGAAAAGGACCTCCAAAGGCTGCACTTCACCATCCAGACTCTGAGCTTCACCTGGCAACAGCACAATGACATTCTGCTGCAGGCTCATCCTGTCTGCAGCAAATACCAGCAATGGAGCCTTGCATCCACTTGGACAGCATGGATGTGTGTGCAAAGCTGCATTTAAAACTGCTCCATCTCCTTTGATTTGAAAGGTGCTTGGGGAAGTGCTTCAACTATGTGACACTACCTTTACATGCAGGTCTGATATAAGTAGACTTTAAAATCTAGGAATTATCTAAAATGTTGTCATTTGTAAAAACACACATTATGCCAGCCAAATTTTATTACATTTTAAGGCAGCAACAAGAACAAAACTTGCAAAATCCTCATGTGATATACTTTTATTCAGTCCTGAGGGCTATTAACAACTGTAGTATTTCACCTTGAACTCAGTACTGTTTATCTAGGTGCATGAGGAACTGGATGTAAACATGTTTACTTGAAACAGTCCATGATCAAGAACAAAAAGTCAATAAATCTGAGAAGGTTTCGCTCTGTGTAACCGTAGATTCAATTCAATGCATTTCCACTGCTCCGTTCCAGCTTCAACACTCAGATCCTGAACCACCCTCCCAACTGATGTGATTTATGACCAGCTCTCATAGGGCACAAAGATTCCATACTCCTCTGCACACATCAAAGTATCTAATTTATTACTCTGGCTACAAACAACAGAACACTAGCTGTAAATAAGAATATCTTAAGCTTCTTTTGGAAAAAAAAAAAAAAAAGAAAAGAAAAGAAAAAACAAACCTGCAGGTGTTTCCTATGTCCTTACTTTCCATCCTTTCTTATTTCTCCCCAGTAACAGACTTCATATTACCCAAATTAACAATGCAAATAAGGATTACCTTTTAGATAAAGGTCACAGAAACAAATGAGTAGAATTAATTTGAAAAATTACACCTGTTGCTGAGAATATGTTCATTATACTAAATTCCTACAGTTGTGAGAAGGACTAACAAGGAGAGGAATGTCTATTTCCAGGTTTTACTGGCTGTTGTCACACCATCTGCGCATTACTAACAAATTTGTTGCTAATTAATGAAACAGTGAATGTTCTGCAGAAGGGGCCCCTGAGCTTCTAAGTCAAACCAAGTATCCCACGGATCACAAAGAGTTTGGGAGAAGAGTGCAGCACGAGGCAGGAGACGCTTTGCAATTCAAACCAACCACCTCTGCCTGCAAGTTAAAACCTTTTAACAGGCACCAGGGCTTTTCAAAGATAAATTGATTGAAATATATAAATAAACAAAAATCACATACATGGTACTCTTTGAATCCTCACAGCAAGCTGTGCCACAAGGTCCTAACAAAGGCACTCTAAGAAAAAATTGTGGTAAATTTTCTGTCTGATTCTGTATGGACGGGTAGATAGTATGAGAAGGAGATTCTGCCTTTCCTCCATGACACAGATATACAGTACCAGTTATGTAATCAGTTCTAAAGCAAGAATTAAAACCAAGAAATTAGGGCAGGGGAAAACATGGATGCTGGTCAAAGCTCAGAAAGAAAAGTATTTAGCAACAGATTCAGCTCCTGGATATTACGATTTAAGAGCATTGTATGCATTCCTCATGATTATACACTAGTTCATTTTTCCCCTTCAAATTATCTCCTAAAGGAATACCTTTAGCAACTTCAAATGCACTGTGACAGGCTTCCAAGCTAAGTGAGGTCCAAAAATAGAATTAAAAGCAACACTCATGCTTCCATACAATTAAGCAACTTGGACTTCTTACTGTAAATGAATCAACAGGACACTACCTATTTCTTACTGGGAGAGTGAGGTTTTCTGCAATACCAATGACAATTTACTACATATGTACCTGCAGCTTCTTTTGTTCATTTATTGATTTCCATGGTTTATTTTTTTCTTTTAAGGAAACACAACCATTTTCCATTTTATTTTTTCATGTTTCTTAGCAATTAAAGTTTCCAAAGCATTTAATTTTAAAAACTTACTTCTCTGTGGAAACCTGTACTGTAATTGGCCTTTTTGTTCTTTAATCTAAGATTAAGAGTAAAAAAGAAAAAAAAAAAAAAAAACCAAAACCTGAGACTTGATATAACTACATATCATTTACCTGAAGAGTAGGAAAATATTACAGAACTACCAGCAGTTTGCTGGAGGTTTTAGATCTAAAATCAACACATACATATAGCTCAGAAAGCGTTTGAACAAAAACCATGGACAGAAACAAGCCAAATTTAATTTCACATTATTTATGCAGTGCTAATCCTCTAAATTCTTATCTATTTCCTTTAAAGTGAAGTTAATGGTTGCCTAAACTTGTAGTCTCTTTATACACTGTTTAAAGTATTTTATTTTTCCAACTTGGGCAATTAAGATAAAACCCTATGTTTTTGTAAGGGCAGTACTTTCCACAAGTACTTAATGAAGCAGAGTAGCCATAAATACTGCAGAAGGTATGTAGGCAAAGTACACAGGCTTTTATTTGTGAAAGCTGTCCACAAACTCTGCCAGGAGCTGTTTCTCCATATGTTTCCAAGGGCTTTCTAAGGAAAAATTATAGACATTTCTCTCTTCTTGTCACCAAGGTCCAGGTTAATGTAAACAAGTGGCCAACTGATACCAAGCTGAATCAACATCAGAAACTTGAATTGTTGTGGTTTAGCAAGCCAAAACACCTAGGATCCCTCACATCTGAGTCTAAGAAAACTATTACTAATACTGTGTATAAACTTCAGAGAAGCAGAAATATGTTCTTGTCAAATGGAGATTTCCTATGGAACATGTTGATGCAATTTAAACGGCATCTGTTCTTGAAATCCCATCAAGAAATCTCGAAGAGTTTGTCTAGGTCGGAAGCCTCTAGGTTTATTTAACTACCATTGAAGTTACATGAGGGTAGAGCCTCCATTTTGGTTCACAGCACTCTAGAGAAAAAAACAACTGCTCTTAATGCAAGATCATGTAAAAGACAATTTCATTCACAACCATATTTCTACTTTGTTTATTTGTGAACCATGATGGTGCACAACTGCAGAATAACAGAAAGAAAAACACACCACTTACTATCCAAACGGTTGGGAAAAAATAAAACAAAGACTACTTTCTGTCTTAGCAACTCTGTCATTATTTTGAACTCTGTGAAAGGGAAGTTGAATGGAAAAATCAAGTCTCAGCACCTTGCAACAATTTTCAAAGCTTCAGATGATTGTAAGCAAAACTGCAACACGAGCAATTTAAAAAACATATCATCAGACCCATGAAAACATCCAAAGGATCTGGGTTCTCAAAGACACTTGCCTTTCAGCCATCCCACCAAAAGTATCTAGCCCATTACTAAAAAACCTTCCCAGTATTGACTCTTCTCAAACTCAGACTGTTCTTTTTAAAGAATATTGGCATTTTAAAATATCATTATACTTAGTTCCCTGTATCATTGTCTGGATACTTATTGTATTACTTCTCTCCATTTTCGTATTTTTTCCTGCAAATACTTTTCCAGAATAAGCTGAATGTTATTTTTTGGATACTTATCTTGACCAGCAGAGTACTTGCTGGTTAATTTTAAGCATATAAATGAATAATAAAATTACTTAACCAATCATATTTTTTACTGGATCATGTTTCAAGTGAGTAAACATCAAATTTAACATACATCAAATTTTAACCCAGGATCCCAGCCAATGGTCCTCTTCAGGAGTCTGCAACACTGGAAAAAGAGAATTACTCCCAGTATTCATGAATGCCTCTCTGCTAAGTGTCACCCTTTATTTCCCATGAATCTGACAGCTCCTTGCAGTTTGTGCATATTTCCTAAACTGCTTCAGACAATAATCTGCCAATGACTAATGAAAACAGTGAAAACTGGAATAAGAAATTAATAACAAATACCCAAGGGTCATTCTTTCCCATCAACACCACATGGATATGACACATCTGTCTACAGTTTCAGAGGAAAGACAGGAATACAGTAAAAATGTACAAGATTAATAAAGAGTTTTAGTAGATCAGAAGGTCTTGAGCGGCCTACTGCCAATCAAGCCCTTTGCATTCTTCTCTAGCATTACAATTTGAACTTAATCAAATTGGAAAAAAATACAGCCTGTTTACAATTTATTTAAAATTGCTAAAAGGATTAAAAGGACTGAAGCTCTTCTTATTAATAAATATTTACAGTGACCCATAAATATTTTTACAGATCAGTATTAATCACTGTGAAATCAGGATTGCACAGAGAATAGACTAATTAGAAATGGGAGACTTCCAAGACAGTCCAAATTCATTAGTGATAAGCTCAGTGGGGAAATGAATTCCTGTCCTTCCCTCCTTTCTCCTCCAGCTATGCAAAATTTCCACTTTAGATGTCAAGCAAGAGATTAAATAAAAAAAAAATCTAAAAGACAATGTATACTTTAGGCGTGCACATTGCTTCTTTTTTTCAAATGTCTAGACCAGCCCATGTTTTGGGAATCTTGCCCATAATAAAAAGGGTATCTGTCTTCATCTTGCAATGACTGGCCAGCCCCATGGGCTTCCTCAAGAAGGACAGGGCATTCCAGTGAGTCAGAGCCTGCTCCCAGTCTCACAGGGATTCCATATAATGCAGTATTTGCAGACACTTGTAATGCTGAGCAGTTATACTAAACAAACATTAGGAACTAAAAAAAACCCAAAGCAAATTAAAAAACCAGAGACCAAAGACTGAGAAGATGTGCAATTGAAAAGAGAAGCCAGGGAGATGCTTTCATAAACAACTGTAATCAAAAGGAGCTATTGTAATACAACAAGGCTGCAGCACACAGTTTGCTGTATATTTTAATCTGTTATGAAAAGGCATTCCCACAGAAGCTTTCCTTATCAGACCCCTGGTGAGATTCCCAGTCTTACAGAAATGACAGTTGAAACCAGGGATGTTTTAATACTAATTCTTCTAGTGCTGCCATGCCACACTAAAATACAGGGAAAAGAGGAGAAAGGCAGAGGAAGTACACTTAGCACAGTCATCTACCTTGTTTGGCCACTTACCAAAAGATACCAGTGCTCAGCCTACAGAAAATCAGATGGCTGCTTTCAAGTCAGATTCAGGATGATATACTAAACCCACACACATAACTGTACATGTGTGAAACAAAACAAACACCAGCAAATCTGCATTTAAACTTACATAAACAACAATTTCAGCTTATAAAATATATATACATTAATTATTTCCACCAAGCTTTTCTCAAACAAATTAAGGATATCTGGTTACTAGAACTTCACCAATTGCCTGTTTCTTGTGCTTCTCTTCCTATGTAGCCAATACAGACTTTGTCACAGGGCTACAGTGGAACAGAACCAGTCACCTGACAGACTGGATATAATTTAACAGAATCAAACACAATACAGAGCAATCAAACTTATTAGCACAAGTCAACAAAGTGTAACTTTCTAAAATGAGCAACCTACATGCAAGTAACATTACTGACTGGTAAAAATTCAAATTCATACTACCTTCTGCAATATTAATTCTACTACATCTGAGTCCTTTTCCTTAAGATGTGAGCTCTCTCACATTTGTGAAACAGTAAAACACAACTGAAACTCAGGGAAAGCCTCAGAAATCATGGTCAGCTGCTCTGCTTGCTAGGAAGCTAAAATAAACCTAGATCAATCTATTTATAAAACACATAGGTGATAAGAATTTTCTCTCTCCTTCCCTAAACACTCTGTTAGGAATGGCTACAGGTTTTTTTTATTGTTTTAGTTAAAAAATGACAATGCTCCATCTCACAGAAAATTTTTCTTTACCATACACGGTTTAATTTCCCTTTCATCTTAGTGTCCATCATTAACTAACAGTCACAGTGATCATCCTTGCACATCAATGACAAGCTCTCAAGTGCAAAACCAAAACCTATCAGTCCAGAGTGGTGGATGGAAAAGGGCAGAAAGGGAAAGAGGAGAGCTGTAAAGTGCTTCCCTCTGCCACCCACCCAGGTCTCTGACTGGAAACAGCATCAAGGCACTTGGGAACTTAGCTCCTCCATTTTGCATGAAGATGCATTACAGATTACAAAATTCTGCCCAAAAAAACAGTGTCTATTTCATGACCCTGTTAATTTCATGGGAAGATGTTCACATTTCTTGCAACATAATACACCTAGAAGCAGCACTGCTTTGAAATCTATTTGCTGAAGTTCTAAAGAGGAAATTTCATGAAGAATTAAGTTTGTCAAGCAGAAGCCAAGGCACATACATCCAATAAGGTTTTAAAACCTTACCCTGTTTAACATTTTAACGCTAATTTTTAAAAAACTTTCTAAAGGATTACAAAGTCACTCTCTTAAATAGAGTAACTATTCAATTTTTTTTCAATTAGTGAAAAAGTATTTAAGTTAATAAAGCATCACTCATTTTACTCCTTCGGAGCATTTAGCCCAGAACATTTAACAATAAACAAACACTCTGTCAGTTCCATGGTACAAGAGGACATAAGGTAACCCAATTCTAGATCATTCTGAAGAGATTACAGGTCTTTGAAAAAGGGAGAGGGAGGCAAAAGGGAGGTTATGTTTTTGTTTCATACTTAAAACATTACCTCCCGATTACCTCCCTTGTTAATCAAAAACATGCTGTACATTCTTTCATCTTAGAAAGTAACCATTAAAACAGACCTATCTAGCTCTTTAAAAAAAATAAAAAGTGAGGTAATAAGTTGTGAATCAAAGTGTTCCCTTCCAAATAAAACATCTGCAGGGGGAAAAATAGCTTAATAGAACTGCAGATAGGCAATCAAATGCCCAAGTTCAACAGGGAGTAACAACTATGTGCACAGAGATTGAGATTTGTCCTTGCAGCATTTAATCCTGCTCACATTGTGCAATTCATCTCGGCACGGTCAGAGCAACCACAGCTCTACTCCCACCAGATGGAAAATTCCACTCGAGCTTAAGAGAGACTCTTCAAAAGCCCAACTTGAATTCTTTCTGCTCAACCCAGTTTTGTTCACAGAACTGCTCACTTGCTTGCAAACACAATATTCTGTTCATCTTCTCAGTGCAACGAGTGAATGTCACCTCCCTGCAGGCTCAGCCCTGGAAGGGGTATTAGGACCTCATATGGGTCACATTCACCTTTCCTGTCTCCTCACCACATGGCTGCATCCCTCCCTGACACTGGTACACCATCCTCAACAAAAACCTCATGGTAAGGCATGGTATGGCATGGCAATTACGTGTTATCATTGCACTGGACTACCATGTAGTTATATGTATATGCGGATGCTATAGAACACAACATTGCACTGAGAAATTCAAAGAAACAGTGTATATACACAATTTAATGAATTGGTACACAGGGCCTTTGGCACCAGACCTTCTCTTTGATCCTCTCTAATAGGTTACTTCATTACCACTACCGAAGAAGAACCAAATGAATAGGAAACAATTTTATTTTTGTTCATTTGCTACAACATAATGAAAAATAGAAAGGGAATTAGAAGGGAAAATACCAACTTATTTGTTTTAGCAAGATAAATCAAATGCAGTCAAAATGAACTGAAAACACTCACAGCATCCAAAGAACAAGGGTGTAAGAATTGCAGACAGAAATACAGCCAGTAGCAGCACACTGAGCTGCATCATACACACATTTACCTCTGCAGAATCCTTGGTATTGTCCCTGGGCAACCATAAAAATTTCAATACTTTGCTAAGTAATGAGACAGAAAATGCATGTCTGTACACACACCTACAACTTTTTGTCACAAATACATTTGTCACAAACACAATTAAAATATAATTTTATGCTAGCTTTACACCTGCATCCCCAGCATTTACTACCAAAATTAATGGAAAGGAAATGCACAAAATAGCATCTTTTTCTGCCACATCATTCCTCTTTAGGAACACGTTTAAAGGAAAGTAGGTCCAACAGTACAGGTCTCTTAAATATTCCAGGTTCTTAGCTTGAAGATTTTATTGTGGCTCTCCCTCCACATCTTCTGAATGACTTTAAATAACTTCAAGACAATAATCTAGGTAACTGTGAAAAGTTATTTGCTGGTGTATGTACCTTGCAAAAAGTAGTGGTCATAACAGAAACAAAGACAAAACTAAAAAGCAAACATATTTTATTGTTAAATACACTGTATTAAAAAACTGCTACTACAGGTTTTTTCCTTTCAGGAAAAATGGTAATTAGCATTTATTCTTGAAAATTCATTAAAAAATCATAAAAGGCAAGAGACACATCACATCTGCTGTGAAAAAGAAGCAGACAGAGATGCTATTTTCTAACAAACAGTAGTTTAAAACAAATTGAAATATCTTAAGATAACAACTTTGTCTTGTTTCACTACTAAATGAGCAAGATTAAGCATGGAAGTTTCTCACCCTATTGCACTGAAGCTTTCACACAGATAGCAGGACTTCCTCTCAAATACTGGTGATGCTCATTTCTCCCTTCCCACCACAGCTCTGACTCCCTTATGAGGCTCCTAATCCCAAATAGGAGGCATACAGAGTAGCAGAATGTCTGCTGAATATCTTCTTGTAACCACCATATAAATGAAAGTTACATTGTATAAATATTTGAAAAGTCATCTTAGAAACACATTAGCTAAAGGACAGATCCATATCTTTATCTATCTATGTATATTCATGGATGGATATGGAAAGAGATATATACACATATCTACAAATCTATATATTAGACATTACATTTATGTGTTGCAAACAGTCATTCTCTAGGACTGAAAAAAACCCATCAGAAGCTTGTATAGCAAATCTTGCATTGCTAAAATCTGTCAAACTCATCAGTTTTCATCTACCCTCTCAGCGGCAGCAGCGATGCCATACAGCATTTGCAGATGAAGATTTTCAAACAAGTCACACAATGACTTACATAAGTCAATATTCTTTATAATTCTCCAAAACAATAAATATATAGGAAAGTACAACCAATGAATACCAATTTTTCCTTTAAGGACTAAAACTGAGAGAAGCTTAAAAAGGTATTTATTAAAAAAATTCTGAAGATTCAAGAAAGAACTCCCATCACATAAGAAACCACTACAAAATCACCTTACCTTATAATAAAGGGGACAAATGGTGCTATGCTGAGAGCTGAGTGAGAGCCATCCATTGGAGATGGATACAGTCTTCCCAGGATTAAGAGCAAAAGAAACAGGCTTGGATGGATTTTCAACTCTTCAGTTTCACTAAATGAAAAGGTGTAAGAAGCATTTGGTGAAAAAAAGCATCCTCCTTCATGCTAGACTTGAGCCTCTTTGCCACAAAATAGCCTTCTGCATCTCTGGTTCAAGGATTTACCCTAGGCTGATCATTGCATGGGAGTGCAAATCCTGCTGGGATCAAATATGGCATCCAGCTTTCTGCAGGGGACCCCTCTGATGAAGACACTCATGGCTGTATTGCCTTCACTTTCCCACATTATTCCAAGCCTCCTTTACTCCCAAATGTGGTGAGCTGCCTTCATTTCTAAAGAATATTAAAAACCTGCAGATAAGGTTTCTCTATGAACCAGGAAACAAAGATCTGAGTTACAAAAAACTGGTTTAAAAAACTACTTTTATCAGTTTGAAAGGAAATGTGTGTTTAGTAAATAACATGTTTTATTAAAGAATAGTTCTCGTCATTGACACCGAGGGTCTACTATTCATATAGTAAAAACTATCAGAAAATCAAATTAAAATCAATACTTTTTGATTTATTTAATAACTAATAATAAGATACAAGTCTTAATCCACATTGAAAAAGCATTCATGACCAACATTTCAGGCAGCAGTTTTCAATCTTTTTCAACTGAAAAACTTTCCAAAATTTGCCAGTGATGACACTGTCACCTTTTGTAATGTCAGGTAGAGTGGATTGCTATGCAGAAAATACACAACCTCCTAGAGCAGAGACTGCAAAATGTGGAATAACTGGTGAAACTCCTGCTTCCTAGGCCCATTAAACAGTCAGCTGAACCTCCCCCATAAATCAGCTGCTCAACTTCCACAGTTTATATCATAGCATTTTCAGAAAAAACAAAGCCAGAACTGGTTTACTTTAAAAGTTCGTGAACCTGGACGTAACAGCGTCATCCCAAATGGTATCATCTGCATTGATCAAATTGTAGCTCTCAGCCACCATTTGTGGAGTCTTTAAAACAAGATCAAGGACCTTCCCCCGAGTCAGTGTGCCACAGGCTGGAAAGTGTTCATGTGGTGTTACTTGAGGCCTATGACCCCATATCACTTAAACATGCTGGAAAGCCTCATCGTTAAATGAGAGACACTCAAATACCCAGGCTCTCTTTCCCTGGAAAACAGAAGTTCCTTAACATCTGATCCTAAGAACATAGCAACTCTTAATTAGTCAACAGTAGTTCAATCTTCAGAGACTTAATGCAATGTGCCAAAGTTAAAAGAAAAAAGCCTTAGCAAAAACATTAGAACTGTATCATTTCAAGAAGCGCTGATGCATACAATGGCACTAGGGTGTATATGTGACACAACTCAGTTTAACCTTTTCACTTCACTTTGTATCTCAAAGTTTCCTCAGACATCATCTTACCTGTTCAAAGTGCTGGTTACAACCTCTAACTGCTTGAGAAGGAAAGGATAAAGGCTTGGAAACCGAGAGAAAAACTCCCTTCCCGTCATTCTGCAGAAACAAATGAAGAAGAATCATAATTAACATTCTGCGGTAATTAATTACACTCAAAATATCAGTTTATTTGTTGTATTTCTGATGCTACAGTGAAGCTGGAGAGGCAGAAGAACCATGCACACACAATGAACTCTCAAATAAGGCATAATGTTTTCATGAAAAATAATGGTAAGAGTGCAGTTTACACAAGTTAAGTAACTGTCTCTATGTGTGCTCACTGACACTTTGTCAGCTAAACTAGGAAAAAGGGATTTTAAACCTTAATCACACCAAAAAGAAAAAGATGCAACAGTTCAAATTCTGACAGTATTTTCACAATATTCTGGTTGAACAAGAGAAGATGACACTTTGCTTCAGCATGGCTCATGTCCTAAATAGCTAACAGAATGCACTTAGTAGACATGTACTAACAGATAGCTTGCTGATACTAAAAAGCACCTCATAACAATAATTCATGGAAGATTTCTAAGATGCAGTGTGAGAAGAGTCTGAGCTTCCATTAGCCCTCCTTCCACAGTGCTGCTTCCAGGACACTGCAGGGCACTCTTCTGCTTCCTTAGATGGAGCAACCATGTTCAAAACAGAGCAATGTACAAATACCTCAGGAACTCACCCCTAGCCAGAACCAGTAAGGTGGCACAGTTAAAGCTGCAACAACAACAAATCAATCCAAGCTAAAAAGATGTAAGTAAAAATCTTCTGTATTTGTTTTACAATCTTTTCATCAGATAAAGGATGGCTTCACGGTTTGTATGAAACCACTCAGCATCATTGAAGCAAGAACCACTTGAATGTTACTGTGGGGGAAGCTCTAATTAGACATAGATGGTATGCAGATTAAAAAGACTTCCTTTAAAAATAAATAAACGAAAGGCCATCATTTAGAAAAACAAAGCCAACTGCAGAGTTTGCTTGCCACAAGATCAACCAAGATAAATGTTCCATGTTAGCATGACTCCAATGCAAAGCTTCCAACAAGCAGACAGATCCAGGTTTGGAAAAATAACACAGTGAGATGGCAAGACTGAATGTGCATAAAAATATGCAGACAAAAAAAAATCATGCACGAGTAAACGAGCACATGGCAAACATCAGCACAGCTCCTTCCAGCACTCAGCTAACATAACATGCCTTAGCCACAGGCCACAGAATAAACACAGCAAAACCAGACTGTTAGGTGGAAACAAATGTTCAAAGAGGGACAGGAAACTTTCCCAAGGCACTTAAGAAAAATTCTGTGAATATATATATACAATATAGTGAACTGCTAGAACTAAAAGCTAGGAATCTGCAGTAGCTGTTATAGCTACAAAGAAGATTTCAGATTAAAAAATTACATGGAAGCATTAAAACTGAATTAATATAAATTGAAGCGCTAATGAGGGCTGTTTAATGACATCAATATTGATAATAACTAGTTATTTAGCAGAAAACACCCAGGCAATTTTTTCTAACAGTATCCTCAAAATTACTTCAATGTTTTTGCACATAAAGTATGCAGCAAACTGAAGATGCAAAGCCAGAGACAGCACAAAACCTATTAGGTCAAACAGCCCATCCTACTGAATTCTCCTATGTAAAACATTAAGAACTCAGTAATTTAATTAAGAAGTTCTATCCAAAAATGCTGTGACCTCTCCATCTCTTGTGCTACAGAATGCAAAAAGCAAAAGCAGATTTGGGGTCAAGTTTCCTATGGAATGGATGGCCAATGCTTAGAAATTTAATAGAAGACTAAATCCAAGTAGCCCCTCAAGTACTTTTAACCAGGTTCATTTTTAATGTATTAAAAATTCGGCAGCCACATTTGAATCAATATTAAATAATGGAACTGAATATCCTGATAAAGCCTCAAAATTCTTTGCAATTAGCATGGTTTCATAAATCTTTTTGACAGGAAAAGAAAATTGTAACTACTGAAGTGGGTAACTTACATAACCTCCTACTTGCTTTACTGCTCCAGAGTTTATTGATAGGAGAAGGCAGCCTAATCAAAACCACTGACAGGCAGTATCTGCAGAGAAGATGTCCACAGGCATTTTCAGAAAAAAGGAGACACAACTGTCTGAGCAGACTGTTAAAGGGCCTCCAGTTCAGAGGGGAAAGAAGAAACACTACACATTATCAGAAGTGCTGCAATATTAAAAAGTGTGTTCAAAATACAAGGCATTAATTTAAGTATGAATCCCCTGCTTGGGGATGCCAAAGCAAGGAGATGCACAACTGGGAATAAGCAGGAAGCAAAACAGCTAGACAGTATGGAACACAGGAATTTAGTTATTTCACTTTTTAATGCTGACCATGCTTTTTGCTCCTGGAAACACGTACACACAACTATTTGTGTACTGTAATTGAGACTGGAGTCTGCTCTTCAAAACTGCTCATGACACTAAGCCACATATTTTATATTAATTTAATAAAAAACAATACTCCTTTAAAAAATAAATACTAGCACTTTGAGATATGTCCCATGAATCTATTTCTATCAGTAGCATGCATGCATGTACATATGCACACAATGTGAGTTAGGTTCACAGGAATAAGCTATCCATATCTTCAAAAGAAGACAAATCCCTGACATAGCTATAGAAGAACATATCAAGTAAATGTGGACTAAAACAACCTAAAAGTGACTGCCAACAGTCTTCATGAAACAAACTTGTTCTTCCTATTCTATGACAGATCTGACAGGGAACAATAGGTTTAATTTAAAAATACAGATAACTACCTTCCCATTAGTCACTGACATAGTTCAAACACAGATTTTTGGCAACAGAGGTACCATAATTAAATTCTTAAACCAAACATTCTGCAGATCACAAGATTTTACATCTACTCCCCCTAAAATGTGTTTATAAGAGAAGTAACTGAGAAGAGCCTTAAGATACTACCATTTTACCCCATGTCCAGCTGGAACTATTTTTATATTGCTTCAGAGATCATCTTCAACAGTACATTCAACCACAGACTCCATAATAGTATTTTCTTTTTTCCTTTTAGTAACTCTAAGAAGCACAATTTCATAATCCAGAATTTCAAACAGGATTACTGAGACCCAAACAATGAACTGGTGGAAGGTTATTTACTAAGAGAGGAAGTAGAGTAATGAGACAGAAAAGTTATCAATGGACCAATGATGCTTACAATAAAATCCCTCTTCCCAAATGTAAAATGTCATTCAAGTACATAATTAAAACGATGCTTAATGTAGAAAGACAGAGAGAAGCTAATGGAAGCACTTATATCCCACTAAATTCACTTGCAAAAATAATTTGAAGAACTGTATACATGCAGAATACTGCAGTACTAAAGATGCAGTATTTACGTCTCACAGTTTCCAGTTTAACGATATTTTGTTTTTTCATGCAAGCAATTCTGCACAAAAGCCAGATGACAGAGTACAACCCATTCACAAAACGTTTCATTTTGATGGCTAGACACAGCAGTCATGGTTTAGCACTCAGAAGACTGACCGAAAAAAGAACCTTCATGTAGAGAGACACACAATAGTTTCTCTGCCATTTTCATTCAGTTCTCCCTACCTGAAAAGATGTTCCATTAACAAGAAACAGTAATACAGAAGTTTCTTCTGTACCATGTCATACAGAATCAAGCTACATCCACCACTCCTAACACTTGTCTGCGTGCCCTTGAGGCAAACTCTTCTTCTTAAATCGATTCTGGAGCAGGCAAAACTGGGGGGGAAGAAAAATCTTTCACCAAATATAGATGTCCTATCAACTGGCAAGAAGTTACTTTGAAGGCATGTGATGATAGGAAGGACAGAATTTAACAGCTAGCAATAAGCTTGGAAAACAACTGAATCACAGCTAAGTTACAAAAAAACAACTAGTGCTAGGGGTAAAAATTAAAAGAAAATTCAAAGCAGACTGTAAGTCTATAAGACTTTAAGGGAAGGTCTGGTTTAAGCATGACACACAGTTTAGAGTGTTGATAACACTTCTTCAGAAAAGATGCAAAATCTGGTTTTACTTTTTCTGAAATAACCTAACTCAGAAGCCCTTATTATACTCTCGAGTATCAGCAGTTCTTCCATTCATTTAGCACCAGTTCTTTGGCTTTATCACTTTTCAGAACAGAACCTGGAGTGGCTTAATTTAAGCCAAAAATGTGCTTTAAACTTTTCATGTGCTGTGCTTGTGGAGATGTCAATAACATCTAACTTCTAGAACCAATTCATAAATGCTGCTAAGAACTGACATCTCCAGAGATTAAACATTGTGTTTGTTTCAGTAGGAACTTGATGCTACACAACTCTAGCATTTATGTTTATTTAATTAATGTCTAACAGAATACTCCACCTTTATACATAACAAGTGGGTGGATTATTTAACTGCATTTTAAAAATACATTTAAGAATAAAAGAATGGATGTTGCAGTGTTCTTTTTAAAACTGTGCTGTACACTTAAGAGAACACTCCAGGAGATTAAAATTCTGCTGTGACACTGGGGCATACATATCATTTTACTGTGACGTGTCAGAGATTACCTGCTTCTGTTCTTTCATTTATTTTTCAGAAGAATGAAGCTTTCTAACCTTGTGTGCTGTTTTTAGTAACTGACACATAAAAGAACATCTGCAACAAATATGTTCATATTTGAGTATAACATAGGTGAGATTTAGAGAATCTTCTGAGGGCAGCAAAGGTTTCTGGTGTTCTTTTTGAAAAACAAATATTGCTAACATCACACGTCAGCTGACAAATACATGGTCAGATATTTGACAGGGAAAAATAATACTACATTTAAAAATAAAAATAGAACTGGAATATGAAAAAAATATAGACAAGGCACACTTGGATCAGGACCAAGAATATAGTTTTGATGAAATTACAGAAATATTTTTAATTGTTTCCTGTAACACCTGCTCGTGTTGTAACAATCCTTACATTGGAACCATGTCAGATGATCCTTGATGTTAAAGAACAGTAATACAGAAACAGAACCCAACATCCTCCTGGCACTGCAAGGACAACTGCTGCTGAAAGAACTTGAAAATCAAGACACACTTTGGCAAAACTGTCATTCAAATGACAGATTTATGTAGACAATATTCATTTTACATATTTGCTACTTCTGACATTGCTGAATTATGAAAAATCCCACAATGCAACTTAACTAGGCTAACCTGACTAGACTAGGTTTTAGTTGCCCATTTTAACACTTGTGCTCTTTCCCTGACCCTTATCACTTATTAAACAGCTGGATGCTGTTTTAAAATATAGGAAACCTATTTCCCTGCTAACAAAGACAGATTTCAGAAGCATAAACTCAAAATAAATGGGAAACCTTTTATTTTTTAACTACATAGAAAACACCCAAAATGTATGGCAGATTGATTTATGCTGAGGTTATGGTAAAGACTAAAGCTAATTTCAGATATGCTTTAAGAATTACATTAATTTTTGCTCCTTTAATAGGATTAAATTATATGACAATATAATTTAATTGCATGCCATGACAGGACAAGTAACAGCAATAAAGGCACAGAAAACAGAAAGGTTCTAACTACAGGGGAAGCAAAACTCAAAAGAACTTAACTATATTTGACTCCAAGGGTAATTTTATCTTGTATTTTAGAACACAGCAAAACAGCATAATAATATATAACTACAAAGGCAAATATATAACATTTGAAATTATTCAAAAGTGGTAAGGAGAGCAACTCACAAAATTACACACTTTGCACCTGGGATAATAATCCTGAGCATCAGCACAGGGTGAAAACCAACTGGATCAGAAACCAACAGCCCCAAGAGAAAAAATATATGGGTTGGAGTGGATGCCAAGGGCACACTCTCACTGCTCACAGGGCAAACCACACATGGGAATGTGTTCATTAGAACGAAAGCAGGAGCAGATCAGTGAGGCTGCACATGGAATCCCCCATCACATTCTGGGTTGCCAAGTCCTGAAGAGATCAGAACACACAAGAGAGGGTCCAGCAAAGAGCTGCTCAGAGGGGTATGGCCTTCAGAACATGCTCTGTAAGAAGCTGAAGGAGCCAGGCTTGTTCTGTGGGACAAAGAGGAGATCCATGGTAGATCTAACAGCAGCCCACTACCACCTGAAGGAATCAAAGAACAAAGAGCTAATAATCTTCTTGCAGTAGCTGCAGACACTATAGAAAGGACCAATGGTCACAAATCATAGCCTGGAAGTTTTAAATTGTGCAGAGGAATGAAGCACTGTTACTCAGAATAGTTATGAAATGTCCTTGAACCTCTGGAGGTTTTTAACTCATCCAAAGACACCACTGACCAGATGTAGTGTTGCTAGCAGTCATACTCTCAATGGGAATCAAGGACAAAGAGATCCCTTTACAGTTTCTATGGTTCCACTTAGCTACTTCCCACTCTGCCACCATGGTTTTAAAACTGCATTCTTAAAAGATCAATGTTTTTCTTGTCTTCCTGTATTTGCTGGCCATCACAAGCCACTGCAAGTGCAGTAAACAAGAGATCCTGCTCAGAAAAAAATTCTTGTTTTTATTAAGTTAGTAACTTAGTCTTTAATTCAGCACAAACTATTTTATTTTTGCCACATTGTAAGATAGTATTTAAAATACTAGCTTGATGTAGAAATAAAAATAATCACTTAAAATTTTATTTCAGAAGTAGTATATATTTATGAAAACTCTTGATTAACAGTCCCTCTGGATGACCTCCAGAGAACCATCACTATTTTTACTCAGAGACAGACAATAGCAGCTGGCAAGTTCCTTTAGAAATAGAGATTATATACAAATTTTAATTTGCCTCAGATAAGTTTGTTTAAAGAATATACCTAAGAGTTAAATTCATGAAATCACATACTGTTTCAGGACTCATGACAAACTACTTTCAATAAAACATTTCACACGCAAAAGAGAATTTTAGTGCTGCCTCAGAAGGCAAAATGGCCATGTAATTTTGTGGGAGGCCACAATGAAGCCTGGAAAAAAACTATAAAAAAAAAAAAAACAACTGGTGTAATGCATTGGCCAATAAGCCCAAGAGCAAGGACAGAGAAGATTATTGCATATTTGTTTTTCTAGACCTAACATGATACAGGACACCTCTTCCATGACAAAAAGGCATGACTTTTCTGTAACCTCATCAAATCAGTTACAAAAAAGAATTCAGATTTCACTTCTACCCTGCATGAAATGGAAAACACTATATAGGGGAAAGAAGCATCATCACAAAGATGTGGGATTTGGACCTTTAATAAAGATGTGGTGACTCTGTACCTTCAATAAATCTAACATTTGTTTTGCTAGTAAGTAGAAAACGCTTAAATCCCAGAACAGTAAGCAAAATAGTTTAAGTTCACTGACTTGAAAAAACATTCGTTTATGCTACACAGACCTAAAATAAATACTTAAAAGGAACTAAGAATATGCCACTATATCTTGGTTTTCATTTTCCTTCAGATAGAAGTGCTAGAATAAACATTCATACTAGTTTATGCTGCTGTGTTTTTATGAGGTTAATAACTGAACTGCCAATCAAAACCTGGATAAATACAGCAGTTAAATACCTTCTGCTTTAGAGGCACTTTTATTTACAAGAGAGCTAGCCAAGATTTCTAAAGGACTGCATGGTCTGGTTTGCTTTGATCTCTTAAGCACAAGTTTCTTTATACCTCTTGTTTTGCTATTTATTACACTCTTTGTGTGATCAGGTATGGAAAGAGCACCTGCATAGAACAAAAAAAATAAAATTAGGAAAAGTATGACTTAAGAGGAATAATTATGCAACACACAGTTCAATAAAGTAACTTGTGAAGAGCTCTTCTACAAGAGCACTTTTGCTGTGATGCTAGATAAAGAAGCAGGCATACAATGGGCTCAAAATAAAAACAGGGGACCAGCACTTAAACCCAACATCACAGATACAACCTGACACCTACAGCAACACATTAATCACCACTCAACTTTCATACACACAGACAAAAGTACCTTTATATATATGCATGTATATAAAACTGTATCTAAAACTGAGTTGAATTATTTTACATATAATTACTTTTAACAAGCTTTTTTTAGGACATTGAACTGTGCATATGAGTATATGTCCATACAAATGTATGTACACAAAAAATATAACTAAAATTAAGAGATATGCATATATGTATCTAGAAAGCTTCCAAGAATTCTGTTCAACCACTGTCTATAACATTATTATCTTTAATCTCTTACCATAAATTTAGCGTTGTAAATTTCAGCTCCAATAATCCACACTCACTCTCTGGCAGTATTCTGTGAGGAGTAGTTGCTTTTTACTTAGCATAGTTAATGAATAAGGGATATGGATAATATGCAAGGATCAAAATAGAATAATTGCCACCATTCATACTAATGAAAACATTTATCACTACAGGAGAAACTAAATTACCTACTCATGTGCCTAGTTTACATTAATTTTTGTTTTATGGAATGAATTTTATTCACTTGGTAGAAACAAACATTACTGTTATGCCCCTAATTTATTTAAAACAAATGAGTGAACTGGAGTTACCTTGGGCCAGTATATATAGTTTAAGGATGTTTCACTTTGGGTAAACTCATTCAGGTCATTTTACCACGTTCATCTTTGTATTTTCTCGTGCTGACTTAAGACAGGATGTTATGAAGATACTCCCTGTTCAGGAGAACAGAGGTAGACATTTGCACAGCAATTATTTAACTGTGTTTTAGGCCCCAGAAATGTGACTGGGATTTATGTGGGGTATTGCTTTTCTGACTCTGTATAGACAAGGTAAGATCTTGTAGTAAAAATGGTTCTGTAGATTCCAGGTATTTTAACAAAAAGAGAAAGACACACATTGTGTTCCTAAAACCAGAAGAAATCCTACAGACAGTATCTTCAGCCTCGAGAAGAAAAATCCCTATTTTCTGCTACAGGGGATTTTAGAGTTTTAGTTTAGACCTGCAAAACAAACAGAGTAATTAAGGAAATAACACAGAGGGAAACAGATTTGTTTAGGAGCTTGTTTTCAGTTTGTTTCTGTTTCTGCACAAAACTTCCATAAATTTTACCTTCAACTTACAAGTTAATACTACCTTATCATCATTATTCTTGCTATAAAGGCACTTAGGGAGCCTGTTCAAAATAATGTTTAAACAAGCATATTGTTATTGAACTATTAATCAGCAAAAGCCATAACGGTTATCTGAGTCAGTCTGAACTTTTGCATGTTTTCTTGAGACACTTCTAAGATTAAGTCTTCTAAATCTGTCAAAGTCAATAAAAAAAGAGACTGAGTATTAAAAACAAAAAGTTGAATAAAATAAATGTGGCCTATTTTTGGCACACAGAAGGGCAAGGGGTTTTTTTTCTTAACAAAAACAACCCCTTCACAAGGCAATGTACTGCAACAAATCCTTAATAACTACTTTGAAAGCATTCACCAGAACAACTGAGGTTCCATGGAAGGAGCCAGAGGAAAAGCACCACTGAAACAGCTCAGTCACCTCACAAAACCTCACTGTCACTGACACAGTGTTTCAACTGGAGAGCTGCAACAGGCCAAGGCTGCCAGAGAAAATCCACTAGGGAATCACTAATGGGATCCAAGCTCAGCAATCCCAAGCCTTGCCCAGCACACAGGCCAGAGGCACAGAGCTCAGTGAGGCCAGTCCTGTGAATGGAGCCATGCGTGCACATCCCTGCTGGAGCCAGCACGAGAGGCTCAGCCTTCCTGGAGCCACAGCCCTGGTCACATCCCTCACATTCAGCTGGCACATGGGAATTCTGCCACTGGTGTGTCTCCAAGTTGGCATCAAGCATTTAAGGGCTGGAGTCACTGTGAGCATCCCCTCAGGGCACTCACCTAAGAGCTATCCCATTTTACCACTCTGATGGGCCACTACAGCCTGACCATGTCAGTACCACCCATGTTTCTTTTGGCTTACCCCAAAACAGGACTGGCCCCTCCTCTGTGGGCAACACTGACCCATCCCACAAGTCCTACAGAGCTTAGCATGATCCACTGAAAATGTCTAACAAGCTCGCTGTTAAAGGCTGACAAAACATCCTTGATGTCAGACAGACTTTTCAGGTGCTAAGTTAGAAATACTGGAAGTGCTAGCCTGCCAGGAGTGGGATCTGTAACAGGAATCATGTACATACAATGTAGTCTACGTTTTTGAAGCTACAAATCAAAAGGAGCTTACAGAAAAGAAAGATAGTATCAGATTCATTTAATTTAGGGATAATGTTATGAAAAGAGAGGTTTGCAGGGGAACATACACTTTTTAGTGTTTCCTTCTAACTTTTCACAGCATTAAATGTGATTCTTTATGGTCTTAAAAACCTTAACACTAAAGAAAAAGCATATAATTTAGAAGAAAAAATAGGCCAACTCAAGTGTTTTTAGAAGTTAATTTGATTTCACTCTGTGACCTTCAAGTGTGCGAGCAACCACTTACTGAGAAGTGCTGAACACTCAACTTGCAGTAAAAACAAGGAAAGCAGAGGGCAGTCATGCAGGGCATCTTCATAACCTGTTAACATCTACATAGTTTTCATCTTAATGTAATTAAAAAGATATGTTTCCCCCTTCCAGAGTTTGAAGTCATTAACATCTATTGACAGCTATGAATTAAAATAAAGACAATGTAGATGGCAAGAAAAGTTTTCTTTCTTTACAAATAGATCTAAAGCAACACTGAAAACATGGCACCACTCACTCAAATTCCAGACAGCGTGAGTATTAACTCCACAGAAAATCTGTGATGACAATATTTTCCTGCACATACATTTTCCCTTCACTACACTATAAATACATAGGAGCTTTCCTCCTCCCAAATGCAAATATATACACATATACACTAGTTTTGAAATGTAAAAATCATCAGGTTGCACAGAACCATCTCAGCCTTACTTAAAACCCTGGTTTTTAATTAAACAGTTGAAGCTTTTCCTTCTTGAAACCTTCTCCACCAAAGGTGAGAAGCAGAGAGAATTCTCCCACTTCCCACTCTTTCTTTTAAACCCAGCCTATACCTGAGGTCATTGGTCACTCTTCCCAAGGACTCTGCAACATCTGTATACCAAATAAAAAAATCATTTTCAGATAAACCAGGATGATCCTTTTTTATTACCATAAAGACTGAAACTTGTTCTAAGTCAAATGACAAGCTGTCTCAAGGGCAATTCCTGATCATGCTTATCTTTGGGATGGGGGGAGGGGGAAATTAAAAAAAAAAAAAGCCTGAAATACCAAGGATTTGATAAGAAGAGTCTCATCAAATATCTGATGACAAGTGTCTTGTTCACTAACAAGCAGTAAATTGGCATTGTACTACTTTGTACTACAGACCAAAAAGATATGACATATACACATATATATATGTGTGTGTGTGTGTGTTAAGGTACCACTATTATTACTGTAACTTTGGACAGAAAAGAAGTCCTCTATGATAAGAAATTACATTTCAAAATTAATTTCAGTTAACTGCACATGTAAGTTACTCTCATTTTCATTTTGATTTTTCAGGCCTGCATTAACTATCATAATACATATATAGCTTCATATCAAGACATCCCAATTTTTATGTGACACTGGAAACTACAATCAACTACAGCAAAAATCTACTTTAGATGATTTGCAATCTGGAGCAACACTATGAGTAAAAGGAAGTGACCATGAAAGAAACAGAACTAGGAAGCACACACTACACTCCAGCTCCTTCAAAAGTGCATGGAATGAACAAATGTACATTGCAAATTGACTGCACGAGAAAAAAATAAATGGCTATTTAATCAAAAAAATCAGTGGCCTACAGAATCATTGCTGTCCAAAGTCCTATTCAATCAATTCACATTAAACCAAGCACAGTACTCTGGTCTTCAATGGGCCCCTTAGGGTGGTGCCTCCAAGAGAGCTGCAGAGGAACTTTTTATAAGGGTCTGTAGGGATAGGACAAGAGAGAATGGCTTTACATTGACAGAGGGCAGGATTAGATCAGGTATTAGGAATAAATTCTTCACTGTGAAGCACTGGAACAGGTTGCCTAGAGAATTTATGGATGTCCTGTCCCTCAAAGTGTTCAAGGCCAGGTTGGATAGGGCTTGGAGCAAGGTGTCCCTTTCCATGGCAGGGGCATTGGAACAAGCTGTTCTTTCAGCTCTCTTCCAACTGATGTCATTCTATGATGCCAGAACAGTCAGAGGGAGGATGTGCCTGGAAGCTGGGACCCTCTCCTGAGTCTCTGCCTGGGTGGAGGGCAGATCCCAGGGCACAGTTCAAGTGCTTATCAGCAGCGGGGCTGGGGGACAGCTCACAGCTGATCCCACCTTAGTCAGGCAAGCCAGGATGCAGGCACAGCAAGTATGAAGTGACTGAGGGCACCAACACAAACACCTGTGCTGTGAAGGGCTTGGATAAGGGGGGTATTTTCTCTAAAGTACACCATGATGTGTCTGTGCAGAACACACTTTCTGTAACCAAATATCAACAGGCACAATGTAAAGACTTCTTTCCAAACTTCCTCAGTTCTTTGAATTTATCTGGCTAGAATTTCACTCCAAGTCTTGTAAATTTTAAATTATCATAGCATTTAAGAAAATTGTATTGCCAAATCAAGTATAAAAAATCTAAACTAAACCCTCTGTAAGGAAGTGCTAACTGGGCCATTTTACAAATGTAAATTCTCTGAAATTCAGAACATAATTTAGCCAAATACACACACATACAGACATTATCACACACACTTGCAGCAGCATTAGAAGTTTTGATACAGTCTTTCTCAAAGAGAAAAGCCAGAGAAGAGTTCTAACTTTATTTTCCCTAGAAGAAAAAGCTCAACATGGATAGTTGCATGGACCACTGTAAAGAGCTTTCACACAATTCCTCTCTCTTCTACTTGCAAGACTGTACACAGCTGTTGTTTTTTCACATATTAATTTTCCAACTCCTCTCTTTCATCTATGCCAAAATTAAAAAGATGCATCAATACTTCATGTTCCATCAAAGCTTCTTTCTGAAAGTCTACACAAACCACCCCAATTCTATCCGTATTATAGGAACTCTTTCTGAGAAACCAGTCAAAGTCCATGCTTTTTTAGAGAGATTCCCAGAATAGCCCAGTAATAACCAAACTCCCTGCTGACACAAAAATGACAGAGTTAACCTCCTAATCTGAAATCTAGATTAGGAAAGCTAGGCAGGGTCCTAATGGGAGAATTAGTCTTTGGACAGATTGTCCCTTAATGTAAACAGAACATTCCTCAAGGCAACAGAACAAGCAGTCTAAACCTTACACAAAAGGTGACTTTCACAAAAGCTCCTATAGATTCAAGTTGCAAAAATGCTAGCACTTTTGGAAGTGGGGAAAAAATTACTTGGTTTTAATAGATGAATTTTGTTTGAGCAAAACACTCTGGGAGTTTAAAGCTCCAGAAGAGAAGCACCCAAGCACAGCTGCACCCAGGGATGAGGCTGCAGGGAGCTGTGCAGTAATGGTGACACCTCGTGGTGCCAAACCACAGAAACACAAACCTCTCTCTTCCCAAACACAGCCCACCTTATACCAACCTGTGGGGCCCCTGCAGAGACAGGAGCTACAAATCAAATCTCTGCCTGCTTTCACACCTCCTGTATCTCACAGACCTGTCTTAAGAGGTGTCTTCCTAATCCCTGTGTCACAGTTCTGACAAGCACACATGGAAAACAGCAGAAGTGATTTCCTGCAATGTTTAATGCACAACCACTAAATCAAATTATGAAGAAAAGAAAGCCAGCCCAGCTTTAACATCTTATGGTTAAAATTAATATAGAAAAATTACTGTAAACAAAAGTTTCAGAGAAGCAAGTCAACAGGGCCAGTTACATCAAAATTAACATCGCCATTAAAAAATTTAATTCAGCTACATAAAGGATTCCTTCCCTTCGTTCTGGTATCTCCCATATCCACCAGAAGCTCAAATGCATTACTTTCTGCAGCCTCACAAACGGAAATCTCAGATTCCGCAGATCATCACACTGCATGCATTTGAGAAGTGACTTTGCCTCACCACTGCAGAAGTTAGTGCCAAGTTTTTCCCAAAGATACAAGTTTAAAAAAGCAGGGTGTCTCTTTCAGTAAGTGCTCAATATAAAAATTAAAGGAAAAAAGCAACTTTAAATGCTCTTATATAACCAAAGTAGGAAGGTAATAAGTGAAAAGCACTTCTCATTGCTTTGCTTGAACTTCAGGAGGGTTACAGAAGTGAATTTAGAAGTGACTTGGGTATGTGACAAAACAAGAATAATTCCATGCAGTAGAGCAGCTTACATTTCAAATTGTTTTGGGAAAGAGTTATTTTCTAAGGGAAATCTCCCTCCAGTTTCCCACCTGTATTTCCATACACACACAGTAACTATGTTTTTAAAGAGACACCTGAAATCAACTATTTCATACAGCTAAAATGGCATCTATGTAGCATCTAAAACATGACAGACCAGTACCATCCCAAGACATCTAGTTTTTCAAAATATGCATGAAAATTTTATTAGTTACATGGATCAGCAGTAAGGAACCACTACAAAAAGGGTGGAATTTCTGTAGGTAAATTGTAACAATTGCCTTCTTTCAGAAATTGCATGCCTTGCCTGTGACGTGAAAATCCATTAGGAATTTCTGAAATGGTTACCATAATATCCATACCGTGACCACTCTATGGCCCCACGGGCTTACCCAGGAATACTTTTTAATGAGTTTATTCTACATCCAGGGTTATTTTCACATCCCTCCTAGAGCAGAAACCTCAGTTACAGAGCACAGGGCATGGATATGCTTCGTTTGCTGAAAAAGCTAAAGGAAGAGGCCCAAAGAAAACATAGGGGTCCTTGTGTAGTAACTAGAGGGTGCAAAGAAACTGGAATGCTCAGGACTGGGGAGTTTTAAGAGTCAGAGGAGAACTGTTTTTACATAAAGTGAAATAGTAAGGGACTTGAAGCAGGACTACAGAATCCAAGGCCAGTATCCCTTGGAAGACAAACGGCCCTGCAAGCTGCAATTTTTAGAGCTTGGAGGAAAGAGATATGACAGTGTTCTAGAGCAGGAAGACTAAAGGGGCAAATCAAATAAGTAGGGGTGAAATTAACTCCAGGCAGGCTCTAGAAGGAAGTGAACACATGTGTAACCACTGTACTCTTCTCTTTGACCACCTTTCTCTTTGCCCTCAAGAGCAATAGGTCTGTTTTGTGACCATGAGAGCCCCTGGCTTTTGGAAGAGCCACTAGTAGCAAAACCTCCCAGCAACATTCCACTCCTGGTTAAATAGCACCTGAGTACAAATTAACTCTGTGTTTAACAACAGATATTTTCAGCCCTACCACTTACCTCTTGGCAGCACAATTTAAGCACAGCTAGATGTTCCTTTAACATCATGATTCAAATATATCCATAAAGCAAGTAACATTTTCAAATTGCTGTTGGCTAAGGTCATATTTTGCAAACTTGTACCTGACAAAGTGAAACTTACCTATTTTTTTTGGAATTTTCATCTTTCTCTCTTTTAACTCCAAAAATTCTTGTAATCAGAGCACTAAAAAGAAGTGTAGATGAATTTCGTACCTAGAGGAAAAAATAAGAACTATGCTTGAAAAATCCCTTTGAAATGTATGATTTTTTTAATACAGCCATTAATGTACAGTCAAAAAGAATAACAGCTGAGTGAAAAGCATGCTGCAGGTCAGCACACAGCACATTAATTCAGAGCATCCTTCCAATGAAGATGGTACTACTGGAAAGATCAGGTTCTTTGGAGATGTTTATCTTCATTTATATATAAGGGGTATATATTTATTTGTATAAGGAATACATCCAGATTTTTAGTGGTTCAAAGCATTCACCCTTGTGCAGAGCAGATCATGAAGTGTTCTACCTGAACATGCCATATGGGATCTTTAATTCAAGAGCAAAGTAACAGTCAGAAGGAATGCAAATGCACTTCTTACTAGCTAAGTGCACTGTCTCAAAATTTAACAGCCAGAGAGACTTTAATCTATAAGGTAGTCTTTGTCCCTACTTTTTGTGGATATCAGCACTTCACATTAAGAAAAACTAAACAAAACCAAAAAAACAAGACCAAAATTATGACTTTTTTGCAGGTCTACATTATTTTTTACTGTACCTTAAAATATTACATTCCAGAAATTGTGGTACTGCCATTTATAAACGTGACCAAAGCTTCACTGAACAGGACCACTCTATATCCTGGTAAATTAGAGAAGCAAAATGAAGAATTAACTTACTGCCCAGACAGATGACATAAACCCTAGAATTGATGCTTTAATTCCATCTGCAACATAAGGCATGATGTTTTCACCTAAACGTGTATCCCTGTACAGTGCCCAGAGGATATTTAAAGCATGAACCTGTGGTGGGAGAAGAAATACATGAAAAATATAAATTCACTAGTAAATATCTTAAATTTCATTTATGTAATTACAACAGTGAAGATGCAAAGCAAAAACAATCTATATACACATTTACAGCACTTTATTTCCATATTAAATACAAGCAATACTGCTGCTTAAAAATGGAATAGTGCTGCAGTAAACACTGGTAATAGCAGCTACAGTTTAAAAATATATTCCTCTAACAACTATAGTCCAGGCATTGCAAGTGAAGGCCAACATTCTTTTATCCTTAGCTTATCATGGCTGTAAAAATAACTTTTGAAGTTCAGAATCATCTTTTCCAACATTCTTCACACGCTGTGGATACTGTGAGAAAAAATAAACTACAGCTCACAGGAGGGCAATATTAAGCTAAAACTGACAGCCAGGCTTGCTCTGCCATGTGGAGCATTTTCTGAGATTTCTCTACCCTCTGTAAGGGAAGGTGGTAATACACTTAGCCTCATAGACTTTGACAAGACTACATAAATTTATACCAGCAGAAAATCTGGCAGAGTCATTAGGACATCCTTCTGTGTATTGGGAACAAATTATGGCTTGCACTTACAAACAGACAGAAAGTAAATGATAACATTTTGAAAATAAAGATCTTGCCTTTAAAATAAGTTTTTTAGTATTCCAAATGTATATACTTAAGTTTTAGAAGTTACTAAGTATGACTAAAATCAGTTTTCATGTAGTGTTTTACTATGATTCATGCATAAATAACTCATTTATTTACTTTAAATGTAAGCAAAGCCTGCTTGTTCATTTACAAACTTGTAAAAAGGAAGTTACTTATCTATCTGTTTAAAAATATACTCTAGGCAGTAAATTGCTCATATATGACTTCATTTGCTGTACTAGAAAAAAAACTATGGAATTATGCCCAATCCATTTCTTAGTACATTTTACAGTAACTTTGTAACTTCCACACATGCAAAGCTTTTAAAAATCTAGCTATAGATAGTAAGAACAGAATATCCTCATTAAAACACACACTCTCCTTAACTGCTTGAAATGGTGTAAACACAGTTTTGACATTTGCCTTTTGATGAGAAGCTGAATTTTACCTGTGGAATTACACTTATAGATTCATTCAAAGGTGCAGCCAGAGATATCAATTCTTGCATTGCCATTTTCAGCAAATTTGTTTTGCCCTTCTTTGGTTCTGATGCCAACAAAGCCTATAGAAAGGAGAAAAAAAAAATTGAAAATCAGGTGCTTCTAGCCATTTTTCTGTACTACCCGTTTTTCTCCCATTCTTGTATTTATCATACCACAGCCTAGCTTGTGACCATATAGAATGACTAAGAAAAATTTACAAAAAATGAAGCTTCAGTTTCAACTCAGCTTTGTTCAAAGCCTGTCAATATACAAATCATAGCATTTTGGACAGCAAAAGTATCTGCTGTACTACATATACTTACATTTCCTAGTACGAATTTTTTTTAAGGTTAACAACACCTATATGAGATGACAAGGGTTGGCCAAATAATAAAATCTGCAACACAGGATAAAACAGGCAGCACATTCTTGAAATAAAGGAAAAGATGCATCCCTCTCCAAACAGCATTTCAGTGGACAGGACATCCAGCTGAGATGAAAATACTCTAAAAATTAGTTCTCTAAACTTCAGGACTGGATTTAGAAGAGTCTCTCTCTTTATCTAGTAGTTCTTGTTGAATTTTTCCAGGTTAGGACAAATGGATAATCATAAATCATTTATTACCAATAAAAGATTATAGTCTATTTGGGCTTTGGGGGCTAGAGTCTGTTCAGCATCAGTAAGAGCCAAATGAATTACAGAGTTTAGGCAGAAACCCAGGAGTAGTTTCTGTCAGTTTATCAGTATCTTTAATGATAGGAGAAACAGAGAGGGCAGGTTGGAAAAAAAAAAGGTGTTCATGAAGTATGAAAGAAAGGAGAATGACCTGAAGACTAAAATTTCATAATGTTAAAGCTGAAAATCATGTTTTCCCACCCACTAAATGGAGCTGCACCTTTGCAGTAATAACATTCCTATTTTAAAGAGGTCATGGAATGGTTACAACCTAAAAAATTACATATTCTCATTAAAATAGATGTATTTTAGGTTCACAAGAACACAGCACAGGATGTAAATAGCAAAGAGACCACACTGCAGTAATAAAATAACCTTCTTTTACTGCTGTTAGGATACACATTACAGCTCATATTTTTATTATCTAAATGCCACAAGGCATTGAAGGTTCAACTCATTTTACTGAATCTATGGACACATTCAAAACTACTTCCAAAGAACACTACCACCTCTCTTAACTATGAAATTACAATATGAAAATAGTTTATTTCAGACTAATCCCAATGCTTATTTCAAACTTTCCTGTTAATTAACTAAACTCTGTACTCTTCCAGAGCTGTCAAAAAAGAAGCCTCTGACCTATTTATCCACAATGCAAGCTTTGCCCTGTGGAGTCAGTAGGCCAACTGCAGACTACACATGCAGTGGGATATCACTGCGTCCTTCTAGTCCTTATAGCAACCTAAATTTTTACATAAAAGACTGATTTAAACATACTGCTTTTTCCCCACATTGTCAAGATTAAAACTAGGTAACATCCATCAGATTCAAACTGTGTGGTGTGAATGGGGAAACCAGAAAACATGAAATCACCAAATTCCTTCTGCAGACAATTTACTCTTAGAAGTGAGAAAGATATTTAAGTGCTGAAACTGAATAGGAAAAATGTCTCTAAAACCAGTGCCCTATTTCTGATCTCCGCTGCCTTGCACACACATCTAGCAAAGCCAGGAGCAGGCTGTGACTGACATTAGAGGTCAGACAGAAGCTGGCTGCCTCAACTTTCTCAGGGCAAACTCAGAGTGGAAAACAAGCAAGATGAATTATTCTGGCAGGGAGAGCTTGCTCCCAGCAGTCCCTCAGATCCTTGGAACGTGCTTGAGACTGTACTTCTGAGAGTGGAGAAAGTTACAAACCATTCTGTTACTCTTGGACTCCTGTCTTAGAAAACTGGTTGAAAATCAAGATCATGGAGGTTAATTTAGGGGAAAGCAAATATGGCTGCTTTAAGGAACAAAGGAATAAAAATAGGTGCAGTGTAATCTGCAAAACCAACTCTGCAGTGACTGACCCCACAAGGACGTAGATGAGGTGCTGCATACTGATGTGGGGCACTCAGCAAGAAGTGACACTTCAAGCAGAGACACAACACTGCCATCCTGCCATCAGTTCTGAACCTGGCAGAAGTCAAAGTGGCTGGGATTGATGGAGCTGAAGGTAACACAGAGAGTGGGAAGAATGTGGGAGCATGGCCCCACTTTCTCAGACAAAAGTCTTCAGCAATGTACTCCTTCAATGCACTTGAGACTGCCAGTCAACACCAGCCAGTGTGACACTATTACTTGTGCTTTATTGCTGGTGAGTGGCCTTCCCAAGTTCTTTGCAGCCTTTAATAGGCCACCATTTTACGGTTCTGTGAAGGTCTGTTCATACTCTACTACCCTCCCACTTTGCAGTCAAGTAGCACATAGCTAACAAAGCCTCAATTAATCTGTGAATTAGTCTGTGAATTTGCCAGAATTATTACAGCTGTAACACAAAGCCTAAACACAGTCTTTAGAAATGCCATTGAAATCTACCACAAGCCAAAAATCTCAACAGTCAATAGAACTGAGGTGCCAAACATGGCTCAATTACAAACAGCTTCTTGGCTGCACAAAGGCAATAAAAGTCTGTATAAAACAACTAAACAATTGTTTGATCAAAAGGGGTTGAAGTGGGAAAAATAAATATGCAATTTCCTTTTTTAAAATGACATTTCTGGAGAATATATTTAAATCAGAGGCAGTGACATAAGTTGGTACCTGTATGTAGAATGGAATTCCTGCACTCCGTCGGGTTGCACACAGTGTGGAGGAAGGATCACAAGATTTGATTTCTTCTAACACACAGCTTAGCCAGTGCTCTGGCATCTTGTGCAGACTCTCATTGTTACATCTACATCAAACAGATACATAAAAAACATGAAACAAGTGAATAAAACAAGGACAAAGTCAAAGAAAGCATTGAGCAACCTGAATAAGTATTTCTCACTCCAGGGTAACATTTCCAAACATATATACAGATTTTTATTATTAAATCAGTTTAAATTTAAACAAGAGGGTACATTTTTTCCAACGTTGGTACAAATAATATTAACCCTACTTATTAAGTGCCACTAGCAAAATATATTTAACTGAACAGAAAACAAGATTCTGTGCTTTGCTGCACCAAGTCTCTTCTGCCAAAAATTATTACCATGTTCTGGAGAAAAAAGGCAAGGACATATGCACATCAGCCACTGTGTAGGAAGTGACAATTCACAAATCCGCATCTCTGCTGCCACACAGTAGCTGATGTCTGCCCCTTTATACTAACTATTGTTGGTGTTTATAAACATACAAACTGAAACTGAAGCCCCTCAAAGTAAGTACACATTATGTAAATATGTACTGCAAGCCTCGAGCAATGGAAGGAATGAAAAACAAGACATTGGTCTCTTTTCAATACCAAGTCCATCAAACTTTTTATAAAGCACCTCAATTGCTCTCCTATCGTCAAATACTCCTCCTCTGCAGTTATAAAACTCAGCATTGCCTGAAAGCAAATTACTTCCTAGGACATGGAAAAACTCAAGTCTACTTCAATTACTGCTGCTGTTCAGTTCAATAAAATGTACCATAGTCAATGTGCAACACTATCTCATTAATCTTATGTCAGTGTTCAAAAGGCTCATTCATTGTTACAAAAATTTCTATTAACAGGACATTGTTATTAAAACCTGTCACACTGGTTTGACAGGTGATTCAGAGTAGAAGAAACAGTTCATCACTGCTGGCAATACAGCTGCAACTATCTCAACCATGCAGGACTTGCCTTACCTAAAAATATAAACTATAATTAAATTCATGATGAGGTAGTGAGACCTACAGCAAGACTACAATCAAGTTTTCTACCTGGGTGACTGAAATAAAGAATTTAAAAGCAGAGGTAAAAGGCAGCAGGTACTGGTGTGAAAACCAAAATCTAATGGAAGGTCTACATATATTCCCTTCTTCATCCTCCTCTTATTAAAGCAAGAATTTACATTGTCTAAAAAACCTGATCATGAACAATAAATGAGACTTTAATCTGCAGTGAAACACTCCTTTCCTTCTTGTACAAAAAACCACAGAGAATTAGTAATGCAGAAACCTGAGGTCACAGGAAGTGCCAGACAGGTCAGCAGAAGACACAGGACACTTCTTACTCTTCAGTAATTCCTGCAAGATTTCCACCACATTTCCTACACTGCTGCCAGGCATTCTCCACGTTTTTAAGGGCAGCATCTCTTCAAAAGGGCAGTCAGAATGCAAAGCACCAGTCCAGAGCTCAAGAGGAACCAGGCTTCACAAGTGATACCTCACCTTGTACATGGCATTAAAGAAAGGCACTTGCTGCCCCAGGCCCAAGACAGAGGGAATCAGATTAACCTGGAAACTCACAGTGAGTTCTCTTTTCCTTGAACTACTCTTTCTTTTGCTGATAATTGTTTGCCCTTGCTTACTTTCATTCCTTTGCTCAGTTTTGGGTACACAATTGAGGATACAACTCTAGGATTGAGCCCACACAAAATTTCTTACAAATCTCCTCCATGAGTCTCAGCAATTAAGACACTACTTTGCAGTTCTCTTCATCCACATCAACACATTCTGCAAAATCTGCTCCTTCTGATCATGCAGACACCTAGTCTTACCTCCCTAGCTAAGCAGAATTTAAATGTCTCCATTCAATCACTCAGAGAACAGTGCTCATCTCTCTTCAGTATGTTATCTTAGTATTAACATGAACACCCCATGAGAAATACCTACATCTGCTGGGGTGCAGAGAAGCACAAAGTAAAGCATTAAGGAAATATTTAGAATTTGCTATGTAGCACACTGAATATTTTATTCTTAAGTAAACTGAGGGATCCTTCTCCTCTCAGTATTAGTAGAAAGAGGAGATGCATACTCAAGTCAAATAAACTTCAGACTCCCTTAAAGCCATACTGCTTTGATCTTGCCACAAGTAATTCTACCTTGTTCAGTCACCCACCAATGCACTTTTATTTATTAGAAGGTGAAAGAGTTACTGCTGTAGAGTTAGAAACATTAGAGACTATTGACTTTGCAATGGAGAGGACTACTCCCTTCCATTTGGCAGCTCTGTCTCCTTGTGGTCTGGCAAGAAGAATATTGTCATAAGAAGCAGGTGGCCCAAATTTTAAGAATAACGAAGCTTTACAATAAAAAAATTAAGGCCTCAAGATGAAATGTCATTTTCCAGAATGAAATAGTAATTATTTCTACCAGAACAAACAAATATTGTTGATAATGAAAATGCAACACAGTTGATACACAAATTACTTAATATGCAGTACATTAAGCGTAATCCACAATTTTCTCTCTGTTCATCTGTCAGTTTAAACAATTTCATAAATGCCCCAAACCCCTTCTGTGTTCAGTATCAATGAGTACAAAAGCCTGACAATCTTAAGTTAAAGCTAAACTCCTCTCCATAAGTTATGTATCTGTATTTTCTCCTATCTGAAATAAATGGTGTGTTAACAATGGGTCAATCTTAAATTTGGCCTTCCTAGATGCAAGCGCCTTGTGGCATAAACATCACATGACCATATACATGTGTATATCCAGAATTCAGTGATTCCAATCACTGTAAGAAGTTCCTGTCTAGGGAAAGTGGGTTTCTTTCAATATTTTTTTCTCTCTCAACAGGCCTGCAGTATTATTCTTTTTCACATAAGTAATGCGATTCCCAACTTTTATAGACACTATACTGCCCCTGGTACTTCTGGGACCAGAATCTAACCTCAAAAACACACTACTATTCAAGTTATAAGTCTGCTTTTAAGAACAACTCCTCTGAAACTACCAAATCCTTCCACTTGCATCCCCCTTTTCATAGTATCTACTCTACAGGAAACAAAATCTTCCAGATTATATAAATGCATTGAGAAGGGTTTGAGGTTTCTCTATGGGCAAAGCAGAGCAGAGAGAACCTTGGGTGGCTTCAAAATTTCAGACAGTATCATTATCCCATATCTCTCTCACACCAAGCAGGAAAAGAAATGGGAGGGGAAACATGAACAGTGTTAAAAACTAATACATCTTCAACTTGAGCAGTGCCTTAACATTATGTTTCATGCTTCCTTATGTCATGTATTTCCTAACACTACAAGGATCTCAATATATACGAGCAGTGTTTCTCCCCCACTTTCTTTCTCTCCCTTCAACACTCTCTTTCACATCTGTGATTATACTTTTGCTAAAAAGTTATTTACAATTTTGGTAAGTTTCACTAGAAAGTCCATTAGCGATATTTCCATTTTACAAGTCTTCCCGGCAGATCACAGCAGGCTGGGAAAGCAAAGAGTAACAGTCACTTCAAAGCAAAAAAATGAGATAGAAGGAGAGTTTGCTGCTAAGGATTAGCTTTCCCCAAAAGAAATATTACACAAGACCAGACACTGACTAGGTACAGATAAGTAATTTTTACTGATACTGACAGATTAAACATTTTTAAAATAAAAGCATGATTTTCATCATGCAGTAAATTACAGCTTTCCACAAAACTGTTATGAACCTAACTTACTGCATCCCCTAAAATAGTGCTCACCACTACTTATGTTCCAATCAAACATGTGAAAGTGTTCAAAATAAATTATTCCTAAGTAAACACATTGCACTGTATGACATTACTCTTCCCAAACCTTATACTTGCATTTCTGCAACATTAGTGAAGCAAAAGCACTACCACCATAACTATGCAATACCATTTCAGATTTCCAGAAATCTACCTGATCTCTCAGCAAAGAGATCACTGAATAAA
Source organism: Calcarius lapponicus (assembly GCA_039654755.1). Taxonomy (NCBI): domain Eukaryota; kingdom Metazoa; phylum Chordata; class Aves; order Passeriformes; family Fringillidae; genus Calcarius; species Calcarius lapponicus. The sequence goes on along the minus strand of CM077465.1, from coordinate 73,301,879 downwards.
AGAAATGCAAAGCAGACAAAATGTCATTTGGGACAGAGAAATTGCTTGAGTAATAAAGACTACAGGAAATTCAAATTTTCAAGTTTAAAACAGATTTCTGACTTTCCTGACCCACCATGTTATCAGACTAAACGAGCATTTAATTTCTTCAGGCCTTTGACAGGAAATATTCTTTTTAAAACATACTGCTTATTTCACTGATATGAATGTTACTTGTTATGTAACTGTATGGTTTTCTGAAGGTGCAGCTGCAGGCAACATTAAGCAGGCATGAAAAAGGGAGCACTACACTCCCAGAAGGAGTATCAACAGGGAAACAGAAGAATGGTAACTTGCATATTAAGAGCAGACTCAGCAATTTACATCCCAATTTCAAGACAGATCAATTTCATCAGGTTTCTAAGAAATCTCTGCAGAGGAAATATTTTTCTTTCACCACTAACTCAAACAGATCTGAATACCATCATTCTGTCTTGAAAAAAAGTCTGTTCTTGGTTCTTATAAGGACTGGTGTTTAAGGGTTGTACAGCTAAAAGCAAGGTCAGATAAAGACACTGTAGCAAAAAGTCATTTAAAAAAGTGCTTGGCTAGAAGTAAGTGAAGGACTATGTTCAATTGAGTCATTCATAAATGCCTGGCACAGTCTTAGTGACAGATTTTTCACTCTATTTTACAGAAAGAACAAATTCAAGTGTCAGGGATGCTGCTGCACATCTAGAGTTCAATCCTGTTCAACAAGGTATCATGCTAAGCTGTACATTACTATAAGCTGCCCCAGACAAAAGCTTTCTCCTGTGGCATTTGTGGACACAGCAGTGAATTAATACAGATTCTGACACACATGCTCCAGGACTGCCCATGAGCCTCTCAGCTATGGAGAGAGGCAGGCCAGCTGAGATTCACTGCAGAATGGAGCCCCCAGCTGCAGCAGGGGACATGGAAAGACTCCATGACAATCAACAGACCTGCAAGGCAGCTGCATTCACTGAGACTTAATTCCTCCCTTTTGGAGGAGAGTCTCAAAATATTCCTCATGTCCCAGGAGTACCAAATCAAAGAGTCATTTCCTGTTCTGGTATCAGTCTCCTTTCTCCTTTGTTTTAAATACAAATATAAGCCTTGAGACCTGTAGTTCCTGGAAAATATTGTCTTTCGTTGAAACGAATGTACATCCACAGAGCTGCTCTCCAGTTCTTATAAATCTTTTTTCCCAAAGGAACACTTCTCTGCATGAGGTATCTTAACTTTAAAAATGCTAGGCAGTATGGATAACCAAAAAAATTGTAACAGACATCTGCTAATTCAAAAGAGGAAACTTCCTTAATTTTGGAGGGCTTTTATTTTGGATAATGCATACATATCACTTAATGTTTAAATAATTTTCAGGCAAGCAGAGTTCTTTTGGCCTTGGCTCTTCATTTTTCAACCTAACATAAGGCTGCCGATTGTGTTCCATTAAATATAATGGCAGAAAGCAGGAGAGGCAACAAACAGATCAACAGCTTTTCCAAAATCTAGGCATATTTGCACTACTCTGTTTGCCTCAACTATTAAAAGAAATTTTAAAACTGAAAATCAAAGAAAAATAGTGAGTCTGCTATAAACTGACTGCATGTTTTATATGTTTTCCATTATTCTCTGGTTTTTACTTTGCTACAAGAGAGTCCTGCATATTGACTAGGATCAGACCAGTGGGGCTGTACCTGCTTGGATTACCTCCTTTCTCCTCCCAAACAGACTCGTGGTAGTAAAAGGTCTGCTTGTTGGTTGTTTTTTTGTTTTGTTTTGTTTTTTTAATAAGCTGCATTACTCTGATGGCCAGACTCTCTCTTCATGTTGACAGGAGAAAACTTACATCACCTTAGAACTTCCTGAACCAAGCTTCCATGGTATAGAAGAGCATCCCAATGCTTAAATAAGTAAACAAAATTTTCCAGATTATATAGGTGCACTGAGAAAGGTTTGAGGTTTCCCTATAGGCAAAGCAGAAACAAAATAAGGAAACAAAATATAAGTGTATATAAAACATATGGACAGGCAAGAAGATAAGCAAGAAGTTTCCTTTTTTTCTTTTTGAGTAAACAACCAAGTGTAAAGCAAGGTTGTGTGAAAACTCAAACTCCTCAAGCCAATTTGAAATCCCTTGGATTGCTAATACCTGAAAGAAAATAATGTACCTTGGAGAGAGAGATCACCAAGAGAAGCATGGCATGCTTAACATCCCACTGGCACACAGAATCAACACCACCATGTGTCAAATACCATTACTGTAGCAGTGCTGCTACACAGATGCAGCAGCCTCACCCAGCATCCTGTAGCAGAGACCAAGCCCCAGCTCTGCTGGGAAGATTTTCTGAAGGGGCACACAGTGATCAGCCAGCCAGTCTGTACTAAGAGCACCAAAACTGTTTCCAGTATGAAATAAAGAAGAAACAGATCTGCACCTCAAACTGGCTGAGGTGGGGCAAAAGGGGAACATTAGTGTGAAAATACAGGTACTTCAAATTGAAAATCTGACTGGTCTCTCATATTAAAAAAACCCCAACGACAAAAAAACCCACCAAACTCTACCTAGTCAGTAGAAATATTAGTTTGTCTTAGTAAAACATGGATGGGATATAAAGACTGTATACCACAAAGAAACATAACCAGCGCTTGAAATCAGTAGCTAAGCATGTAATGGAAATTCCAATGATCTTGCCCAGACCTCAGGACAATTCTGTTCATTTAGTTCTTCTAGGAAACGATAAAGTTACAAGGGGAAAGAAAAAAGACAGAGTGCATATCACACCCTGTGATGCACAGTCAGGTAGTCTTCCAAATGTCACAATAACCAGCTCTGTGACAGGTAATAGAAGTTTCCAAGAAAATGTCCTAACTAAAGCAAAAAGTCTGGCATACATTTTCATAAAGGACCAGAAAAGGGGAGTGAAATGGAAGAACTCTACACTCCTACTTTTCCCAAGAGCTTTTAAGAGCTGTTCAGGAAACGAAGAAGCCAGAAATGAAGAAAAATGCAGCAAGCATTACATGTCTGTATCATTTTTCAATGCCTAAGCACTATCTCTAACCATAAGTATTGTAGTCCAAGTCACAGACATCATGTAACTGTCATAATTGTGCCTATACCAAACTTAAATAAAATCCACATGAAAGCAAGGATCTGCCTGCACAGCTCAACTTCAGGGTCAATGCCAAAATTGGTTAAAACTTGTATTAAAAGCACAGTAAGTTGTCCATCCTCTACCTGGAAAGCATTTCTGTAAGTTGCACAAAGCCAGCATATGCCAATTCAAATGCACCCCTGTGCCTTGATTGTAGCAGATGATGTTTAAAGTAATCACCAATATTTTTAACCTAAAAGAGAAAGAAAAAATTACTAAGCCATTTGAAATTACATACACATAATTTATTTATATATGCAAAATATTTTGCAGTTCAAAGCAACAATCCTCCCCCTGGTTGGAAGGGTCACTGGTACAAGCAAAAAGCAACTAGAAGTCCTATAATAAACACCCACTTACTGTAATGATAACAAATATTATACTTATTTTTTTAGGTTAAGGGGGTAGTTCTGTGTTCTTTCAAAAAGTCCAAAAATATAAACGACATGAAATTGGTTCTTTGTCTGTGATGGACATACTCAGATTTTAAGAGAAGAAAGGGACAACTCTGATTTTCAGGAAACAAATGCAGAGTCCTTCTTGTTTGCCTACACTCTTGCCAAAATCCCCAAAGAAAATGACAATTAAGCATGACAGCAGAACAAAAATCTGAAAAATATTTAAGATATGAAATTCAAATTCCAAAAATTGTACTGAAGGGGAAAAAAATCTGTATTTGATTAGGCAATACATATATAAATACAAACTTCTAACATTCCAGAATTCTGCATAATTGCTGTTGACCATTAGAAACAATTTCAAAATTAAGATGATGTTGGAATGTGAGCTATTTTTAAAAGCATTAAAATTGTAAATGTGATACCTAAACTTTCTCTTATAATTTATCTTCTAGAACTCTATTACAACACAAAGTTTTTAAATCTGTTTGGAAGTTTACAGATCCACACAACCTCATTCCATGAAGGATAGGCTGTCTTGTTTGATGGGTTTTTTCTTTAATTCTCATCAACTTTTAATGTCTAAATCAAAATTCCCACTTAATTTGTTTACAATGCATAGCACATACTTAATGCCCTTATGCAAAATTTACTTCAGGAGTCTTTCCTATAAGTTCTCCAGTAAAAGTTTCTTTAAACCTTTTATATAAAAATATCCATAAAATCACATCAAGCTGCTTATAAAATTCTGCTTGTTCTGTTACTTATACAATTGCTCTAATACTTTAATAGCCTGACAAGCAATTAAATTGTCAGGGAAGTTAATGTCATGTCTACCTTTATGGTTTTTCAACCTCTGTTAACTAATTTGTATCACCCAAGCAATGAGATGGTATTAATTAAAAAAAAAAAATCTGAGACCATCTACATATTATTTCCTGCAGCTAAAACTTACCTAATGTGAAACACACAATAACTGGAGATGTAGAGATATCTAAAAAAGTTATTTCTGAGTGGATTTTAAGGCAGCTTATGTAGCCACAGGGTTTCATTTCTGCTTTCTAGTCCAAAAAAAGAGAAGTAAGTGCCCTTTATTCACAAGGAACTGACCCACAGACAGGGCAATTCTCCAGGTGTGTAAACAAAATCAAATCAAGAAATCCATACACATGTAAATCAATTTACCAGCCTGTCCCAGCACCACACTTATGCTTCTAGAATTCGCAGCTTTTTTTTTCCCCCCCCCTCGGTCACATAACTTCCAACTTTACTATTTATACTTTTGAGTTTCTTGCAACAGCCACACTGACTAGAAGCTTGCATCAAACTGAACTCACTGACTAGAAGCAGCACTACCATAACTCAGTTCTTGGTCAGAAATTTAGAATATAACAGGTGAACCTTACTAATTCAACAATGTACAGGACCACACTTGCTGCTGAGGGCAAGAATCTGGGTATTCAAGATGTAAATTCTCTCCAAGATGTTCCAAAAGATTAATACAGGCCAGGGGCAACTCAGTCTTTACTTCTGCTGCCTGCTTCTTTTCACTGTGGCACACAGCTCAGGCAAGCTTATCTCCTAAAATTGTCTTAAAACTTCCCAGGTGAGATAAACAGGAGTTTGAGGAAGAACTAAATGTTCCTCCAGACTTGGAGCATTCATGATTTGCATGTCATATGACAAAAAAAACCCACAGAATCTTTATTAGATGTCATTCTGGTGGTTACATGATACTATTTATATTGATTTTCTTAACAGGCACAGTTCTGAGCCTGCCATCTCTGGACTTTTAGGATCAGATGGAAAATGAAAAGTATGTTTGGATAGAGAGATTCCTCCAGCTATACTCTGAACTTCCTATGTCTATTATTTCTTAAGGCAAGGCCACCCTGTAAAATAGCTGATGAGCAAACTCAACACTCCCTGTGATCTTTGGGGTGAATAAGTTATGACAGCATTGATCCCCTAAGGCACAATTCCACACAGTTACTGACCTAGATGTGGAGCATGGTACAACAAGAGGAAGATTTGCAACAGCATGGCACACACTGGCCAAGAGGTGCTACCAGATTTTTCTCAACAATTACTTAGCCTTGCTCAAGGCAAGTTGACCAAGGTTCTCTCAAAGTTTTCCTTCTCTGTATTCTTAAATCTCTTCCAGTAGTTCCAAAATGAAAAAAAAAGAAGGGGCAACTTGAAAGAAATGTTCTACATGCATAAGACTACAAAATCTAATTTTGCTTATTTGTCAACACTGATAAGTGTTTAGTAAGTCTGAAGCCGTAGCAGTTATGGTATTGACATTTTTTGTCATTTCTGATTAAACCCTCCTTTTTTTGTGCAAAACACAGTAATGACCCAAAGTTACAAAAAGTACAGAGAAAACACCCACAGTTTTCTTTGTGTATTTCCTTGCAAGCCTGAGGAAAATCAGGATTTCAAACTGACTTCTCATCCATCAGCATTCTTCTTCCGTTGTACAGGAGCATTAACAAGCTGAAGAGGCATCAATAGGAAAAGAAGGTATCTTTATAAAATCACAGAAAATCCTGAGGTGGAAGGGACCCAAAAGATCACGGACATCCAACTCCTTCTTTAATAATGTATTATTTCTGAAAGAGCACCTATCAGTGGTTGCTTTCCAAAAACAGAGATGCTGCAGTCAGAACTGATTTTAAAACACCATTCCTCTGTGACTTGGTGCAGATTAAGGAACATAATGGTGGAAACGCATATCTGTTCTCTCATCTGCCCTCCAGACCCCAGCAACAATACAAGCACAGCTGTTAACCAGATGAAAACATGAGGACTGGAGACAATGCAAGAATAAAGACACCAACACTATCTCCATGGCACCACAACATTAGATAAGAAATAAAATCTGGAGTACATAATACTATGTTTTATTTTAAAATGTAAAGTTCTAACACCTATGGAAAAACTAAGTAACTTTTCTGTTGGAAAGAAAAAGAAGTTAAAAAGTAATTAGTCTTTCATATTTCAGTCTTCTACGCAAACTGGTTTTGTTGAAACATATGTAAATGAAAAGGTCATCAATTAAAACAGAAATTTAATAAACGCAAAATATTTCCCAAATAAATGCCTGTGGTAATCTAATTTCTTGAAAACACTGAACTCAACGTTCTGCAAGAGACCCAGATGGCATATTAGCGTTTCTGATCTCTCATAATAAAAAAAAATCAGAGGAAAAAGATACAATCACACTACACACAAATTATTCATAACAATGGATAGGAGAAAGACAAGACTAGGACTAGTCAGCATGTTTGACGTTCAGAACTCTTGACTCTGATGCTAATTAAGGAAGAGCTTTAAGCAGAATCCCAATATGTAGAGTTCAAAATGAGACAAAAGAGACTTTGAATAGGAAGTCAGTTTAGAAGATTTTTAGCAATTTGATTAGTGACTAATATATCCTGAGAGTGAGACAACAGGGAGGGCTGCAGGCAGACATTGGTATCCCTAAACACATCACACATCTCATAAATAACCCAATAACATTAGGATGAATGAGTTTTTTAGTAATGTATAATAACTTCTTCATTTATCTGTTTTTACAGATACCACTGGATCAAAATAGGACTGAAAACCAAGTACAGCAAAGAAAACTCTTACACCATGGCAATTAAAAGAAATTTAAAATGCACTTTTCCCAAACAGAAAACAGATTTAAGGAAAAAAAATTCTGAAAACTGCCTTTGCCTCACCACCACCCAAGAAGAAATTGCATGTTTTATTATAAAAATTATTTCCCTACCTGTTCTACAGTAATCAACCCTTCTGAAGGTTCAGATGTAGTCTGTGAAGGCAAAAGTTTACACAGTGTCCCTAAGAGCAGAGATACTTCCTTCATGCTTCTCCAGCAACACACAAGAACCATTTGAGCTGTGACATCACACGCTTGCCTGTCCTTGCCTTAAAAACAAAAAGAAAACAAATGCAATCAAGGTTCTTAGATGCAGGTGTGTAATTTAAACTTCACTTAGCCTGTCTTACAAAACACAGTCAACTTTTAAAAAATTTTCTAAAGTTGCCTGCCCAAAAAATAATTTAATCATGTTGATGCTAACTGCCCGCTTAACAGTTGTTTTACTTCCTTGCACTTGGTAAAGGCAGCAGTATGAACATTTTACCAGAGAAGTGCTATTTTAAAGAGTCACTACTTCTATGTACTCGCAGCCCGAGGCACAGAAGCAGGTACACCTCCAGAGGCCGGCATTCATTCCCCATCCATCGCTCCCGGACGGCCTCCCGAAGGAAGAGGCGCGTTTGTGACGCGCCGCCGCCACCTGGTGGCCACTGCGGCACCTGCACGCGTTTGCCCCTTCTCGTGAAAAAGAAAACAGGCCGCCCCAAACATTTCCAACATACGAAAAAGCAACCGGGGAAAGGAAGTTCAAAAACGTGTGTAACTATTAAATTTTAAAATGTACGGATATTTATAAATTTATTCTGGCCCACACTAAAGATGCCAAAGTTTACATTTTCTTTATCGCTGTAAGGTTCAGTTTCATAGCTGCTATTCATCAAAACAGACAAATACTACCTAGCATTTTACCACTAGAATCTTTCAAGCTGAAGTTTCTGCTTATGTAATTTCGTGCAGGAAGTTGTATTGCATGAACATAGTCTCAACTAACCTCGTGTACACGGGAGAGGAAAAACACAGTAACACTTCTCAACAAGAAATATATGAGCATTGCTTGATAGAAAAGGTGTTCAGGATTACCTGGCCAGTGCAGTTAAGGCAACAGAGTCTAGGCCAATATCAAAATAACTGATTTTCACTTGTGTCTTAAGAGAGATTAAGCCCAATCTTCCAGAAGTGAATTAGTTTATTGTGGGGGTGTTCACAGGGATCCCAGGACCAGGGAAGAGGCGAGAATCTGGCTCCATGTTTCAGAAGGCTGGTTTATTATTTTATGATAGATAAAGTAAACGATATATTAAAATGATACTAAAAGAATAGAAGAAAGCACTTCATCTGAAGGCTAGCAAGGAAAGGAACAAGAATGGAATGAATAACAAAAGCTCAGGTCTGACGGAGAGTTCGAGCCAGCTGGACTGTGATTGGCCATTAATTAGAAACAACCACATCAGACCAATCACAGACGCACCTGTTGCATTCCACAGCAGCAGACAGTCACTGTTTACATTTTGTTTCTGAGGCCTCTCGGCTTCTCAGGAGAAAAAACTCCTAAGGAAAGGATTTTTCACAAAGCATGTCTGTGACAGTTTTTAAAGCCAAGTCCATGGATAACTAGCTTCTGACCAGTAAGAACTGAAACATTACACAAGCAAGTAATTTCCAACTGATCATCCACATAAAATGACTCCTCTATAAAAAATACCTTGATTTAATTATTTATATAGCCTTGGATTTACCTTTCATTTCCATGCAAATATTTTTCGTTGGCCTCTGGTCAGCCTGCTTTTCAGATTCTTCTTTGCAGTGCTCTTTCAGAATTTTTGCTTGCATAAAATAATCATTTGTGTCCTGTGGTTGTATCTCGTGCAGAATCATCTGCAGGCGATCTGCACTTTCTGTACATTAAACAAGAGGGATATTTAAGATAGTTTTGTCTTCTACTTCCAGTTCTTTAGACTGATGTAATTCATTTTGGGTGTGTAAGTACAGAAGAAAGCTATAAGCATTAAAAAAGAAAAACCACAAGGTTCTGTGGTGATCAGAATGATCAAGGGAAAAAAACCTGAATTTACAGCCCCCTGTTTTGAAAGTGATGCAACAATACACTCTGCAAATGTTTGTGGGTTTTTTAGTGGAGAAGTCAAGAAAACTTTATCAGAAATTAAAAGAGTGACCAAAAATTATGACATAAAATGAGAAGCTGAAAGGGAGGGGTGCTTGGTCTAGTTCTGAATGACTGCAAGATAAAGATACCTTCAGGAGCATCAGATTAGAAAATAATTCTTTTGGGATTCTGTTTGGTTCTTTACCTGGATCACTGTCCATTGGAATAAGACCCTCTGGTGATGAGCTCTGTACTACTGGTGATACCACAGCAGAGAGGCTGTATGACATCAGAATGAGCCTGGTCACTATTTCCTTCCATTCAGACACCAGGGTCAAGTTACTTAAGGAAAAAAAGTCAAAATCACAACCAAAACACAACATGGATTAAAAGTAATTTTATATTTAAAACAAAGAACCAAAATTACAAATGCTTCTGCAACAATATCTATGAAAACTATAAACAGGGTAGAGACGGAAAAGTCTTAAGGCTGAGTTTACCACATACAAAGGAAGTATCAAACACTGCAGCAGCCAGCAAGAGTTCTAAAAGCCACAGGTACTGGATTTCCTTATAAATAATACTGCATGATTTTCTATTCTCCTTAACAGTTCTTCCACTGCAATTAAAAATGAAGTTACAGCATTCCATTTTGTATGTCTTGCTTAAAATATGGAGTTACAACTTATTGTATATATAAAACTTGTTATGCTTTACTTACTTGAAGGGTAATTGCTGCAAAGCCCCAGTTATACAGTGCACTCTCCCATACATGGGGAATGATGCTGCTGCTTGAAGCAGAGACTTCTTGGCTTGGAATATTTCTTCTTCAACATTCACCAACAAAAGCTTGATAACTAAAAGATTTTAAAGCACAGATTTACATTGAACATTCATATACTGATTTTCTAAAATACAAGTCTGCTTTAAGAAACAGGAATAAAACCTGTGTACACAACAATTCAGTGGAATATGCACAGCAATTTCCTTTATTATACTCTTCTCTCTTTTGTCATTGAAATATGTTACCATTGATTTTCAGTTACCTAAACTCCAGCCATATTTGTTATAGTCAATTTAATCTGTCTCTCTGAACCAAATGGCAGCTGTGAAAAGCACAACCCACATCCTATGCTCAGGGACAATCCCACAGCTCATGATGAAGTCACAAGAAGTTACCTACTCCATACTGCAAGTCAGACTTCACCCTTACAGCCACATTAATACAATGCTGAGTAGAGCAGAATATTAAAGATTGAAAGTTCACAATTATACATTTGAACTTCATTTTCCACTAAACAACCTGACCAATCTAAGGATACATGTGTCTATTTTAATTCTGTTTATAGCTTGCGACATCTCAGTGCCAGAATCAGAACAAATTGCAGATCCTAACGAGGAACCATGGATCACCACCAGCAGCAGATGTCCCAGAGCAATGAGACATGAGGTTACCCACACATTTCCTTCTCTTATGGCAACCACAATCACACCTCAAATTGTTATTTCACTGCATATCAAGAAAGTATTAACAGGCATCTGAAGAGAAGCCAAGAATGGCACAAAAAAGTATAGAATATTGAGTTTACTGCAAATTATGTAAAATGTTTTATTACAAATAATGAACTTAAGTATTTTAATTTCACTGAAGATTACTTTAAGTAGAGAAAGCTTGGTTAACAAATTTGGCAAACCTGACAGATCTAGAGCCCTGTCATCTTTCATCCAGGGGCACTAAACCAAAAATATTCTGTATGTCAACAAAGCCTCGTTACTGTGGATGTGTATTCACAGGACTGCAAATCACACAGAAAAGTGGGGCCAGGTGAACAGAGCTCCAAGGGGCAGTGTTGCAAACATCAAGTATTGAAACAAAGAAAGACCAAGTACCGCTGCCTTCCCTCTGGGTAAGTGAACTCTCAGGGGAAGCAGAGGGCTCTTCCCTGCACTTTATGCACTCAGCTTCACCAGGCTCACTGCCTGGGCCTCCACAGCACTTTCAAATGTCACTGCTCAAAATAATGACAAAAGCCATTTTAAAGAATATTCAACAGCCTCAACACAAACAGGACTAGATGGAGATCTTACTAAAGAACATGGCTTCTTAACAGCAAAATACAATATACTTAAAAGCCTGTTAAGAAATAAGCATGTCTTACTAACCCTCCAACCAAAAGCCTTATTGAAAAGCAGCAAACTTTCAACAAATATTAAAAAACCTTTCCCCCAAAATCTTACCTGCCAAAGTGTTCTTCTCCACTGTACTCACTGATGTGTTTTCATCCAGCTGGGGGTTATGCTCAAGCCATTTTCCTGAACAAACGTGCTGCAGTCCTTTGTGATATACCAAAAAATTCAACAAATATGAAGCAGTGACACAATCATATGGCTTGGTGCTTGTGCTAAGATCAATTGCTGCTTGGAATAGAAGATCTAGATTTTTAGAACCCTGGAAAAAAAACAAATCAGTAATATTGCTCATTTAATTGAGCTTCCAGATTGATTTAAGCTTCTTGCCACCCTGGAATCTGACAACCTGCTTTTAATTAAGTTTGCTGGTACATATTTCTTGATAAACACTTGTTTTGTGCACTGATGACCTTACACTCAAAACATGCACATGCATGTATTTAGCAAGGATACAATTACATAGACATTGAGGATGGGGAAAGCCATTTTATAAAGCAGTATTCAATTACACTGCACCTCACAGGAAAATTTTTTTTCAAATTAATGTGTTTTATCTGCTAATGGACATTAAAGAGAAGCACAGATTTCTTGGTAGCAGTATTTGTTCATCTGTACTAACTAATAATTAAAATAAATTTTCATCAAGTTCTTACAGACAAATCAGCATCAATTCAAAGGGCAAAATTTGTGAGATATCAAAGAAACCAATCAGATAATGAAACCTGAGATCAATCAGAAAAGGAAACAGGGAGCTGCATTTCCTAAAAGTACAAGAGTAACCAAATCAAAATGCCTCAATCATTTACAAAGAGAAGTCACAGCTAAGCCAAGGGCTTGCTTTAACTATTTCTCTGATAGTTTATAGTCATACCCAAAGAACTTCCCAAACTCCTCTATCCATTAGTGAAACAAGCCTCCTTAGGCAAGGGCAGAAGCTGTATAAAATTATACAGAAGGTGTTAGTCATGAACACTGCTGCAGGCAGCTTGGACTGGCTTCTAAGGTTCAGGATTCCTGCTCTGTACCTAACACAAGCACCTGGTATACTACAGAACATCCATCTCCCACAAAATTAATCCCTCTAAACTCTTCAAGTTCATACCTGTAAATTCAATGCAACATCACGTAGTTTCATCAGAAGTCTAAATGCCAGAATTTTTACTTCCTCAAAAGTACTGGCAAAACACTGGATCACAGTTTGGACACGAGCAGAATCCATCTCCTGATCCAACTGGAAAACTTGCGCCTGGCCTGTTCAAAAAAATTAATGCCTTAGATAGTTGTGCTGTAACTCTTTCCAGAATATGCACTCTCCTCACATTCTGCTTTGCTATACTAAAAGAAGCATTAAAATTTACCCAAATTATTATTTTAATATTATTTCTCTTAATAGGTCCTAGAATAACGTATTTACCATTCTTAGGAATAAAAAAGGCTTACATTATTTAAAAAATTACTCTTAGTTATATAGAAAATAACTTGTTGCCAAAAACAGAATCCCATTTACTCCCTTTAAATTTAGCATAAAAAATATTTAGTTTTGCTTAAACTCTTTTCCTGAAAGTATGTAATATTAGAAAATAATTCCTTTCAAAAAAGAGGTTGAAAGTTTCAGTGTACTTTGGCACTCAGTGTTTTGAGTTATTTTGTCACAGGAATAGTCCCTTAAAGTGTAAGCCATTACAATTTCTTTTGGTTTTAATTTAGATATAAATGAGTTGTGAATTCTGGTGATTTGACTTAATGCTGTGAAGAAGGCAGAAATTTTAGGATGTAAACAACTGCACCATAATACAGCACAGAATACAACAGCTGAAGTGCCTCTATAGAAGTAATGTCCAATTTATAAAATCCTCAGCTGCTATTATAAACAACTGAGGATAACTTTCTATTTTTTAAAAAAAAGCAGAAATAATATACTACAAACTCATAATATTAACATTAATGTGCTCATTTATCAAGGAGTTTTGAGAAATTATTTAGCAAGATGGCAATTTTATTTCCTCTCAAAATCAACTTTATTAGACAACTAATTTCTTTAAAGAAAAGGTTACAGTTTAGGACTGAAACATATTTTTATGTTGACCATGTGATCCAGAGACAAGATTTAGCAAGAATATCAGTACTCCAAAGACCTAAATACTCATTGAATTAAGATTGCCATAAAATCCTGAAGAAAATTTAAAATAACACCAGCACATCATCATTAACTGGATAATAAAACTGTCTTTTATTTAGCATTGTATCATGAGGATATGCTGTATTTTTCAACTAAGAGTTTTTGTGAATTCAGCATTTCAAGCTATCAAGATCCATGTGCAAGAAAAAGGAGTGAAGTTACCAAATACATTGACACTTGCCCAGAAGTTTTCCTCATAATAAAAAAAGAAACCTTCCTAAAAAACAGGCTATGCAAGAAAATCCAAACTTATAGAAGACATGCAACAGGCAATTATTAGCATCTACTTCAATATTCCTTTTTCCACAAAAACTTACCATCCTCCCTCGAGGTAAAACAAAAGCAATCCAGGAAATGCCACAGAAATAAAGGACTAAGAATACCCTTTTACTTTGACAAAAACTGACTAGGTGCCATAAAAGACACTTCAAGACCTCCCATTCCTACAGTCTATTAAAGTCTAATTTATAGACTTCTTACCTTTTGGAACAGAAAATATTTCTGCTATTGATTCCAAAATACTTAGTGCACAAAACCTGGTTGGGTGTGATGAACCAGGAAACAATACCTCAAAAAGTCTGGCACTTACAGATGACATGAAATCCTGGAGAAAAAAATTCAGGAAAAAATTAAGACTGTTTACTTGCTGCCCTACAAAGAAAAACCTAAGTAACAACTCAGAACACTTTGTTTTACCCCAAAAATTATGACCTTACAGTTAATTTTAGAAAAACTGGAGGCCAACATTCACAGTACAGACAGAGTTTCTTGTTTCTTAAGAGTACAGAGAAGGCTGGACAATCATTTGGGTTTTTAAATACAACAGCTTCCTTTCCCCCAGGCCCACAGAAAGACACCCATTGAATCTAATCCTGAAAATTAGCTGACCAAGAAAAGCAGAACTCAAGGAACAGATTGGCACAAAGATACTGATGATGTGTGCCTTAAATAGGAAAAAGGACAAATACCAAAGAAGGCTTCATGCTAAAGCTCTTGTCATTCATTCTCTCACTCACTGATTATTCTGGAGACCTAAAATAGAGATCAGTTGAGCTTCAAGTCTTTTTCTAAGTCCCAGTAACACACATCATTTAAAGCTCACTACTAAATGGCCAATATTTTTGGACATTTGCCCAATATTTTTTTTTTTTATTGAGGATTCATCTCCAGCCATTCCTCACTTACTGCTGTTTCAATGCACATCACAGAGCAATCCCTCATAACCTTTATTGGTTTCAAACAAAATTTACCTTAAAGGCACCCTCCAAATACCAATGGGCATTCAGTTCATCAACAACAGCATTTTTAGTCAAAATAAACTTGCACAAGTGCATCAGAGTGGACAAGCTCCCCAGCTCTGTTTGGCTTTAAAGGTTTTTTCCTTCTGCACTGCACTATTGCCTAACACACACACAGAGTGCCTAACTTACCCAGTGGTGTTCAGGAACAAACAACTCTCAGAAGTGCTATCCAACCTGCATTACCTGCATCTCTAGCAGTTTACTTACTTTGTATTGCTGCAAAATCCTCCAAGGAGGCATTTTAGTTGACTTCTCAACTAACTCTTGCTTGGTTTTATTTTGCTCCAACTTATAAAGCACTTGAGAACTTTCTTGTATCCTGCAAAATAACTTTTAAAATGAAAGAAAACATAGGTGAGACAAGAATCATTGACATTGAAATAAGGGAAAGGCAGATTTTCAGCTTATTTTCCAAATCACACTGCTTGTAATTTTTAGGCAGTTGGCATACAGCATACCACAGAACAGATCCTTACTTCTCCATTCCAAACCCAAGGTTTTGCTTCCCACCTCCCTTGTGACCAATTTCTTCTCTCCTCCCTCTACAGCTCCAAAACCTTCTTCCATCTCCCTCCTTAAATTCATGCCAAGCCTTCTCCTCCTACCTCATTTTCTGTGGAACTACGTTCAACTATAAAAACACTCAATGCAGATTAATTTCTACAGCCTCAGTGTCCCTTAGAGTTTAACTCACTTCAGAAGCGCTTCCTCCACCTCTTTTACTATTAATAAGTAGTATTTCCTTTCTTATCACATTCCCATCTAGCACAACTTTTCCATCCCATGCTCCTCAGTCTGCACCAGGTAAGAAAGGAAAGAGATGGGATTTCTCTTTTTGTTTTGCCAAACTGACTCCCTCATTTTTCCCCCCTTCTCAAACTGTTTTCTCCTTCCACACTGCCTTCTTTTGCCATAAATATCTGCCAAGGTGTTCTTTATACATACATGGTTCCTCATTTTATCCCCATCCTTCTACCATGAGCTACATGTGACCTTGGCAATGTACACAGACAGAGAGACTCATTCCCTGCAGACTGCAATGGCACAGCCACAACATAGTGAATTTTCTTCCACTTTGTTTTCCAGGTCAGGTTTCTGAGGCTGATGAAGTGGCTGAATTTGCCTGAGGTGTGACAAGTCCGTGTAAGCAGCTTTAGGCCCCAGCAAAGGCAACACTGCTGACTCCAGGGCACATTGCTTCGCTATTGGCAAAGCGTGCAGGGGCTGGCAGGTCAAGGTCAAGCAACACCCATGACAACCCATAAAGTTACCCTGCCTCTGCCACTTAATATTTTGTTTAAGCCATCTTTGTCTGTGCCATTCAGCTGGGTAATACATAAAGCATACTCCTGGTCTTAGAGCTCTACTCTTTCAAATGAGCAACTTTGTAACATACTCATTACTCCTTTTTAAATGGTGTTATAACTAACATAGGAGGCATGTTAGACATTGCTCATAGTTTGAAATTACCTTTCTCAGCAGAGAAACAATCTGTTGCCTTACAGAAGGAGATTGGTTGTTCAAGTTGTACAGCATAAAAAACTGAATTAGTTGCATTTCTTCCTGAGACACAACTTCTGTAGTACGATGGGTTTCACAGAGTAAACCTAAAGCATCAATGCAAACCTGAAAGATATTTAAGAGTTCACCACAAAAGAGTTACTGACACCTATGATGACACCTTTGTTTTAATACAGCACTAACACAGTAATCAGGATCAAAGCAATTATTCTAATTTAAAGGATACATAAATGGTTGTCCCTTTACCTGGCTGTGCTGATGAACTAGACCCTGTTTTACACACTCAGTGGATACAAGACCACTCCTCATGATATTTGAAAGTTCCAGATGTCCATGGGCTCTGGCTGTTCTCAAACATGCCATTAATGCTCCAAGAGCTCCTCTAGTACGGCAAGAGCCTAAAGAAAATGAAAACAGTAATAATTACTGTTTGATTAATACAAGCAATGTACTATTTGCAGTGCTTATCAGAAACTCCCAATACTTTCAACACATGACCCATCCCCTTTTATTTCTACTCTATCTATCCCAAAAGATCGTGCTGCTATAAACTAGTTCTAAATCCCAAAAAGCTTCATCTCAAATGTGTCATATAACAAAAAGACCTTGTGAGGTCTCACAAGCCATTATTTTAGAGTCCACTAAATTACTTCAAAACAAGAGAATCATAAATCTTGTATCCACATATTTACAAGAAAAAGCAGTCTGTTACTGGACACACCTGTGTAAGAAATAAAAGAAAAGTAGAAGTAGAAAATACAGAAATCTAACAAACCCTGGTAAAGGGAACCACAAGGTACCCATAGAAGGATTTTGCTCATGGGACAGAGACAAACTTATAATTATTACAACTTTCAGCTTGAAATACTAATAGCAATAATAAGCAACTGGAATTTTTCTTCCAAAAATCACATGGTTAAGATTTTTTTTTATTCCAATCGTAATTACAAATACAAAGTTTATTTTCTTACCCAGATTAGCATCTGCAGAGGCCTGAAGAATTTTTATCATGTAGCTCAGACTGTCAGGGTTACATTTGAGCAATTTTGGTAAATAGTAATCTATTATATAAGTAGTTTGGTCATGGTTCCCTTCACACAGTATTACCAGAAGAGGAGAAACCCAGATGTTGTGCCACTGGTCAATCCAGGTGCCTTCCTGAAAACTGGAAGTAAAATGGGCCTTGTGATTTGTAAACATGGTTTCCAGAAGATCACTAGCATAAGGTGCAAGAGACTGATCACTCATCACATCCAGGATTTGCACTGGAATTGTTCTGTCCAACTGCAGTATATTTTCAGTGCCCACACATTCCACCAGAGAGCCAAGAGAAGCATATTTCCCTTTTACATGCCAATCCAAGCTCAGTAAATGCTTTATCAGCCTTGCAAAGAACGGGTCTGATTTTCCATTGGATCCAGCAATGGTGGTTTGGTGTATCTGAAGAAGATTCTTGAAAATCAATTTGGTTTGGTGTCTGATGGCATCCAGAGGGTGGTCCCAGTGTGTATAAATGTATTCCAGCAGCTTCCCAATTATATCAGAGTTCCCATTAAGTTTAATTTTTAGAGCTGGAGAGCCTGAAACAAGGGCAGCCAGTGCTGAATTAGTCCAAATAACAAGAATTCTAGACAAAGATGTTGCCACACTGGGTTCTTTTAACCTTTTAAAAAGAACAAACACAAAAACAATTCATTACCTTCACTTATCAGTAGTTTTAAAAAATACATTTTGTATTTCCAAATAACTATTCATCACTTTCATTTACCTTACATGAAAACAGATTAGGAGACTCAACCCACTCATGGAGGAAAAGGAATGAACACAGAAGTGATCAACTGGATATTGCCAAGCACATACTTGGTTACCTGATGTGCTATTAAGTGGTTGCAGGTAAACCCCCTGACAACAGGGAAAAGAAACCACACAAGCCCTCAACAATAAAACAGAAAAAAAAAAAAACCTATGCACCTGCTAACTTTTGAGCAGCATTATGTTGTTGCATGCTTCTTGAAAATGTAAGGAAAAATTTTCATTGCCATATAAAACCATCAGAACTGAGCATCCTATGCACAAAAGTTGAACTGAATACACATTTTAATCTCCAACCCAATAGTGCTGGTGGGCCCTTAGATGCAAGCAGCCAGAAAAAAAACAACTAGAACTCATATTACTTCAAGTATTCCACACACTGGCACACTTTCCTTTCCTCTGAACTTTCAGAAGGAGAGGACACGATGTCCTGAAACTGAAGTTTATCTGTCTACATAAGAACTAATACAGATACACCTTACCGTAAGGGAATTGATAAATTTATCCCATTCATGTTAGAAAACAGAATTTTAGCATGCAGAAAAAAACCTGAAACTTAGAACTACATATGCAACATCATTATATTTTTCAAATTCACAGAGTTTTTATGAATATATTAAAAAGATTGCATTTTTGACGGAATCTAGTATCATTACACTGAAAAATCAGATATTCCACCAGGACCACAGAGTCATACAAAAACAGAACTAGAAAACATGAAACAACACAGAACACAAACTTACTCTGAACTCAATGACAGCAAGACTGATGCAATATCTAACAATAGCTTCTCTCCATTTTCACCCATGCTGCCACTTTTCCAATCCAGCATAGCCAGTGCTCCGTGGCAAAGGAAGAGCAGGACCGAGCCCGGGAGTTCTGCCGTGCACAGAACCCCACAGCTCCTCAGGAACCACACTGGCACACCTGAGTGTTCCACTGTCCCACGGAGCAAGCCACTGATCTGGAACACCAAAACACACCCATTACAGCACCTCAGCACGGCAGATAACCTGTTTTGTGCATAGCTTAGAAGATATGAAGAGATTTCCTGTAAAAAGTGTTTGTCAAATTCCAAACCCAAGTCTTACTACTTCATCTAGCAAGGAGAGAAGAAAGGATTTACACTCCAGCTAAGGAATGATAGAAAGGCTGGCAAGCCCTGGTATCTGCATCAGCAAAGCCTCCAGAAAACACTAACAGCACAGGGTAACAACACCATGATACTGCACAGCCTTCAGCCAAGAAATACACTTACCAATGAAGGTAATTCTACAGCTGGCTCATACATAGCTCTGGTGAAGAGAACAACAGCCAGTCCTGAGGTAGTCTGAACAGTCTGCAGGAGAGTTGCTACACAGGAGAGATATTGTACGTTAGAATGCAGCAAACACTGTGTGCTAGAACTGTGTGGCAAAATTATAAAATATGGCACTGAATTTTGCTAGGCTACTTGTAGTTAGTTGTATCATCACAAATCTGTAGTGCCCACCTGGATAGAAAATATTAATAACTTTATCCTCCAGTGTAATAAGAAACTGCTAGTATCTTTAACAGAAGAAAACACAGGACTGCCCACTAAGGCAAGGAGGGCTGTGGCAGAGACTACTGACATATTAAATTCTACTACATAAAAATGTCTGAATGAGGTGAAAACACTACCAGTTACGGTGTGCCCATAAATAGTTCTGACAGCATATTTCATACAGGTGTAGATATTTCTGGTAGGCACAGACATCTGGCGACTCTCAAAAGCATTGGTTAATTTTTAAATTATTAATAACAGCATTAATCTTGGTATTTGTAGTGGGACAAGTTAAACTGTACACTCTAAAACTGCCATCTACAAATCATAGCTCACTAAAAAACTAACTACTGCTCCTATTCACATTAATCTCAGCAGTTCAATTTCCATGCAAGCTAAACTAAATCCTTATACCTACAGGCTGCTTACTACAAAGACAACAAGTTAATGAAAATATTAGGGTTTTAATGTTATTAAACTTACCATCCATTAGGAAGTTTGCGCAACTTTTCAGTAAGCTACATATACTTTGCCAAACAAAAGATTCACTGTGTTTCCAAAGACTTCCCTGGATATTTTCTTGCAATTTCTGTATAAGCATCATTGAAACTTTAATGGCTATCAGTAAATCGTGCATCAGCTGGGTCTGAACAATACGATTTCCATGATTCTTTCTGTGGAAAAAAAAAGAGAGAAGCAAGCACACAAAAAACAAATTAAAACCATTCTTCACCATCCCCAGAGAACCACATTCTGCCAACTTTAAATAGAATTAATGGTAAAAACTAATGTGTTGCTTGCGTTGATCAAATATGTAACTACAGGAAAACAAGGAGCAGACTCAAAGGTAGTTTGTTACAATGAAGTTAACAAACAAAAATGACAAATTGTGCTACATTTTCTGCAGGTTCCTGTGACAAACTCATTCATGTCACTCTGTCTGAGCAGAACTGAACTTTACCAGAAACTTTCCAAAAAGGCCAACAGAATGCAGTGCTGCTCTTTTCTAATTTTTCAAGTAGTTCCTCCATGTATAAAGGACATTTCTATGATTTGACTTTCTTCTAACATGAAGGCAGAAAGTATCTAAACTTTCAGTGCACAAAACACCCTTCTCTAAGTTCAGAATGAGAGACCACAATGAAGCTGCTTCACTTAATGAAATGCTGGAAGATGTCAAGTATATCAATACTGAATTAAACACTCATGGAACATGAAAGAGTTTTACTCTACCTGAATTTTACATCTATTAATTACACTCTTTAGCCACAATTCAGATAGCAAAGCCTTAACTCAAAGGCCTCCCTTAGGAGTAGCTCTAACAGTATCAGTGCCTTATCTCTCTTATATTATCATATTGCCAGAAGAGAAAATAATCAGTTTTTATTTAAAATCTGCATCACTGTAAAATAATACTTCTATCTTTCATCAGTGTATGGCTACCAAAGTGGTATTTTAAACCAAACCAAATTACCTTGCAAGAGTGAAATAAAACCAGATATAATAGAGATTCTATTGAATTCACTTGCCTGTTTTCTTCCTGTATGTCAAGCAGCAACTTCTGCAGAAACTGAAGAACTAGTGAAAATAATTATGGTATAAATTTACTTACAAGAGAAATAGAACAGAAAGTTTCTAGCAAAGCCATCACACATATATCTCAATACATCACACACACCAGCTGCAAGAATCACCATACAGTGGTGATTCTTCCATTCCACCAACAAATTAAACTGGTATTTCAGTATGGACAAACACAAGCAATGCAAAAACAAAATCTCAAACTGTTTTGGAACAACCTGGTACAAAACAAGTTTCCAACCCCCTTGGCCTAATCCTGTGAGATATTGACTCTCTTTACCACAATTGCTCACTGTTACTCAGATTTGTATCAGGGTTGACCAGTAAAGCAAAACTGACCCCTGGAAATTAAAGGTATGAATCAGTCTTGTCTTTCATAAACAAGTACCATGTAAGGGTAGTGGGGTTTTAAAAATTAACCAGAAGGAAATCAGATCTGATAGATCTTTATGCCTGCTTCATGTCACTTCTCCACACACACCCCTCCCCCAGTAACCTGCAAAGAAGCATATTTTACTATAAATGTGACTTTACCTTCTTCAAACAGGTTCTTAATACAGGCTCTACCTAAAGGAAAGAAAATACATTTTAAGTACTGAGTACTAGCCAGCACTATCTATTCTACGTAACTGCAAACATCACTATCAGGTGCTGAGCAAGTTTAACCAGAAGAACATTTGATGTCACTGTACCTAAGCTGAAGTCCTCCATACAGGAAGCAAGGTTGTCCAGCACTTTTCTGTACAAATACACATCTGTGGTTTTCAGTTCTTCTTGAAGGCAGCACACAAAGCTTTGCACAGCCAGCACCATCAAATGTCCAGGAAGACCATTCAGTGAACTGCAACATGAAGAAACAGCACATTTAGTTCGGTTTCCCTGAGGTGTTGTAACATCCACTGCACCAAAATCCACGTCAGCTAAAACTCCAATGCACAGATATTGTATCCTGCATGAAAACATCATCAATATGCACATTCTCAGTCTGCAGCTAGAAAACCTGTCAGAGGGGTGCACAGCTTTGGAGTGGCTACAACCAAATCCAGGATGGAAGCCCTGCATCTCAGTGGGACAGTGAATGTTTTCAGACAAAGAAAGGAAGGCAGCTTAGCACCAATCTTAAAAAATGCTGAGGCTATAAAAAATTCACTAAAGAAATACAGCAATAATTGTGCAATTTAAAAAAATTGCAATAAAAATAGGCACAAGAAACCACAATTTAGTTAGGATTCCTGTGAACCATCTTCTGTTGATAAAGCTGAGATTTTGTGTTTTAAATTTCTATTCTAACATTGGATTTTAAAGTTCAAACTGCTAATTACACACTGTGTTGTCTTTGCAATAATGAAATGGGCCAAAACAATGCTTCACTTTGAAGTTATCCAATGATATGTTATTTATAATAAAGATTTTTAACTTTTAAAGAAAAACTACATATGCACATATTAAGTACTGCAAATTTTCAGTAATTAAGTTACAGGAATTTATAGTGAATGACAAATTACTGACTTAGAGATAAGGAAAACATTAAAAAAAAAAAGAAGGCTAACTACTCAATCTTTTACCTTGCTAATACTTTCTTCAAAGGATTCTTTGCACCCAGTGAAAAATACGTCTCTGCCAAAACATCCAAACAAGCTTTAACCATGGGATCACCTGCAGAGTTCTGATCCATCTGCTTCACCAATGGCATAATCTGCAATCAAAAGAATATATGATGAACAGAAAACTCTGGATATATCATTTTTAACCATTTAGTGGCAGATTTCCCTCTCATCCAAGCATATGGCACAAAACTGTCTCCCTCTTTACCTTGAGTTTCAAGTTCAAATAAAGTTTCAAGAACACTTCTAAAAACAATAAAAACCAAACAAAATAGTAAACCTGGTGTCACTTGCCTTGCACCGTTTGCAGTTACTGTGGCCCTTGCTAATTAAGTACTAGAACTACATTTCTACCTGATGCACGTGCAACTGCTTTTCCTGTGTTTCCAGGAAGGTAGAAAACAGCAGAAGTTTATTTTAGAACTGTATTTGCCATTAGCAGTGACGGGACACACTCTCAGTTACCAAAAGCCACATTAACAGCAGTGAAACTGTACCTGTTTAATACACTGGATTTGCTGGATGCCATTTCTCAGCTCTGCACAGTGCACAAGCAGAGATGCCAGATTTTGCTCTTCAGCCTTTGAAAACCCTACATTTGGAAGAAGAGGATCTTTTTATAAAGTAGTTATAATAAGCAGTATAAATAACACATCATTTATAACAAGAAATGACTGCTTGATTCTTAGGGTTTTTTCCAGTTCCAGTAAACCTATTGGTGCCACAAACCCTTAAGTCACCTAACAACACCTCAACACTTTTTTTTTTCCCCTAACAAATGTAAAATATCAGTTTCACTGGAACACAATAGTAAGGGACCTCTGGAGGTCATCTGATCCAAGCCCACTGCTCAAATATGTTCACCTGGAGCTGGCTGCCCAGGAACATGGCCAGGTGGCTTTGGAATACCTCCAAGGCTGGAGACTCCCCAACTTCCCTATTGAAGCTGTGCCCATCCTCAACCACCCTCACATTAAAAAGTGTTTCCCTCCACTTAAAAAAGATGCTTAGAGAGAATCTTTAGTGTTTCAGTTTGTGCCCATGCCTACCTGTCACTATTCAGTAGAGAAGAAATGCTGGCTCTGCCTCCCATATGTCCTCCCTTCAGGTATTTTTTACAGATTGCTAAGATCCCCCTGAGCCTGCTCTTCATCAGGCCAAAGAGTCCCAGCTCTCTCAGCCTTTCCTCACAGGAGGGATGTTCCAGGCCCTTTATGATCTTAGCCCTTAGCTGGAGTCTGTCCATATTACTCTTGTACTATGGAGCCAAGAACTGGATCAGCAATCCAGGTGGGACCTCACCAGTGCTCCCTCATAATAACTTTAGTATATAAATCTTGTATTACTTCATTTTTGGTTTTATTACAGTAAATATCACTGGAAGCTTCCCTCATCAAATTAAAAACATCCCCACAAAAGAAAACACCATTTGAACAGTAGCTTTAAAACAAAGTAACTACAGAAAACACAAAGACTGGAAAAGCGACCTCCAGAGAACCCTTCCAACCTCAATCATTCTGTGACTCTTGGAAATTCAGTGTTATCCCACATATTAAGACTAACACATCAGATACCACTGAATTACAGGTCTACAAGTAGGATTACAAATAGAACTTTCTACAACCTTCACACTGCAGATAAAACAAAGTAAAGAGTTTTCAAACCAAAGGCATAACACTCTAAAGGATTTTTTTGACTCTGCCAAGGTAAGAAGTCATTGTCATTACACAATAAAAACAAACCACAGCAAAGCAAACACACCTAAAACTCACAAAACAAAACCACTCGAAATAAAACATAACAAGCAAATAAAAAAAAACAGATCAATTTCAGTAACTACTCAAAGGCAAGAGAAATACATTAGTACAGAAAAAAACCCCTACTTACTCTGAAGTTTTTCAAGCTGATGATGATCAAGAAAGAATGCATCCACCTGAATTTCCTTCTTCTTCTTTAAAACCATTTTAGCTGATTTAGAAATGCCTGCTTAAAAAAAAAAAACAAAACAAAAAAAAACAAAACAAAATCAAAACAACAGGTCACATGGTTTTAAAAACATAATTACAAACATTTCCTACAATAATGGTCTTTTCATTGTCCTACTGTCTTGAAATGTTTGTTGCATTATCTGTGCAATTTTTCTCAAGGAAATAGCTCTCTTTGATTTCAACAACTTCGGCTCTTTCCAGCATTTCATCCAAAATTCACCCAAACTTCACGATGTAACATGGAAGCAATAGAAAAGGGGAACTGCTGTATGCATGACATAGCATCTCACTTAGAGTTTTCAGTGCACTTGCTACACAGTCTGAGGCATGACCCTGGATCACCGTTTGGAAACATCATACAGAAGCAAGGAATTAATGCCACAAAATTTCCCTTGCTCAGTTTTGCTGTTCACAACTCATTCAGCTTGTACTGACATCAAGAAAGAACTGTGCAGCAAACTGAACAGCTCTGCTATTATGGATGTTACAAATAGCAAGTTCTTATTTGAAGGGCAATGGCGATTTAGTATGTGCTACAGTGTCACTGAAACGCGTTATCATGGAACAGCTGAGGTCGGAAGGGGCCTTTGGAGCTCATCTGGACCAACCTCCTGCTAAAGCTGGGCCACCTGGAGCCAGCTATCCAGGCCCACGTCCGGGTAGCTTTCGAATGTTCCCAAGCATGGAGACCCCCCCAGGAGCCTCTCTGGCCCGCCTGTGCCAGCGCTCGGCCACCTTCACCCCACACCCAGCGCTTCTCAGAGGCCCGCCGTGTTTCAGTCTGCACCCACAGCCCCCCGCCCTGCCACCGGGCACCGCGGAATGGAGCCGGGCCATATCCTGTCCGCGCCTCCTCTGCACACACCGATGAGCTCTGGGAAGCTCTCCAGATCCCCTCTCCCGCCCCACCTGTGGGCCCAACGCAGCCACCCCCGCGCCTCCGGGCGCTCACAGCAGACCGCAGACCGCAGCCCGCCCGGCCTCAGAGGCGGCGGCGGCCGGGCCCCGCTGCTGCTCCGTGCCCTCCACGCCCGAACAACGCCGCGCCCACGGCGGCACCGAGGGCTCCGATGGACCCCGAGCCGGGCCGGGCCACGCCGGCTCCGGCACCCGCCCGGGGCCTCCCTCGCCCCGGCGGCAGCGCGGGCCCGGAGCACGGCGGCGCCCGCCTGGGAAAGCGGCAGCGAACAGAGCGCCACAGCAGCAGGCAGGGGAAACACCGGGGGAACGCCGCCCGCCCCTGACCCCAGCGGCCCCTCACCCGCGGCGCCGCGTCCCTTCCCGGTGCCCGCTCCCCGCCCCACCACGTGCCGGCCGCCGCCAACCGCGGCGCGCCCCGCCCCCCGCCCGGCCCCGCCCCGCAGCGGCAGCGGCGCCGCCTCACGCCGGGAGCGCTCGGAGCGGCCGGAGAGCCGCTGGTGCCGGTGCTGGTGCACGGCGACTGACGCCTTTCCGTGGCAAATCCTTGTCCTAACTAAAAGATGAACCTGCGTGAGCCACCGAGTCACAGAATCGATCGGGTTGGAAAATCGCTCTGAGGTCATCGCGTCCAACCCGTGACCGAACCCCACCATGTAAACAGACCCACGGCACCGAGTGCCACATCCAGTGTTTACTTAAACACCTCCGGGGATGGTCACTCCACCACCTCCCTCACCAGCCTATCCCAATGTCTAATCTCCCTTTCTCTGAAGAAATTTTTCCTATTGTCCAACCTAAACCTCCCGGTTCTGCTTAAGGCTGTATTCTCTTGTCCTATTTTTAATTGCCTGGGAGAAGGGGCCGACACCCATCTGGCTGCAGCCTCCTTTCAGGCAGTTGTAGAGACTGAAAATGTCACCCCTGAGTGTCCCTTTCCTCCTGGGTAAACAACCTTGTCTCCCTCAGCAGCTCCTGCGAGGATGTGTGCTCCAGACCCTTCACCAGTTCCACTGACCCTTCTTTGGACTCACTCCCAAGTCACTGGACTTTGTAAGACACAACTATCTTTCCTTATTTTAAATGTATTCTCAACTTCGGAAAAAACTGGTGGTGACTTTGATGTATCCCATGATGAGACCTTAGCTTGTGTTTCTTGCCGTGTAGCTACTCTCCCTCCTCAGTTCCTGAATGTCCTCAGCAGATTTAAATGGATGCTGTGTCTTTCAGAGCCTGACCTGTCAGGTGCCCTTGATGCACACAGTGGCTGGTCAGCCTCCCTCCAGAGCCAACTACATTTCAGAGCCAGAGAAAGCAAATGCTATTTTGCATCCAATGCAAATCAAGCTGCTCTAGTGACAAACCCTTTATCCAAGGAGCAGAAAGAGGCTTGACTACACACTTCACGAAAATCCAATAAACTTAATTTGAAAAGCATACTCCATTTGTTTCTTCATAACCCTATCTCTTGATCTTTTTCAACAGTCCCTAATTTGTCACCACTTCCACATTTTCTAAAACTGTAAAATTATGAACCAAACCCAGCTATTTTTTAATATATAAGCATTTATATATTAGTAAATTTTCAAGTATCTGCGGAGAGCCTACAAGAAAGATGGAGGTAGACTATTTACAAGAGCATGTAGTGACATGCTCTTGGGGGGGAATGGATTCAAACTAGAAGAGAATAGGTTTAGATTAGATGTTAGGAAGAAATTCTTCACTGTGAGGATGGAAAGGTACTGTAACAGGTTGCCCAGAGAAGCTGTGGATGCCTCATCCCTGGAAGTGTTCAAGGAGAGGTTAGATGGGGTCTGATCAACCTGGTCTAGTGGAAGGGGTCCCTGCCCATGGCAGGGGAGGTGGAACAAGATGATCTTTCAGGGCCCTTCCTACCCACAACATTCTATAATTTTATGATTTTTAGACAGAAGTTAATTTTTTTAAGTTTTCAACATCTATGTTCTGTGCCTTTCACAATCCTCCCAGGTACCAAGAATATAATTTTTGTAATTACTGCATAATTTGCAAGTGATAGATTATCAAATGGGGACAGCCCTTCCTGAGTGTGTGAGTTGTATCTAGCAAAGATACAACTTTTGCACTCAGTGTGACAATAATTACTGCAAAAGTGACTACTGTAAAAGTGCAGCTCAACATAGCAGTCATGCTTCCATAAAGATTTAAGAACAGCAGTGTTTAGGTAAGGAAAAAGTGGAAAATATAACAAAACCCACTCCTTGCCAATTGACTTTCACCCAACAGTAATTTTCTTAACAATCTGAAGCAGCCAGAGGCCATTAGGGTCCGCTCAGGACTTTCAGCAAACTTCTGGATTCCTCTTTAGCACCAAAGGTTCACAGTGCCTTCTGACTTCTGACATGGTAATGGCCAAAGGAATTGAGAAAAGGTTTAACCACATACAAACACATAAAGAAAGTTTTTTGAGTTTTTCACTGTTAGTTCATCAATTTTTCCCTGCTTTGCCTTCAGCCATTTTAAGGAAACTGACACAGTTATTTGGCACTACCTGTCCCAGTGACCTACTCTAAATGCTGGATTATTTTCAGCTCAGAGAGACTGGATGCTCTTAAGAGATTTAACCTTCCAGACAAATCAGACAATTATCCTCATCCTCACTTAGTGCAAGCAAAGTCTCCAGCTCCTTCAGCCCAGTTCGACACCTACACATTCACTGTGATCCTCTTTCTACAGACTGGCCAGTTTCAGGATACCTTTCCAAAGTTCCAGCTCTGTGTATTCCAGCTCATTTTCTGTGACACTATTTCCAGTAACTTTCTCCTTTCCAAAAGAGCTTTCCTCTCCCCAAGTTTTTCCAGTTAGGAGAAACATCAGTGCCAAAGAGCTGTTAGGTAACATCTGAAGAATCCACATTTCCTCGTGCAAGGAAAGCAAGGAGGCATCTAGAGAAATTTAATGATAACGTGCAACACCCACACACATCAATTGCTCTGTTCTCTACGAGCACCAAGTTTCCAGGACTCAAAATACCTTACTCAGAACTAGCTCACACACCACTGCTCACCAGGCAGGGGTTATGAGGCTACCTTACCTTAAAAAGGTAAGTCACACCATTTTCATAATATCTGATCTGCTGGTAAGGAGCAACAGACCTTTGAATTACTGATGCTGTGGCTGTGCTATGCTCTGCTGTGTGCCACAAATCTTGCCAGAGACCAAAAAAAGCCTCATAACATTAGAAATTGTTAGGGAGAGAATAAAAATCAAGCAAGAAAGGCTCACTGTGTTGCTGCATAAATACACCTACACTTCAAACACTGCTTGCAGAATGTGGTAGAACTGCCACAGGTGTGAGGTAGGATGTGAGGGATGGCCAAAGGTAGTGAGGGGCATCTCGCTGTGAAACCCTTAAAGTAAATTCATAACTCTACTCTGAAAGAGAAAATGGAATATGACAGACATTTCTAAGAACATTTTTCATTGTCTCTGAAAAAATTTAGGGGACATCAAGTGAAACAAGGAGGTGACATCTAAAATCAAATGAATTATTTAAACCATGGAGATCATCATCTTCGGACATTCTGTATCTTGAAAATTATATTTGTTCAGAAGCAACTGGACTGAATCACAAGAGAAAAAAAACAAACAAGAAATGTTTCAAATGACATAACTTCTGGCTCACAAAGTCCCTGAACCTCTAGTGACTGGGACAGAATTCTGGAGTAATGACACTTCCCTGGGCACTGTCTGAGGACATCAAGTGAGTGGGCACTGGACTGGCTGACCAGGTACAGCCATTTGCACTGTCATTGAGACATGGGATGTCTCAACATATTTCTGCAAATCAGCAGAAGGCTTTTTTTCCTAAGCACTGGGTTTATGCTCACAAACTTTACAGTTTTGACAAATCAACATCCACCAGTGAAAATTCTGTTCAAAAGAAATAACCCACACGCAGAAACTTTAATGTTTAAGCTGTACATTCTAGCCCTCTTGAGCTATGCCTGTGCCAGTAAGTAAAATATTTTATATTTTATGTTTCTTTCAGATGGACATGATTATATCATCATTTGAAAACTCTCAGAAACTGATTGTTTAGAGCAATATAGAATTTTGCCACTCTGTGGCGCCAGATAATTAAAAAGAGGTTGAGCTTTTAAAGGGAAGCCATGGATCTTCTCATAAACTGTAGTTTTCCTAAGTTAAAAAGCCTTTATTAGTAAGTGAAGTAACTCCAGATTCTTCCATCCAAAGGCACAAAGCACAAATACTAGAGGTTATTTAGATAAAATGCCACTTTTCTGTCACTGAAAGACAAGTCATAGCCTTGAAAAAGCAACACTTTAAGTCATCTCATAATAATAATAATTGAACAGGAATGATCTTTCTCCCTTCCTCTCTTCCACTTAAATGATACCTTAAAAGTTTTCTGTCAAGAAAAATACTTTTAAATTAATTTGACTGTCACCTGAAAATGATAAATTTATTTATATCACAGTTTTGTAATTGCAACTAGTGTAAAAAATGGGAACCTTTTTCTCTGTTGCAAGTCTCAAATATATATGTCACCCTTCCAAAGAATCTACGCAAAAACGAATCTACAGAAGACACTGTATGACCTAAAATTTTAAAATCACAAGATGTTTCCTGGCATATATGTCCAACTGTAGACACACCACTGAAATACCTAAACTTAAGTGGTTTCAATATTTATCTATGTGAGAAAAGACCAGAAAAAGCTCCTTTTGTCATGAAGGGGGAAGGTCCTGGTCCAGCACGTCAGAATGATGTTCTACATACGCAGAAAAGTCTCATAAACCCAAAATTTTACATTCTAGTTGCAGATTTGATGACAACTTGATCGTCTCTGGAATGAAGCTGGTGGCATTTTTTGGATTAGCTTTCACACCCTAGAGTAGATGTTTTGCAATACATTGTTCATAATACTTTTTAACAAATGAGGTTATTGTTTAACAAGACAACCAGGAACTTAGAACTTACTTTCTTGTATTAAGTCAATTACAGACAGTATAAAATCTGCAACATCTTCAGCCCATGTGGAGGCTAATATTTAAAATTCACATTACAGAGAGAAATATTTCTTAATGTTTTGACTTTCTTTCACTTCTGCAGAGAGCCAGCTAACAAATGATCGCTCCCAAGTGCAAATACCTTGCAGTTTGTTTCTACAATGTACTCTGTATCGGGTTTTTTGCCTTTCTCCACATATTTTCAGGAATGTGTGCATATTTATTACTGCTTGCATGTACCTTCCATCAGCAACAACAGTAAGGAGGAAGAACTCTCTTCCTGAATCTGTGCTTACATGTACAATAGTTTTCTGTGACTTTGCATGGAAGATTTATGGCTTTGCCCCTTGCTTTCTATTTACAAAATAAGATTGTAGTTTGTACTTTTGTATTTTGTTCTATGCATCCCAGTTTTTCTACTTGTAATTCTATTCCCTTCAGTAATGGAACACAGATTCTAGCCACCTCTACATCACAGCTCAGGGCAGGTGAGAGAAAATCCTGAAGATCCCTATTCCTTCTTCTGTATCACTATCGAGAGCTCCATCACTGCAGGGCATTTTTATTACTGAGAGGGCAGTGAAAATGTCAACCCACCGGACAAACTGAAAGAAACCCTCGTTGAGCGAGCAGGCTTTGCTCTCCCTCTTGCGGTCCGAGCACGTCATTCCCGCAGCCTCCCCCAGCTCTGTCACTTTGGATTCAAAGGCTTGGGAATATCCCGAGAGAGCGAGCGTGTCGCCATTCGAGGAAACGATACGGACAACGTTTTCATTGAACGCCGACGCTAAATCATTCTGTTTAGCTCTCGTTAGGAACCAGATGATCAGATGATGATTTTGATTCTTTTGGCTAAATCTCGTAATCCAAAGAAAGGGTTTTTTCACCTCATGTGCTTTTAATGCAGCCAACACTCTAGGCAGGAGGTATCGGGTGAAACACAATGCACTCCTTGCTAAAAACCAAGCGTGTTTTTAACACTCTTTTCAGTGACCAGTGTTTAAAAAACACACTTAGGAAAGTACCAGCAATGAAACTGTTTCAGTGAAGTTGTTTGGATACTCTAAGGTCACTGAAAGCGGGTGGAAAATTGGAGCCTGTACTGAACTGAATAGGAAAAAAATGAAATTGTGTGTATAACCAGATGGGGAACATTTGAGCTTCCAAGACCTGGCTTTTATTTTTTTTTTTTTCCAAGAGAAAAAACTACACCTTAAATGACTCACAGATGTGAACAAGCAGTTTACTCTGCACACCTACATTATAAATAACCCCCAGAGGAATGGTGCAGTGTGGTTTGTTTATGCACCAGAAAAGTCTGTGAAATATTTTGCCTCCATAAATCATAATCCAAACAAAATAGAATCCTTAAATCTGAGTCCAAATGAATGTATATAAGGAAGATTCCTCTACGTGCCAGGCAACACACTAATTACTTCTTCCAGATACTTTGTAATACTTCAGTCAGTCCTCTAGAAGAGCCAGAGACGGCTGGTTGCCCGAGATGTACTCTCAGCTCTTCTCAGCCGGAGGGGACCAAGACCCTTCTGCCAGCACGACTCAGCAGCACATGCACCTGCTGCTTTATCCCGGCTGGAACTCAAATGCAAAGCGGGTTGTTACCTATCGGATAGGGCAGCTCAGCGACACCCATTTAGACCGTAATATCCCCAGCATTGCCCCGGGGACCGCACGGTTCCAATCCTCCTGTATGTACTTGACAAATGACCTTTCACAAGACGCGTAATTTCAATTACAGTGAGCTCCAATGCTGGAGCCGAGGAACTGCAGAGCAAGCGGATGCTTCTTCCTAACATCGCCTCCGAAACTAAGAGGAAAAATTCCTAATTCACAAAGGAGCTTTAAAAACAGCGATGGGAAAGGGGTATGGGCAGGCCGTCTGTTCCTGGGACCCCTCCGCGGTCCTTGCCCTCGAAGCTCTCCAGCCTCCAGCCGGGTTCCATCGCCCGCTCCCCGGGACGCCGTCGGGGCCGGAGCACGCGGGGGCGGCGGCGGCCCCGGGAGCGCATCCCGCCGGCAGCGCCAGCCCGGGAAGGGCCCCGGCCCCGGGAGCGCATCCCGCCGGCAGCGCCAGCCCGGGAAGGGCCCCGGCCCCGGGAGCGCATCCCGCCGGCAGCGCCAGCCCGGGAAGGGCCCCGGCCCCGGGAGCGCATCCCGCCGGCAGCGCCAGCCCGGGAAGGGCCCCGGCTCCGGGCCGCTCCTCCCGCCGGCTGCCGGGGCCGCAGGGCCGCGCAAGCCCCGCCCGGGCCCCCGCCGGGGGCGGCCCCGCTGCTCAGTGGCCGCTCGGGCCGTCGCTCAGGCGGCCGCGCCGCTCGCCCGGGGATGGTGGGGCGGGCGCCGAGGGGCGCGGGCAGCGCCCACAGCCCGGACGGCGCCCGGCGCGGCGAGGCACGGCCGGCCAGGTCTGAGCTCCCTTTCCTTGCCCCCTTCCCTCCCTTCGCGAGCGGGCAGCTCCCGGGCCGGCCCGGCCCTTGCCGGCGGGTGTCGGTGCCGGCGGCGGGGCGCGGCGGGACAGCCGGCGCGGTGCCCCCGGGGTCACCGGCGGGCGGCGGGGGGCGGAGGGTGATGCTGGGTCACATCACCGCGGGGTGTCGGGTCGCGGCAGGACTCCGGGCTGTCCCCAGGCGGTGTCCCCGCGGCTGGGGACTGGCGTGCCTGAGGTCCCGTAAGGTCCCGTAAGGTCCGGGCTCCTCTCGTCCCGTTGGCGGTGCCGCTGCCGCATCCCTGCCGTCCTCCCGAATATAGAGGAGAGAGGAGAACACAACTCCCAAACAAACGTGCAAAACTACGATACTTTTGAGATACCTACAGGGCTAGCTTTCAGAATTTCAAGAAATTAAATTGGGACGTAGTGTGGTGTCACACTGCGACTTAAAACTTGCTGTCATCAGGAAAAGGACATTAAATGATCTTGTGTGCTTTAATCTTGTTTGCTGCACGCATTTGACACTAGGCAGCCGAGTAGGAAGCAATGAGCTGGGAGGAGGCAGCCTGGCCCCTGAAATTGGGGTTTGCGGGGGTCTGTGCAAGGGGCTGGAACGGGCAAGCACTGACAGACTGTGTCACTGCACGGGAACAACCTCATCAGTACCTAGGAAGCAGCAGAAAAAGCATTCCTACATCAGATTTTGAAGGAAGTTTTAAATAGCGCAGGCAACAGTTTGTTTGAGCATAGAATTATGCAAAATGAGTCAAATGGAAAATAGAGTTACCAGTGTTTGGAGGTGAGTAAGGGCCTTGGCCAGCAACAAACCTGAGAATGACTTCCTTGATTCCTACACAGGTCCATTTTGTGTCTCATCATTTCCCTTCTCCAATCCAATCTTTATGGCACCAAAAATATTAATAAGTGCTGACTTTGGGTGAAAAGATGGAAGAAATGGACTTGAAATTCAAGAGGTATGGTCCAAATGCATTTAGGCCAGTAAATATTTCAGGATGGTGAAGAGAATCCACTATGTCCTGCACAAACCCAAGCCTGTTGAAAGAGAAGAACTTTCCAAACTTTCTCCAGCAGAGAAGGGACATCCAGAACATACGGACAGAATATGAAGCGTTTAGTTAAACACTGCATTTTGTTAAAAACAGAGGAAAACACTGACAATGTGATAAGGAATATGTAATTTTTTTTTAACAAGCTTCAAAAAGGTAGAACATTGTTCCCTCCCCCCTGAAATGTATTTTGATAATTTCCAAGCAGACAGCAAAGAAAAGGAAATTATATCAATCCCTTTGGGGAGAATGTGACATTCTGACTTCTTGAAGCCTAGAAAGAGGTTTATAAACTTAAAAAATGAAAAAGACAAATTTAATCTTTCCAGACTTGTCAAACTTGTCTCAATTAATTTTTGATGACATAATTAGAACTTAAGGCTTTAATGTGTGCTTTTTTAGTTTACTTTTCAAAAGATTTAACTTGTTAAGGCTCAGGGGAAGCGGAGGGCTTTGCGGTGGGAACTGGAGCAGGAAGAAGGGGCGGGCTCTGTGTAGGTTTGAGTGCTGATTCAGAGTACTCTATTAAGCCAAGAGAAGATGAACTCATTTTTATCCTCCCTTGGGGAATCAGACAAGAAACAGGAAGTCATTGATTCTAAGTAAGATCATTCACTCTGCAAGTGTAAACAGTGCGTTATGTGCCTGTAAATGTTTCCAGAACCCATTGGCTTGTTGGAAAATACAAAGTAAATTATTACAATCTCTAGCAAAGAGCCCACAATAAAAAGTTATTTTCAATCTTTTTATCCATAATGTTTATGCAGTGGAATATTAATGAGTTTGGACATTGGGAAACTACTTGGCTGGACACACTGTTCACTGCCAGAAATCCATCTACTCAAATGTTTTGTCTGTTGAAAGACAAACATTTTTAACTCCACCCTGTAATATTGCACCCTATCAAAAAGCAAAAGTTCTTTCATTGCTTGACCTATTTGTGTTTTCACGGCCACAAACACTGAAATATCCCACTGTTAACCAGATGTTCGCCTCGTCCATTTCTGGTTTATGTAGCTGCAATTAGTTAAAAAGGAAAAACCTAAAATATCCTAAATAGTCTAATAACATGTTGCCACTTTTCATTACTTAGGAGACCTGAATTCAGATAAATCTGCAGCTGAAAATACTTCTCCCTTCCAAAATAGGAGAAGCTGCTGCTTGGCAGTGCCACCTTCCCCCCTTGAACAGGGGGATTCTGGACAAGCAGAGAGAATCATGGATTAGGGACAGGACAACAGTGAGCAACTTGCTTCCCTGATAGTCCAGGGAATTTTCTGCTAAGCTTAAAAGGAGAATGGCAAAAACACCAGAGGTGTCTCGGTCACCAAGGAGGACTGCAGTTGAAATGCTTGTGTTTAGAATGTGGGTGTTGTAGGATCAGCTTAGGAAACTGTTTTAATAATGTACTTACATCCTAATGATTCCATGGGGATTCCTGAGTGGGAGATTCCTGAAAAATGATAGTTGTAACCTCTTGCTTAGCAGCTTGAATCCCAGCCTGCAGGACCAAAGGAAGAAAGAACAAAAAATGGAGCAGTTATCTTGAGACAAGTGATTGTGGCAAAAAGTTACAAACCTCAGTTTTTCTTTCCTAGTTTTCCTTCTAAATTAAGGTATGGAATGAAAGAAACAAGGGATTTTGGGTATGAGAAAGGAAAGAAGGTTTTGAGCCAGGGTTTTTCACCTGTTTAGTTAAAATGAATTTGAGAGTCGCATGAGACATGGGACTTTAGAAGAGAAGTAGAAAATATTACTGTAGCAAAGAAAAGTGAAGGACTTTTTGGAATCTGGCTCATAACTTTGATCTGTCTTGTGGTGCTTTTCCTTTTTTCTTCTGTTGTCAAAAACAACAGAGAAGATAAATTCCTAGGTGTTTGGTCTCCAGCTGAGGGGTTTCAGGTGGGGCTGCCTCTTCCAATGCAGGGAAGAAGGGAAATGCGTGAAGCTGGGCTTCTGGAGGCCTGGGATAGTCATGGGAAGGGGGCTTTCTGTGGAGTCACTTACTCATCCATGCTAACTGTGTCAGGGCTTGCAGTATGGAGATCTGTATTAGCCTTAATCTTCCTGTCTCAGCCTCCTTCATCACACTGAAAACAGTGGCTACTTGCCCTTCCTCATCCATGTCCCACTGTTGAGGTGACAAACATGTAATATAACATTATGACTAGTAGTTTTTTCTTTGGTGTTGTGATCTTCCAGTGGCCTTCCACTGAATTTTTTTTACATGTTTATTATTTTTGAGATAAATTGGATACTTAGGAGCTATTCAGGCTTTATTTTCAAAGCCAAACTTAAGTGTCCAGAACCCTGCAAAGGCCAGGCCTTTACTTAGCAAGGGAATTTTAGACTGAATGGTTACATTCAGCCATCCACTTACTTTATTAAACTGTCTACAAATACTTGGAATACAACAGAGCCCAGTCCTTCTGCTTACACACAGATGATTTTCTTGGCTTCTCAGACTCAAACCATGATGAGCCAGCTCCCATCCTGAATAATTTTTCCAGAAATGCTTGTCCAGAAGGGCACTGAGGCTAATTTCCAGAAGGCATGAGCAGTTAAATGTGGATAAAAGCACAGAGTTGAGACTGAAACATGCCTGAACCAGGATGTCCTGAGATCTGCAACAGCAAATGCAAAAAGATTGTTTTTCATGTGGGGGGTCCATTAGAGACCATTTGCTCACCCACCTTCACATTTGGAATCAGAAACTTCCATCTTGTTAAGGATATTGAATTTTAAAGGCAATTTGATTAAGCAGAATTTTAAAGAACTTTTAAAAGAGTGGTCTGCCAAACATTTAACTTGCATAAAACCAAATGTGCTACTAACTCACAGGCAGTTACATCTATATAACATTTGCTAAGCAAAAGCTCAGTTCCCTGAGTAACAAAGTATAAATACAGTAACCGAAGATGAAAATGTGAGATGTGTCTCTGTTTATAAAGGAAAAATAATTGCAGCCATAGGATAATTGAAGAAATTAAAACACAATAAACATAAATATTATCAACATAGATTTCAGAACTTGATAGTTATGATAAGGGCCTCAGAAAACTAACATACTTTTACCATGTTTTATGTACTTGTGTAAAATTTGGGGGCATTTTTGAGATTTATA
The DNA here is from genome assembly GCA_039654755.1 of Calcarius lapponicus. Lineage (NCBI taxonomy): Eukaryota > Metazoa > Chordata > Aves > Passeriformes > Fringillidae > Calcarius > Calcarius lapponicus. Next base: position 73,264,272 of record CM077465.1, on the reverse strand, counting down.
TAAAATAGGTTAGTATGCATCTTAAAATAAAGTCAGACATTAAATACAGACTGAATTTGATATGGGGATTTTTCCCCTTTCTTTTTCCAGCATAAATATGGCTGAACTTTCAGAGCCAGAAGGTACTGTAAACTGGAAGGAAAGATGTTTAACTTTGGAGTCACAGTTAATGAAATTTCGTCTCCAGGCAAGCAAGATCAGAGAACTGTTAGCAGAAAAGGTAGGTCTCATGGGATGAATTTTAATGATGTATAAATTATTTTATTTTATTATGGGGGTCGATCACAAGTCATGGTTTGGGATTACAAGTACTGAGTACTGGGTTTTTTTCAGAAGGGGGAAAAATAGCTTTTTACAACAAAATATACGGAAACTATGTATGTTTAATGCTGTGAAAGAATTTTACACATCAGAATTGCCAGCAAGAAATGTTTGTTTTCAAGAGCACACTGGCAACTCTCCTGCAGAAAAAAATATGTGTCCAGTAATCACTTCTACTACACTGAATAATATTTAACACATTTATTAAGTATTTGAGATGTGATTTAAGACACAGAAATCATCATAGAGAAATCCAGAAGTATTAAGTTCCCCAGTATTCTTTAATGTATCATATAATTTACCAGACTTCATTTTCTTATAAAAGGACGTCTCCAACATGGCTCATCATCTGAATCTCTGGATCCAGAAAGTTGAAAAGTATTGTATCATTTAATTTGAAAAATATTGTTTAAATATTTACTTTATTTTTTCAGTGGGAAACATTTCACTTGGCATATTTATATATGTGTATCCCAACAGTCAGTTTTCACTGAGCCCATATCTGAAATATAAAACCCCCACCATTTTATTTACCTGGTAATATTTGGACAGAATAAGGCAATTAAATGAGTACAAGAGACAAAAGATCTTAGAGATTTATTGGAACTATGTCATCATTAAGACTCACTTCAGTGAATTTCTAATTAAAATGTTTTATTTTAGAAACTCTTCTATGAGCTAATTTTCCATCAGTTGCTCCCCCTAAAGAAAAATAAAATTCAGATAACCTGACAGTATGTAAGCTAAAATACTTTTATTTTTCACGTCAGTTAATTGTTCTTCTTTGTGGATTTATCCGTTCTCCTTTTAAAGCCATAAATACATTTGATCTCCACATTTAGTCCTCTGTGAATCAGTCCCACTTTACTGTGTTTTGGTGAGGACAAGATCTAAATAGTATTAAAGCAGGAAGAAACAGATATTTTTGTATTTACCAAGAACTCTGGATGATGTACAAAGTTCCAGATGTGTTCCAGTCCTTTCCTAATAATGCTTAACATTTTTTTCTTGACAGCTAAATTAAAATTAACAATTGAGAATGTTTCCATGGAGATATCTTAATTCCAGGATCTTACTCAAAGTCCTTTAGATCGCTATGTGTCATCTATTATTTTATGATTGTCCACAAAATCGTGCTAGTCAGAAAGCTTCTCTTATCCTGAATAACTAAATACCACCAAAAACTTTATCACTTCACTGCTCAGTGTCCATTACCAAATGCCTCCCTTGAACAGCAGTGAGCCCTCAAGAGATCTCTGCAGATCTCCCCTGATAGCTGCTGGTCACTGCAGGAAGTAACCAATAATGTGCTATTTTTATTGACCCCTTTTTGTCATTCGTGTGGGACATTCCCTCCTACCCTATGGCTTTTTATTTCCTTGAAATACTTTGCAAAATTCAAGTAGTTGTAATAACCAGACCCTCCCTATCTTCAGCCTTGGTGATCCCCTCAAACTTCATTAGCTTTGTAAGCAAACACCTCTCTTTTTAAGGGCCATTTTAACTTTCTTTACCTGTCATCCACATGCACCCTAATTTTGCTGTTACATTTTCTACTAATTTACTTACTACAGACATCAGACTTACAGATCAATAGTTGGTTCAACTACATCATCCAGTAATTGACTGAATAAAATTTGGCAATTTATTACTATTCATTTTATCTGTTCACGGCCTTATTTGTTCTATGGAGGAACCCAACCTCAATTTGAGATGGGGAAAAAAAATGGAATAAAAAAATTTAGTATTTTCTGCATTAGACTTCTTTTCATTAAGTAGGCATGAAAATTTGCAGCAGTATAAAACAACTTCTAATAAAAACTTTTTCAAATAATAATAATTATTATATTCCAAATTTCACTGAAATTGTATTCTTACAGTTGGTACTCCAAATAGTTCTTCAGCATAATTAAAAATACTGCTGTTAGAAAACAGTGTAGTTGAAAACTCTTAATTTTTTCCTAATCCTGCATTTTTTTCTGTGTGGCAAACTCTTATTGAAGAGGTATTGCAGAATATTAGGTTTGGGAAGAATAACAAACCGTGCAAAAGCCATCCTTTGAAATTTCATTTAAGAATTTAAGAAAACTTGAAAAAGGAGAACTACTTCTGCCTTTCATTCTAGTTAGCATGCTCAGAGATGAGCAAGTTATTATCATCAGTCTTGGGGGAGAATATCCATCCAAGAGTACAATCCTGGCTGCTGTAACACTCAGCAGATCATGGGATGCTCGCACAGTCAGAGCCATTAGGTCAGGGGTATCTGTTCTGTGTCTTTACCCCATCTGGATCACTGCATTGCGGGATGGAAAGTGACTAAACACTGGACATGACTTTCCTGGCAACTTTCTAGCAGCCATTACTACCAAGTTTTAAGCAGCTGCTGCTGATTGTAGTTTTGGCAAAAAGTTAAGATTCATGAACAGTACTTCACAAAACTATATAAGTTTTAAGAAAGATTTTAGAAATTTGAATGCTTGCTATTTGACTTTTCACTTTGTTCATTTACAGTTTGCATTTACAGGCTTAACTGCTAGAAATAGCCTCTTAAATTAATAACAATGTGTGCATAATCATATAATTTCAAATATCAACACAAAAAAACCCCAAACAGAGTAAGATGGATAAAACCACAACTCTTCAGCACTGTGCTCAAAGTAAAGTATTCAAAGTCAAATTCCGCTCTCATCTGTGAGAAATATGACTCTAAAATAGATTTAAAAACTTCAGAGCTTACGTTACTGCCCTCTTGTTTTAGTTTGCCTTACCTTTCTCAGAAATTTTAGAAAAAGCAAAGTGATTACAGGAGTTACATGAGAGAAACATTTTCTGTTGAAGACCACAGGTCCAACAAGTGTTCAGTTGGGAAAATTTGACATAATACTCTCCAGAGCAGAGCATTAGCAGACTTCATGAAAAATGATCTTTCTCTGTACTGTGCCACTTTGACTTTTTAATATGAATCTTTCACTCATAAACTGGAATTCAGTTGGGACATGTCTCAAAGTCTGGTCAGAGCTTAATAAAATTTTATCATATTCATCTGCAAATTTAGAAATTTGGCACAATTCAAAAGCAACCATTCTCAAAATGGGCAATAAAATCTTTGCATGTATTTCTGAGTTGATTTCATTTGCCAATAACTCAGTGGTTATTTTTTCATATTTTAATTTTTGAAATTATACTAAGAGCTCTCAGTATTGGTTAAAGGAAAGATAAACTCCCACTAGTTTGAAATTAAACTGTGTGGGATTGTTACTCAAAAATACATTTGGGAAATAGGAAAGGGAGTAATGAAGACCCAATTGGCCAGTAGTTGACAGTCATCCTAATACTAATGACAAAATAACAATGCAGCTGGTATCAGGCTTTATAGGTACTTTCTGGATTTGTTACTTGTTATAGAATGAAACACATTGGCAAATGTGTCAGAAATAATTCTCACCCTTACTTTGATTAGCACAGGCCTTTATTTGTGGTTTTGTTTACAATCATCTCTACTCTCAGAAATGTGTACTGAAACATTGAACAATAGCAGCAGACAGTGTTCCACTTCAAAGCAGCAACAAAATCACAGCACTGTGGTGTGACAGACATAAACCCTGTGGGTATTATACTATGTAATTGTTGTAGAAAACAGAGTAAGAATGATACTGTGACAAGAACAGAGAGTCTGTACAGAAGATAAGAGAAATGGATTGGTGGTAATTCTCCAGCCTTGCTCCTCTGCCTGTGTTTGAGAGGTATCTCTGCAAGACAGTATCAGAGAAAGGAGTTTACATCCCATCACCCCATGTGTATGACTTGCCAGAAACTGCCATTGGGTTCTTCCTCTTATACTTGTTGTATAATTTAGTCTAAAATCATATTTAAATAAGGGATGTCTTGAATCTAGCTATTTCCAATAGCTGTGAGCTGTGTGAGCCTGTAAATGTATTTAGGCTGGACTAACTGAAGTACTTTTATACACAAGAAATCAAATACCTTTGCAAAGTTATTTTATTTAATAGCACCTCTGCAGATAAATGAGGCATTAACATGAGAAGTCTTGAGTATATTATTCTAACAGAAGTGTTGTGATTCAGAAAAACAAACTATTGACTGTGTTCTGTAAATTTAGGAAGTAGTCATCCTTGAAACTCAGCTGAGGAGTTTGAGAAATTTGCATTGTAAATGTGTTGCAGCAGTATAGCTACCAGAGTTTTAATTTTTTCACTGAACTTGAGGAGAAGAGAGAGAAGCAAGGGGATATACACTGTTTTCAGAAAACTGAATCCATTCCCTGTTGTTTATTTATTTTTAATATTTTTTCATTTTGCCAAGTAAAGTCTATATTTATAAATCTAACGTGCAAAGAAAGAAACCTTGTTGAAGTTTGAAGCAGAAGCTGCTGCTGTAAGTGGGAGAGGTCTTTACAGGAATTTAAGGAATGATGTTAGAAAGTATCCTAGTAAGCCAAATTTAGGATGGCTGTGAAACGGAGCTTTAAGCAGAAACCTGTATTTTAATGCAGCTTGAGTCTTACGTATGTGGAGAGTTTACAAAAAAAACCTTTGTTGAGTAAAAAATTACATGTTTCTACTGCAAGTTTAGCTTCCAGCTGGCATTTCAAGTCACAGGAAAAGTTGGTGACCTTCATTCTTTTCCCAGTAAGTGCACTTTTTACCTAGAATATGCATGCAACGTAAGGAATAAAGTTGATGTTCTTCCTACCACTAAAAAATTATTTTAGCAGGGGAACTACATAGCTGTGTTAAATTCCCACTTGGGCAGCCTCCACTGAATTTCACCAGAGCCCATAAGGACTGAATATGGCACTAACCCAAATGCTGTGTTATGGGCTGTCCAGTAATACTCAAGCTTCCTATGAATGTCTCCAAGTTTGTTTCCTGCAGTGTTAAGGGTCATTATGTTATGCTTTAAGTGGTTTTCAACAAATATAAATGATTATGAGAGAGAATTCTTTTCATATGTTTGTTGTTTTAACCTTCCACTTGGATATTCTCTGTATACATGCTCAGCTAGCAATGAGTGTGTACATCACAAATGTAATATTATTTATGCTTTCTGAACAGATTATGAGAATTGAATGATAATCAATTTTTAGGCTAAGTACTATTTTCAATATATTCCAAAGCATAAAGCATTTTGGACTTTTGTCTTACAAACCAACAGCTAAATCCATGTCCCACTGTATTTTTATTCCTTTCACAGTCCTATTTATGGCATGTCATTTGACATTTGAAAATGAAGCAGATGCAGTCTGTTTTGTTATCTCTGGCATGGAAATTTCATGTTTAATGTTTTTGGAGGAAAAGTCAGTAACTCATTGGACTTATGCAGTGATTGCCAATGTAAAAATTGTAAAAAAGCACAATGAGTATTTCCATTTGCAATCAAAGGATTATGAAGGGTAAAGGGGAGCAGAATACAATTGAAAAAAAATTATTCAGATGAAGGTTATTTTTCAGCATTTAGTTGTCCTTAAAACATCTTCTCATTGTGAGGAATAACACAGTTGCAGTTAGGAAGGTACAAATAGGAGAAAGCAGGGAGAGTTAAGGAGAATAAAAGTTTATATGAATAGAGTAGTAGATTTGTTTACACCTTTTTAATACCTACACATGCTTCTTATAGTTTCATTATTATCCCTTGCCTGTTATTAAGTTTATGCTATGCCTTTTAAAAGGGTGGAGATTTTTTTTGTTTTGTAGTTTTTGTACATCTTAAGATGACATTCTTTCTAAGGAGGTTGCAAATGGAAAAAAAAAAAGAGAACTCAGGAAGCAATAAATTAGTTGTTCTTGTAAAGACATGGCTGGGTAATGGCATGAAGAGCACAGACTTGCTGTGAGGCCAGAGGATCAGTATCTCCTTTCTGGTGGCATTCAATTCTGTCCCAGCCCACCTAACATGGGGAAGTCAATGGAAGTTGTGGAAACTGTGATAGTGGATCCTTAGCCAATCTAATACTTGTTTAGCATTTCACTTATAGAATCTACAAAATTTTGTTCCCCATTTTTGATGGTGAGAACTCTTTTTGCTCATTCAATTTTCATTTCCCTGGGAGTGTACTTTCCTGCTTTAAATACCTGTTGTCTTGTCTTTAAAGTGCAACATGCTGCCTTATATATATTTCTGGAATCTCTTGCTCCTTTACCATGGGTTTCCAAAAGGTCCTATACACTTCAATGGCATGAATAAATTCAGTTTCAGTCAAGTTTTCTTTTTTGAAAATGTTGGCTGTGAGTGGTACCTTTGTTTCCCAAGCCATCACCTCTCAGGCAGTGGCACATCCTGGTTCAGGTGGAGACTCGTGTTTCTGCTCTAATCAGAAGCCACAGTTCAGGGAGACACAGATAGCAGAACTTGCTCAATTGCAGTACAGTCATCAGTACAAAACAAAGCAGATGAACATATTCTTGATATATGTTTGTCTTTTTCATGTTAAGCACTATGTGAGATTTCTTTTTCCTTGCCTACCAAAGGGCTTTGGTACCGTCTTCCCTCTTGCTGAACAATATCTTCACTCCTTTCAAGATTTTGAGTGCTCTGATAATGTCTGTGCTAAGAGTGGCCATCTACCTAATTTGTGTGTTTGATTGTGTCTCTGCAATGTAACTATCAGGATAAGATCTGAGTTGGGAAAGATGACTACCAGAAAGAGGGAATTTCCTAGTGTTGTACCAGGCTTAGGAAAGTTCTGTGACTGACATTGGGAAAAGCACAGTTACTGAGCCAGCATTACATGCTGCTCAATTGTCCTTCACTACACTGCCTCCTCAAGCCCCACTGCTGAATTTAACTTTTTAAATCTGTATGTTTGCTGGCAGCTGTCCTAGACTACCAATTCTGGAAAAGTTCCCTCTCTGGGCTTTTCTGTTTTATATTTTTAAGTTATATAATTTCCCAAAGAAACAATGCATTTTACTACAATGAACTCAACTGATATGTGAAAGATTGTTTTTTCATATGTACTTTTCACTCATTAAATGACCACCAGAAAACCTTTTGAGCTAAATAATTCTTAATATCATGCTTAAGTATTGAAAAGAACTTGAAAGAAGTAAAATAACTCAGTAGTCTAATCAAGGAGAGCAAGAGAAATTTTGAGCCTGTGTTTTTTTCAGTTTGGAAACTGAGCAAATAGAGACTGATAATTTTGGGGGGTTTCAGTTTGTTCTAAGGAAAGGCTTTTGAGCTAAGCAAGTTCACAGGAATGAGATGAATTCCTAAAAAGGAGAGGCTTGCAATTAAGTGACTTTTGCCTACCTAGGAGAGCAGTGCCAGAAGTTCTGTAGTTAGAAGTGAACAGGATTGCAGTTCTGCACGTGTAGATTGTAGAACTGCTGGTCATCTGCAGAAGTGGCTGTGTGTCTGTTTGTGGTGTGTGCACATGTGTGTGCACACATAGATGCAACTTTGACATCAAAGAATCAAATTGTTTTTATGCTTCCTACATTTGTGCGACAAAATAAAAAATAAATAATAATAAAGGAATTGGTTAGATGGCATATTTGCAGATGAATGGTTGACAGTGATTTGTTCATGAGAAGAATTGTAGCCTTTTACCTGTTAATTGGTGTTAAAAATGAAGAAGATAGGAGAAGAAAAACCATGGGTGAGTGCTGAAAAGTGGCAGCTTGCAAACTGCCAGGTTGTGAACCTAAGCTGTGTTGCAGTAGTCATGACCTAGGCGAGCATTTAGGCAAAATCTGAGGCAAATACAAGGCTGTAGTTTTCTGAATTTAATCCAGGTGACTAATTCTTTATCTGAATTTTTTTAATGTAGGAAATAATAACAATTATTAAAATTTCATATACAATACATTGCTTGGTCTGTAAGTTGCTTAAGGAACATTTGAGCCCCATTGAGACTTAGCCTTTAGCGTTAGCCCTTTTGGGGAGATCTGTGACAAAAAGGATTAGGTTCAGAAAGCAATTCTTCATTTTGAGGACTAAAAAACTGAGCAGTACTTTTATAGGCTTCACATTGTTCTAGGAAAAAGCTATTGTGCCAAAATACCAATTTTTCACTGAAGGCATATTTAATTTTATAAATCCAGGTGGGTCTGAAGTATCATTTCCTAGATTATATAACAAAATGGATTTCTGCTAATAAGTTAAATGCAAAGCTGTTGAATTGAAGATAAGTCTCTCTAATTATTGTGTTCCCTTTGGGATAAAAAAAATCAGTCAATAAAGAACAAAGTATTTCTTCCCCAAGGCATCTGCTCATTCCTTCTTTACAAATTATGTTCTTGCTTATTTTTCCTATGAAATGTTAGTATATGTATTTTACATATCTTTTCTTTAGGTGTTTTGTCTATATGGCTTATTTGGTCAGGTGATATTTTAAAGTTTGTTGTAGCTTATGAAGATCTACCACTGCCTTTATAGAGAATACATAATACATTGAAGAGGAATGTCAAGGCAGAAAGAATAATGTTGGAAAATATGGATGGAACATACCTAGTCAGGTTTTTAATAAATGAGGAATATTACTGTGTTTTCCTAAGCTAAACCACTAAAAGAGAGAGCTTTTTGTAAAAAGAGTAAGTCATGCTTCTAGAACAGTTTTACCATTGCTTTTAACTAAAAAAATATGTGCAAGTCTTTATATGATTGGGCACAGCATATTGTAAAACATGAAAACTGGTTGTCATCAAAGCCACTGAGAAGCAGATTACTTGCTTTTAAGAAGTACTATTTCCAGAAGAACTTTTCTTCTGGAAATGCAGAGATTTGTTGAAATATTTGGTATAAACACAGGAATAAAGAATAAAAAGGGGAAATCTTGGTTAGATGTAGTAGCTGGCAGGCTTAGTCTTCAAACCATTTATAAACTTACCAAGCATCACACACACACGCAAAAAAAAAAAAAACAACCCCAGATCATTTGTCTTCATAGCTTCTATTAGAAGGTGCTTCTAAATCTTTTTTACTTAATGTCAAAAATGAGTGTCTTCTAGTTGCCAGCCTCTGTGTATTCATCACCTGTTTATATCTACTGGCACCTCTGAAAGACAGCTGGAGGTGCATTTATCTCTCAATTGCTTCTCCTATTTATTTATAGGAGCAACAATATACCCATGTCTCTGGTTTTGGTAAGTCCTATGTGGTATGAGGACTGGTAGTTCACTGTATCTAAAAATGAGCAGATTTACTGCTTGCTTTTTTTTTTTTTTTTTCTTTTTTTGCCTTTTTTTTTAATGGGGAACATTATTTTTCAGCCACAGATAGTTTGGGCTTTTTTTTTCAGATGATGAAGATTTGAAAAGTTGAAGAGCAAGGAAAACAACAGACTCTAAACATATCATTCTCAAATCACTGGAAGTTCTGCATTTCATCAACAGACAAACTGTTCAGAAACATTAGGTTTTAACTCATTTTTCCTTTTTAAAAACTTTGAGCTATTATCAGCATGTTTGGAAAGGCATACAGAGGAGTGATGCTTTTCTTTTTGTTCATAATTGGTTGCATTTCTTCCTATATGTATTTCAAAAAATCTATGTGATACAACTGTATTGTCTATAATATTAAAAAAACTAGGAGACTCTATATTATACGCTGATTATAATGTGAATTTCAAACATGAATGGGATAAATTATGTTGAATATTGACTTGGGTAAAAAATAGGAGTTTGTTCCTATACATCACAAACATTTTTCAGACTTCAAAAAGAAACTAATTACAACAATTTTAATTTTTAAAATAAAATGTTCCCTTTAAAATTGTTAAAAAGCTATTTCAAGTAACAGGAAAGTTATCATTTTGATGCTGTAATTTCTCACTAATACACACTACAGGAATAATTATCTCTACATATATGTACAGAAATGAAAGTCTATATACACATATATGCATACAAAAGGCATCTTTTTGAAATTTGTGAGTGATGACTTTTGAGTTTATACCTTTTGCTTATATGTAAGATGTGCTTTACTCAAATGAAAATTTCTTTACTTACACAAAAATATTTATGTTCAACATTTCTGAATACAGCCAAGAAACTTCCAGGTGACCCTTGAAAAGGAATCACTTTATGATTTGCCTTTGTATTGTACAAAATTCCCAGTGACTGTGTGTTGTACTTCAACGTCCAGACCTCCAAGGCAGTACACCTCTGTTTTTATTGCTGCCATGTTTCTTCAAAGCATTCACTATTTATTCACATGTGGCATTTCTCTGTTCATTGTTTGAACAAAAATAGCTCAATTTGATGAGTGTCAGATGTAGAGTAGTTATTTCCTTACTAAGTTTAAAACCAAATCTGTTTCTAACAAAAGAAACTGTTTTCTATAATTCATTAATTGATGCAGCATGCACTAATCTATTTTCTGGAAATTGTAAGAGGATTTTTCACTTAAAGAGAGAAGGAGAGAGTGCAGGTTAAAGTAGCATCTGTTCTTCTGTACCTGTGTTCTTTAGTCAATATGCATCTATATTTTATATATTTAAAATAAAAACCAGCATAGATTATGACAGGACATCTCTGAATTCTTACTGAATTTGCACTAATTCAATGTGGGTGACAAGAACAATTCCTTACAAGAGGTGTGTTGAACTGGGGCATTATTTCAACTTACCTTATTTAGGACATGATAGAAAATTGAGCTTAAACATATATCACATGCCAAATGTTATCAATAACATGATGGCCCTCCATGTTTCTCCTGAAAAGCCAACTTTATGTTAGCTGATCTAGTGCATTCGAGCAATGTCTCACCTAACAGCTGATACAAAACATGATCCAATGATGCTTGCAATTTGCTGAGGTATATACAGAAGGAAGTTGGTGGGACGGAGGTCTGTTCAACAGATCTTTCTTTTTTTCAAATGGAATTCTTTATAAAGTCAGAGTTGGTTGTCAGTATTCAGGATGCTGCCACAGCTGAGAGTTCTTCTGTGTCTGACATTTGCCTCTGATCATGGATATGGCTGCTGTTACCTGCCACATCCATCCTCAGGTTAAGGATTTAAAAAAAAAAAAATTATTTGAGGATCTTAAGCTATCAATGCATGGTATGAAATGGCTTTCATAGTCTTTGGATACAGAGGATTTAGCACAGCATTTTATTCTTGATGAGTTCAAAGCATGACTTGATTTAAACCATTGGCTATTCAACCAGGCTTGTAATTCCCCCTTCTCTCAGTAATGCTGTGATCACTGTTGAGAAACTTGTCACTCACTTAAGAAGAAGGTTTAAGGTTAGGTTTTGTTTGTGGAGAAAAATCCTTCCTTTAGAAATGGTCCCAATCTTTTGCCCAACAAAAAGTATTTCAGAATATTCTAAGGTAGTAATTTCTTCTGTTGAAATTCACAGGCTTATAAACAAGCAAAGCTGTCAGAGCATAGATGTAAATCTAATTTTTCAGGAAAACCCATCTGGTCATTATTTATGCAAAAGGCAAAACCATATTTTTAAAGTTTCATTATTGTTACAGTAGACCCTGCAAAACAAACCAATATAAACTCTAAATAATGGGAAAATCAGGACTCACTCAGTAATTATTATGTAGCACCAAAATTATTGAAATGCTGGCAAATTTAATTTTAACAGATGTGCTCATGTTTGGTAACCATGATATTTGATTTGACCGTGATATTTGATCATGTTTGGTAGCCATGATATTTGATTGGTGATTTGCACCAATCCAATGTGGGCATCAAGAACAATTCCTTATGAGAGATGTGTTGAACTGGGGCATTCAGCATGTTGAACTGCTGAATAACATAGATTGCTTTTTTTTTAATGAGTCTCCTAAAAGAAACTGAAGACCCTTTAGAAATTTTGCATATAAAATCTCACATTTAGTTGTTGCCAGGAAGCTGATTGATATATCCATATTGTGAAACCACGCAAGGATTCTCAGCACACCTTCTTGAAACCTTCAATAGTTAACTATTGAGGAGGCAAAAAAACACTTTGTTCTTCCCTTTATAATCTTGGAATGATCTTTCACTTGGTAGTATTCTTTCAGCTTCTTTGGCTCCTGGCTTTATGTTCATCTTAGCAACAGCTTTATTCCAATCATATTCCTTGTCCCAGTAGTCTACATGAACACATTATTCTGTTCCTGGTCCTGTGCAACAGTGTGTGTTCCTGACAAGAGATGCACTGTGCAGTGTCAGTGCACAGCCATGGAAGGAGTGGGGGCTTTCAGTGCACTGGTTTCTCCAGGACTTCAGTGCACTGGCTTCTCCAGGACTTCAGTGCACTGGCTTCTCCAGGACTCCAGTGGTTGTGTAGAAGAGCAGCAGAACACTCAGTGATCATGAGATGCTGCTGGAGAGCCCAGCTGTTTGCAGCTTTAAGCCAAGTTGGAGCTGGTTGTGCTGCAGTGGCAGCTGGGTGAACTTGGCAAGCAACATTTTCAGGTTTTAATTCCATTTACCAAACCTGTCTCATTGCTGATACTGCCTTACAGATGAAATGTCCTTACCTTGTGGAACATAAATTGCCAGTTGCTGCCATGCGTTTCCAAATTGCCTGTGAAAGTTGATGAACAACTTGCTACTCATCAGTGAATTTCTCAACATAAATATCTGAAGTTTTCTGTCATAATATTATAATTTCTGTCACAATATTAATACTTTTCTGTCATAATATTAAGTCAGAACATTATAGAGTATTACTTCATTATTAGTACCTGCACTTCCACTATGTTTAGCACAGTGCCTTTACTACAGTGAAATGTTAGCTGACCGTATATTCAGAAATAACCTCAATTTCTGAATCCTAACTCACTAAAAAATAAATGTCTGAAAAATTATATTAAAGTGAGTCTTGCAAACCAAACTTCTGTTTGAATGTAAAACTAAAAGGACAGATGGAAAGTAACCTTAGAAGTCAAAATTCCAGAAATGAAACTCAAAGTTAAAATCTTAACATGAGGTCATTTAAAAATGAAATTAAATATGTGACCAGAGAGGAACAAAGAAGACTAATCTTCCCGTCCATCTGGCAAATGAATGACTGGGAAGATCATATCCTTAGAACTGTTCTTGCAAAACAACTCACTGGGGGCCTGACCAGAACCATGTGGATTGTGAAATGTTTGTTGCTCTTGTATCAGTGGTGTGTTGTGGTATTATTATAATGTAGACTTTGGGGTTTTGTATTATATGAGAAAGTACTAGAAGGTGAGTCATAGTTGCTTATTTTTTTTTCTGTTAGTGAAAACTTATTTTCTCCATTTTTAGTTATTGATTGGTAGAAAATGATGACTCTGTCCTTGTATGGATATGATGCTAAAAGTTTCATGTGATTAGCAGTGTACCTGGGAAGAGAAAAAGAGAGATGGAGAGTGAAAAACAAACTGAAAGATGCCAGAAATTGAGTACAAACAAGACAGGATGAAACTGATTATTGCAAAACCATGCAGTAAACTGAGGAAGGAATAAATGGGTTCCATTTGCATTATTTGAATCATATGCTTTTCTTAGAACAATTTTCAAGCTGAATACTGAATATGGCAATATTAATTATTTGATAAACTGAGGTCTTATCTAGATATTTCCTGAGAACCACTAAGCCCTTAAGTCATGGAATACCTTATGAATTTTCAAGTGTTACTTCAAACCGGGGCTTACTTATTAAAAAAGCCAGCAAAATCAGACTAAAGGGCTGTTAACACAGTGTAACAAAATGTAAACAGAATATATCTTTCTGGCCTCTTCTGTACTGTTGGGAAAGCCTTCAAAATAAATCCTGTAAAATGCAGGGGTTTTCCAAGGCCCTGGGCAAAGATTGAGCCTGTGATTCATCAGGCATCGCTATAAAGTAAGAGATCAGGGTCTTCTCCTCTCAGAGGTGACCTGCACTTCTCCATGGACACTGCTCTCTGTCTTCATGCACTGCTGCTGTGGAGCACCTCAGGCCACTTGTCCCTTCTGCCACATCCTGCCTTCTTTTGTGCAGTCCTTGCAGTATATTTGTCCAAAACACTAAATTTGTCAATATCAGAAGGATTAGCAGCCAAGTTCCCTCTACTCTTGCCTCTTTTGGAAGGACATGAGGAAAGTTTCAGGACTATTGTCAAAGGAATTTCTATTCTTGGTAGCAGGGGAGAAAAAAGCAGTGTGTCATATGGCAGCCAGAGAATTAATTATGAAAAAAGGTGTATATATTTTTTTTCTGTTAAAGAGTATTTACAATATTTTAATACAGTCATGATGGTGAATTCTTTTCCCAGTCTGACACACTGTTTATCCTTTTTGTTTTTATGTTCCTGCCCACCACATGTCCTTTCCTTTTTCAAAACAGACCATGAAAATATATTTTTCTGATGAGAGGCAGAAGGCATGGCCATTTAACTGTATGTTTTTACATGTCTACAGATGCAGCAGCTTGAGAAGCAAGTTATAGATGCTGATCGTCAAGCAGAGAGAGCGTTTCAGCAGGTATAAATGGAATAAATTTCTCCCTGTGTGTATGTGGTACTTCAGTGAGGTGAAATGCAAAAAATTGCTTGATTTTTAAGTATTTCTAAAAATGGAGAAGAAGGCAGTTTGCTTTAAAGTCTATTGATTTGTCTTAACGGAGAGTTCTAACACATTTCTTTGCTCACTATTCAGTTCATTTCAATAAAGTCAAAGCTAACATCACAAACCAATAGTAGATACATGGAATGAGCTTCTTCATTGGTGCATCATGAATCTTTGATATATGATGCATGTGGAAACAAACATCTGTTTTAGAAGATCTGTAAGAAAATAAAATCAGGCTACCCAATGCAGCCTCTAAATAGAACTGTTCTGTTTGTTCCTCTTGTAGAAGTTACATCATTTAAAGAATGAGATCGTAGCTAAATATTTAACTGAAATTGTCTTTTGATTCCAAATAGCAGACTTAAGCTACTGTAGACATTTTACAACCATACCTCTGGTATCCCTCATTCCTCATATCTTACTGTAAGACAGATAGAAACTGAAAATTATAAGACTAAAATGTTCATGTACTAATTTGGAGTTAGAAAACATTCCTGACTACACGCCAAGTATTTTTAAGCAACTTTTTAGAATGCTGCCGATAATTTGCTGGGGTTTTTTATAGTGTGCAATTGTTTATTTATTAAAACATTGTTTACAGCTCCCTGTAGATAAATTGCATTCTTCCCATACTGGTGTTTCTAAAAGCTTCTGTGTTACAAAACTAGAAGCCTCTCACAGATACTAACAAAACCTGTGTAAGATCTTCCAGTGTTTTGCCAGTCCTGTTGGAATTAAATGAATAGGGAGATATGATGAACTGTGGGGTTTCTTCTCAAATAGGCTTCAAAACTTTGCAGGGTTGTCTTGAATCTTAAGTGCAGAGGCAGTTTTAAGTTTATTTTGTGATTAAATTACTACCTTTGACTTGGAGTGTTATGTTCCTTAAACTTTTATATTTGACTTTCCAAACAGGTGCAGATCATGGAAGAGAAATTAAAAGCAGCAAATGTTCAAACAAGTGAATCAGAAACCAGGTTGTATAAGAGATGTCAAGATCTGGAGATCCTGATACAAGATAAAAATGATATAATACAAAAATTGGAGCAACAACTTGAAGAACAGGTTAGGAATAATGGTGTTAAAAAAGAGAAACATCAGTTCCCTTTTTAATTATACAAAAGTAAAATAAAAATTTAGATCAATGGAGGACAGAAAAGTTTAGCATTATTTCCTTTGTTTGATTAAAGAGGTTCCCATTGGAAGTATATAATCTGAATAGTGTTTATTCCTTTTCAAATTAAGCTCTGGCTTCCATTGAAAGAACATGTGACCTTTAAGAGGGGAAAGATGATATTCCTCTTCACTGTCCCCCCTGAAGAGCTTTTATTCTTAGTGGAGGAAAGAGGAATAGCAGCCTCTGTGAAGACTCTATTCCTCCTTTTTTAAAAATCATCATCCATTACCCAGGAGCCTCAATTACTTCAAGCAATCTTAGGATTTGTGTCTGAAGATGCTACTCAGGCAGATTATATTACTCAGTAAAAAATATGCTTATGTCAATTTTTTCCAGAAGCAAGTAAGGCTGCAAGAAGCAAAAATCATAGAAGAAAAAGCAGCTAAAATAAAAGAATGGGTGACAGTCAAGCTTCATGAGGTATAACTCTTGCTACAATACTTACACAGGAAATATTATGGTGTGACTGGATATCCCTTAGACCTTTTGGCTGTTAAAGGCCTGCATGCCTTGGAAACATTGCTTCCCAGTTTCACTGATTTTATAGTTATTTGCTGGAAAGAGGAGAATTGAGAACAGCACAGAGAGCAGAGTGTCCATGTCACCTAAATTCTGATGTCTGATTTGGTCAGCCAGTATGATCTGGGTCCTCTTTCTGGAGAAAGGACCCAGCACTGCTCTCTGAAAGGTCAACTTCTCCACTAGTTGAGAGAGCTTAGCTGGCAAACTCAGCTTATTCAAGCAGATGCCTAAATTGTGAATAATCTGCAGAAAGCCGACCAAGCCTGCTGGGGCCTGGCAGAAAAAAGGCCTTGATCATTTTTTATTTCACAATGCCCACACTGCTCTTAGTCATGAATAGTTTCAGGGACACCAGCTCTAGTTTCAAGTTGTCTCCCTTTTTTCTCTGCTGAGGTAAGATAACCATGTCTCTGCCCTGCCTAAAGCTGCCAGCTTTGGGGTGCAGCTGTGCTTTCTCCTCCCTGGGTGTAGAATTCAAAGTTGCCTGTGAAAATTAAAATCTTACTCTCTTGTAGTTAACTGGAAGTTATACTCAAGTTGAAACAAAATTAAGTTATTGTTTTTGAAGTAAGAAACTAGAAGGTTCTTACATAAAATATTTACTTTTCATCTGTGAGGGCTAAAGTAAATGATTTAGAAATAATTTAATTAAAATGCCATTAAATTTAGCTAAAATTACCAGGAAAAAGTTTGGACAAAATCAAGTATGACTCAAAGTATTTACTTACTCTTTATGGAAAATGTCAAGCTAGTTTCACAGATGTGACTAAGTGTCACTCAGTGGGAAGTGGAATTGCTGGCTCCCTTCTGTGTGACAAGGGATACTCAAATTCAAATCTGTTTGCCTAATCTGGAGCAGCAGTTTGAACCAGCATCTTTTATCTCCCAGTGGTAGGCTACAGCTACCCTAATGGGCTGTTGTTTTTTTTTTTTTTTATTTCCTGTACAAAGACTTTTGTTTGGTATAAAGTTTGTTGGCACCTGTTTTGTTTTTGTTTTTTTTTAATTTTTGCTGTGGGGTAGTAAGGAGGCATTAGGACCAGCATTCCCCCTGATTCCTCTGCTCACTCTTGGTTTTGCCAAGTGGCACAGGAGTTTGTAATTCTAGCCTTCTGCTTTTATTGAAAATTCCAATGCAGTTTTCTTTTTTTCTTATTTATTAAGGATTTTTAAAGCAATCATGGGTTTGCTTGGTTGGGGGAATGACTTTGGCAGAATTGAACAAATAATCATTGCAGGGCATTTAGTTGTTCAGAATAAAGAGATGCCTAGACTGGTATTTAGAGTAGCAGAGAGAAGATTATTATTTGAACTAGCTCTATCCTTAGATAAGCAGAAATTCAGAGAAAACATAAAAGATGTAATGACTTTAAGATTTGTTTCACCAATGGATGAGATTACATTTATATGCTTTTAGTTAGAGGTGGAAAATCAGAACCTTCGCTTGATCAACCAAAAGCAAACCAAAGAGATGAAAACAGTACAATCTAAACTGCAAGGTAAATATACAAATCTTCTGAAAACTTCTCTCTCTATGGCATATTTCTTTCTATTCCCTGTTAATGTGTGCATCTACATGATTGAAATATTCTGTGAAATCACGAAGATTTCAGAGAGTATGAAGTGACATCAGAGTGACTGTACATGAAGGTGCTAGGAAGGAATAATTTGGTTTCATGCTGAAAAAATACACAGACAAGGCACAACTGGTATTAGTGGGGTGAATGGGTACCACTGTTACTTAAAAGGTTCTGCAAGTAGTAAGATTTTAGTGGATTTAGGACAGATCTTTGCTTGCACATCTTTACAGCGTAGCTGGTCATAAACTGTTAAAGAACACATGAATGTCAGTCTGCATTTGCTTTTTCTAGCAAATGGTCAGCTGGGAATCAGAACTCCAATCAGATATTTTTAGTTACTACCTTTGACTACAGTGATCCAAAATCTTAATTCAGACCCAGTATCACCAAGTTTGTCTCCAAATAGGTATAGTAA
This sequence comes from Calcarius lapponicus, assembly GCA_039654755.1. Classification (NCBI taxonomy): domain Eukaryota; kingdom Metazoa; phylum Chordata; class Aves; order Passeriformes; family Fringillidae; genus Calcarius; species Calcarius lapponicus. The sequence goes on along the minus strand of CM077465.1, from coordinate 73,245,762 downwards.
ATTTAAAACTCGTGAAGTGTAAATAGAAGAGAGAGGAATATCCCCTCCAAGAAGCATTAATATAAAATCAAAGTTGAATTTTATTCACCACCATGTTGCCTGTTCACCAACTTAAGCGTGTCTGAAGGTTCCCCTTGTCCTCTCCACATTTGGTTGATCTGACAATTTACTATCATATGAAAATTTTGTATTTGCTACCTAGCCCTCGTTTCTTGATAATGTATCTTACATATACATGTAAATACACAGATATTTAGAAATGTGTGTAGAAGAGTGTGTATACACATAATATGCATAATATGTGAGAATACAGAAATTTACAAATTCATATACAATATAAAGTTTTCAAACTAAAATGCACTTTTCTGTTTATGAAGAAACTGGATAGTTTTGGTTCTTTGCTATCTTTTGATAAGTAGCAACATACTTCTTCCATACACGTCTAGTCATTCTTTTCTGAGAGATCTATTTAAAGGCTTTTTGAGACCAAAACTTTTGTAGTTCCCAACACACAGTTACTGATATGCCCAGAAATATTAAGAAATTTATTACCATTTGCAGTCTTCATGCTGGTGACAGGCTATTAATTATGAACATGTGGTACTGTTTTAAGCAGTTTTACAGGTAGGGTAAGGGCCTTTTGTTCCTGGATCCACCACAGGGATTTTTATGAACAGGGATGGACAGATTTCATGTTTGAGGCAGTTCATCAATTTCTGCTTTCACTGTCTCTTGAAGCCTTCCTCCATATAGACCTTCTAAACCTGGTAACTTACTCTTCTGTATTTCCTGTGAAATTGTTAAAAGATTTTTTTTTCTTTCTATTATTGTATCAAATTTTAAGAACTAGAAGCATTACTCTGGGTTTCTCCTGATACAGAGAGGTGTCAGGTAGTTTTTGGTTTTTTTTTTCCTGTAATACATTTTTATTATATTTTTTCCCTAAATTTTAGTTACCTTTAAAGAAAAGAACTTTGCACTGTAAAGAGAAGAGTTGCATAGCTTGTTGTATCTCCCTAACACAAGATTTCTGAATTACTATTCTTCAGAAGCTACTGGTAAGAAATCTCTTACTTCAACACAAAAGCCTGGAGAGTGTCAGCGACTAAGCAGTTTGACTTTTGGATGCTTTTCAAATAGAGCAAGAAGTCCTCAACCCTCTCCTAAGCTTGAAGAAATAAGCCAGGCTTCATCTAAGGAGTCAGACTACCCTGAAGGCAAAAACATGCCAGGTACCTTGTCATCAACACTGCCATTTTTATTCTGACACAAGTGGAAAACTGAAATCAACAACTCTGTCAGTGCATCCAAACCAGCTATTTTCAAATTGCATACCAGTACTGTCTCCCTCTTCGTTGCTACTCTTCTATTACTAGGAAGAAATCATCCTGTTGAGCAGTAGAGTCTCTGTAATACCACTAATACATTATCTGGCAACATGCAGAGGCTCCTGGGTGCTTTGGCTGCAAAGTAAAGATGTGATTGTGACCTTTGTTGTTGCTCTGGTCCTTTGCTCAAATCCCTTGTACTGTTTAATGACTTCAGTATTTTCTCCATTGTTAATCATGGTATCCAAAATGGCAACCTAAAGTCTTTTGAAAATCAGAAACTGAAAAAGGTCCTATGAATATTTTGTGTATTTATATTACAGCAAGTTCATTAGGAAGGTGGCTATGTATTATTACTTCCATTTTTACAGAGGAGGGAATTGAAGTAAGAGTGATTTTCTTCAAGAGAAATAATAAGACATAGAACCTTAGGCTAGCCTAGATGGAAACAGATAATTTTGGGGACTTCATTAATTAATGTGGGTGCAATTAAAATATTTGTGTTATTCAGTCCACTTTAAATTCACACAGATATTTAACACAGACTTTTCCAAGTGTCTGTGTAGAAAACCCTAGTTCTTGCATCCAGTTTAATTTGAGAACATGCAGGCCTCACTAACATGTTGCAAGCTCTAGCTCTCTCTTGTAAAACCAGGTAAATGCAAAGAGCAGGAACAAAGCTATTTTTAACACAGCGTCTTTTCCTGAAGTACTTTCCATGAGACTCTTGTGTATTTTAAGCATTCACCATTGGGAATACAATAATAGCTTCCAGAATAAATTTCTGTGTATAAACAATGTAGAAATGCTCAGAATACTTGATTTGTTAATGAAAATCCTTTCTGACAAGCTTTATTAAAATTTAACTTTCCTTAGATTTAATAAAGCAGCTAAATTTGTATGCCCTCTTAAGTAGTTGGCTTTTTGTTAGTTTTATTTATTTGTTTGTTTTCACACATACATGGCTTTAAAATATGGCTCAGTCTGCTTATCTTTATATTTATTGACATTTTTAATTCAGCTAGAAATTTGTGTAATGTTTATTCCAGTTTTTTTGTAAACATAATTTGCATTCAGTCACATTAAAAAATTTATTATATTTTTCTTAATGTTTATAATTTACAATACTAAAACCCATAAATGTTCTCATGCATTTAAAATTATTACCTACTTACTACTTGCAGGCATAATGACAAAACCATTTATCAGCCAGGTTTGCTAAAGTAATTTTCTCATGTTCATTATATTCCTCCTCCAGAGAAGGATATCCTGGAAACTACCTTTGCTGGTCCTGCACACGAGACAAATAAAGGTCAGAAGTCATTGCAACAAAGTTCCTCTGGTTCAGAGCAGAACAAAAATGTGAGAACAAGCTGCTCATCCAAAGACATAGACAGTGACATGTCAAAGAACTCATGCACTACTGGGAGTGACTGGAGCTCAGATGAGGATGGAGGAGACAATAAAGGACTGAAATCCAGGTGTGCATCAACTCTTTCAAGCCACACATCTGAAGAGAACGCAAGGTACAGTAGAGTGGGAAGTGAAATGTATTTGACAGCATCTGATGACAGTAGTTCTCTCTTTGAAGAAGAGAGTTTTGATGTTAAGAGGACTCAGCAAAAGAAGCTATACTCATGGCAGCAAGGGTCCCAAAGAAAAGGCCTGAACAATCCAGGTGGAAAGTGCAACTCTGACTTCACAAGGAAAAAGAAAGACCAAGACAGTTCTTCAGATGAACTGAACAAGAAATTTCAATCACAGAGGCTTGATTATTCATCCTCATCCAGTGAGGCAAATACCCCAAGTCCAATTTTAACTCCTTCTCTGACACCCAAACACCCAATTCTAGCAACTTCTGCAGGTTCTCAATGCACAACTCCATCAGATTTTCCCTCAAATTTGCCACATCCAAAGTTACGGACTCCTAATGTTTTTAGTCTAAATTCTGTGTTAGCAAAGAAACACCTAAGCCAGCCCCAGCTGAGTTCTGACAGAATGTTTGGTAGGAACAGAAATGCCATAAGCATGATCCGTCCTTGGAGACCTCAGGAAACAGACATAGATCTAGTGGATGGAGAAGATGCTGATATTTTAGAGAAAATGGAGATCAGCTGTGATGAAGGAGTGTTTACCTATGACACCACTGAAGCACAAAATGCTGAAGCCCAGGAACTTTGTGATATGACAAAAAAGGGTGCAAGCAACAAACCTCCAACGCCTCCATTGCATCGATTTCCTTCCTGGGTAAGTGTGCTAATAGGGATTTTTCCTGCTGGCAAAACTAACTTATTTTCATGACTCTCTTCTGTGATTTTTTTGCCTCTTTTTTAATTACTTTCTGTTTATTGACAAGACAGGGCATTACCTTCATCATAACTACAAGCTCAGAATCTAGTTTTATTTTCAGCACAGTATTCCTGCCACTGAAAAACATAGTCTGTATTCTGTAGGCAAACACAGGTTTTTTTCATGTGAGATATAAGTTATGTATGTCTTCTTGAGTGTATCCAAGGATGTAATGCTTATGACTGCATTTATTTATTTATCTGAACACTAACACAGCCCAAGAATGGTGGTGTCAATGCCCTTGCTGTAACCCCTGTACCACTCACAATCTAGACAATTAAGTTGACAGCAGACAACTACAAATTAGAGAAGTAATTGATCACATTTCCAAGTAAAATTTTAAAGCCATCAGTCAGGATATTAAAATAGATATTAATATGTCTTACACAAAATTCAAAATTAACTGTGTCAAAACTCACTAATTCTGCGGTTTCAGTGTCAGAGATTTATTAATTAATACTTTATTAAATATATTTATTAATTATTATTCAGGAATAATACATTATGTAACAACTTCTCTATATTTTAGTGAACCTTTTGCATTATACATTTTGTTATTGTAGCCTTTTAACACTAAATGGTCAAAAAGTTGTCTTCTAATAGCATTTCTCTGCTCCTAACACACAATCTTCCATTAAAAAACATTCTTCCTATAGCTTCTTTGGCACCTGATAATTGTATTTTTAAGAATAAGTTACTTACATTGTATGAAAAGTGTTGAAAAAGGCTATGGCTATCAGTGTACAGCACAGAAAAGAAGGATGGATTTTTCAGCTGCAATTGACAATGTCATTTTATGAACCATTTTATCACATAGTTGCACTAACACAAAGACTAGGTGGCTAAACAGAACAAAAGTAATTATTGTATTTTAATTATCTACTATCAAATCCATTCTGCTTGTATAGGAAAGTAGAATTTATGCTGTAGCCAAATCTGGTTTAAGGATGTCTGAAGCTTTCACCATGGAATCTCTTAATAAAAGTAAGTGGTTTAGCTGTTCATTGCCCCATCGAAAAAAGCCCTCTTCTTATGGTGATTTGTGAGCACGGACCTTTAAAATATTTTTATAAAGGTTTCATTAACAGCTGTTTAAAGCTAGAAGATTACAGGTTATCTTCTGGTACCTCACATCTTGACTTTGTACTGAATTTGTACTTTGTTAACTCCAGTTTACCTTGTATTTCACTACTTTGAAGAATCTATACTAGGTACCAATTTTAAAAGGGCTAGTATTCGTGACTGCAATTTTATTAATGTCTTTAAAAGCACTGTAAATTTCAAAAAGCTATAAATCTCACATCCAAAACAGTTCAAGAGTTCATTTGCTTTTTATAGCAGTTGCACAACACAAAAAAAATTAAATTTTAATTTTTTTTAATTGGGGGGTGAATTAGGAAGGAAATTTATAAAATATGTTGCTTTTTTAGATGCTGTTTCACTGACTTCATGCTCCATATCTGGATTATATACTTCTCTGATATATAAGAACATGACCACTCCTGTCTACACCACTTTGAAAGGGGTAACTGTATTACTGTTTAAAGAAAAATTTAAAATAGCATTAGGCTTCACATCCAGGAACTTGCTATTTTACATTTGATACTACCATGCCAAATATGTTGTAAGTTGATGTATAGAGATCAAAGACCCCCAGAAGTAACAGAAATGTCAAATAGCTGGGAGAAAAAAAAATACTGCCTATAAAATGTTACTGGCCTGGGTCAATTCTTCTTAGGTTCCTTGCTGATTTTTTCCAGAGGCTTATTAATTATTAAGCAGAACCACATGGTGTTCAATGTCATAATTAAAAGTGTTTGTATGTGTAGAAATGTCTTTGTGTCAGTGCCAAAGCTGTTTCTAGTCACACAGCCAGCAGTCAGTAATCACAGCATTGTTTGTCTTCTGGCAGCCTTTTGTGATTTGGAAAGACCCATGCCTTGAGCTACCTCAGGTTTCTGTTTTAAAGTATGGGTGTGGTTGAGTATGCAGAGGGCAGAGGGAATTCAGTTGCATGTTAATATTTTTGTGCCAAAACTCACAACCCAGGCAAGAACAGCTCTGAGTATTCTGGAGCCAGCAGAGCCCTGCCACAGTATGAAGGAAATGACTGATACCCTTTATGCAAGGTATCAAAGGACGTTGTGTTCACTTCTGCAGAAAGCAACTCAAATAAGCAACAGCCCATTTCTGGATGAGTCGTCAGGATCTGAGGAAGAAGACAGCTCTTGGTCCAGCTCAAGGACTTCTGAGTCTGACTCTCGAAGCAGAAGTGGTCCAGGGAGTCCTCGGGCTATGAAACGAGGTGGGCGAAACCATAAGAACAAGTAACTTCTGGGAACTCTGGAAAACCAGGCAGTTTACATGATTTGCTCAGGAATTGATTTCTTCACTAAATAGTATGGACATGTAAAATCTAGGCTCTCAAAGGCCAGATCTGTTACTCAGGAGAAATGGCTTGATTGCTGTTTTTATTAATACCTTTTTAAGGCATTAATCTTGTAGCTGGCTGTTGTCATGAGGGAAAAGTGACTTGTACATATAAAGCAAGAAGCACCATTCTACCTATACTCTGTCATGCCAAGGACTTCCTGTGACTTTTAACTCTAGGAAAACAAAAATGACATGGAAAAAAAAATGCCATCAGAAAGAAAACACAAAAATATTCAAGTTTATAAAACAATTTCATGTGATCAGAAAGCAGGTGAAAAAGTTCCCTTAATAAATTATTTGGTTCTGTCACCTCATGCAATAGAAGACTTCTTTCATTTTTACAGTGATTGTCTTAAGTTTTAGGCGACTGTTTTCCATCTGCAAAATGGAAATAATATGCTTCATAATATTGAAAGATACAGTCCTTCCTCATTAGGTGATGTTATCAGTGTTATATCTTTGTGAGTATTTCTTCGCTGCATAAACTAAGGAAGTCCAAGATCCCAGTGAGGCCAAGTGTTAAGATTCCTCATTATATGTTGCTTTAGAAAGGCTAGATAACATTATTTGGTAGTCTCAGTTATACATGCAAAAATCCCAGTTACCAGGAGCACCATTCAGTGACCCTGCAGCAGAGTGACAGAGCCACTGGTCCCACTCAACATTCTCCAGTGGCAGCCACAGCTGGAGTCCAGTTCCATTGATGTAGTTTTGCCACATTGGTGTGAAAAGGACCCATAGATCCTGCTTCCCAGCAGCTCCATCCTTCTGAGCAGAAACCAGTGCCATGGCTGCAGACATATCTCACGTTACATGCTTACACAACAGGAAAGCTAAATTGGGTAATTTAAAAGCTGGCTTCACCTGCACTTTATATCTGTGTCTGTAAAATGGAACCATTACTTTTGTTCATGCTTTATTCCCATAAAATAGTCCTGGCATTGTTTCATGTGTGGAAACCTTTCTTAACCACAAACACATATATATGTACATGTCTTTAAAAATCTAGGCAGTCACACATTTCACCAAAAGCATGATTAGCTCGCTGCAATTTGTTATAAAAGATCCATTGTGAGAAGACCTCACTCTCCAAGTCTAGGTGGCTTACCCAAGCAATAAATGAGAAAAGCCTTTTTTAAGAATAAAATTGGCAAATTAGTTGGGAAATTATTAAAACAAAGGAAAATGGCTTTTCATTTCAGTTTTGGAGACTATAACCTTGCAGAGTGGAACACTAGTCCTTACAAAAGAAGATGCTTACATGCATGAAAATATTTCTGTAATGAATGAGGGACGAGTTTGAATTTTTATTACTGATCCACTAGAATTGAAAGCAGGGTGCATTTTTTCAGGATTAAAGCTAATAAACTCTAAAATCCCCCTTAAATATGAAAATCAAACTTTTAGAAAACCTTGGTATATAAATCCATACTGATTGCAACACACAGTCACCTACAGCTTCAACACAAAGCAGATGTTGGGTATGACCTCATAGTATGCAGGCAATTGCCTGAGAAATCCAGATACTATAGTGAATGAGAAAAAGTGCAGGGGGAAGGTTGCTTAGTTTAATTAAAGATCCTGGAGTTTTTTCCTAGACAATGAGTATGATTCATGGCACAAACTCCTTCCTTAAAGAAGATGTGGTAATGTAACAGAAGGTGATAATATACAGAAGATATTTTTTGTTGTTCCATTTACAAGGGACTTTAACTGTTTATTTATGAATAAAATGAGAATTAACTAATAGTTCAGTGTGCTAATATTGTATAAAATTCTTGATTGGATTCTTGATCCTGTTGGATTTATGTTGATACTTATGTTTGCCTGCATACATAAGTAACATTAAGATGTTTCTTCTGCATGGCTACTCTGATTTCTTGTTTCTAATATAATAAAAAGAATATATCAATAGCTCTCTTATCTGAATATATCAATATATCAATCACTCCCTTTCTTCTTTTACCACAGGTGCATCTCTGTCTTCTGTGACCTCAGAAAGTGACTATGCTATTCCTCCAGATGCATATTCAGTAGATACAGACTATTCAGAGCCAGAGCAGAAACTTCCTAAGACCTCATCCTCATCTAGTGATAATGGAAAAAATGTGAGTACTGAAGTTCTGTGAAGAAGTGCACCTGAGATACTGTGTGTATATTTATGTTCAAAGACTGCTACCAAACCTTTTCATTCAGTCTTGCTGACTCACAGACTGCCTCATGAATACAAACAGCAAAATATACCAACAGTGTTAGCCAAGTAAGACTGCAATTAGTGAAGGAAAGTGGAAGATAATTCTAAGCTTTCCTATATAATGAAGGAAAAATAGGTCAACAACTCCAGAATTCAATTCAAATTACTTGAAATTTCCTTTCTTGGAACCAGGGCTGCTATCAGATTGCATATGAAATACTCAAAGCAGTTTAAAATTATTGTCTGAATAGTTAGGTGAATAGAAGGGCATTCCAAGAAGGAGCTGAAGTCGTCAGTGGAAATCGATGTGCAGTAATAAGCTTCTATCCTTTCCTCATACAGGGAAAACATCAGAGAAATCCTAGGTAGAGTAACATGTGAAGAGAGGCCAAAGAAACCAAACCATTATGAGGTATTGATCAGCCTCCAGAAGCTTCTAATGGCTCATGTTAGTAGTTAGTGTCTTAACATACAAGTGGATTGACTACCTGCTGATGAAGATTATTTTAGGCTTTTTTCACAGAGCAAAACCGTGAACTCTGCAGATGTCCACACGAGAGGTTTGTCTGTGAGGAGCTCAGAATTTCAGTGCTTTATATCTGATTTTCAGGTTAGGACCCGGAGTTGGGAAAAAAGAATACATTTATCTTTTATTTACCTTGCTCCTTGTTTAATATAAACTACTAGAAAGTAAAATCATCACATTCTTCATGCTTTTGCATAGTTCAGGGCACTTACTCTCCTTCATGTACTATAACAATAAGTAGGGATATTTATTAGTTATCCCATGTGCCTGACATTTGTCTTAATTTATATCTGTAAAAATGTTGTCCTTGGATTAAAAGCTTCATCAAATGATTATTTAGCATGCTTTTAAGTCGTTAAAATCTCTGTGTCTGTATTTATACCTATTTCTGAGGGGCAGAGGTATATAAGTGTATCTAACCACTTTTTATTTAACTTCTAAACAACCAGGAACCTTTGGAAAAATCTGGATATCTGTTAAAAATGGGTGGTAAAGTAAAGACCTGGAAACGACGGTGGTTTGTGCTTAAAGGAGGTGAATTGCTGTATTACAAATCTCCAGTAAGTACATGTAACTTACCTGTTGTTTTGTATTAGATTGTTGACTGATAACCTAAGGCTGCTAGAAGGAAAAAAATGCATGCACTTCTGGTTTCTGAGCTGTTAGAGAGTGATTCAGTACTCACTTCTTCAAGAGGTGTACAAGGTACATAATGTCTAACTATAAAGTATTTATCAAGATTAATGTTTAAATTAGTCTTATATTAATTTATTGCTGTTTGTTGGTAGATTTACAGTACTCTTTTTCCATTCTTTCCATACCAGAGTGATGTTATTCGAAAGCCTCAAGGTCAGATTGAGCTAAACGCATCCAGCCACATTGAAAGGGGTGATGGAAAACAAACAATTCAGGTGCCTGCTTTTCTCCTCTCTTGCTGTTTCAGCATTCCCTCCATTGCCAAAGCCAACCCCTTGTTCCAGTCCCTGCTGCACTGGAAATCCAAGTGTGGACTTGGAATTAAATAATGTGCTTTTCATTTGAAACCAAAGAATTGTTTCAGTGACAGAAAATATAAAAAGGCCTACCTGGAGTCTTTTTTGTATTGCCACAAAGGTTAGATCATCACATATGGGATAGAAATAAAGAGAGAAGTCGTGGGGTCAGCCATTGGGGTAGAGAGAATTCATTTGTCTGAAAGAAGAACTGGGTTTTCTCAACTTGATGTCCTGGAACTTCTCAGATAAAAATTTAGAATGAGATTCTCTGCTCTGTCTGGTCATGGAATGTTTCCTTACTAAAAAGTACTTCAGGGAAGATAAACTCCCTGAAGTTGTGAAGCTACATTGGGTGGTGTATGTTACAAATCCCACACTGTGGGGTCAAATATGTCAATTCTTGAAGCTCAAGACTCCTTGTTACTACACAGCTGACCACAGAGAAACGAACATACTACCTGACTGCAGATTCCCCCAACATCTTAGAGGAATGGATCAAAGTACTGCAGAATGTTCTTAAAATACAGGCTGCCAGCCCACTCTTTGTACAGTCTGAAATCAAACCAACCATGAAAGGATTACTTACAAAGGTAGGAAAACACTTCTTCTCCCAGTCTGCTTTTTTTCAACACTGTTTAGGCCAACTGTGCTTTAGATGAGCATCTCATCTAATGCTCTGATTCTTTTGCCCTTAATAGAGTTACACAATTTTAATTTTATGTCCAGTGATGTGGATAGGAATTTGAACCAAGACATGCATTCCCAATATCATCAAAGTTCAGAGATGGTGAAAATAGTAAATATTTCTCTGTCATGATTATTACTGATGTTCTGTAATTACAGGTGAAACATGGATATTCCAAAAGGGTTTGGTGTACCCTAGTTGGAAAAGTTTTATATTATTTCCGTAATCAAGAAGACAAGGTAGGTCCCTTTCTTGTTTATTCAGAGAATGTAGACTTTAAACAGAAACCTACACCTTTATTAAGGTACAGTTGGCCTTGGTATTATACACAGATCCATTGGTCTCTTTCCATAGGATGTGATCCATGTTATGCATGTTATCCCTAGATGAAGGGGGACACTGGTTTGCCTGGAGTTCAGGTATCCCTTTCTGACAGGCATCAGAAAAGACCCAGCTGTCATGTAGTTCTGGAAGCAGACCCTTTCTTATGTCTCCTGCAGTGGGCAGTGACTGCAAGTTTCAAGAATTTAAATGTTCTTTCTGTCCCTCAGTTGACTTCCAAATCCCGTTCTTTGGCGTGTCACTGTATGTCCACAGTGCTGCAAGAGCTAGGACACTTCCTAGACATGACTTTCACCTGTCCCTTTGCTCCCAAGGCATTGTATTTTGTCACCAAGAAACATCTTTTTAATGGAGACAGGTTGGAAACAGGATTTTTGAACAGTCCACCTAAGCCATTATTAAAAATATCAGTAGAAATTCTCATATTTGTACTTCTGTTTTAAGAAGATAGTCACACTGGAGTCAGTAATTCATAGTTTTTGTGTAGAGCCAGTTATTCCCTTTGTCATCCTTTCCTTTTATAGCCATTTTAAACCTCAACAAAACCCCTTTTCTAGAACTGTATGAATAAGATAGCAGTAACCATCCATCAAAACATTTTGTTTTAATTGCTCTTTAAAACAATGTAAAACAGGGTTTGGGAATCAACTGGCCAGAGTATAATCTCAAGCTCATCCTACAGAGACATTAAAATTAACTTACAATTTCTCCTAGGGAAAAATCTCTGTTTAACATATCTGAATATATACATTTTTACCACTGAATATTTTGGCATTTTAGCATGCTCTTTAGTAAAGAATTTTGCTGGATTCTTGTGAATATTTCCCTCACATCTGGAAGAAGTTTAGCTGCCCTTTTAAAGTAAAATTGAAATGAGTTTGCTAACTTGGAACAGAATGAGAATTCAGCTTTTGTAAGCAGAATATGTCTGAAAAGTTTTCCAAAGCTACTTTATTTCTAATGTTCAACAATATGCTAATTAAAATCATGTTTTCTGTAGCTGACTGTGGCTGTGCAGAAATAAATTACACAGTCTGCAGTGGTTAATACAATAATGGAGTCCATTTAATTGACCTCCTTTCAAAATGGAATTCAAACTAAGAAGCCAGCCAATTGTGTTTTAGTTAAACTTGGTGAATAAATCAATCTTGACTACTTACATGTGAAACGACATCTTTTGATTCTCAGAACCTTATCTTACTCAAAAAGTTGAATGCTTCAGAAGCACTACAGAAAATACAAATCACCACATCATTTTTTAATCCTTACAAGGGAGGGAATTTTGTGTAGAGCAGCCAGTCAGTCAGCCTTTCTCAGTCCTATCACCCAGTTGTGAAGAGATTTCATGCTGTAGTTTTGTTTGTTGAGGCTTCCTGTTGATAAGGGCTATGAAATAATTGCTTCTGTGAAAATTTCCTCTTGAATTGCTTTTTTAGATATTTTCTGCTAAATGATGCTAACTACATAAACATCTCAAAGAAACCAACTAGAAGGTCTATCACACGAAAAAATCTAACTTTTGAATTTAGAGTATGAACAAACCAGATATATCAACAATACATTCCTGTCCTCTAAAATAACAAGATCATAATTAAAGTTCTAGGCTTGACACAGGAAATTTTTGCTTGGAACCAGGTTTGGGAACTCTGAAGAATGACTTCTCTCACCCTAACATACATTTATTGCATTAGCTCTATATGGAGGCAGATCTAGAAAAGAATTTTTGAAAACCTCATTTTCAGACTTTGGCACATATCAGTCTCATTTTGCTCTCTGCAAGATCTGGCTTATCTGACATTCCTTGGCAGGACTGAAAATGAGTAAATACAAATGGGTACAGATGATAGTTCACATTTTAATTTCTATTTGCAGAATAAGAAAAAATTGTGTATAATAATAAATATAATAATATATAATACAAAATCAGTATGCACTGGAACAAACATTATGCCTCACACCAATTTTGATTTTTACTTTTAGTTTCCTCTTGGTCAAATCAAGCTTTTTGAGGCAAAGGTTGAAGAAGTTGATAGATCCTGTGATTCTGATGAAGATTATGAAGCCAGTGGTCGCAGTTTATTATCAACCCATTACACTGTTGTTATCCACCCCAAAGACCAAGGACCCACTTATCTTCTTATAGGATCCAAACATGAGAAGGTAAAAAATGGATGTTTTTATTGAGTTTCAATAGCACATCTATGAATATGGTGCTGTTATATGAATATTTCTAGAGGAGGACAAGGACTACAAGTCACCTGGCTTGTATTTTCACAATATTTCCTTTATTAACAGTGATCAGAGTTTGTCTGCAAATCAATGCTAGTGCAGGTAATTCTTGTTAATAGACAAAATAGACAAAAATATGCAGGCTTGCCTGCATAAGTAGATGGTGCAGAATATCTTATATATCATAGTAAGGAGAATTTTGCTCACATACAGTAACTTGTAGACAGAGCTGTAACTGAGAGGTTACAGTGTACTGTATCCATTTTCACTGACAAGACTAACATAGCACAGACTTGCCCTACTGTAGTAAAGGAGCAATGAGAGGCGGGGTTAAAACCATTTTTATTATTGTTCATTGTTCCCAAGAAATCTTGTAGACCTCATTTTGCTTTCTGAACTTATCCCCAGGTTAGCAGGATCTGGCAGTGATAAAAAATGGCTTAAGCATTTGGAAGAGGAAAGGAAGAATGGCCTGATAATTAGACATGATTTCTGAGAGTAAAAACTTTTGGGGAGCCCTGTCCAATCTTCCTTGCTTAATATTTGTAACATAGAGACCATGAATGTGTGTTTATTCAACCAAAAGCAAACTTCTTTGGGCTTCAAAAGGAGTGCATGGGAGGGTTTTAAGTTGCCAGCAGAATCCTGCTGAAGCAGGTCCTTCCAGCACAGAAGGAGTGAGCGGCTATGTTTTTCTGCCTTAGGACACATGGCTTTATCATCTGACAGTTGCAGCTGGAAGTACCAGTGTAAATGTTGGATCTGAGTTTGAACAACTTCTTTGCAAGTTACTAAATGTGGAAGGTGATGCCAGTAAGTTTATTTTCATTTCAACATACTGATCTTCCAATGCTTATTTAGTAAATGTACTTAGGAACTGAATTAATTGCAAAATGTATATATTTTATCCGTTCAGATTCTCAAATTTGGAGACATCCTACCCTTTGCCATAGCAAAGAAGGAATTACCTCCCCTCTTACAACACTGCCATCAGAAGCCTTGCAAACTGAAGCAATTAAATTATTTAAGGTAAAACTATAGGAGATGCCTTTTTTATTAACTGACTATTTTAACTCTGCTAAAGAATGGCTGTTACTTGGCTTACCAGATATATTCAACAGATTAGAAAAAAGAGATGTTTATTTTTATCTTTCACAGAAGTAACTAATAGACAGCAGCAAAATGTGCCCATATTACCTCACCAAAGGCTATCACTTCCAACGTAAAGATAACCTGTAGTTGTGAGGGAGCATTTTAGGCTTCAGCTTTTGGCGTTCCTACTTATGTGATAAGTTATTGATAAAGTGCAAGTTAGTAGAGAAATCCATGACCATCATGAGTGATAATAATTTTACCTTAAAGTTCATAGCTCCAAAGAATCTAACAGCATGGACAGATCTCTGCATTCAGAAAACTGTATCTGAAATACTATTTTTTCAGTTGGATTCAGGTAAAAAATCATAGGCAAAAGTTTTTTTGTAGATACAGTTAAATCATCTGGGAGATATTTTAAAAATCAAAAGAAAAAGAAAGTAAATTTTAAGTTTAGGCAAGTCATGGATTATTTAAAACTGAGATAGAAAGCAGGGATTGTACTGCTCTTTTTAATAAAAAGAAAATATTTTCATATGAAGTAGCTATTCTTAAAAGACCAATTATTCAGTAATAAAAATAGAGAAAATATTTCATAGAAAAATTATTAAAAGTATTTCACAAGAGTTGAGTTCACTTTTAAAGATTCTCACAGATCTTTAAAAATACACATACATATAATGTGTCCCAGTGTAGTAAAAATGCTTTATGATTAGGATTCACATAGTGGTTCATAACCACTGAGCCACAGCTAGGTTCTTGAGAAATTCTGTGTGCCTTACAGCTTTCCCAGCTGGAGGCCAGATAGGTAGTTGATGCCTATGAGAGGGAGTATGCTGCAATGTCATTAACCTCTTCCAGGCTATAAAGGCTATTTCAGAGACAAAATAAAATTTTGCTGTTCCTTTGTCTGTACAATGTGAAATAAATTACAAGTTGGAAGGCACGGAGGTTGGATAAATGAACTTTCTCCACAAAACTTAGACAAGTCTAAAGAACAAATTCCCTGAAGCATCCACTATCTGGAGAATTTTGATGTTATGGTTCAGATCTAGAGAGGAATTCAAGACAAGCACTGTATGTTTCATCATGGACACTTTTGGGCAAACTTTCCAGCTTGTTTCTCTGGGATGTTTGAAGCACTTCAAAGTATATCCATCTTATTTTCTGCAATCCTGCAGCACAAAATTTTACAAGGAAATGTACTTCTTTGATAAAAACAAATTTAAGTCTACTTGGAAATCACTTTTTAACCTAATTCAAATCACAGACACTTGCCTAAAGTAAATTAAGTAGAGATTACTTGTATGACCTTCATTGAAACCTTGTATAAATCAGCTTAGAAGTCAGGTAGGGAATTTAGAAACAGATCACATCATGTTTCAGTTATCCCATTTATGATAAAAATAGACTAGAAATAGATTGGGCTTCCATCCAGTTCCTTTATTTTTCTTATATCCCTTAAAAATTCAACTATTGTATACAGTAAATGCAACAAGTGATATATATCCTTTCTTCTAACACAGCACAACAAATGCTGGCTTTCCTGAGACAGTACTGGCTATAGGCAAGGTCATACTAAACCTACAGTAAAAATACCATGGAAAGCCAAGATGCAAATCAATGGCTCTGAGTTACGGATTTTTTATCTGTGTATTTGTGCTCACTACTTACAGAAGCACTTTACATTGTCTGGCACTGAGAGCTGTAGACATTGAGGGGCGAGCTGTGTTCAGCATGTCCTTAAACTTGCCTACTGCCACAATTGTTCCAACACCTGTTACAGTTCACTCTGTTAGATACAGAGTGAAAAGCATGAGTTATAGGAGGTGTTTTATCTCAAGTCTCTCTGTATAGATTTTCATCCAATCTGGCCCCTTTTCACCCCATTTTGCAGAACCAGCAGAATTTTCCAAGTCTACTGGTAAACTTACTAATTGTAATTTCAATTAAAGTACACTTTTGATATACAGAAAATCTTAAAGATTTGCTGAAGCTCCCTTGTATGTAAACTCACTTGCTTATTATTTTATATCTAGACCTGCCAGTTGTTTATAAATGCTGCAGTTGACTCTCCTGCCATTGATTACCATGTATCTTTGGCCCAAAGTGCTTTGCAGATCTGCCTCACACATCCTGAACTTCAAAATGAGATCTGCTGCCAACTTATTAAACAGACCAGGCGTCGACATCCACAAAACCAGGCAGGACCAATACAGGTAACCCAGTATTTATTTTAATGGTAGTGATTTCAGCAGCAATGAAGGAACTACACAGAGTGTTTAGGATGGCAAAGAGGCTCTGCACTTCTGTAGCATCTGCTGAGTTAAGATCCAATTCACTGCTGCTGTGTTTTCCTGAAGCAAAGCTGATGCTATCCTCCAACAAAGTATGTGTATCTGATGGTAGAATATATCTCTGCCCATGCTGTTTGTGAAGGGTGGACATTAAATGGGCTGTCTTCAAGTCAAGTGTTAAGTAAAAATGTAAGAAACCTAATTCTTTTTTACTGCTTCTTTCCTAAGAGACGTGCTGCCTCAGGAAGCTTGGTGGGCTAAACCACATAGCAAATGACTCAATAGAATATGAGTGTGAAGTAAAGCTGTGGTGTCATGTAGTGGAATATCAGATAAGGCTCAGGGCTTCTGATAGATGTCCCCTCTTGTGTGCCATGCTGTTCTGCATTCACCCTGCATGCTACATTATTAATACATACTTGAAATTCCTCCCTTTGTCCACTGTCAGCTATTCACTGCTATCCAGACACAAAATGAATTGAAAGGAAAGCCAGTACTTGGATCTTGCATAGAATTAACAGAACTGGAACATTGCACTTATGATGGAGCAATGCCTACAGAACTAGGAAATGGATCAGAAAATGAGAAGGGAAGTTACCATATCAAGGCTTCTGTAATAGACATGTTTTTCTCTTCCCATAGAAAGCAGCTCATGCCCAGCAGCCATACCTACTGGCTAGAAACAGCCTGTACCTGGGAGATGGCTGCTGTTGGAGAGGCACTGGCACATGTTGCCCAGAGAAGCCATGGGTGCCCCATCCCTGGAAGCAAGTGTTCAAGGACAGGTTGAATTGAGCTTGGAGCAACCTAGTCTAGTGGAAGTGTCCCTGCCCAAGTGTCCCCAGGGGGTGGGAACTGGATGATCTTTAAGGTTCCTTCCATTCTATGATTCAATGTGTGGATTGCTAAAACATTCACAAAGCTTTTATAACACACATGGTACATTCATGTCAATTAGCACACACTGAAGCTACGTATGGCTCATGGAATTTAAACTTACTATAATTCTTCTTTGGTACTCTTCTTACCATTGGCAAGGCCTTCCCTCTGATGAAGGTAAATAAGTTGTTGTTTTCCTAACCCCCTGGAATGATTTTTAAGAGCTAATGCCTGCAGTAAAATGTTTTCAGCCTTACCCTAAGTTTTTTAAGTCCTAAAAAATTCCTGCTGTAGTCTCCTACCCTAGCTTCTGTTGCAGTGTATACCTTCAACAGAGCCAACGCTATCCTCCATCAAAGTATAGATATTTGATGAAAGGGAGTATCTCTGCCAGTGCTGTCAAACTTCTCTTTAATACCAGGCAAGTCAGATAAATCAAGATAGAGAAACCCTGTTTTTTAAATCTCAGTGATTGATATCCTGATTGTGAGAAAAGTAGTTGCAATGTTAGTAAGTGTGTATCAGGGTAAATGAGAGCACTCTGTACTAAGTGAAACCAATGAATGCATACTGAGCAATAACAATATACCAAAATATTGAATTACTGTTTTTTTCAATGGTTACTGTAAATTTGGTAGGAGACAAAATGTCTTATGTGTTGCTTCATAGTATGTGTAACAGGAGAGCTAAATTAAAATTGCACAGGCTTCTCCTCATATCATAATGCTTGGTCGTGCAGCCTAAGTATTTCTTTTGCTTTGTATTAACTGCTTCTTATACAAACTCAGCTGCTTTCCCATTTCCAGCCCCAAAAGAAACTGGGTGTACACATGTGAATAGACAGACAGTATTGGGCCTTTCAGTGAGGTTATATGCTTATTTACTCAGCTTTTTCTGGTTTTTTTATTCCTATTTCAACAGTCTCAACTTGGCAGTAAGCAGCACTAGCCAGCAGGCCCAGCAGGAAGTTTTATGTTGTAGGATGTTTAAAACAGTGAATGTATTCCTTTTGTTCAGGGCTTGCAGCTCTTGGCCCTCTGTGTTGGACTCTTCCTGCCCCAGCATCCATTCCTTTGGCTTCTTAAACTTCATTTAAAGAAGAATGCAGATTGCAGGTGTGCCTGAATATTATTACTCAGCAAGTCAACTGTTTTTTTTGAAGTACCTTGTTTTCAATCTTTCCTGTAATATATCAGATCTTTTGATGTATATTTTAAAATGAATTTGAGTAGAATTGCTACTAAAATATAGTACATGTTACTTCTGTGCATCACTTGGGAAAATTTTAAGTTTAAAAAAATATATTTTGCAGTGCATACTCTGACTGTATGTTGCAAAACTGTGAAAACCAAAATATGGCAGTTACACAACACACCCTGAGCCATGTTCATCTTTGGCACAATTCTTCTGGTCTCAGTAGACTAATTCTAATTCCACGTGCGAAAAAATGTGTTGGAAATCTCAGAGAGTGAAATCTGAATGTCCTCCCATCTGGCCTCTCCAGAAATATCCACTCAGAGTTTCCTGTCCTTTCAATCAGTCCCAGGAATTGCCTTATTTCTCTTTTTGCCCCAGGACTGAATTTGGGAAATACGCTATATATTGCCAACGCTGTGTAGAACGTACCCAGCAAAATGGAGACCGAGAAGCCAGACCTTCCAGAATGGAAATCCTTTCCACTCTCCTGAGAAATCCCTACCACCATTCCCTGCCCTTCAGTATTCCAGTTCATTTCATGAATGGCATATATCAGGTAATGTCATGCAGGCCATGAAATCTGAGCTCTCCTAGCCCCCTGCTGTCAGCATAAACATGAAGCAGTACATCAAAAAGAGGAAGGTAAACATGGCTCAAGTTTCCTCCTGTGCCAGTGCCAGCAATGGCAGGCACAAAGTACTTGTGATCTGATTTGATCAACTAAGAGTAAAGGTTTGGGGGGAAATCTTGAAGAAAAAAGCAAAACCTTGTAAGAGTGAGAACTGCCAAAACTCTGTTTCTTATTTAACCTGACCACCAGATGAATGAATTAGACTGAAGGAAAAGGAAAGGTATTAAATTCCACTTCCTTTCATCAGACATCTTGGAAGTTAAATATCTCAGTGAAGGCCTGGAAGCACAGCTGTAACTCCCATTATCAGTCCTGAAGGATAACCATATTTGTTACAGAGCAAACATGGCTCCATTCTTAACTCTCTGGGGACGTCATTAGTCAAAGCCCCTAGGAAACATTCCATGGGCTTCCAAGCATGCTGCTTCACATCCTGGTTTATGTTTCCAGCTGTGAGAGATGGCTGAGAAGAGTTTTAACAATTCATAGTATTCCTAGATAGAAAGCAACTTTTTATATGAAATCAAAGCAATATAAAATATTTTTTATTTCAGATTGCAACAGAAGTACTTTGCATTTTTTCATCTCTAAGTTTATTAATTGCTTACTGCTTGCCCAGTAAAACAGAAAAAACCCAACATACATTTGAACCAACTAACATTTAAATCATCCTAAAGGTTTCAAAATTGAAGTTTGGAGAAAAAAAAGGAGTAACTGCTCATTAGTTATTTACTGCCCAAAATTGTATAGTTATAAGGGCTAAGAAAATTGTAATTAAATACATAAATTACTTCCATGGGATCAGCAAATAACAATTATAGTGGTATTAAAAACTCTTGTATTAATCTCTGAAGATTCATCAGATTTTTGTTTTAATGCCAGGCACGGAGAAGTATTCAAACAATAGTTCATGATCCATTTTCAAGATATATTTATACCAAAACATTTTCAACATGTCAAATACAGGAAACACTCTCAAAACAGATTTAAGTGAACATCAGCCACTGCTATCTGTAAAAAAGCTTTTTGCCTTCTCTTGCTAAAATGCTTCAATACACAGGAAACAGAAGTTGATATTTGGGGAAATAAAATTTAGAAGGTTCTGTATATTACTGACCTGTGTAATAGTGACAAAGCAACATTCATAAACTATTTTAGATTGCCAGTGTAGATCTGTCACCTGATATCCCTCTAAAGTTGCCCATGATGAAAAATGATCAATTGATCTCATTTGTTTCTGCACTATATTGAAAGGTACAGGAAACTACAATCTTAATTTTTCAAGTGGTATTTTTCATAAAAAGCTCAGCTATTAGACTGCTATCTGTCATATAAATTCTGTAATAGAATTCCAAGTGTAACAAGTGCAAGAAAAACCAATTCCACTAAACTGGCTTCCCATGTGGAAATATTTTTCAGGCCCTTTATGGAAAATTTTTAATTTCTAATTACAGTAATGGATGAAATAGGTCTTATAGTTCCACCATTATTCTAGAAGTATTATATTTCAAAATCCTAGATTTAAAGGGAAAACAGGTCTGAGTTTGAAAGCAAAATACATTTTGGCTTCTTTTTTAGGTTGTTGGATTTGATGCCTCTACCACAGTAGAGGAATTTCTGAACACTCTGAACCAAGATACAGGGATGAGGAAACCAGCTCAGTCAGGATTTGCACTGTTTTCTGATGATCCCTCTGGCAAGGATATAGAGCACTGTCTTCAAGGAAACATCAAGGTAAACAAAAGCCTTTAATGGGCTGTGCATATAAAAAATAAAATATCTTCATTTGACAGAGATCTCTTCAGACAATGTAAAGGAAAACATTTTTCAGGCTGAAAACTAAGGATCACTTTTTCAGTTGCTGAAGTTCATTCAATGAACTACAGTTCAAAGCTTTCTCTAAGAGATCTGTATTATTCAGAGAAGTAACAACTGTGTTAAAAAACAAAAAGTAAGCAGTTACAGTTCTTTAAAGCTAAGGAGCATTAGTGTCAAACATGGATTTAGAGATTTCAGTCAACATTTCTGATATAGCACCAAAAGATGACCATGTGAGGTCTAAGAAGTCACTGATACTGGGGTGGAGGTCCTGAGAAATTAAAAAAAAAGCAATGGTTCCTTCTCTAATACAGAATAGGCTTAAGGCTCAGTTTAAGAAAATTCCAATTTTTGGCTTGCCATTTTCCTGAATTCTAAATTTTAGCTCCCTCTATTGCTAGAATTAAATTTTTACAGTAAGGAGTGACAAAAGGCAATATAATCTGTGCTTTAGTAAAATATTAGATACTTTCCAGGTCTTTTAACAACTAATGAATCATTAATTCCTTGTATTTCTACCAAGTAGCTTTTTGCACCCTCTGGCCAATGTTCACAGCTGCACTTTTGAGTTACAAGGTGTGGTACAACCGGGCCTTGGTGACAAACAAGCGGTGTCACCATGATCAGAAAAATTACCATATGGAAAGCAAAATTTATAAAAGGTGAACTTATTTTCTAGGTAACTGTAACTTTAGAAACTGCTCACATTACTGCTTCCAGGAAGGCTCTTTTATGAAGGAATGGTGACATGAAGCCCAGTTGGGATCCTAGGATCTCTGTTCTACCTCCTCCCCCTCTGCCCACCTCCCCACCTATACAGATTGTTGTGAACCACTTCTGGTGCATTTTTTAACAAACTCAATGCAAAAAGACCTGAAAAACTTGGGCATGTAGTAGAAGGCAGAGATCAAACGCATTTGATTAATTGTAACAACTCACTCTGTGTTATTACACATTCATTGGCAGCTCCTAAATCATGGCCTTTCCATGTTATGGCTTGTTTCCAAAGGTAGTGCATGTGTTGCAGGATAAACAAAAACCAAAAATGTTAATTATTAAACACTTTGACTAAGAAATACAAGTAAAGTTACACTTCAGTGAGTTTAAAAATTCAAGCTGTGTATGTATCTAATAGGTGATAGGTAGAGGACATTAAAATAAGTTGACAGTTTCTTTTCAAGGTGTTTTCAAATAGGAAGACATGCCAAATCAGTTTTGTATTGCTTTCCTTCTAGATCTGTGACATTATTTCAAAATGGGAGCAAGCCTCCAAAGAACAACACCCCGGGAAATGTGAAGGCACAAGGACTGTCCGCCTTACTTACAAAAACAGGTTTGTTTAGCAAGCGTAATATCTCTGCCTTGTCCCAAGATTTGTTTTTCAGTTTCTGCAGTTCCTTCATCTGAGAAACACTGGCTGACTTGAAGCTTGCAGCAAAAATAGTAAATGGGTGTAACTGGAGAATTTTTTTAAATAGAAGTACCTTTTTTTAGTTCTTAAGAGGTGAACAGGGCTGCAAAAAATCCCCACTGAAGTCAGAAGACTGACATTAGATATTCACCCACTGGTTCAAGTACAAGTGTTGCTGTGCTAATGTGTTTTGCCGCTGAAATAAACATGTCACATTCAGAGCAGATACTGCTAATCCCCAGGGCTAATGCATTTCTGTATCTTCTTTATTTAATAACCTTCTGTCTTTTCTGTAGGCTTTATTTTTCAGTTCAAGTTCATGGGGAGACAGACAGAGAGAAGCTGCTGCTAGTGTATCAGACAAATGATCAAATAGTCAATGGACTTTTCCCTGTAAACAAAGAATTAGCAATGGAATTGACAGCCCTTTTAGCTCAGGTAATCTTTATGCACGGATAACTCACACAGCAGTTTTTCAAGAGAAAATCTTAAACAAACTGATCCAGGATTGCTTGACACTCAATTGACCTTCACCTTTTGCATATGAGTGTGCAGGAAACAGACTGGGCTGGGAACTTTGTGTAAGGCAATTCTTAACTGGAGTGGAAATGCTTTACAGCATGCGCTGCTGCTGGCACCAGTATGGCTGAAATGAGCTTTCCCTCTTGCACAGCAAGGCCCTCTGGCATTTAATATCATGTACCATTTCTTCATTCACTATTCCTTCCATGATTTCTGCAAATTAATTCTCCAGAGTAACAGCTCTTCAATGAAACTTGAAGAGTCCTTTGGAGTCCATGGTCTTGATGTTTTATTTTTAAAAAATTAAAAGCTCAATTGAAGGGTTTTGAGAAAGTAATTTGATGTTGTTATTCAATAAATGTAAACTGATTTGTGTCAGCTGGAGATACAGCAATCTAAGAGCAGAAATAATATTATGTCTGTACAATTTGTGTTTGATATTTAACTTTTTTCCATGGTAGATAGAAGATAATAAAATCACTAGTGTGACTTTTTTATCAGTGAAAAGTATATATTACTTCACAAATTTGTTTTCTTTTACACTTGGTCGAACAGATCAAAACATAGTTCATAATATCCAGCTAGAAAATTACTCTAGAGTAACAAAAAACTTTTTTCATGGACTTCCCCTTAGGTAGAGATTGGAGATTTTGAACGGCCTTTCTCAACTCCAGCAGGGCAAGTCACTTCCCAGTCCAAGTCCAACCAAACACTAAAGCAAGTTTTGGAGAGATTCTACCCTAAGAGATACAAGCAAGGTTGTTCAGATGAACAGTTAAGGTGAGATGGGTTTTTTGAGTCATATTCCCTAAAGATCTAGGAGTGAAACAAAGAAGTTTTAAATTGTCATTGGGAATAATGTATTGTTGAGCTATATTTGCCTAACCTGTGTTTGAAACTCATTTTTTTGCTAATCTAAACAACCCATTTCCTCTGCACATTTCTAATCTAAACAAAGGACCATTATTAATAACACATTCCAGCAAAAGATGTAGCAGTTACTACACATTGTTACAAAACCCAGTGATTTTGAAAGTCTTATTTTTCTTATGCAGCAAGTCTAAAAGAGGTCTCACTGCACAGACTAAAGAGTTATGAAGTAAAGGACATGAGGACGTGATTTGTTTGTTATTCTAGTGTGCAATCTCTGGCAGCCAGTCAAATTGGCAACGTGTAACTTAGGGGACTTACTAGTAAGGTATCACTTTATTTAAAATTAATAAACTGCAAGGCCTTTAAATCAACACCTACTGACATGAAAATGAGCAGAACAGTGTAATAAATTATCCACAGTCAGCGATACAGCAGTTTTGCAATCCAGTAAACATCATAGAAATGTTCTTCAGTACAGAAAATTTTCAGGTTGAGACAATTTAAAGCTATTATTATATGAACATAGTAACATTATTACATACTCAAAAGCCAATGGGGCATACAGACTTATGCAATTAACTTCAAAGGACAAATTATAAAAGGTTTCAGATTAGATTAACTCATGGAGGGAAAGTGAAACATCTGTTGAACTGTTTAAGTAGTCCTACACTACCAGCTGGCAGAGCTGGAGATCTGTGGCATGGGAAGAATCACTCTGTGCCTGCCCTATTGCCTATATTGTTTTTGCTAAGGATGAAGTTTGACTTTATATAAACAGTAAGACCAAAGCTGCAAGTGCTGGATCTCCCTTTACTACACATTAACCCTCCCTTTTTTTGGGCTACATCTAATAACCTTATGGCTGCTGGGTGAGTCATCCCTGCAGGTCAGTGTCCTAGAAAGGGTTTCTGGGCTGGGCGTTTTTTGTGAATCAGTTTTTCCATACTATTGAACCAACCTGCCAAGGAGCCACAAATTGACAAAAGGAGCCAGCAGAAAAGCCCCGGTGTGAACACACTGTGCATCAGGAGCAGCATTCTGGGTAGCAGTGCCCAGACACACTAAAAGGGAGTAGTGCTAAGCCACGTCTTTCACGCCTCCTACCAGCCACAGGTAAAGATATGTGCTAAGCTGGATGGATTTTTGGAATGACAGCTGGCATAGCTGTTGAGTACTGATAAAGGTACATTGATTCTCTGTAGAGACACATTAAAAGCTGTCCCAGACTTTCTGCCTTTATTCTGCAACTGCTACATCAATATTTAATCATAATGTTCCAGAAATTAGAAGATACTTCATAATTTTTATGTGCATTAAAATACTAAATGACATTTTGAATTTATTTATTACTGCATTGGTGATAGTCCTTGTATTAACTGAAATTACCATTTTAAGAAATGGATTCTTCTGTTGCTCATTAAACTTGCTGTGGGCAAGCATTGGAATTCCCTTCAGTAAGTAAATTCCATCCTTCATTTCAACAGACAGCTTTGCCAGCGACTGTCGACAAGATGGATGGCTCTCCGCGGGCACAGCGCCGCAGACTGCGTGCGCATTTACCTCACCGTGGCCAGGAAATGGCCCTTCTTTGGGGCCAAACTCTTTGCAGCAAAAGTGAGACTTTTTAATCAGTTTGACTGGGGAGGGGGAGGAGGGGCTTAAATATAATTCGCAAATAATAGTACATTTTTGTTAAAATTAACTGTGTATACATGAGTGTAGCTATGATATTTTCTGAAAAATCCTTTCTTTAGGATTTTTTCTCCTGCGAAGCCTTAAGAACAAAATGTAAACAGTGATTATCTGCTGCTGTGGAATGCAAAAAGTGGATCTGTGACTGGTCTCATGTGGTTGTTTCTAATTAATGGCCAATCACAGTCCAGCTGTCCAGACTGTCTCAGTCAGTCACAAGCTGTTGTTATCATTCTTTTTTTCTATTGTTAGCCAGCCTTCTGATGAAATCCTTTCTTCTATTCTTTTAGTATAGTTTTAATATAATATATTAAATAAAATATATTAAATATATATAGTAAAATATATATATATATAATATATTATAAAAAAATAATAAATCAAACTTTCTGAAACATGGAGTCAACATTCTTGTCTCTTCCCTCATCCTAAGACCCCTGTGAACACCATCACACATGAGCTGATTGAACCTCCTGTCAAATTACTTTTTAAGTCATAGACTGCTGAAATATAACAGCCATAGTACTAAGTGTATCATAGTAATAGTAACTTTCCAATACTCTTATTGCTTGTTTTACATTATTAATCTGTGTTTTCATTTCCTTCTATCTTAGTTTGAGATAGCCTTTTAGGTTTAGACTCTTTTTACCTGATAACTGATAGAACATTGAAAAGGTGTCATTAGCTGGCTGTGGAAGCTGAACCTTGCAGAGGGACTAAATGTGGTTAATGGTATTTAGAGCACTCCCTTCTATGCTGGCCCCTTCTCAACTTCTCTTAACTACTGGTATCTTAATTCTTTTGATTCAAATAACAGCTCTGTTAAACAGAACTCTCACCTCATGCCTTCAGTTTTAATAGGTAAACCCAGCGTGTGTCTTGTGTATGTAAACATATATATATATATAATTGCTTGTTTGCACTCAGTTCTTTGTGTATTTCTTTGTGTATTTAGATATATGAGCAGGTGGACAAACTGTAAGACACCTGACTATTTTATTAATGAGACTATATATTTTATTGGACTAAGCACCAGGGTAGGTTTGAAGTGTATCAGTTTGAGTTCATTGTTCTGCCACTGGCCACCAACATGGCTTTGGGCAGGTATTTCAATTCCTTTCCTGAAATTTACACTGAGAGGGAATTGAAGTGAGAACTGTGGATGGAGAGAGGTCTGTAATAGCTGAGAATTAGTAATTATTCACATATTGCCTCATTTTGAAGTAGTAATTAAAGAACATTTCTCTTTGTAGCCTTTAGCAACAGTCTCAGTTGAGAAGTCCTTCATATGGTTTGCTGTCCATGAAGATGGAATAAGCATCCTGGATTACAGCTCCATGGTAAGAGAAATTTCTATTTCTAATTTGGCCAAGATAGATTTTAGTACTTATGATTTGGAGAGATTCACCACCATACTATCTAAAAGATGGCATTAGCTTTCCATGCTAAGTTATCTAGTCCTTCTCTTAAAGCAAAAAATCATTCCTTTTAAAATGCTGTAATGTTATCATCATTACAGTAGCACTAATAATAGAAGTAAGTAATAAATTCTTTGCACAGAATTTATTTTTGTTTATCAGATACAGTTTTTATATCATTTAATGAAATGTTAATGTTTTAATCATTCAGATGTCAGGAAATCCATAGTTATTGTAATGTTATTACAATAACATTAATTTTCTTTTCCTGGAGACTTAATTTTCCAGTATTATTCATAATACATACACTCTGCAAAGAGCAGTTACTTTAATAGATTGTTATTTTCATTGTATTATTTTTGTTTAATAGTAGGTAATATAACCCAGTGTTATTTAATTATGTCATTTTAGGCTCAGATTTTTCTTTGATTTGCAATACAAGTTTTCATAGAAAACGACTTGTAATCAGCGTGAAAAGCAATGCCTGAGAAGATCCCTGCTTTCATTTATATCCTGCAAAGAAAAAGAATGGCATGCTGCTATTAGCAAGTGCTAATATTGAATATCAGAAAATTAAAATCTCAGCTTTATAATTGTGCTGATATGGGCCTTTTCATTACATTTCTTTGCAGTTAAAGAAATAATAAAACAAAGAGCATGAGGAGACGAAACAGCAGCTCTCAGGGAACAAGCAAAACGTGCTTGCACCAGACTGCAGAGCTCTACAAACACTGCTCCTGGAGCTGTGGCATTTCTGTAGGGCATTGCCAGGTTACGTACTGGCAGGCCTTACTTGATATTCAAGGAATGCTCAGCTTCCAGGGAACACTGGGATTTTCTGTGGGAAAGATCAGGGATATCAGAAATGATGCTGCAAGGGCTAGAGATAATACTATTTCAAACTGGGGCAAGAAGAGTTTTACTAAGGAAGTCAGTTATTGTACAGATGTTGTCTGACAATGAATTTTAAATGCAAACATCTGCAGCAAATTAATGTGAGGTGTAACAATAAATTAAATGCTGATCTTAACTCAAAGGCCATTATTGTGGTGTTAAACCCTGAAGAGTAAGAATCAAGGGATGAAAAGCTGGGGAGCCTTGAAGAGCATTTATGTTTCATCAGAGATATGAAAACAAGAGAACAGAATTTAATTTTTGTGTTTGCAAAACATATCACTGCACAAAAGAATACCTGGAGTTAAATTCCTTCAGATGTCTCATACTCTGCCATTTAATTTATTTAGATACTGCTTCAATTTCAAGTGGAATTTGTAAGATTAACTTTTCTCAAAGTCAATCAAGATTTTGGTAAATGGAATTACACACTTGAGTTGAAATCTTCTTATATCTTTTATCTAATTAATTTTGGAATAGAAACAGAGGTCAAACTTAGAAGTGTTACCATCGACAGTGAAAACTCCTAATCATGAAGGTCTAAATGAAGCTATCCCAAAATTCATAGTTAGTTACAAGATTCATAAGAGGCTACCTCCACTGAAAAATATATGTGTAATTATATTTTAAAAGAAGAATTTCTCATATTTCTCATAATCTGTTTTTCCTGCATTGTCCTGCTTAACAGCTTTGTGTTTTGTTCTGGGGGTTTCCTTTTTCCAGCGACTGACAGTTACATACACATATAAGAGCCTGATGACTTTTGGAGGCTATCAAGATGATTTTATGCTGGTTGTTAACAATGCTCAGACAAAGGACAAATCAACTGAAAAACACCTTTTTGCCATGACAAAGCCAAAGGTTGGTCTATTACCTGAAACAGTTTCCATCTGCTTTTGTGCTCTCTCTAGTGGGTAATTCCTAACAGATGTGAAAGATAAAACACCTTTTTTAAATCCCAGCCTGCTCAGATTACTGGCTTTTACCAGATGATTTTAGAGAGCAAATAATTAGTAATGTCAGGGCTAACTGTGACAGTACTGATGTGTTCCTGTTCTTTTCATGTCCCTGTCTATAACATTCCAAAGTTTTCAGAGAAGGACAAAGAAGGCTGATAAGGACAGAAATTACATGCAGTACCTAAAAAAAACGTACTCTGTTTGCCTAATCAGCACCAGAGATGATTTTCAAAAAGTACATTTGGGATCTACAGTGAAATTGTAAAACACAATATCAGAAAGACCAGTCACTTCTTAGAAATCCTAGGATATTTTTCCTTTTGGTTAAAAAAAAAGAAAAAAAGTCCTGCTTTTAAAATCTAGATTCTCTCCTTTACTGAGAAAACTGACTATATTAAAAGAAAAAAAAAAAAAACAAAACCCAAAAGTTTTGCTGTTAGTGTGAACAGATTTATGAAATAATACAAAATTCCACATATAAGTTGTGTTCAAAACATGATTCTTGATACAAATAAGCATAGTAAAATACACGTTGGAGTTTTCCTCAGATTGTGCCCTTATAGAATCACAGAATGGTTTGGGTTGGAAAGGACCTTAAAATCACCTAACTCTGACCCCATTGCCCTGGGCAGGGACACCTTCCACTAGACCAGGTTCCTCAGAGCCCCATCCAAGCTGGCCTTGAACACTTCCATGGATGGGGCATCCACAACTTCTCTGGGCAAGCTGTTCAGTATCTCAGCAAGGTTTGTATGGGTCACAAAGAGAAAATATGATAAAAACCTCCCCAAAGTCTTTATTCCCTTCATTTACCCTGCATCTTGAGTTCTCTGAGCTCTCTGGCAAAACTTCTCAGGGTGTCATCTTTTGGACTCAAAATTAAAGAAGTCATCTCTGAATCATTAAAATGTGGAAGACAAAGTATCTTTGATACATCCTGATGGGAATAACATTACATTATTTAAAGGAGCAATAAAAAAAGCTTTATTAGTTATCTCCTCTCCCCCCCATCATTAATTTGTTAAAGTACAAGTACTTATCCAGTTGATGGTGATTGTCACTTGCTAAAAAGTTAGCTATTTTTTCAGCAGTCAAAACACATCACTGTATTTTTCAAAGAGTTTTGTATGTTCCTGTTATAGATTCTTGAGATCACTCTACTGATTGCCAGCTACATTAACAACTTTCATCAGCTGAAAGGAGTTGCTCATCACCTCTCTGCTCCAGCATTACTGGCACCTCAAAGTGGACAGAAACTCAAGGAGATGGGGAGCCAGCCACTTCCTGCAATCAACAGACCAACTAAATGTCCCACTTTGTTATGAAAGGGTTATGTATCATGATAATGCAGCCTTGCTGGAGGGTTTCTACGTGGACTGAAAACCTTCTGAGGTACAAGATGTAGAGCATAAGCAGCTCCATAAACAAAAGGAAGGTGGACAGGTTTACATTTACTCAGTTGCATATAAGAGGAGTAGCCCTTAAATTAAAGTTCTGGCCTGAACTGTAAAGATGTTGAGTCAGTTTAAGGGTTATGATTGACTGGGGATTGCTTGTGCCTACAGCTCAGAAAAAATACATCTGTTTGTAATGATGGAGAAAGGTGTCATTGGAAAAAACTGTATAGATTTTACAGTTTTACAGATATATTCTCAGGGACCAAACTGTCTTTAGCTCTTCATCTCTTATTTTTCAAAATTAGACCAGTTTTATAACTTTCATTTTGAAAGGGAATTTTTGTTTAGAAAAGCAGTCAAATACAAAATACTTTTCACTTCCAGCACCATCCTTATTTGCAATACAAGTATCATGGGACTAAAAGGAACAAATTGTGTATAATTGTTTCTCCTTTGAAAAAAAAACCAAAACAAACACATAAGCACATGTAACTATTACAAATTTAAAGAGTATTCTCATGATACACTCTAGCCTTTGTTATACAGCTGTTTTACTTGGCAAATCTTCAGCCTTGGTCTGGTAAATTTCTAAATAAACCTTCTCTGCTCCAGCCTTTTGAAAAGAATCTAAACTGGACAGACACTGTATTTAGTACAGTACTGTTAAACAACACCCTGTACCTAATTCCTCCTTTAATCCAGAATAATAATATAATACAGATGGCAAGAATGACTCACAATTCAAAACACAAGAATAACACAGAAAACCATTGACATAAAACGTTGTGAGTAAACTTGGAGACCTAAAATCCGTGTACAATATGTATAATGTATATACATTGAGTCTGAATAATATTTACTTCTTGGTTTTGATTTGTATCTATACATTTCCTATTCTAATACTAATATAATGTTCTTGCACACTGAAGACATGATGCTGCATCTGCACTATTGGATCTAGGAGCACTTTCCAGTTGCCTTTTTCAAGTGCAAGCCTCAGTGCTACATAGGTCAAATGTATAGAAATCACATCCATTGCTTTTCTTCGAGTCCTCTCTTTTTTGTTCCAATGCAAATAAACCACTTCTGCAGGCTCCAGAATGGAGCATACTTTCATAGCACCATACTCTCATAGATAATTTAGGTACAACCATGAAGAAGGTACTCAAACATAAATCACCGATTCACAGACATTTTACAGTTTCCCCTCGTGTTAATGATCATGGATCATTAATCCCTTACAGCCAGTCCTCATTTGTTTGGTTTTTTTTGATTATTACTTAAACTGAAGTAATTTCACAATGAAAAATCTCTGGTTTATGTTCTTTAAACATTTCAAATGCTCATACTGAGAGAAAAGTATTTTCAGCTTTTTGCCCTCTGTTAAAAGCAGCGGATACAGTATCTTCCTAAAGAATTAAAATAGATTGGAAAGGAGATAAGGCCATGAAAAGAAAGAACATGGGCTTAAAAAGGGGAAAGGCAGACAGGCAAGCTGGCTTTCTTTAGAAAGCTCTCAAAGTCCTGCCACAGCTACTGAAGTGCACAGGACTCAAGCACCACTTGATGAATGGTACTACAAGCCAGTGCTTCCTCTTGAAAATTACAACCAAACAACTCACCTACTATATCCAGATGGTTTCACTTCTGCAAGGTGGAAAGGGATTCCTGGGACCTTCCACCCTTTGGTGCTGGTTGGGAAAGCAGACCCTTCTCTTTCCCATGAGGCAGGGCCAGCAGCAGGAGGTTTTACCTCCTCCTAGGCAGCCAGTCCCCTGCCATCATCCAAGGAAGCATCTTGGGAGCTCCAAGACACCAATGGCATTACTTCTTGTGTTGCACCCTATGGGAAGTGACACAGATCCCATGGTGAAATTCATTCAGGAATTAACATCCCTTTGCAATCAGCAGAATAATTAACTTTCAGATTTGTGGGAGTAAGGGTGTTTACAAATACAAACATGTTACTGTATTAGTTAGGTTACAGTATAAAGCTTCTCAAATATGATTAAAAACTTCAATTTACAAACACAAAAGTTTTCTTGTAATCACGAAATTATGATAACCTGGAATACTCCAACTAGTAGTCTTTCCTAATTGTCCAGTTTCAAATGAATGTGGCAGATCACCTTCTGTTATTAGAAGGGAAAAAAAGTGGAGCTAGTGAGCTTGATAATATTGTTTTTAAAATCTTTGTTGAATTTTGAGACAACATGATAAACAATACAAACAGCTGATGTGCACATTTGGAGATCTCATTAACAATATTACAAACAGTTGTTTTATAAAGCCCTGTACAGTCTATGAGCAGAGTATGACCTTCCTGCCTGCCTTTGGGTAGGAAACTCTATAGACACTGCTTTGGGTATTTTTGTTGGGCTCTTGCTGCTGCAGTATGTCTCTACATCATCATAATCAGAAGCAATTCATGCATTAGGTCCCTTTTTTTAGCATGACTTTCCAGACTCACTAACTGCTCTTTATAGGTCACCATTAATCCCCCAGTCACATGACCAGAAATGCTGAGTTATTTTATAAAATAAATGCACTCACAGTTACTGTGACAACCCTGTGTTAAACAAAGGAGCTGCTTCCAGTTTGATCAGAAAGAGGGAGGTTTCTGACCCCAACAGGGTCAGCAAGTGGAGTCCCTTTCACATGCAAGCACACTCCCAAGCACAGCTCTGCATATCTCAGGGCCTTGCTCCATGGTAATCAAGCTCCAGAGCTACTAAAAGAATACCACACAATGCAAGACAGCAAGGTTGAAAATTTCACAGTCCAAGCAGATAATCTGTTCTGCCTTCCCCACCAGCCCAAGCCCCATGAGTGATCCAGAGCTCAGCCTTAACCTTAAGTCATGCACCAAAGAAATTCATACTGTGCTACCTAATCCATGACTACAGCAGGGTAGGAACCTGACCTTTCTCACCTCAGCAGTGATGATTCTGTGGGAGCTGTCAGTGAGCAGAAGCTTCTGGGACTGTTGCTGGAAAACTTCCTACGCTCAAAGCTTGCAGAACCTAGGCTGTAAAAATATTGGCAGGATGGGATTAATATGTTAGCACTTGTAAGGAGATTTCACCTTCTACTATGAACTTTAGAATATCTTTCATACGTGCTTTGAGTTAGTGGTCAGAATCAACAATCAGTGTAAATGATCAATGAATCTGAGCTTGACAGTGACTGAAAAATCACTGTAAATGACTGTATAAACAATCACATTGTTTTGAAAAGACTATTTGGAATGCAATGTAAATTAATATATTACTTGAACTTTGCCTTGTCAGCTTTTGAGCAGCAGTATTAGCAAAAGAACAGCTGATTTCTAGAACAAGCAAGACCCATTTACTCCTGTAGCACATCAGGCAAAGGACAAAACTTTAAGGTTTAATACAATCCATAAGTTTAATGGGTTATTTTATATTTAAATTTTGTTTAAATTTGAAATAAAAGCATATATTTCCCTAAGAAAGAAGGCTGCTAGGTATTTGGTGTTAAAGTTCCTTGTCAGACTACCAGTTTTCCTAGGTTTTAGTGATTCCTGAAGGAAGAAAATCATTCTTGTGTAAAGGAATGCACCACTTAAAGCTGTAGGGAGAGCTTTAATAGTCCATACAGCTTAGTGCAATCCATTAGTTTGAGTTAATTTTAACTAAACTGAATTAGGGGGATCAAGTTTTGTGTTTGTGTGTTGTTTTGGGTATTCTTTAAAGTTTGTTAGGGCAAAAAAACCACAGAAAGTTGAAATGTAAAATACTGAAAACTCCAGTTTAAATTCCAGGTTGGGTTTCAGTGCATTTACTAACTGTACACACTTTTACTGTGCTCAGATCTGTACCGCAGCATCTTCCAGATATGCCACCTCTGATAGGGAGTAAATCACTGTAAAAATACTTTGCTTTTTATAGTCTCATTGTTGCAGTAATGCCTGCATAGGTCATGGTGCCAGGAGCAATTCCTACCATAGTTTTGCTGTCTTTGGCAGAGCAAGGGCAGCTTTGTCCAGGGATTTTGCTACCTCTAGATGCTGATTACAAATCAGCAATGGCTTTATATATATACACCAAAATATCAGAAGTGTTCTGTTGAACTGAAATTGATGAAAGAAATGCACTTAGACATCAGCACGATCTGCACTGTATAACACTACATAATTAAGTTTCTTTCTGGATTTTAATTAGTAAGACCATGGTTTCCATAGGATGTTAGCAAATTCCTGATAATTTGCATGCAAAAACCTGGAGGTAATTAAAACAAACAAAAATAGCTATATAAAGGCTTATGGAACTGAAACTGAGTGATTATGTAAGCTAAATTTAGAAAAAAAGAATTTTATTTAAAGAATGAACATTACTTAGGGCCAGTGTTAGGATACTCAGCCTTCTTTGGGTAAGGAAGAAAGAACAGTTAAAATGAAATCTGAGTTAATCATTATGAATGAGGCCATTATCCTGGCTTTGATCAAACAGGTAACTGAATGATTTCAGTCAGGTTTTTCTCTCTCCACTCTCTCAAGATACAAAGCAGCTCCTCAGCTACAGAAGAAAGCTGCAATTGCTGTCTTGGATGTTGGGTCACTTCTCTGTAGGACACTTTAAACTTTTTGGGCTCACCGACATCCCATGCCCATTTCATACTCAGGGTCATCCTGCTGTTTTACTGCACCTTTAAATCCTACTTTCTAATCCAAACCCACCATTTTTGGACTTGATTTTTGATAATCTTATTTGAAATAATCCAGCCCCTATTTGTTACAGTGTCTTACTTTGTATGCCCCTTGTAACTACAAAGTCACAGAAACCCAGAATGGGTCAGGTTGGAAGGGACCACAGTTGACTTCTGGTCCAACCTCCCTGCTCAAGCAAGGTCATCCCAGAGCACAGGGCTCAGGATTGTGTCCAGTTGGTTCCTGGATACCTCCAGTGAGGGAGACTCCGCAGCCCCTCTGCACAATCTGTTCCAGTGCTCAGTCACCTGCACAGTAAAGAAGTTCCTCCTCATGTTCAGGTGGAAGTTCCTGTGCAGCAGTTTCTGCCCATTGCCTCTTGTCCTTTTTCTCAGCAGCACTGACAGAGCCTGGCTCCATCCTCTGACACCTCCCTGCAGACACTGGCAGACATTGGTGATGTTCCCTCTCAGTGGCGTCTCCTCGAGGCTGAACAGGCCCAGCTCCCCCAGCCTTTCCTACTGAGAGAGACGCTCCAGTCCTTTACCCACACTCGTTGCCCTCCGCTGGACAACAAAATAATTATACAACATTTTTTGTAAAATAGCTACACTTACTGTGTGTTACACAGCAGTTCTCAGGGAGCGGGAACTACTGAGGCCTCGTTTCACTGCCCCCGCTGGTAAAAAAGCTCACTATGGACCATGAGTTTATCAGGAGCCGAGGTCAAATAAGACTCCCGGAGGTGTTGTTTACTTATCCCTGGCTTCCTGCACAGCTGCAGTATTTTGTCCCCTCACAAGAGCGGCTACAGCAGAGATCCCCCGAGCGCCCTCGCACCGGCACCGGTACGGAGCCGTGGGAACCCTGAACACAGCGCCAGCCGCGGGTCCCCCGACAAGGAGACCGAGCCGTAGGAACCCTGAACACAGCGCCAGCCGCGGGTCCCACGACGAGGACACCGGGCGAGACCCGGGCGGAGTCGCTACACAGCCCCGCCCTGTGAGGGCCGAGCCCCGCGGAACTACAGCTCCCGGCGTGCCCCGCGCCGTTCCCATGGCCACGGGCAGCCGGGCCCGCGGCCCGCGCGCGATGCCCAAGGCCAGGTACCGGGAGCCGTGCCCGGGCTGGAGACAGCGGATCGCTCCCGCTGCCCTGGGGGAAGGGGCCGGCGGCCGGGGAGGACAGCCTGGAAGCGGGAGGGAGGGAAGGAGTGCTAAAACGGGCCGTTCCGGCCTCTGCCCCTAAAGCGAGCGGGGCCGAGGGCAGGCGAGATACGCTTGGCCCTTGTCCGCTTGCTTCTGCGAGGGACCCCACGGAACCGGGGTCTGCCGGGGACCGCGGGTGGGCCTGAGCACGGGGGGCAGCAGCTCCCCGGCACACCGAGCGCACGTCCGGAGCTCTCCCGAGCCCTCCGAGCCGTGCCCGGCCCCAGAGGCTGGCCGCTGCCGCAGGCTCCGCGGAAAGCCTGACGCGCCACACAGCCTCCGAAAGGTGGCTCGGTACCGCGGTGGGCTGCCCGGCAGCAGCTGCGGTGAGCGTCCCTGGAGGTGCTTTAAGGAAAACGTGGCACTCAGTCACCACTGGAGTCGGTGGTGTTCGGTCACAGGCTGGACTATATGATCTCAAGAGTCTTTTCCAGCCTAATTGATTTTATTATTCTGTGATTAAATGTACTCCAAAAAAGCCTCTCGCTGTCCAGCTGGTATGTGCTAAGTTGGTGCCACAAGTGGCTGCTGGGGTTATTGAGGAATGTCACTTCAGCTGCTTTGGTTAGAAGTATTTCGACAAGCAGAGATCATTGGATGTGAAATTATAATAGTCATCTACACCACAATAACCTTAATTTATATGTTTTCAGGAATTAGGGCCTAAGGTGTGTGTTTTCTCTAATTATTCTTTTCTTACTTTGTTTTCTTCCAACTAGCGATACTTTATGGGATCTTGCTATAGCTGAAGTGGAGAAGAGAGAAAATCCTGATGATAATGATGATGTCAAGCCAGGGGAAGCTTGGGAAAAATCAATATTATTTATGGGAAACAAAAACGGGGTAATCTAAATACTGTACAATTCTACACTTTTCAAACATAAGTTGTGTCAGGAAAAGCATCTCATACTTTCAGTTGTTAAGGTTCACTTAATTTTTAAAGACATATATCTCATGGTCTCATTCTACAGAGGTCTAATTGATCACTAATGTCTGTTTTAAGTACAGTGTTTCTATTACTATATTTGTTATGTCTATTAGTTTATACTTATAATAATGGTAGAGTAACTTGATTCTGATTGAAATTTGGACTAGAGTTTCCACTATAAGGCTGCAAACAGTTACATGCATTTGCAGTTTTCTGGTACTTTATTATTGGAATGTTAAATGAATTTGACTTAGTGATACAACTTCATGCTTTAAAGACAGTACAGTAGAGTTCCTCTTTGTTTTTAATTTCCAGGGAAAGACCACTATCATACTGAGATGCCTTGAGAGGTATGTGTTAAATATTTTAAAGCAGTTTTCAGCTGTAGATTAAAAACCAGTCATATTGTGTGATAATTCATAATGCATGTATGCAGATGTGTTCTGTGACTGGTTGATCACTTAGGAATGAACTTATTTCCCTTCATTATAACCTCTCAGGTGATCCTTTCAGTCCTTCTCCAGTGTCAGCTGAAATGACTCATTTCTTTGGGCTGGTGCTGCTGCTTCTCCTGTCTTCAGTACCTGACACCTCTAGAAGTGTCTTCTCTGTACTGCTGTCTCTAAGCCAAATTCTGAACTGACTGATAAATACAATTTAGGAACCACGTAATTAACTTCTTTTCTTTAGAAGATCAAGTCAAAATTCAGTTACTTTTCCTTTAGGGAAGAGTCTCCAAAGCCAACATTAGCCTTGGAATACACTTTTGGAAGAAGAGCAAGGAGACACAATACAGTGAGTATAAAGTATAATTTTCCATATCTTTATATATATACACACACCAAAAAATAACATAAACTCTTTTGCAGCCTAAAGATGTAGCTCATTTTTGGGAGTTAGGTGGTGGAACCTCATTAGTGGAACTAATTCGAATACCAATCACTGTCCACAACATAAGGTAAGTGCAAATATTACAATTCCACAGTTTGAGCTTTCCTTCAAACATCTAGACCTTTTT
Source organism: Calcarius lapponicus (assembly GCA_039654755.1). Taxonomy (NCBI): domain Eukaryota; kingdom Metazoa; phylum Chordata; class Aves; order Passeriformes; family Fringillidae; genus Calcarius; species Calcarius lapponicus. The sequence goes on along the minus strand of CM077465.1, from coordinate 73,207,778 downwards.
GGTTTGTTTTTTTTTTTTTTTTTTTTTGGTGAAAACCTCTTTCAAAGTGTAAGATAGAACATTTATGGGGTTTTGCTAAGAATCACTGTAATACCATTGATGCTTTGCTTTGGTCTTCCTTTTCACGCTTCTCTCCTAAATAAGTTCTAAGTAATCTCAACAAAACATGAGGAAGTAGGTTGGCCTTAAGCAGATAGAACAAGAAATACAGAAAAAAATAAGACATAATATGTTTATGCTCAGTGAAGAGCAAAACAACAGTTTGGGGACATATGAAAAATAAAATCTTGCTTCCTAGTTCCGTGTGCACACATAGATGCTCTGTGACTGATATTTTAGGGTGAAGAACAAGGCCAAAAATTGTGACAAAAAACATCTCTGGATTTTTGGGAAATGACCTTTTAATGAGAAGGTAATTTCCCAACAGAGAGATGACATTTCCAGGAGGAACCAGAGCTACTGAAATTATTTGAAAACAAAAGGAAACAGAATTTTTGATCAAATTAAGAGAATGTACTTTAAAAATTCCATTAAAATAATGGATAGCATAAAAAGAAATGCGTGAAAAATTGCATGAGGAAATAACAAGGTGATAGGGGGTGCTTTTTATGTTTTTTTATTAAGGAAGATGGGAGTTGAAAGGGGAGAAAAGGATCAAAAGATAACTTTTGTGTTATGATGTATTGCTTTATTTCATTTGTATTGAACTTTAACTTCTGTGGGGGACAAAAAGGAGGGATATAATTTTTTTCAGGTATATTTGCTTCTGTTTTGACTACTGAGATAATGCCATTATTTGCTGAGATACTAAGAGAGAATAAAAATAAAACACTTACGGCATGTTAAGTTCTTTGTCTCTAGAAGAGCTTGGGAGAGAAAAAATTAAGTACAATGTTTCAGCCCCTGACTAAATTAAATTAATTGAACTCTACCTCCCTCAGTCTTTTCTTCCTTTTTTTCTGATAAGGGAATTTCTGATGTGGAGAATCTCAAGATTGTTTGCTGGGATAGCAATGTTCTGTAAGAACAATTCACTTCTGCTGACAAGGCAATATTTTTAAATGCCAGTAAAAATTCTACTATTTCAACAAATACAAGAGCATTTTGCTGGTTTTCTCTCATTCTCAAGCAATTTGCTTATTTAAAAGTTCCATAAACTATATCTAGTTTCATCAAGAGACTTTTCACCAGATTTTTCTTTCCCACAGCATTTTAAAATGAAATTGAACACTCAGTTCAATTCGTAGCTTTTGTAATACTACTCTGGTGTGGAATCCCCTTTTTCAAGTCAGGCTAGAATGGGATAGAATGATGGCATCCATTCAGATTACTGCATTTGCAATGATCTTTACAGTTGCACTTAAATGCAGCTGGTGTTTTGGGAGGCAGGGTTTTAGAAAGAGAGGACTTCAGATGTAAAAGATTTCCCATCAACAATCCACCTTTAAAGTCTGGTAGTAGCTAAGGATGTCACGAGTACTCTTTTATCTTTCAGAAGACTTTTCTCAGGCGTCCATTCAAGGTTCCAACAAACTGTCATGAAAATATTGTCCTTAACCAGGTTTTCTTCATTTCATACTAGAAAGGAAAAATGAAAGTAGGGAACTTTCCCAGGTATACAGGGAATACAGGTAATAGTTCGGAAAGATCCTAGCCATTGGCTAACATTGCTTGGTCTGGGGTTGGAGACTTATGAGATGGCAGGGATACATAACAGCAGAAATCCTCAGTCATACAGGAGGGAACTACAGGGCTGATTTTCATATTTTACTGTTTGAAGACAGTCCCCAAAAACAATGCTTGATTGAAAGTTGCCAAAATAATAGTTCTGAACAAGAGACAAGGGAAAGGTTTCTTCAGAGTGCAGAATATCCCTAAAAGCCATCTTACTTTGCTGTCACATTTAATTCTGTCTTAGCAGGTAGATGTTCACATTTGCAGTACAGGTGTGGTTTTGTATGAAAATACTGACTGCCTCATGTGCTAAATATGTGATCAAATAATGCCTATTTCATAGGTCATTTGCTGTAGTTCTGGTGTTGGATCTCTCCAAACCTCATGAACTCTGGACTACTATGGAGAGCCTTCTGCAGGTCACCAGGAACCAGGTGAACAAAATTTCAGCCAAACTAGAAAAGACAAACCCTGAAGTAGCTGCTGAAATTAAACAGAGAATGTGGAACAATCTGCAGAGGGATCACCCTGTAAGTTACTTCTAATATTTTCTCCAGATGTCACAGGCCTTTATACAGTTAAAGATAATGCTTTAGAAAATCATAAACAACTCTTTTAGATTTTTATGCATGACTGAAAATCCATTTGATGTAGATGAACCTGTTCACTGGAAAATTATAGCAATTTAATAAAAATTCAATAAGAGCAGAAACAAGGAAAGAAGGTTTCTTATATCTTTTTGTTAGATATCTAATGTGATTGTTATGGCATGTTACACCAATCAAAAGAAATAGTTTTAGAGTAGCAGTTTGCTTTTTTTTCCCCCTTATCTTTTAAAAATGAAGATGAAAACTAGAATGTACAAAAGTCATCTAGCAAGAGACTAGCTGAAGGTACAAATTTAAGCAAAGAATATAGTTATAACAGCCATCAACATGACTATATACTTTGCATTTATTTAAATGTCTATCACAAACTCAATGCCTTTTGATAATCTGACAACTAATTAAATTATAAAGTTTCAGAAATGTTAACATCAGTCCTTTAAACATAATTGCTAACTAAATCTCTGGAAGAGCTAAACGAGATTATGCGCAATAGAAAGGAAAAGTCATTGTGCGTTAAACCTCTGCAAATGTTGTGTGTATATAATGCATAAATAAGTATTCAACAATTCAAAGACCTGGCATGTAAATCTAGTTACTGTAACTTCTATAAAATGCTTCAACACAGCAAGTGCTTGTAGAACTCAGAAATTTACAAGTAACTCAAAATACATGAGAAAGCAACATATGCAGCACTCTGTAGATTTAGTGTATGGGGTTTGATATTGGGATTATTTTGGTTTTTACTTTTAGAGAACGTAGTCCACAAAAAGATAACACCTACCGGCATAAATAAATGGCAATAAATTACGACCACAGTGGTTTTACATATCAGAAAATTGCAAGCTTATTGCAATAAAGAAAAATAATAATGCTATTATTTGTTAAGAAAACTTGTTATTCTTGCCCTGTAGGAAGCACAATTATACCTTCTGAACTAAAATTTCTGTTTATCTTCCATTATCAAAGACATCAATAATGCAAACAAAATATTACCATTTGGTTCTCTTCTTACTTTCATCATTGTTCAAAGAAAAATTATGTCAGTTTATTAGAAGAAAATACTATACTATTTATAGTCAAATTAAATGATAGTTTATGGAGATCTTTATGTGCCTTTTAATGGCTAAACATATTTTTATTTTAAAGAGGAATCAAGGAAATGCTTATATTTTAAGGATTAAGATATATTTCATCAGCCTGGCTAAAGAATTATTTGCTATGATGATAAAACATATCAATTGCAGACCTTGTTTAAAAAGGTTGAATGCATCTAAACTACTCCATAGTCAAAAATAAATTCCACAGTCAAAACATGAATAGGGTTCAATATGCTAGTTTTAAGGTTTCTGATGCTATCCCAAATTTTTCCTCTTAGTTATGAAATGAAAACTTTTTTTTTCCAGTTTTATATTCTATCTACTCTTTTTAAGTTGCAATAGTTTTGCTTAAAGCTTCTTCTCTGACAGTGTATGAATGAAGCCATTATTTATCGTCTCCAAGCAGAGGATTTTCAGTATGTGCAGCTTCTGTCAATATTCTGTCATTTAACCTGTCAGTGAAATACCTGGGGCTAGGAGGGAGCAGTTGGACCAACCTCTGCTACAACTCATCTTTCTTGCACTGCTGCAGCCAAAGTAACTTGAATAAATAATTGCTTAAACATAAAAGGGGATTATCTCATTTCTTATGGACTACACCAAACCCTTCCAGATTACCTGAGAATTTTTGTAATTCACTTATTAAAATTTTTATCCCACATTAGCTATTTAGCACATAAGTCTGCACTCTCAGACCTGTTTTCCTCCATTGATACTGATTCACATTTTCAAGATTGTTGCATGATATTTCCTCTTTGTGCTGATATCAAATATTTGAAATTCACATTAAATATTCTTTAAGTGCTTGGAAAACAGGATGTGGGCAGGACAAATGTGTGACACAAGCAAATCATTCCATTTATTTTGCCTGAGATTTTGTCTGTATCCTTTTAGACTTTATCCAAAAAATGTGAATGTGTCAAAAAGCCAGTTCTACTAATCCAGCCCGGCAGGTGTTCTATGAATACATGAGGTTTTTCCTTTCTTCCTTTCCCATCTAATAATGTAATATATAGTGTAAAAGCTCTTTTTTTTTTTTCCAGTAAGTATTCTAACTGCTCAGAGGGATTACTTCCTGACCATTTAGGAAGAAAATGGGAAAATGGTAGAATATAATATGGATATTGCAATAAAGTTGATTCCCCTACCTTAAGGTTTGGAAGACCTTCTCTTCTGTGAATTTATTTTAACCTCTTTCAGTTTGTTGCAATCTTCTACAGTTTGTTTACAGAGCTTAACTGTCCTATATCTTTTTAACAGGACAGTGCATTAGTTGACCCTTTTCCAATACCCTTGGTGATAATTGGAAGCAAATACGATATTTTTCATGTAAGTAATACTTAAGTACATTTTTAATAATTAAATTATTCCCAGTAATATTCTATATACTAAAATTTTACTAATATAATAGTAATCTTTTGAACCAAAGTGTGGACAGCCAGTCTTCTACCACCAAATAAATCTTTACATCCAACAGCATTAAGGAAGGCCTACTGTCATTCCTTCACAAAACACCCCAAACTGATGATTTTTGAGATGTATGTAGAAAATGCCTCCCTTTTTGGTCTGCAGCAACTTGTGTCTCATCAAGAAAACACCACGTGGATAGTTTCCTTTTATAATGAGAGAAATCCAGCTCCATGTGTCCCTTGTGGGTGCAGCTGTAAGTTTATGGCAGTGAAAGAGGGGTGTATCTCAAGACAGCTGATCGGATTTTTTTTTGTAATTGTGGCAGCTTCAGTCTAGAACTTCTTTTAAAGTACTCCCTAAGTTTCTAGAGACAAGTGAGGAATTTCTTCTTTTATGGAGGGGAGGAAAGAAATGTCATAGTATTGCTGGATTGTCTCCCAGCCCATAATCCCTAACAAATGCATACTCACTGCACTTGATCATGAGAAACTAGGACAGTATGTTTGATTTTTAGCAGTTGTGCTAGCAGCTTGTGCTTCTCTGGATGGATACACAGTGCACTTGATACCTGGCTGGCTCTCTGAGTTACTGAATTCTTCATTAATAAGGGACTTGCCTTCTCTCATACCAAAGCTTTATGCTGAGCCATGACCCCCTTAAACTACTCTCATGTAATAAGGACAAAATGCCAGCCTGATTCCTTTGGGGGGTCTATGGATTGGCTCCTGCAGGCATCACTGGGACCAAATTTTCACCCATTTTATCCAAGGAATGCCATCTGTATGATCTTAGATGAAATAGATATGGATGAAAAGGTATTTTGATGCACCTTTCAAATCTTGCAGGTATTAGAATTTAGACAGCATATACCCAAAGATTTACTTAAATATTTTCACAAAAAGAAAAAAAAAATCTTATTCTTCTAGTAGGCACCATTTCTACTGGCAAAAATTTAAAACAATATCGAACAAATAAATTGAAAATTAAATGTGCATTCTCAATTTAAAAACTTTTCCTGGACTAACATATTGCCTGAATTAGGCTTCATCTGTAAAAAAGAAACAAAGAGAAATTGTGACATTTCTTTTTAAAGTAGGCTGTTACTGATTCTGTCTTAAGATATAATTATGCTGACAGCTGAAAGCCTTATATATTGTAGCTTAAGTGCACTGCAGTTTACATTAAAAAAAGAAAAGTTTTAACTGTAGTATTTTGGGGTTTTTTTTCTTACGTTTATGTTCCACTATCAACTTTTTCAGGAGTTTGACTCTGAAATGAGGAAAATAATAAGCAAGACACTTCGATTTGTTTCACATTATTACGGAGCCTCATTAGTGGTATGTATTTTCACTTTCTACTTAAGAATAGACAAGATGAACAATATTTCTGTTACAAAACAATAATTTTTAAAATAGTACTATAAAACTCCTAGAGAAAACGGGATTTCATTGGTTTTCCAGTAGCTTTCTTCATGAGGCTATCTGTTGAACAAGTCACTGTACTGGCAGGGGATGGATGGACATGCCTTGTGAGCAAACAAACTACACCATTCCCAATATGACAAACACTAAATGAAAATAGTTACCTGTTAGCCAGCTTAGTTCCTGCATTGAGTTCACTGCATCTTGGGCAATTCATTTTTTTGGTACAAGAAACAAGAATGGGCAAAAGTGATTGCCTTAGATTGAATTGGGGAACTCAGCCTTTTGGTAGAAGCATGAACTTACGTCAAGTGACTGAGCTTTCCTAAATTTAAACTCCTTTGCTCGTTTTCACAGTAGTTTATGTATACCAGATTACTACACTCAGGGTGTTGAAGAAGGACAGGAGTTTCCTTACAAAAGTGGGTAGAAAGATGCCAATGTGAGAACAATGAAGTATTTTTTTTAGTTTGTCAGATCGTTCTCTGAGTGAAGACAGAAACATGCATGCTGAGATTCACAGTCCAAAAACACTGCATCTTGGGCTCACTGTGCATCAGAAGATGGGTCTAATTGCATCAACCATCATTTATGTAATAAATAATATCTAATAGTAGTTTAGGGATTATCAAAACAACTTATGTTTACTTTGAATACTTATAATCCCAGCATGTCCTTTTGCACCCACATAAAGCTTTTTCACTCTGACACATGAATTTGTCTTTTGTTAACTGAGAGTGCAACTGTCTTGGTTGGGTTTTTTTTAGTATTTAAGCATTATTGTAATTAAAAATTAGAATATAAATCTCTTTGTCTGCTTAATCCTGATTGTCATTGAAATGAGAGGGAGAAACCTAATTTCTCACAGCACGGATCTGACTTCTTTCTCAAAGACATGCATCTGTTAGGATACAAAAGCCCTGAGACAAGAAGAAGCATGTTGTTTGAGAATATATTCTGAAAATTGCTTTCTGATAAATCTGTACCATTCTGCCACTTTTAAGCTGGTTTTATGACATTATATAGTTATTCATTACATTTCTAAATGTTTATGGTATTTTGGATAATATTTAATGCAATTTAAAATCTTAACAGTCTTTGGGAAAAGACTTGCGTCTCATAATGTGCTTATTTCAAAAGTTTTGAATCAGTATTTTAAAAACTATTCTTTAATCTTTATTTATTCTACTTTTTAATCTTTCGTGATATCCAATAACAAATACATTCATGTTTTTGAAAGGGAATGTGAGATTTTTATTCTAGTCAATTCAATGAACATATACCAAATGTATTGGGGTCAGGTATTAATCAGAAAGGCTCTATCCTCTTTGTAGATGGGAAAATGCAATATACCTATGATGGAAGTTCCTAATGTATATTTTGTTTTCTGATTCATTTAGTTTACCAGTAAATCTGAGGCTCTCCTGCTGAAAGCTCGTGCTCTTATTAATCACTTGGCATTTGGCTACGATAAAAGGTAACATTATTGTTCAACTATTAAATGTCTTGCTCAGACCATAAAATTACTTAATAAAATATTTTAATAATAAAACTTTTTTTTAAAATATTATCTCTGAAAGATTTTGTTCATGGACTTGGAATTCTGTGACTCAGCTGCCTATCTCTGCTAAGAACAGTGATAACTCCTTCGTTTTGATCCTCAAACCGATGAATGAAAAATGTGGTTACCACTGGAATTGAGTACTATTTTATTTACATGATTTATATGCAAACCCCAGTAAGACTCTAGTCTTGGCTAGAATAGTGTTGTTTTTTTTTTGTTGATTGCTCAATGCTCACTTGATACATTTTCTTTTTTTCTGTTTAGCAAGTCTGTATCAGTGGATCCCAGCAAACCACTCTTTATACCAGCAGGCCTGGATTCCATGAGCCAAATAGGTTAGAACATTTCCTGTTCATTATTTGTTGCTTAATTCTTTTGAAAACAAGAAAAAAATTTTTAAGCAAATTGATAAATTACAGCACATCAGTATCAGTTTTAAAAGATTACTAAAGGAAATAGCTTATAGATTGTAAAATCATGATTCAGTATATTACTGAGAATTATTTGTGCAGGTTTGTTACGTAGTTTAATAAAGTCTCTGGACTATGTAAAATAGTGAAGTACCAATTAGCTTAGATCTGAAAGAAAATAAAATATACAAAACCTCTCTGCCCATTTCATGGTAGGAGATCAATGTTCTTTTCAAACAGTGTTTGAAAAATACACAAAACTTCTCAGCCCATTTCATGGTAGGAGACCAATGGTTTTTTCAAACTTGTTGCAGCTTGTCAGTGTAGAAGGTAAAATACTAAATTAGATGATTCATTATGCAAAATTATTCTGTGATTTATGTTGTTATGACAACACACTTGTCTTATGTGTGCTGTGATCCTCAGGACCACCACCTGCCTCTGACAGTGATCTTGGAAAGATGCGTGCCAACACGCCTTTGGAACTATGGAAAAAAGTATTTGAGAAAACATTTCCTCCCAAGGTAGGGATGGATGTGCCGTGCATACAGCTGCTTTTCTCACAGAACAGCAGCAATATTCCTGTTCCTTTTTGTCTTTCAAGTCCACTGACTGGAATTTCAGTCTCACTTAGCAGTTCTCTTTAATACATTTTTAAAAGATAAAGGCTTATATTTAGTAATTCTTCTACATCTTCAGTCACCTTCCTACATGTAGAAATTATGAAAGATGCTCTTCTTAGTATAAAATGCCCCAACATGATAAAGACTAAAACTTCTTAGAAACTATAGAGAAGTGTTAGTTTTCATGTTATTTTTCCTCATAGCCTTTAAAAACACAATAAACAAATGTTTCCTCCTGCACCCACCCCTCCAAGTACCCCCTGAACTCCCCCTGAAACACCTAGAGAAATGAATACACTTCTCATCTGGCAAGCTCCATGGCTGTTCATCAGTGTATCAGTCTAATTAAAGATTTAAAACATTGGCCAAATAGATTCACAGTCTCCTGTTTTGGTTCCACAGCAGGCTTTAAATTTTGAAGCTATTTTTATACATTGTAACCCTCTTATTCCATTGCCTCACCCAGGAAGTAGAATTCTGCTTTATTTTATTCCATCACTGGTATTATTGCCTTCTTGCTACTTTCCATTTGATATGATTAAGGAGATACGTGCAGGACAACATTTAAAAACCCCCTCGTCATTTGATATTTTTTTTTTACTATTAATGCATTTGCTTCTTTGGAATTTAAGTTACAGTTCACTCAAGGCTAGGAAATGAAAATGCAGATATTTGGCAAATATAGCAATCTCAGATTCTCAGCTATTGAAGTAATGCTTCTGATAACCAGGACTGAATTCTAGTCATGAGTATTAAATAGTTTATCAAGGGCAACCTCAACTGTGCCCTAACATCATGGACCAGAAAGGATATTTTCATTTTGATGCTCAAGAATAATAACCAACCCCCACATAAGAATATTTTCTGCCCTTTAGAATCCAGCTGCACTCTTATTTTTTCTTCATTGTACTGACAGTTTTTTTTTTAAACTAATCTGTGTCCTGTAGCACAAAATTGTACCATAAATGCAAGCTTTTAATATATTTGTATTAAAAGCAAATACTTTAATTTCTGTGTGTGGCTTTTTCTTATTAAAAGAAGATAAATTGTATCATTTGGGGTCTTTTCTCCTTTTAGAGTTTCTCTGATTTACAAGATACCAAGGATCCTGCACAGGATAGTCAATATGCTGAGTATGAAGTTGATGTCATGAGAGCTCAGAAAAACCAGGTGTGTGGTAATTCTCTAAATGCTGTTCACAGTCAGGTATTCCAGAACCACCAGCACTGCTGAACTAATAGTATATACTCATACCTCCCCTTTTTGCCCTTAAATAATTTCAGCTTAGAAGTTGGTTGTGAGGTTTTCCCCCCATTGTTAGATACTAAGCCAGTAGACCATTGTTAGATCTCAAAGTTTTGGCTCTGAGTTTCTTTAGAAATTAAGAATTCAAAATTTCCCTCAAACTGTACTCTAAAATTAACTCACTAGAATAAACTTTAAAGCCTTCTTGACAGTCATTTCCTCATTTCTTCACTCTGTACTCTCATTTGAGCGTTGACTAACAGAAAGTATAGGAAGCAACATCAAGGTTTGTGGTGGGGGCTCTTTACTTTTGTCTTTCTCCTTCAAAACTTATTTAAACTGCAAAGGTACTGAGATGATAACATTTCTAACTTGAATTTGCAGGCGATGGACATTTTATCTTAAATAGAGCGAATGGAATTGTTCTACAGAGTGGAACATGTGGCTTAACCCCCTGAATTCCAGGAAAGACCTTTAATGGGGAAAGGGTCTTTTATTTTTTCTTAAGAAATTAGAAGTGTTTCTGCCTTTCTCTAGATTTGTGGGGAATTAATTTTATAGAAAAATCCTGTGGCAAATTAGGTGAAGGTTAAATGATTGCCTTACAGCTAACAGTATATAGCATTAGCTGAGTAGCAGTACTGTGTATGAGTCTTCATGTTCATAGGTATGGGTATGTTCATAGATATGGGTCTGTTAAAATCAAACCAAGATTTATCCAAAGAATAAAGCAATTTCAAAAATCCCCTGCAGCCTTTGAACCTGCACATATCCTGTTAATGTCGGTATCAGTTCTGAATTTCTGTCACATCAAGAGCAGTCTTAGAAATCATGAAAATTTGTAAAGCACACTGCTTTTGGAATTTATAATAAAAACATACTCAGTATAGCTACATATCTCAAAATAACTATGTAGTGTACTAGGTTTGGTTTTTTTGTATAATAATGTGTTGCAAAAGAAGATACTGCTATGTATTGATTAAATCATACAGGAAATTATTAATTTTCTGTTTTTAAACAAAAGAGAGAGGCTTTTAGAATCTTAATCTGTTCAAGGGCATTGCAAACCATTATAGCTTCTTTTTGTTGGACTACTACAAGTAATTTGAGCATTAAAGAGAAAATTACTTTTGCTATCTGCAGTTATTTCCTAAGTTTTTATCACGAAGTTTAATTTTTACAAGATTATTTGCACATTATTAAAATGTTTTATACTAAGAATTTGAATTGCACCAAGCTAGAAATATATATCTAAAAGGAAAGAACTCTCTAGTTGCAGTGTTTCCTGAAGTGTCCTTCAGTTTTCCAGTTCAATGGAAAGCAGCACAAAAATCGTTTTTTTAAAGCAACTCTTTAAATTCCTCACGTGTGTGACATTCTTTGTAGAGTCTCACGGTACCTATTGCATAGGAGGACCAATATTTTAAGATGGTCAATATGTAAGGTGTTGCTAATGAAATCATGGGACCTAGTGCAGAATTAAAAGTATCATGTGATGACAGTGAATGTTTTCATGTTATCATTTTTCTGGGTTACTTTCGGTTAATTAATGTTACTTTGGACTACAGATGATAGCCTATTTGCTTATTTATCTCAAAGATAAGCTTCAAAAGAAAAAGAAGCACAAAACCAGCAAAGGAAGCAAAACACAGCCCCTGTCACTGCATCTGATAGAAGAACCAGCAATAGCTGACTGACTCAGTCATCAGGACTGCTCAATAATACTGTAATAGATTTAGAGATAACTGTGGCAATAATACAAAGTTTAAATAAATCATTTCCAACTTCATCATTCTGATTGAAGGATTTGCCTGCATTCTAGCAGAGTAAAAGATTGAATTCTAATTCTTGAGTATAAAATAAGAGAACAGTTTAAAAAGAAATCAAGAAAGTCCCTGGCTGACTCCAAGGTGCTGTTAGCCAGCATTTATCCGAGATGCTGTTTGGCTCTAGTTTAGAGTCCAGCTCATCAGCATTCTGACATAACTGTTTTCTTTTAGACCAGATTATTTTGCCTCCTTAATATTTTCAGAGTTAACTATGAGATGTACCACTTTCTTTCTTAACATTTTTGCTCTGGAAAGCTCTCTGAGGCTGTCTTTTCCTCACTGTGCCTTCCTTCAAGATGGAGCACATCTCTCTTTCTCAACTGTGTCTCTTCAGAATTCTTTTCCTAGTTCTTGCCCCACAGACATACATAGCACAGGTTTATATTAAATAGTGCTGTTGGAATTGTTTGCTGCTTTTCATTGCCTGCAGTTAAGCTCTGAGAGAGAATACAACACCAGGGACCCTTGTGAAATTTATATCTCTAATGTAATTCTTAACTAGCAGATTTTCTTCAAGAATTACTGGAATTTTGTGGTTATTGCAGGGCTTTCAAGATTAAAAAAATATTTAATTCTGCATAGTTATTAGGCTTTAAATGTCTAGGTTTTCGTCAATTCTTCATACATAAACCACATGGCAAACTTGTCATCCTCTATCCATTCCCTGTTAGCTTTTTGGCTTTTGATGCTTTCAGGTCACCTTAATTTGGTTTTTGGTACACACATAACCTGAATAAGAGTGAGATCTTTTAAAATAATATTTCTGATTAGAGCTACATGTATACACCTGCATCAGTGAGCACCTATGGGGAGCATGAAAGTCTTGTTCTTTAGGTCCTTCTAAATGTTTGTGGCAGTGAGAGCCTGGCACATGGAAATGTCTGTTCTCTTTCCTTTAGAAATGCTTTCTGCCACAGATGTAAGTACTCTAAGGTGTCTTTTTAAAGGTTTTTCTTTGTTTCCTGATATGCCTTCGCTGCTAATGCTCAAAATTAGGTGCTTGGACCTTTTTGATCTGGACATTTGACTGCAGGTTCATTCATTGATGCAACAGATAAAGCTCAACCTTGAGCTCAATGACCTGGAGAGCCTCCTACTCATGTGCTTCAGAAATGATGCAGTGCCAAAGTTCACAGTGACTGGTCCTTGTTACACAGAGCTATTACTTCAGGGATTGGTGCTAGTTCTAGCTGAAGCCTCAAGCCATGAAGTGAGGTCAAAAAAGTAGATGCCTGGTGCCATTTGGTGTCAGCTAACAAGTCATGGAAGCAGATCTTAATGAACAGGGATGTAACTGTTAAGACTTTAAAAAGTCATAAACACAAGAAGATTCTGCATCTCACAAGGAAGAATAGTTGCATTTCCCCTAAAATTGCAGCAACCTAATCAACTCACAACCAAATGTCACCTCCTTGTCAGAGCTGCAGGGACATGGGGACTGTGCTGGCCAACAGACTGAGAGCCATATTCTTTGAGCATACTTTGCTGACATGATCATATTGCTGAACTTCAGGAGACCATTTCAGTCTCATTCCACAAAACAGATTGCATACTGTGCCATGAGCCCTTGGTCACACAAATATAATAGGCCCCTACCTTAACCTGCATAACAGAGCAGTACCACCTTTCATTTTCTCCACAAGAGGACATGTGCTAGTCTTCGTAAGAGAAAAATTACTTAGCATATTTACTTAGCTGCCAAGAACAAGCTTTCTTGTTTTCACATGAAGGCATGTCCAAATAGATAAAAAATATTTCATTTTTAAAATTAAAGAGCATTATTAGAGCACTGTTATTAAATTTTCTACTAAAGTTTTTGTCCTTAAGACTTTTAACTAGTGTTTCAGTACTTGGTTGCTTTCACCATGTTCCAGATTGAGGGCACTTCCATCCAGTAAGAAACTGCATGAAAAGGAAAGTTGAAGCTATATCAGTCACTCAGAACAGAGGAAATGCAACAATTAAGGCTTTTCCTCCAATCTTAATTTTTCCTTCTTGTTTGTAGACATTGTAGTATTGTCTTTAATTACATGATCATATACTATTTTGCTGATGTCTCAATTCAATTGTTCAGTATTTCTTTTCATCATCCTTATTCTTTATGTACCTTATTTTTCAACCTGCCATTCAGACACTTCAGTGAACACAAAAGTATTAATTTTTTTTTCCTCTGAGAGTGTGTGGTAATGTTATCTTATCTGAGTGCCTCACAAACATCAGTTAAGTCTTTCTTCCCAATCCCTTTATGAGATTAGGTGTGATCTTCCCCATTTGACAGATGAAGAATTTATAGAAACACAGAAGTACAGAAGCATTAAGGTTTTAAAAAAAATTTAAGCCCACTTTATGCCAATGTTGAGATATCTGTGATAAGTTGCTAGCACTAATTATGTTTAAAGCATTCAGATCACATTGAAAGCACATTTAAATTACAATTATTTTTTCTTTGTATATCTGATCTCTGCTCCCTGCACTTGCACCCACAAAACAAGCGTAGCATAATGCTAGCATGAAGATTTTTTGCTGAAAAAAATCTTTAGAAATGACTCCTGACAGTACACATCTGTACATAAAATTCAGCAGAGGAAACTGCTGTTTGTAATGGTGCTAGAAACTCCTATTATAGGCTTCAGTGCTCCCAGTTGACTGACATGAGGTCATTTGTCTACCTTGCTAGTAGTCTATTGATCTAAAGTACAGCAAAATGTAGCTCCCTACATGACAGCAATTGTGGCAAAATTCATAGCACTTTTAGGATAATTTTGTTAAATACAGAAATACACTACACCTTCTCAGCAGTGTGAACTGTTTGTACATAAGAATGTTTGCCAAATAAATATATGAAGTTTCTGGAGACTTTTAGTAATGAGAAAATTAGCTTAATATGTATTTATGTTTCTTTTTAGGAACTTGAACAATACAAAAGAAATGCCTCTAAATCCTGGAAAGAAATGGATTTTGACTCCGATTGATGAGCTGCTCTGTCTTCAGTTTAACACCATTTACAAAATTATTCTTAAAATTTGTGCATTACATTAGTAATTTCATCTGATGCAGTTCAAAATATATAATATCAGACTATGAAGTTGGTATTTACTGAACATTCCTGTTATTTTTATAAAAGGAGCTGTTTATTCACTCAGTCCAAATTAGTTTATCTTGGCACTGGCAAAGAGCTTTAAAAAGTGGGGAGAAAAGAATTCTAGATTGCTCTCAGATGGGTTTCTATATGAAGACTGGCATTAGTCAGTTCTACCTATTTTATAACACATTATTTGATTTACTTTTGAATAGTTCTACTCTAAGCATATATTTAAATATAAACAAGTTTTTGCACCCAGGATATGAAATTGTGTAGTGTGCTAGGCATCTTTTTGTAGTTCAAAATCAAAGCTTAAGAAATGCTTGCATAATTGTTTGATATATTTGAATAAATAAAAAACCCTAAAACTGGCAGAATAAAGTGGAGTTAAAACCTTCTTTGACCTGAATTCAGAAGTGTGCATTCTCTCTGTCACAGAATCATACAGTTTAATACAGGACTGATTTCCTGTACTGTATAATGTCACACAGAGTTTAGAAGATGGATGTTTCTGTCATATATTCAAATGCTAGGAAGTCAGTCTAATTAATTTGACAGATACTTGGTTAGTGCTGAGAGTATTACTGATTCACATTCAGCCTTCAGCAGGAATGGGTTTTTGTCCATGCACACCTCACCAGTGTGAGATGCACTGTGTGTTCTCAGAATACACAAGGCAATCCAGATTAAAGCCAGAGGTGTCTCCTGAGAGCTCAGACTTGTCAGATTGAATGTCTGAACAGTCACTTGGCAAACCATATCAACCCTACATGCTCATAAAAATGGGAGAGACAGACTAATCTGGTATCCTTCCAGCTATTTAAAGCTATTTGTTATTTTTAACATATTCGTTCACCAGATGTTTTTCTGATAACAACATTTATATCTCAGAATATTTTACATAAAGATACTAGAAAAATACACTTAAGTGCAAACACTGTATTACCTTGAGGATTGGATTTAAAATTCCTTGTTATGAACTGCCTCATCTCAAAACTATCATAGAAAACTAGCTATATAATTACAGAATTTTAAGATACAAATATACTTACCTCCTTGGAGAAATCCATCTCTCTGCAAAAACTAATTTCTTCACAGAACATGAAAATAGGATACAAAATTTAGGAATTTAGTGTCTGTTATGTTTTCAGTTTTGAAAGGCCCATGAGAAAAATTTCCAAAGATGAAAATGTCATTGCATCTGACAAACAACTTTCATACTTCTTCCCAGTTAAATTGACATTTTATTAAATAAAACCAAAACATTATTAAACAAACATATTTTTTCCTTGTAATTCATAAACTGCTTCCAAAACAAGATTAGAACTTGACAGTGAAAAGAAAGAATTTATATAAATAACCTGTCTTTGCTGATTTACTATCATTTACAAGGCAAAACCAACTTGGGTAACTTTGATACTGCTGCAAGATCCTGTACTCCTCAGTTGCATAGTATATAAGATTAAAATGGAGTGAGTTCTTGATTCTGTCTTTATACATACTTGGTTTCTTTCCTTTCTACTGATTCCTCAAATGGTATCAAAACAAGGCATAAGACTGAAAATACAATCCTAGAAATGAGATTTACTAGCAGTTGGACCCCTCTACTTACTAGTAGCGGTTAAAAAACAAACAGTGGGGAAAAATTAGAGCACCATTGCTACATTGTTAAAAATTGTCAGCAATAGCTGACTAAATTAAATCAGAAAGTCCTTTAAAACATGAAATACTGTTGATTATGGCTGATCTGGAAATAACCAGAAGAGAGGGCTGAGGAATAACAGTACCAGGAGTCATTCACACTCTTAAGAGCACATTGGTTTTCAAGGTGAAAACAAACATAAGAAGATGAATGTGTTTTTATATGTCTAATCATTTAAATTCTATCTAAAATCCAACAATTTAGGTCTTCAACCATAATGTAGATAAAAGTATAGTATTAGAGACTGTTGGAATTGCTACTTTTTCATTGTCTGTCAGTACTTCTCTCTTAATTTGAAGCACAGAATTGCAATAATGGCAAGCACGGGTATGAAAGCATAGAGTATGAGGAAATCAGCTGTGAACCGGGACAATGCCCCAGGATAGTTTTCTTCAATGAACCGGATGCCTTGAGAGAGAACACATGCAGCATTATTTGCAGTGGAACTGTTGGCTCCACCTGTCAAAAGAAACAATTTCTTTAGTAGGCAAATCAGGAAAATTAAAACTCAGACTCCAGTCTCTAACTCATGCCTTAAATACACCTTTTTCTGACATCCCTTCCATGAAGATTCATACCCACAGCAGTATTTCTCATCACCATGGAATAAAACCAGACAAGCCCTGTGTTTCTGTGGTTAATGCATGACATACTTTTTGAAGGGAAGACCAAATAGTTGCTAGGAGCTTTTCTCTTTTGTTCATGCCAAACATTATTTATGGCTTTTCAGACACGTTTTCTGGAGTGGCATCAAGAAGCAAGTTGCCCCATGTGGTAGACTTACTGTGTTCATATGTGTTGAGGGTTCCAAAATGCAAGAAATGGAACCCTGCAATGCAAGAATGGAATGACTGTCTGAAGGGCACATTAAAAATGAGGTGTTTACTGGTACTAACAGAGTCATGGATTCATTTTCTAACTGTTGTTGATCTTGTAATAAAGAGGTGCAGGAGAGATTAATAGATAAAAATATGTAGCCTTGGAGAGGAGCACAGACACCTGGCTACAGCACCCCAAATATCTTAGGGTAGTTCCAAGATGTAAGTTTTACCCCACTAATGTGCATTAGCTACTAACCCTGCCACCCTGACTGATTCTCTTGTTTTGCAGGCTGTCTGGCTCACAACCAGCAAAGCACAGCCTGACAGACCCAAGCTGCTCAGTAAATACCATGGAAACACATCTGAACTGAAGCCTCTCTAGTATTAGAGGAGATACCTGGTCATCTGTTTGTTACCTCTCAATGCTCCCTCGATTGATGTTTGATCTTACATTGTGCAATTTTCTTGATGTTCTATTTGTGCAACATTGCACAAAAAAAGAAAATTCCAGCCTGTAATAAACTTAGCTTCCAAAATTCCTCCAAAGAGGGGATAAGAGGTGAAAAAGAGGAAGATGGAAGAACTGGGAGAATGAGAAATGGCTGGAACAAAAGAAACAAATTCTGCTCTAGCTTGCTGATGTGGCACTATAATCTTCACTAATTAATAAGTTCTTTTTAGCAACTCAAAAGTTACCTTCATTTTATCAGGACACATGTACAAAGAAGGAAAATAAGCATCAACATCTCATTAAAATTATTTATAATGGACTTTTTTTTTGAACACTTACCACATGTGAAGTTTAAGCCATAAAATTCATTGACTACAAGGACTTCACTGCTGTATCTTTGAAATGTAAGAAAACTAAGTAGTTTCAAAGGTTTTGGCATTTCTTCAATGGTCCTTAAAGAAACAGAGAAGTTAAGCTGGCTTTTGCCACATACTAAGTGACCCCAAATTAAAACAAGTTTGTAATTGAACTCTTTAACAGTATAACAATTAAAACTGTTTGTACCCTGTGACACAAACAGTTCTTGTCTGTACCTGTAGGGTTTTCAAACATAAAAGTCCAATTTCAGGGCTAAATGGTGAGACAACCATGAAGGCTGTCCCTGACTTTGGTACAGTGTCACAACATTCAGCCCTGACTTGTTTATGAACAGTCACAAAGAATTCTATGGTTGTTTGCTGTTCACATGGCAGTGATAAACTGAAAATGACAGGACCCAATATAAACCTTACTTGCAAAAATGACTTGCTTTCCAAGTAAGAAACCATCATCCCTCCCTCCATCTTCAAAACCAAGTAATACGGAATAGGAATTCATTGCCCCAGTAATAACAAAGCAAAAATGAAGCAAAAATAAGGAGAAGAAACATTCAACAAGACAGGGCAATTTCAGCATCTAACATACTTCAAGACTTATAATTCAACAACAAGAAAAAAGTAGCAGGAAAAAAACCCAGCAATCTAAGTCTCAATGCTATTTTTAATGTCCTTCATTGCTCATGAAGATCAATCAAAAATATTCACAATATTAATGAGCAAAGCCTGTGCTGTAAAATAAGGTTAGAAACCACTTTAATGCTTTTATCATTAAGGCATTAGACTTTGGTAGCAGGAATAAATGTCTTTCACTACAAATACACATTTTCCTGAAAATAGGCAGGGACTAAATAATTAGACATTAACCTAGCTTTATATTGTAAGTATGAGCTGAGATCTACTTTAAAGAGACAAAGCATCATCAACTTCGTGAAGATTCAGATTGTTTTCTTGAGGACAACACCATGTGTTTTTAGGCTTACTTCATTTTCATTGGGAGGGTCTCAGGGAAGCATATCCTACTTGCTCAATATCTTAGGAAAACTGTTTTTAACAATTACACATTTATTCTGGTATGTCCCTCAAAAATCCCAGTAATTTCAGTATTGACAAATACAAGGGGAAAACCATTCAAACTTCATGCAATTAAAACACGAACCCATCTATTTGCACAGTAACAAAGCAAGCAGTTCATGATTTTCCTGCATATTACACTACTCAATGATTTTTATAGATTTCAGTCTGAACAGGTAGAAAAAGGGACTGAAAAGTTTACTGGCTGAACTGGATAATAATACTAGTAAGATAGTTGAGAGCAACTGCTTTTTTAAATGAGCATTACCAGTGTTTAATGTCATAAGTTCCAGCAGTCAGTAAAAGATGTAGGAACAGGGATTTTTGGTAGGCTCCTTTAATGAGGACAGCCTTTCACATCATCATGTCAGCATCAATAAAAGAATTCAGATGAGCTGATAGATATTAACTTTTCAGTTTTATCTTCAATGTATTTGCAAAAACTGGGGGAAATCTTCAGTATCTTTGTTGATATCTAAAGATACTAAGTGTCTGGTTTTGTGTTTAGTACAAGGCCCAACAAGATTAGGTAGTTCTGCCTCAGAAGGAGCACAGCTGCTCTTGCTTTTCCATTGCTACCTGTGCATGACTGGATTTCTGCAAAACCAACTGTTCTAGAAACTCTTCCACATCAGTGTTAACAGCAACACTGTAACAAAGTAAGACTTTTTCCTACCTTACTAGTCCTGTTCCCACTATCACACCAGCTGAATTAAGTAGCACAATGCCACTCTGGACTATATTTGGGTCTTGAACCATGCCAAGTATAACAAGTGTTAGTAGTTCACCAATCATGTGAGATGCTAGGACAACAGCAAAGAAAATTCCAAATCTGGAAGCATCAGGATACAATCCTACAGTCCTGTACAAAGATGAGCAAAAGAACAGTTAAAAAACAATGTTTGGGTAGTAAACTTGAAAAGTAGCTTTTACTTTTGTTTCTATTTGGGTGTTTTGCAGTTATACCTCATTAGGTGAAGAGTTTATGCCTTAATCCTTAGTACATTATTTGGAATCTTAACACAAAGGACATCCAGTTACTATCACTATGTAAGTGCAGATACATGAGGTTTTCTCCATCTAGATTGAAGAGGGTTATGCAAAGATATAATTCTTGTAGAAACCCAGGTTTTTTCAAGACAATCACCATGGCTTTTCTATTCCTTAAACTAACCTTTAGCTTCTTGTAAGGTCTTTGCAGTAGGAATCATCATATAAGTCACATATTTAAAGAACATCTTTATGCAGGTAATTAACAGATGGGATTTTGCACTTCTGATAATGTGCAAGCAAACATAAGCATGGATATACTCAATTAAATGGAAAACTAATTGAATTCCCCACCCATGTAATTCACACCAATGCAATTTCCCCCATACTCCTGAATTCTTTAATGCAACATGCTGTTCTCAGTTTTCTCCTAGTTAACCCAAGGGAAAGAGTCCTCTCAATCTACACTCAAGATTAAAAAGTTAAGAAAAGCCTGCAATTGCTTGACAAACTTAATTCAGCCTTATAGTGTATGTGACAGATGACAAAACCCTTTATTACACTGTGACACATTACTCTTTTTCCAAAATACCTCATACTAAAATTGCCTCACACGAGGTGCACACTGCATGCTTTGCTTAGCTCACAAGCAGCAATTTGACATTTAATTTTCTTTTTATTGCTCAGTGCAAGACCCTATGTTTGTGGGTTTTTTTATTGTCTATGTTCAAATATAGTCTTAAAACAGAAGTATCAATTTTCTCATAGGCTTTCCTGTAGTGTTTCTCATAACACCAGAATATTTTATAAATAGATGGATGAACATTGACCCTTCCAGTATTAAACACTCAGTGAGGTAGCAGGTATTTAACAACTTTTAAGTACAGATTGGCACAGAAAAAACAGCTTTCCAAAGTCCTACCAGAAAATTATCACCTCTGAGCTGCTCTAATACTTTACACAGAGATATGGAGACACAGGCTAGTTAACTAGTTAATATGAATAGAACAGAAGAAAGACTAAAAAAAGAAAAAAAAAAGCAGCCCAAAGAGAGAATATTACAGCAACAGAATAACAACATGATGTGAACTGTTAGAAGATTTCCCAGGGGTATCTTCAGCTAGGAAAATCTGCATAGACAGGACATTCACTTGATTGCAAAAGAGGCTCTCTTTGAACTTGGCCAAACCTGCCTTTTGTCTGATCAGGTCAGAGTTTGGGTCTGCCTGACCCAACTGGCTGCCTCCACAAACACAAACTCTACAAGAAGTGGCTTGTAAGAACACATGCCAGAGGCTGTAAAAGCCTCTCAAAAAGTTTGTCCATTTGGAAAAGTTCAATCCTGCATAACAACTGCCAAAATTTCATCCAGAAACTGCTTGCCTTGAGAGGTCTAAGAGCATTGTGAAATCACTCTGACACATCCCTGATGGCTTCCAAACAACTGCAATATTGGAAAGATAATACCTGTAAATATTATCCATTAACTGGAGCCTCACTATTTATTGTTGGTTGTGTTTGAGCCAACCAAAACACAGGGACAAAGTCTCTGCCCATGTGGATTCCCTGTTTGTTATGGAGTTGAGAGTGTCATGGAGCCTGGACAGCTGCTTTCCAAATGGCTGTTTTCTTGGCACCAGTCACAAACAGAAGGTCAGCACAGCATTTAGTGGAAGGAAGAGTAATTTCTGTCTGTCTGTCTGTCTGTGAAAAAAAGGCTTCTCAGGGAGACCTGCTTCAAGCAGGCAGCCCTGACAGCTTGCAGAAATAAAAGCCCAGGTAGCTAAGGGGATAAAGGTGGCTACTTTTCATATCCACACTAAACTACAAAACAACCTGCTCATGCATGCAAGTCCTCACACCTGGAAGAACAGAAATCTTCCTCTCAGGGATGTTCTCTTTTCATTGAGATTTCAAATGGAAAGAATTAAGTAAATGCTGAGCATGGCCCTTCATTGTCTGCTATAGACCAGAAGGAAGAAGGGAATATATTGCTACAAAATTCCCTGCGCAGAAATTCTGCTTCAGAAGTCCAAGCAATTTTCTGTAGTTCTACTATATCCATTTTCCATCCATCTTACTGGAAAGTAAGAGCACTAACCTGCACAGCTACAGCAGAATGGCTTCTTCTGCACTTTAGCTATTTTATGAGGGTGTATCCACTTATCACTTTTGAACAGCTCATCAGAGAACATGCATCCACAACACAAACCAAGCCTGCTCATCACTTGTACACATTTTACTACAGATTGCTAAATGATTGCAACTGTCTCAGGAAAACTAAAATTAGTTTTGGTGCACTAGACATCCCTCAACGTTAGAAAAGAAAAAGACTGAAGGACAGAAAATTGTGCTTTTCTCTGGAGGGAATAAGAAAGGGATCCAGATTTTATCACTTCCATATGCTGTAGCTAAACTCCAGTGTCCCAGGAAATAAAAGTTTTGTTAGTCATGTACCTAGAGCTGACATCCTCAATTTGGTTTTTTTTTTGTTTTTTTTTTTTTTGTTTAGTTCAGGGTTTTTTTTGTTTTTTGAGGATTTTTTTATTTTTTTGGTGGTTTTCTTTTTTGTTTTGGTTTGGTTTTTTTGTTTCTTTGTTTGTTTGCTTTTATTTCCTATCTTTCCAAATGTAAAATGTAAAATGACACTTCTTGCTTTCCATATGACAAAAGTATGATAACTCTCCCAAGTCCATTAAAACTTTCCAAGTTACCTACAGAACTGGTAATTTCTTACAAAAAACACTGACTGGGGAAGTGTTTTCAGCTCTGCCTGAAAGAGAAGGGCTAAATTTGTGTCATCTTTCCTTATGCTTTCTGTGTAATCATTTTGAGAGACAACAGCAGGAAGCCATGCCAGGAGGCCTTTTCCTGACATGTTAACTGACACTGGTAACAAAAACAAAAAGACAACCCAACAGATGGTCCAAATGCTTACCAGTACATGAAGGTGCTGAAAATGGCCACACTGATGACACTGAAGGGCAGGAAATGGACTATATAAGCTACAAGCATTTGCCATTTCTTATACAGGCCATCTTTACTTTCTTGGTCACTGATAGCACGTAGAGGTGGGACTGAATTAAATATATAAGAAATGAAGTAAATTACCATTAAACAGAGAGAGCAAGACTTGTTGTTAGCAGAAATTATCTGAATCACAGGGACAACTTTGAGAATATATCACAAACATTCTGTTTAAACCACTCTGATACCTTTTCCCCCCACTGTAAATGCAAAGCATGCTCCCTGCAGATTGCAAACATTGGTAGGCTTAAGGAAAGAGCCTAATTTATCAGTATGCAGGACAGCCTTCTCTTTTTGCATATACAAATTAAGGACATGAGAAAACCTCTGTCACTGGTCAATTTATTGAGGTGCTCTGATTTCAAGCTGATGATAGCAGTGTATGGTCTCTACATGAGCAAAACAGTTTTTAGGGCTGTAAACAGAAATTACTGTTGCCTTCAGTATGGCACCTGTAAGAGAAAAATCCTTTAAAAAATGTAATTATCACATAATACTCATAAATCCAATTATGCTTAATTGCTGTCAAAGCTGGTTTGTATTTCCATCTTTTCCACGTGTCTGGTTTTGAGCTCACTTAGATATTAGCTAGACCTAGACTTTGTCTTGCCTATAAAATGCTACACGCAGGGAAATCTTTTGCACAGTTTAGAATAAAGCTTTCATAGACAGGCCAGCTGTAAAAAAGAAAGGCAGGGATCAGGGCATATTCCCTTAAATTCCATTGAATTTTGTGCTTCTGTATCAACTCTGACATTACCTAGACCAGTGAAGATCCTTTAAATTACTATCTTCAAAACAGACTTTTTCTTATTTAAGACAGTGGCAGCAACACCTGCTGCTGCACATAGGACAGGACAGACAGACACTCACACAGGGCCACAGCATTGAGCATCCCTGTGTAGGGGGGGGCACTCACGCACTGGTAGACAAGCCCCACACGGTCCTGCACAGCTCCCTGCGCCAGGTCATTCCTTAGCCTAAGAAGGAAAACGGCTACAAACAAGCCAAACAGCAGGTTCTGCAGGAGACGCATGATGATGCCTATCTTATCTCTGGAGAGATTTCTTGTTATTCTCCTGATAATGAAACAAAACAACAATAAAAGGCTTGTTAGCTACAGCTGAACACTTGTTGGTAGGGTATTAAGCAAATACAAATGAACAAATCTTAAGACACACAGTGCCCACCAAGAGTAATATATTAAAAAAGACAAGGGATAAGTACAGTGGGAGATCAAATAACCAAGAAAGTCCATCTATAAATGGAGGGGAAACCTGAAAGATTAGTGGAGAAGGAAAAAATTGCTTTAAAAAGGCGTGTGGGGGAAGTCTTACCGTAAAAGAATCAGTATTTGGTCAAAGCCACTGGGTGAGTCTTTGTTTTTGAGTGGTATTGGTGGCAGCTCCTTCATATACTTTGTTTTTTCAATGGCTGCCAGTACTTTGCTAAAGATCTCTGAGTTTCTATAGGCTGCTACAAATTCCTGAACCCTACTGTAGGTTTCGAGTTCGTGTTCCTTGCTTCGGGTGTCCACAGATGACAGATCCACTGTAAAATGACAAAGCTTTTACTCTACATACACATCACTTTCCCTTCAAACTTTTTTCCCTGTGCAACTAACTTCTTCTTGTCTCCATTCTAAAATATGCAAAGATGAAAAGGTCAATTGAAAGAATTCAAGGCTTCTTTCTCCCTTCTGTTAGATGCAGCAGGAATTAATTAACTGTGCAGCCACAAGAAATCCGTTTTTTGTGACCTCTGTAGGACCCTGCAGTTCAGGTCTTTGATCTGCAAAAGCAAGACCTGAGCACTGCACTGATCAGACCTTTAGCACTCTCCTTGCACAGCACAGAGCTGCAGAGAGCAAGACAAAGCACCAGAGGATGAACATCTATGAAGATGAAGAGATGACTTATGTGGTCATATATTTCTCAGGTTTTCAGGCAAATGCTCAGACGTGGCTCCACGGCTCCCCCTTGTCCTCTGCCCACTCCTCCATAATTATGGAGCTTTATTTTTTGCTTAGTGAGAGCTCATACTGTAGAGACACTGCTCTTCTCTCCTCGAGCTGCTAATGCATTGTTGCACTGGGTTTCACCTACCTCCTTTGCAGACACACTTCTCTTTTAATGTGAAGTCAGAGGATGTTCAGCCTGCCAAATTCCCCTAGCAGGCTCAACCCAAGCTGAAGGAAGTAATACTGACTGCCATGGAACTCAGGAAAGGTAACTGCTTCACAGAGTTAATGTTCCTTTCTAATAAGCACACCTAAACATACTCCTGGCACCGGCAATTCTTTTGCTGGCAGATGGGAAATTGGTGTGTTCCATTTTTACAAGTCAAACAGATTCAGTAATAGTGCTAAAATGCCTTAGAAATTTCCCTTTTCCCTAACAGCAATGAATTAGCCAAGGTTTTGAAAACTGGATTGTTGTTCTCAGCAATATTTGTTCTTACCCAATTTTATATAACTCTTCTACATCTGGTAAGATATCTTCATCAGTTATTTATTCCTAAGGTTTCTCTCATCCTTAGGTTTCAGTTTTGCAATGTTCTGTTCAAAGTAATGCAAATTCAACAAAAAGAGGCCTTGTTCAAGACGCTTAAGTTTCCTCAAAATCTGAATTAGGTTTATGAATAGTTCCCTGGTGTTCTAATAGCTGGAATTCAGCAGAATTGTCTTTAATGGTAAACACATCCAAAATGAAGCCTTTGCTTTTACAAATGTGAACATCTGAAATGCAGAAACACTTTTTAAAACTTTAAAACAGTGTGACTCACTGGAAATCACACAGGAAATAAACGGCAACTGGGTGTGCTTTAAAAGAATTGTAACACTGACTGCTAACTAAACCAACTAGCTAATGCCTACCATGCATTAGTACTTTTTACAAATGTGTGACAGTTCAGCAATATAATTCACACTCAATACATAGGATATATTTTCCTCTGTTGCTGGTGTAAATGATATCAGAATCTGTCCCTTCATTCACATCAAATCACACAAAAAAAATATAAACTACCAATTTTCAAAAGACTAAATATTCTGATGATTCTTTGCTCTAATCTGTATTTTTTTCCTTTCTTGTCACATTCAAAGGTTGACATTTGAAGAATGCAGTACTCTCTTTACCAAGCTTTTTTAAAAGTGGGTCTAAATCTCAAATCATCTATGC
Source organism: Calcarius lapponicus (assembly GCA_039654755.1). Classification (NCBI taxonomy): domain Eukaryota; kingdom Metazoa; phylum Chordata; class Aves; order Passeriformes; family Fringillidae; genus Calcarius; species Calcarius lapponicus. Next base: position 73,181,197 of record CM077465.1, on the reverse strand, counting down.
TTTTCAAGACTATTCAAATTCATGAAGGCAAAATTATCCTCACTGTCATACCTGTATTTTCAGCTTTATCCCATTCCAGCTTCATGTCAACAACCATCCTCTCTTCTCACTGAGTTTAGAATGCCATGTAGACAATAGGGAAACACTGCCTGCTCTGAATGCAGCTTTTTGAATTGGCCAAATTCTCTGGTTAGTGCTCAGCTAGTACTGCCAGAAATTACCCTAACATGTTGGATTTAAATACAGTTATGTACATGGCTGCATATCTGTACTTGTACAAACACATCCACATTCTCTTCAAACCTGTGCCTGTATGGATCAGGGACATGGATGTCCTGCAGCAAAACCAAGTCTCATTTCCAAAGCCTCCTGCTGACCCTTTTTTTTTCATCCTGAATTGGTAAAACAATACTCTCCAGCTAATGCCAACAGCTATCATCATCTTGCCATCATCATCTCCTGAAGCACCCATTCTGTTCCAGTTGTCCACACTGGTATTAGCAATTTCCCAAAACTTTCAGAAACCTCAAACTTAAAATTCCGGGAAATTGATGCCTCAAGTCATCCCATATTTATTCTACATCCTTCCCCCCACACAACTCTTTTAAGTTGCTTGGCATTACAGAGTCAGGAGGAGCATGGGATTTTCCACAGTTTTGGAATCAAATTAATTTTCCAACATCCAGTGCACAGCCATAGGGAAATGCCATTGGAATCCGCAGGTTTCATGAAGCTGAGATTCTTTTTTCAGTGGTAGTTTATTCCTTTACTGCAAATATGGCTATTTTATGGAGTCATTAGGAATGACATGGGGCCAGCCCTCTCTCTGAGCTGAAAACAATTAAAAAGTTGGAGCAGAATTCAAATACACTTCTATCTCTGGAAAAACTTTAACTTGGGGAAAAAAACCAAATTGTTTTACCAAAACAACTGAGACAAACTTACCATAGAAGTCAAAAGGGTTTGATTGTTCAGGACAAGAATAGCCACAGTCACTAAAAAATGAGATCATTTCCATAGGGTTCCCACAGAAAACCATTTCTCCAAAGCTCATGATGGCTATTTTATCAAATAACTGTTGGGGGAAAATTAATATATTAGCAGTATGTACTAAGAATCACAGAATATGCTGACTTGGAAGGAATCCATCAGGATCATTGAGACCAACTCCTGGCCCTGCATAAGACACCCCAAGAATCACATCACGTGCCTGACAGCATTGTCCAAAAGCTTCTTGAACTCTGTCAGACTTGGTGTTGTGGCCACTTCCCTGGGGAGCCAGTTCCCAACCATCCTCTGTGTGAAAAATCTATTCCTAAGATCCAACCTAAACCTTCCCTGTCACACTTCAGGCCATTCCCTCAGGTCCTGTCACCAGTCACCACAATGATCAGATCAGGAGTGCATTCATTCTTGAGTACAGCTACTGTCTTGGTAATAGAAAGGCTTTGATGGGAAAAATAGTTTTGACACATTCAAACTTCCTTACTGTATTTCTCCCAAAAGACATTTGTCCTTTCTTTCACTCCTCTCACTGGTGGTTATGCAAAATGACACATCTTTAAGCTCTAGTGGTTCTCCAAACTGTCAATGACAACAGCATACAGAGGTAATCCACAAAAAGAGATGTGGCTTTCTGACATCATTTCTAATGCACCTTCACTTCCTGACTGACCCCCTTTGGTGCTTGATAGCCCCAGTCTGTAAACCCCCCCAAATTGTTGGCAAGATTATCCTGAAGCGCTTAAGGACTCTAACAGCACTGCTCTTCAAGTGAACATTTGCCAGGGCCAAGGTATGCCAGTATCAGCTATGATAACCCATGTTCTCAAGACACCAGGGCAGCTTCCAGTCCAGTAAAACACTGTTGCTCCCCTCTGGCTCCACAGCCATTTATACTCCATTCAGTCAGCCAGGGAAGAGGAGGTTTGCATTCATGTGGCAGGTGGTGGATAAGAGCAAAGTGAGAAACAGTAATGGGAAGAGAGAAATGCTCTCCCCAGCACAAACCCTGCATAGCAGGACTGCCCCACCACATGACCAAGGTGTACCCACATGCCTTGTCATGACTTCTCCCAGTGGTTTTGGTTTGGGCACTTGCATAACACAAGTGTTAGGCACACAGTCAGACTCCATACTATTTTCACAAGGCAATGTGTATCCCTAAGTGCCCTGTGACTGGGACAAGGCCAGAGTTGCAAAGTTCAAGAGAAGCCTCTAATTAAGCAAAAGAAAGGAAAAGAGGCAGCTATACTGGATCTTGTACTTCCATCCTGAAAAGTACTAAAAGGTCAGGTGGAAAAGCCGATAGTGAGTAGGTATCATCTACCTTGAAAAGTTCTGAGCGAGGCTGATGGATTGTAAGGATCACAATTCTGTCTCTGTGTGCAAGCTCTGAGAGAAGCAAGACAAGCTGGTTTGCAGTCAGGCAGTCCAGCCCTGTGGTTGGTTCATCAAGGAGCATGACCTCTGGCAAACAACAAGGAATAGCTTTAAAATTCAGGTAAATGAGGAGCAAATGGCATAGCTACTGCCCTTAAAGCTAATTTGGCAAATAACACAGAAATGACTTTGCAGGTGAAGTTCCACACATAAAGCAGGGCATGCACAGATATTGCCATGATGAGATCTTTCAGTTTTATTTAGTTTCAGTGGTTCTGTTTCAATGACTAAGAATAAGGATGTTAAAAAATACTTCAGAGCATAATACTTCTTCTAAATTCATGTGAAATCTGAAAATTACCAAAATAGTTTTGATACATACATCTGCTTTCAAGAACAATAATGATAAATTTCAGCATTCACAAAATTGTAAACATAAACAACAAAATTAGCTAGGAGTTATATATTCTGAATTAAATTTATATATACAAATAGAATTTGTTATGAACAACCCAAGATTTGTTAAAATACAGCAGATGCAATTCCATAGATTGAAGCAGATGTTACTGCCTTTTCTTCATTATTTTATTGCACATGAAATGGAAAAAACTTATCATCAAATCCATTGTTTTTATAGAGATGACACATAGCACACAAGAGGGCAGTCCAGCCCTGACCAGGGTATGAGGGGAGGAGAGTTTTCACTTCAGGTTTATCTACACAGAATTACTATAGTGTTTTCTGTAGAGTTTAGTGAGCTCCTGAGCAGCAACCACACCCCAGGAGTAACCAGTAGCAGGCATGTACCTTGTGCTATTTAAGCTCCTTCCTGCCTAATATGCAGTTGTAGCACATCCACATGGCTACAAGGACTTACAAGGACCCCAGCATCCAATAAATATGTGCTGTACATTCACTCCATGAGATTCTGGCACCTTCAAGAAACTCTCTCAAAACTGACAAAATTTTTCCCATGGATAATCCTTCCATAGTTAGTCAGCTTTGATTTCCTTTCACTGGATTTTTTTTGGCACTGGAATATACATGGCACTCACACAGGCATCGATCAAGGGCAGCTACTCCACTACGAGGCTCCGTGCTTGCACATGTATGGCTCTAATGTACTCAAAAATTATAAATTAATGGGCCACAGCCAATATTTGGGAAGAGTGAACCCAGAAAGACTTAAAGTGGATAAATCCAAGTCTAAACCTGTGTTCAGTCCCTAAGATTTTTTATTTGTCTGCTTTCCAAGATCAACTAACAGATCAGTGGCTGACCTCAGTTACTGCTTATTCTTTCCTGTCATCACCAGCCTGGCTTCTGCTGAATTAAAGAATGCAAATGCTTTTGTATTTTAAAGTGGTTTACAGAGGCCTGTGGTAGGAGCACAAAGTGACACAGCCTTGTTTTATTTTGAAAATCCATGCAGTGGTACTTACTGGGATCTTGTAAAAGCTGGGCTGCAACTGATACCCGACGCCTCTCACCGCCAGAAATTCCTACAACATTCCGGCTTCCAATTATTTTGTCAGCAATGTGGCTGAGACTCAGCTCAGTCATAACTGCATCTACCTAAAAAATAATTACAATTTCAAAACACTAAGAGGTAATCCACAGAGGATACCTGTGTGCAATGGCAAAAAAAAAAAAAAAAAAAACCCAAAACAAACAGAAAAAAAAAAAGAACATCATTTTAAGTTACTGCTTTACCAATATCCTGCTTTCATCCATTCTAGTTGGATGGTATTGGGCCTAATTTCTATTTGATTCTTTTAAATACATTATTTAAATTATTATTTTTTTTAATTTTATTTCAATGCATTCTGAAATTAATAAATTTTAGCCTCCCTTCACATTAAGGGATTAAGAGTTCAGAGGTGACTAGAAGTTAAGGTATGGAGCATAATGTGCTGCTCTGGCTTCCAAAATCAGGGAGCAGGAAGCACATCAATTCTGGGAAAGTATAAAGTACTGAGTGGGAGACTGGAGAAGACAGAAGACAGAAAGCAAGACCCTCTGGTCACAAATATCCAATTTTACTTTAAATAGAAATCAAAAAGAGCCCTTTAAGTAAATCTGAAACACATCAATTTCATCAAGAAAGTATCTTGTAGGAGGCTTAGCAGACCAGTGCTTTTTTGAGCTGTTGTGGTTAGTGAGAGATATCCTACAGGAGACACAGTGGTGCCAAAATCAGTTGTGCTGTCCATGAGACTTGCCAGCACACATGGGCCCAAATACCCCAGAGAACTGAGGTTCTCCTCTGTGGAAGGGGAACTGACCTCAACATCAGGACCAGCATCTCCTGCAGTGGTAACTGCTTCAGCTTGGGGTGGGAGTTCTGTCCCAGCATAATGGGGATTTCCTGGGGCACCAGCACAAGCCCCTTGGAGAGGTGGGACCACCAGAGAGCTTGTGTGCTACTCCTCAGCAAGGGGATTTCTCCCCATTTGCAGAATGAGGATTACAAAACCTCATAAACGTAAAACACAGCCATGGATGGAAAGTGCTGCTGGTGAAAACATTACATGACATCCTGTATGACTTTCTGGTGGAAGACTGTAAAATACAAACCTTCTTCTTGATGGAGCTGTTGGAGCATTTCTTAAGAGTTAGTAAAGCTGTATAGGTCAAAGACTCCTGTACAGTGAGAAAGGTTAACAAAGTGTCATTCTGAAAAAAAAGTGAAAAGGAAGAAGGAGTTAGTCCTGTAGTAATTAAAATTTTGTCCCTCTTCACGCAAGCCTAATCATTCATACAGCTTATTACCTGATTTGTCCCAAATTTCCTAGTAAAATCACATTCACATTACACTACTCCATTACACTAGCAACTTTTTTTACACAAAAGGAAGCACAGTAGACAAAAAATAAATGCAGAAATCAACCTGTGGCACGTAAGAGAAGCAATCTCTGAACTGCTCCCTCTTCAGCTGACGTCCATTCACATACACTTCACCAAAGAAGTTGTCTTTATGTCCCAGTCTGCCCGATATTGCATCCAGAAGTGTTGTTTTCCCAGATCCTTTCAAACAAAATAAATTAATCATGTGCTGAGATGAATTTTATGATTCCAAGAGTGGTAGCCTGACTTGGATAGACACATACAAAAATTACAAAGTTGGATTTTTTTTCTCAATAACTTTAAAATAATAGGGCCTGAAAATGCAGCTAATTAAGGGAAAGTAAATGGGAAAACTAGAATGTAAATTAGCATTTAAATCATAAAAAATTCACACTTTGCAGTGAAACATTTGAGTTTTGAAGTAACCTTGTCTGTTATTGAAGTTATAATTGTTAGTTAGATGACAGAAGACTGAACTCTGAAAACCAAGCACCATTTTTACAAAGCAGAAGTTAAAATCAGCCACAATTTCATTATTTAAAACACAGACCTCAGTCACATTCATGTCTCTGTGGAAGTCACCAATATTAACTGTGACCTTATTTCATTTAAAGAACTGGAACAACTTACCAGAATTTCCTAAAATCCCCATAATCTGGCCACTTTCTATGTGAAATGAAACATCCTTAAGTATTTGCCGGGTCCATTTTTTACAATATAAAGAAAAGTTCCACCACGGGCCAACACGTTCTCTTGGAAAACAAACACCAATAAAACAATTAGAGAGAGAATATGTAAAAATTTTGCATAAAGCAAGTGAATAGTTCATAGCTACTTGCATGTGGGATGGGAGCTGCAAGGATTTTAAAATATGGGAAAATAAAAATTAAAATATTTTCCCCCTTGAGGAAAATATTTCCCCTTCTGAGGCTTCAACTTTGGCATTACCTGGAAGATAAAACGAGGTCTGAGCACGTTTTTCAGAATGATTGCTAAGAAGCGTTTGGACTGCAACCAAAAGGGCAACCATGAACTGTGGCTTTATTTGCTGATGATGTTTGCCAGCCATTCATCCACCCGTCCCTTTCCTTAGGGCCTCGTGTTGTCCATCTGGCAGCAGCAAGAAAGGCAGTGGGAAAGGGCACTTTTGGAAATCACTAAATCCCGTCCTTCAGAGAGGCGTGAAGGGGATGCAGTGGGGATGAGGTGGGGCTCCGGAGGCTCGGCCCTGAGGCGCCATCAGGGGGGCCCTGAGGCACCATGAGGGGGCCCTGAGGCGCCATGAGGGGGGCCCGGCACCATGAGGGGGGCCCTGAGGCACCATGAGGGGGGCCTGCACCATGGCTCCTGCCGGGCTGGGCTGCGGCCCAACCCACAGCCCACAGTGCCTGCCCCGCTCCCTCAGCTCCCGGCGCCGGAGCAGGGCTCCTCCACACCGCCCTCCCAGCCCTACCTGATGGTGTAGGAGACACTCTGGACGCTGATGCTGTTGGGGAGCTGCCCCACAGCCATCCCCTTGCCTGCGTGCCCGATGCTGCCGCTCTTCTCCAGGGTGGGAGACGCTCTGCCCGACATCCTCGGGTGCCGGGGCTCCGCAGCCTCCCTGCGTCCCTCACGCTGCTGGCCCGGTGCCTGCCACTGCCACCGCCACTGTCACTGCCGCCACCACCATGCCTCCCCCGGCACCGCGCAGGGGCAGCTCCCGCTGTCCCGCGTCAGAGCAGGTCGCTGCCCCCGGCACCTGCCACCTCAAAGAAAACAGAGGGACTGCCTGTTCTTTCTTTTCCGGAGAAGAACTGATCAGTGATTAGTTGAAGCCGCTATCTGATGTACCTTTAGCCTGAGCTATTAGCGTCCCAGAGGAGGGGAATATTTCCCTGTCCGCGGGGTCATGCCAGCTGCAGAGACGCAGCGCGCCAGCAGAAATGGAGCTGCGGTGAAGGTGCCTGGAAAGGACTGCTTTCCAAACCAACAGGAGAAGGATTTCCACAGCTTTCCCAGAGACGATAGTCAAACCACGGCAGGGAATCAGACCTTCCGCCACCACCACCACCACCACCACCACCATGAAGGAAACGACTGAAAATGTCTCTCTGGACGATGCCAGCTGGAAGCAGGTGATGTGAGAGGGCTCGGCTGTCAGTGGGGCTCGGCTGTCCCGCGGCTGTAGCGCTGGCAGGGAGCGGGGAGAGCCAGGAGCCATCCTGCCAGGAGCGGGGAGAGGCAGACACCCATCCATCCATCCTGCCAGCAGGCAGGCACAGCCAGTGAGCCCCGAGGTGCTCCCGCTCCGAACCAGGGAGCAGAAAGCAGCCACATCGCCCACTGCAGCACACTGGGCACGAGGCTGGTGTCATGCAAGCTCTGCTCAGATGCCACCATGGTGGAGCTGAGAGAGGGTCTCCAAATGTGTGCATGGGGGAAAAAGTCCCTGAGCGTATCCTGGACTGGCTTTCCCAGCCAGGAAAGCCTTCAGTCTGGATCCTCACATTTGCTGGGGAGCACCTGTTTTCAAAAATTAGGTTCAGCATAAGGAAGGGCTCAAAGTGCTTTGGCAGCAGGGGTAGTTTGGAGGGCTTTCCTGGGGCTTCTCAGGCTGCTTGGTGTGATGTTGCTTTCTACTGAAAAAATAATGAGCCTTGTTTGCTGTGAGGGCAGGAGGTGCACGCAAACATTGTGGTGATGCTCTGCCAAAGACACCACAGGCATGGGTAAGGTCTGTACACAGGGAACAGGTACATTTGCCTTGGCTAGGCTTGGAGTCTGACAAGCAGGAAAAGCACAGAGCTGTGGGAGAGATATGGCTGGCTGGAAGGAAAACTGCAGGCATGCACACAGAGCTCAACCCAAAGCTAGGACTTCAGCATTGCAGCTGTGTGCAAAAGGGCCAAGTAGGCTCTTGTTATTTTAACTGATATCTCACAACATTAAGTTCCAGCTGATAAATGAATTTAAAAAACAAAAGAGAAGAAAGAGACTGCACTAGTGGCTGTGTTTTATTTGTTCATAAAGCCTTAAAGGATACAAGTCCATGTGGAATTCAATAATGGACATGCTTCTAGTGAACCTTCATTTTTAGCTGCCAAAATGCATCAGTTACAATATGTACCATTTTGATTCAGTAGACTAATACTGCTGAAGCAGTGCATCTCTTTTCCTCAAAAAAATCTAATCTCTTTGTAGTGACATGACATTTATGTCCACTTTCAAAGTTTTCCCTTTTAATCTCAAAACAACTAGAAGAGCACAGTACAGCATGTTTGGCCCTCCTACATGTCACTAGAACAAAGTACTTTTCACACTGACAGTGAGTGTGAACTGTAACTCATTTCAACTCTTTGGACTTTTGCACTACAGTAACTCATCAATGATACTGTTACATCTCATAAATACATTCCCCTTTGTGCTTCATCTTTTCTGAGCTCAGACTTTAGCAGCACTTCAGTTATTGTAATTAACTGTTGTAATCCACCTAACAACTTTTCCAGACCAAGACCCGGGATAGTATTTTTCACTATGAAGAAGATAACAGTCTTTATTTCACATACAGTGGAAAATCAAATGTTCTGGAGGTCAAAGAACTCAACTACCAGGTAAAAATTGTCATTTATACACCTCTCTTCAGCATGAAGCATATTCAGCACTGCCTGTTTCTATACCCAGACCATTTAAAATGCCAAATAAAGTTGATAAAGATCACACAACTGTTGTACAGTCAGTTTGTGAGCAGAATCCCACCCTTGGCTGCAATATTGACAGCAGACTAACCCCTGTAAATATATCCAGTAAAGTTAAGGGATAAGACAGGAAGAGAGATCTGTTTCTAGGCCCTGCTTTGTTTCAGTCTTGAGCAAAATGAATCCTCTGAGGGCTGAAGCAGAGGGACTTTCTATTCAGCTAAGGATGAAAGGAGCCCTTGCCGGCAAGAACAAGTATGTGGAAGGGGATAAAGAGATGACTAACAAAGAGGATTTCAATGAACCAGTGAAATATTTCATCTCCTCCTCACCATGGCATCTGAATAAGATTTCACAATTTTCAGTTTCCTTGAATTTCTAATTATATCTAAAGTTTGAAACATTTAAAATTTACAACAGTAATAAATTACCGAAGTAACAGAGGACACAGAGAGTTTTAGTGATTAAGAGAAGAAAGGCATAAAAGCATAGGTGGCTGCAAAAGAACTTCCTTCTAGGTATTTCTGAAGATGAACAATAATATTTTAACATATGCTTTGCTTGTAACATTGTAACTTTGAAGGTATTTGTTGTTAAATAGTTTATTGCTTGAATTGAAGGGACTTGTTTCCTTCTTTGTTAGGTTAACACAGCATCCCAGATTCCCTGGTATGAGAACCTTGCTCAGATGAAAATGCCCTGGACCTGGAAATCAGATCCCCATTCCCATGTGACAGTAATCCAAAATCTGAATCTAAAAGTGAGAAGTGGTCAGATGCTTGCAATTATAGGAACCACTGGTAAGAACAACCACCACATTTCATTATATGACCAGCTAGCTCTGTGTTCATTATATGAACACAATCAAGAGCAACACTCTGCAGTCTTTATGAGGTTAAAATCTAGTTGAGAAAAAACTACTGGGGTATCACTAAAATACATTCTTTAAGTGACATGATGAACATGGAAGCAAAGAAAATACTGGGGGGGGGGGGCAGGGGGAGAAATTAAAATTTATTTTCAAACCCAATTTTGTTATGCCCTGCACACATCTGCATTCTGTTTGCTGAGGCGTACTGAGGTATAGTTACAAGTGTGGCCTGGCAGCCCCAGATCTGCTGGACATTAATCAGTCTCATGGCTCAGATTCAAAACAGGCCAATTGCAGACCATACTCAGATAGCAAACAAATGAAGCCAAACCCCATAAGAAAGATCAGTGCCAACTTGCATAACCATAAGCAGGAATTCTATCTGGACTGAAACAATTCTAACAGGATAAAATATTGCATTTGAGTTAATTAATAGAAACTTACAGAGAAGAAAAGACAGTTCCTCTTCTGTCTGGTGTTACTGCTTTATTACACTGGGGTTTGGTTTTTTCCTTCCATTTTCTGGTGGGACTGGTCAAGGGGGACAAGAAGTAGACACAGGACCTTTAAACTGAAGTAAAAAGTGCCATACTTGGGAGGTAAAAACCCCCATGCTGTGTCTCCACTGGAGTCTTGCATCAGGTTAGCTCAGTGATTCAGTGAAAATTCTCTCTTTCAAAGGCAAGGCATATTTGCCAAAGAAGTTTTAACTTTATTCCTAAAAATGAGTGTTTTCTTTCCTATTGCCATGGGAATCTTTCCTCAGCACATATTGTTAATGTAAGTGAAGCTTACCTTAGAGATTCTCCTGATAATAAAAGGAAAAGCTTTGTGATGAAATAACATACTGAGTTATAGATATAGCACCTTTGTAAGGTAACATACACTGAGCACAAACCCCTTTCAGCAAACTAGTCAAACTATTTTCAAAAGCTGTTTATCATCTATTTCATCAAATGCCTTGGTAAAATGGATTAAACTGCTGATGGGTTTCACATTGTCAATGGCAATCAATATGTCACTCTTAAACAGAGCAATACGTGGTTTACAGATGGATGGGTTTCTTTCTTTAGATGTATGTATTAAGAAGCAAGTGTGGAGTTAATCTTTCAACAGGGAGACTGGAAATAAATGACATCTAATCATAAGAGAGTTCTGTGTGTTTACATACAGAATCATACAACAAAAGGGAAAAATTCATTTGCTGTTTAACTCCAGATCAGGTTTTGTTTTCATTGTTTTACTTTTCTTACCTCTGGATATGAACCAGCTTTTCTTAATTATTTAAATGACTTTTTGTCTAATTCAAGTCATAATAATTTTTATTTCAATCGTGATTAATGTTCTTATTGTCTGTATAATCATTCAATGCCTTAGTCATTCAGCTGATCCAGCTGCTGTTTCTGAATTCACAAATCCCTCCACAAAGAAAGCTCTTGCTGAGCATTTGGGTGCCAGCCCCGCAGCCAGGGCGGGACCATCTTTGACCTGTGTTTCAAAAGTGAAAGGGAGTTTACTAAAGAGATAAGAGACACTTCTTGTGCTCCTGAAGCCGTCCTGAGAGCCCAGCTACCCAGTTCTGCTGAGAAATGATAAGGGTTCAAACCACATACTCCATTCCAGAGGGAAGAGATTTCCTGAACAGGAGCTTATAGTCAGTATTTTCTTTGAAGATCATCCTGTCTCTGTGACTTTGGGAAAACTTTAGGAGAGGTTGGCAAAGAATTTTTTTTTTCTTTACCATCTCTGTCTGTGACAAGATCACTTTTCAAAACCATCCCTTGGAAACTGATTTTCAATTTCTATTTTTCTAGCTGGTGGAAAGACATCCTTGCTTGACGTGATAACCTGCCGGGATCATGGAGGCAAAATCAAGTCTGGTCAAGTCATGATCAACAACAAACCCATCACTCCCCAGCTTGTTAGGAAATGCATAGCACACGTGAGGCAGGATGACCGACTGCTCCCCCACCTGACTGTCAGAGAAACACTATTGTTCGTTGCCAAACTGCGCCTTCCAAAGTTTTTTTCAGACTCACAAAGGAAAAAAAGGGTAATTAAGCTGTTGGGAAAAAATAAAGTTGTCAAAAATGTGTCTGACAGGAATTATCCAAGAGATCCTATGTGTTTGGAGTCAGAACAGCTAATCTGGCAATTTTTATGCAGATTATGAATTATAAACCTTTTTCATCTTTCAAGATAGAAACCAGCAATTGTTCCAAAGCTCATAAAAAATGACAATCTAGAGAAAGCATTAGAGAGGCTGAAAGACGAACTAAATTTTTGATCGCTGAGTCTTTTTTAATGTTACCTCTAAAATTTGTTTTCAAGTGTCTCTAGCACAGAAATATCCAGATGAATTTTAACCATATTAATCATATTTTCAGTTGTATCTATGCACGAATGTGCAAATGAACTCTTGCTTGACGCCTGTCACCCTCGGATCCCCGCAGGTGGAAGACGTGATCGCGGAGCTCCGCCTGCGGCAATGCGCCAACACCCGGGTGGGGAACGAGTACCTGCGGGGCGTCTCCGGGGGAGAGAGGCGCCGGGTGAGCATCGGCGTGCAGCTGCTCTGGAACCCGGGTGAGCACAATTCGGACCTTCCGGGGCACACCCCACACCACCTGGGCATAACGGAGCACTGCAGGAAGATGGAAGCTTTCAGGGAAGAGCCACACGCTCAGTTGCCCCTAGGGCTAGCAGGAGGAGTTCATACTCGGGACACTTAACAGGCCTTGCCACGCCCTCTGTCTGGCTTTCCACAGCAGTTAGTGACTGCTGCTGGTCCATTTGCTTCAATTTCAATCCGTGCTGATCTTCGATAATACTGCAATTATTATAGAAATAATTATGTAAAGAAAGTGTTTCAGCAGCTGACACACTTTTGCTTCAGTCACCTTTGCCAGTGGAAAAGTGGAGGCAGAGGCAGAGCCCCCAGGGGCCTTCACCCACCACAAAGATTGCTCAAAGTTGCCTGAAGTTACTCTCACAGCAGTGCTCTGGTTTGTGCATATCAGTGTAAGGTTGGGGTTTTATCAGACCACATGCCACAAGTTACTTTGGCTTATTTTAAAATGGAGATTGTTTTCCTTCCCTCTGACACAGCCCCCATTTACATGTGCAGTATCAACAGGAAAGGTCATTTTCTTCACTGTAGTCAGTCATGGCAGTCTTGTGCAACTCACTGACATGGCTTCATGTTGCAGGTGAAATAGAACTTCCATTGTCTTTAGTAGAAGCAAAACATGAGGCTAAACCCACAGCTGATTTTGCTGGATTGCATCCCCTCTCTGATCTTACATATATGTATCAAAAGCACCGCTAACCTTGACTGAGCCTCTTGTCTAACGGGATTCCCCATCAGCTTTTTCCCTAGGAAGTGGATTTGAAAACCTTTTGCTTGTATAAAGTTATACTTCTGTAGTTATGGGGAAAGCTGGTTTTTGCTTTTGTAAGAGGTGATGCTCAGGAATAGATGAACTGAAGTAAAAAAAACATTATTTTCTTTAACTTTAAGAATAATGAGTGAAATTTTGTGCACTAGCACCATTTCACTTAGAACATATTTTCCAAACCAAACACGCTACTTTCCACAGCTAAACTTACTGTCTTTGGCAGGAATACTCATACTTGATGAACCCACATCTGGACTGGACAGTTTTACTGCACATAACCTTGTGATAACATTATCCAGATTGGCCAGAGGAAACAGATTGGTTCTTCTTTCACTTCATCAGCCCCGGTCAGATATCTTCCAGCTGTTTGATTTGGTTCTCCTGATGACTTCTGGACTCACTGCCTACTGTGGAACAGCTAAAGACATGGTCCAGTATTTCACAGAACTAGGCTATCCCTGCCCAAGGTACAGCAATCCTGCAGATTTCTACGGTCAGTATCAAGCACTGGCATAGAAAAAGGGTTACTGGGATTCATTTGCTTTCCTAAGTGCCTAGGTAATGGTGATTTTTATTGACCACAACTGTCTCAGAAATTCCTTGTAACTAACTCAAATCAATACTGCAGCAAGTTCACATAGGATCCTTATTTGTCAGTACAGCAAATGTAGCAAAAAACAAGAGGTACAAGAGGACAAAACTAATTTTAAAAACACTCCTTCTAACAGTGCCAGATGCAGTAACTTGTCAACATGTTTAGCATATTTATCCCCATGTTTTAGCTGGTTGAAACGTCTTCTCTGGAAAGACACAGATCAACTGCTTTCTGTAGGCAGTTCTCTGATTTCTCACTTAAGAAAATGTAGAAGTTTGTTTCCCAGAAGCTAACTCCTAGTCTGAGACAAACCTGGAACAAGTACTGGGAAAAAGGAGTGCTGCCCTACAGAGCACAATGGAAGGGAGAAAATCCCAACCCAAATCAGCAATCTTTTTATTCCTCAAAGTTTATGTGGTTCCAAATCCATTGATTTTCTGGTTTTTGCAAGGTGGAAAGGGAATCTGCCCTGTTAATCTAATGGCAGGGATTTCTTAATAGAGGTTGGTTCAATTCTAGCCCTTAGGTCTTTGCACTCAAGTTGGCCAGAAGACCTGGTAGAGAACTCAGACAACCGCAGTGTTGTGGAGTAATCTCTTCAGCTGTGGCCTGTGTGGCAGGCAGTGCCAGCTGCACAGAGATTAATGAAGTTAACCTTGGTGTCAAGGCCCACAAAAAGACCTTTGTCACCATCAGGGTTCAGAGCAGTCCTGAGCCAAGCACAGCCTTGGGGAAGGCTTGCAGCACTCCTGGCTGGGAATGGAGAACGAGAGGAGTCCTGGGGAAACCCACAGCTCCAGCCTGTGGTTACAGAGACAAGGCCCTGTGCTCTGGGGGTGGGGAGGGCAAAGAGGCAGGGGAAGATCACTGAATGGTGTGCACTGAGTCAGTACCCACAGGAAAAGAAAGGAAATATGGGCAGCAGGAAGGTGGAAATAGGACAGGATGGCAGAGCATCCACAGCAAGAGGGAGCACCTGATGGAAACACTCAGATGCTGACTGTGTGTCTGACAGAGAAACAAGCGACCAGGGCAGAAGGGAAGGCAAAGAATTCTGATGGACTCCTCCTAAGAGTGGCTGAGCAGACATGATCAACCCAGTGCAAGGAGTCAAGAAATGTGCAGTGATAGTTATCTCAGAAAGCATCTGTAAAACTTCAGATATTGTCAATCTACACCAAAGGTCAGCATGGGAAAATACTACTGTAAGTTTAGATAAAAAAGAAAAAAAGCTAAGTCAACTATTATTGGTATGAATATGTTGTCCTTAGATAATATTCCTTTTGGACTTTCTCAGTATCAGGTAAAGTTTATGGCACCTCTGTAACTATAATTGTGCACATGAAGAAAAAACATGATTTAAGTCAGAGTCACATAAAAGACTGTAAATGCCTACATGACAGGAAGGAAATTCAAACTATTTTCTCTCAGCACTGTTCTCAAGGTGCTGTGAAATTTATAAAAATCTGAAATAGTAGTTTATAATACTATAATAAGCAATTATGTAATATCTCAGTGATTCATTGAGTGACTAGGTAAGAAACATACACATTAACAATCTGTTCATCTCTAATTACCTAAAATAACTGATAGTTTTAACTGTTGTAAGTTAATGAATATATACAGGTTGGACTGTTTGCTCCCAATTAAATCTGATTTAAAATACATCATATTTTATGATTCTAAATACATCATAAAGTTATTTATTCTATAGCACGTGGACTCAAATCAAGTAATGTCTTGCAGTTGACTTGACCAGTATTGATAAACAGACTGCAGAAAAGGAGATGGAAAGCAAAAAAAGAGCAAATACTCTTGCCAACTTGTTTCTAGAAAAGGTCAAACATTTTGATGATTTCTTATGGAAAGCTACAGAAGGAGACAACACTGAGACCACAGTCATCCAGCAGAGGTAAAGAAAAGGGTATCATAGAGAAGATCTGGAATAGCTACACCTTCTGCTAATCTAATTTTTTTCTCTTTTTCTTTTGGGCAGGAATTCAGAAGAGGTTATCAATATGTCTCACCATTTAAATGATCAATTGCCAGGAGCCTTGAAGCAGTTCACAATATTATTAAGGTAATTTCTTATGTATTGTGCCCATTTGTATTTAAAATCATCAGAAAGAGGCACAGAATGTCCTACCCCAACTGTCTCCCTTCAGGCTTTCACCATGTTAGACCTGAAATACTTGGTGGCTACAGGGGCTTCATAGGTTTGATTAGGTAAAATCCTTTACAGAAACAGGGAGCCCAACTCCTGTCCCTGCCAAAGCCAGCAAGTTCCAAGAACTGATTTGAACACTGGCTGGGGCTATGTGTCTGAATATAACTGGCATTAGTAATTGTTATTTCTTATGGTCAATATTGCTGTTTTCCTAGTCGTCAGGTCTCCAATGACTTCAGAGATCTTACAACATTACTAATCCATGGATTTGAAGCCCTTCTTATGTCATTACTAATTGGATTTTTGTACTATGGCCATGAAAAAAACGGACTCTCTATTCGGGACACAACAGCACTGCTGTACATGATAGGTGCCCTTATCCCATTCACAATAATTTTGGATGTTATTGCCAAATGTAAGTGTCAGTCTTCTTGTAAATGCTATAAGGAATCAAAATTTTAAAAAATTCTTAAATCTATGAAAAAAATAAGCCTATTAATACAACCCAGTGTATTTGTTCCTACCCTGCAGGTCATTCAGAAAGAGCAATGCTTTATCATGACTTGGAAGGTGGAATGTACTCTGTTAGCCCATACTTCTTTGCTAAGGTAATCGGTTTTGTTGCCAGGAAATACAAACAGCTGTCTTGAACATTAAAAAACATAAGCAAAACAAAGCCTTGTTGTATAAATAATCACATTCATATCAGACTTTGTTCTTTTGTGTCTGCCAGCTAAGGCTATCAGTCTCACTTCCTTAGCATTAATAGATTAGGCCTCACACTCGTTTAGAATTTTGCCATAAGTCATGGCTGAAATCCCACACCAGAAAAGCCAAAGAAGAACTTTTCATTGGATTATTTGACCAAAACGTGAGAAATCTCAGACTCAGATTTCCAGGTTTAGACAACTTTACATACCTGCTATTTAATTCACTGCAGCATCTCTGAAAGTTTGCTTACATATCTTGATCTGTAAAACAAAACATTCATATCAAGTGCCAAAGCAGAGGTAAAACAGAAATGATAAAATGCTGTGATATTTTCAGTTTGGGCCTGTATTGGTCTGAGCTAAAAAATGAACACAAAGAGCCAGAGTTTCTAGAATTATATTTAGAACTTTTAAAAAACTACATTCTCTTTTTCACAAGGGTTTTGAATAATCCCTCTTTTGTGATGTTAGATGAGTTCTGCCTGCCATGGCATCTGTAATTTAGGTTTCCATTTCTGCACAGGATTTTAAATGCTTATTAGTGGTTGCCAGAGAAAAAAATTCTTTGCATTGTGTCACAAAGATTGCACATTATTCACAGAGAAATCAATGTAATTTGTTACAACCTTAGTATTAGAGGATAGTAGCAGCTCTCTTTGGAAGAATTAATACTCTCTGTATACCTCTTCAGATATTTGAGAAAATCCCAGTTATGCTTTTGTTTTACAATGAATCAAGTTGCTAGCTGGACTGCCTTTGAGACAAGGTGGTGAGGGGACCAACAGCCACATTTCTCTCAAATTTGACCTCACACAAGTTTCAACTAAATTGGGACAAAACATTCAGTTGCCATGAGTCAGTAACAGTACTACTGTTATCAAGCACACCAGTTCACAGCTGAAGTGTATTGTGTTCTTAGACACTCCCAAAACTCTTAACAAAACAAGCTGTAACAATTAGTTTTAGGCATTGTCATAGCTGGAGAAGAAATTAGCGAGGATTTTTTTCTGTTCTGGATTGGTTTTGCATGTCTCTGGCAAGCTCTAATAGGGAGATGATTGCATTCTAAGGGAGTATTTCCCATAGCTTTTATAAACAGTCCACAAGTACATTAAGGCACAGCTCACCTATTTTTGTAATTATCATTCACCTTTTTCTCTTTTTTAAAATTTTCTTTTTCATCTTCCCAAACAGATTCTGGGGGAGCTCCCAGAACACTGCATTTTTGTTGTGATTTATGGGATTCCCATCTACTGGCTGGCAAACCTTGTTCCTGATCCAGAACATTTCCTGCTGAACTTCCTGTTGCTGTGGTTGGCTGTTTATAGTGCCCGTGCCATGGCACTTTGGGTGGCAGCTCTGCTGCCAACATTACAGCTCTCTGCCTTCCTTGGCAATGTCCTCTTCACATCATTCTACCTCAGTGGTGGTTTTGTGATAAGCCTGAACAGCCTCTGGACAGGTAAGACAAAGCTCCCACCCTCCCTCCAAATTGAAACATCAATGGCTTTCATCAGTGACAGTGTGCCCTGGGCAGGAAACCTCAGCTTTATTCTTACCTTTGCAATTATCTACTTGGATGGTGACAGAGCAGTCAGGTCATCCATTTTACATCAGTTTCTCCATCTGAAAACGAGGCAACAAGAAGTTTGGTCAAAAAGGCAATAGTGAAAAGTTAGCTTTTTATGTGGTTGCTAAATTCTTCAGTAAAAAGAACAGTATTCAAAAGAGGAAGATGGAGCTTCAGGAAGACTTAGTTGACAGGGGGAGTTTGATGGATATGGATATTAGCTAACTCCTGATTTCCCATCTCCATGTAACTATGTAAAGTATATCTGCCATTTTGTCCAATAATAAACTGTCACATGTTTACAGCCTCTGGCTGTCAAGAAGTGAGACAAACCTGCTGGTTTTGGCAGCAGCACAGCAGTATTCTAGGTCTCAAGTTTTGTGTGTGTGAACCAATTTCTGTTATTTTCTTTTTCAGTTCCTTTTTGGGTTTCAAAAATCTCTTTTCTCAGATGGAATTTTGAAGGAATGATGCAAGTTCAGTTCACTGACACCACATATGAAATGACTGATCGAAACATTACTTATCAAATACCAGGAAAACTCGTAAGTCAGTAATAAAAATTGTTGCACATATTGATAAGAAATTGGAAATTTTGAAAAAAATGGCTATTTATATGCCTGTCATATTTAAATAGCTAGTGTAGGCCTCAAATTCAGCAATCGCCAAATCAACACACGAAGCTGGGTTACACTTTGTTGTAAAATTGTTCCTAAAGATGGCCCTACAGCAGTCACTCCTTTTATGCCTTTCTTTTAGTTGAAGAGAAAAAGCAAAATAGTAAAGGGCAAGTCTTTCCTACACCAGCCCCAACTATGCACTTTGCTGGAATTGTTTAGAAGCTGAACTGTGTTCTTGTGAAACAGGAATAGGGTAGCTGCAACCCTCTATCAAACCACCCTGGAAGCTACACCTAAGATGGAAAACAGGGGAAGGTAGCAGGGACCAGGGAAGCTTACACATAAAATACACTTCACAGATCCAGCACGAAAATGTTGTGCCTTTTCCTAATTTTGTGCTATTGGTCACTACAGGTCACTCAGGCTCTGGACCTGGACTCCCACCCTCTCTATGTGAGCTACCTTGTCCTCACTGGCATCATCTGCAGCTTCCTGCTTTTATACTATTTATGTCTGCGCTTTATCAAGCAGAAATCGGCGCAGGACTGGTAAGAGCAGCGGAGCAGCAGGTGACGACCTCCCTCGCAGGAAGGCAGGGGCAGCAGGCTCCCGCAGCAGGAGCAGCCGCCCGGGAGGCGGGAGCGGCAGCGCGGCTGCCACAGGATGGCAGCAGAAGCCCAGGAGTCGCGACGCGGGCGGGAGCCTGCCACGGACCGCGGCTGCAGCCTGGGATCGGGGGCGGGGTGGGCTCTGGGCTTTGGCTTCACTTTGGGTTTTGCTTCACGTACGGTTTGAGCGAGTGACAAGGCGCTTGCGAGTCCTGCACATCTGGAAATTGTCTGAGCTGTGGGCCACCGATGTAAAAGGACCCATGGCACTCAGTAATGATGTTCTAGTCCATGTTTGAACATACAATGATCACTTAAGTCAGAGGGCTACAAGAGAACAGGATCAAAACACTTTCTGTGGCATGTATGACATTTACATAAAAGATTTCTCAAGTGCTTCGGGAGAACATGCAAGGATGGAAAATACAGTTGTTAACTACTCTGTGTTCTGATTGCTTATGTGTTTTAAAGCTTTGCCTTTGTGCTACAGTAATATGCTGATGATGCCCAAACCAGGTATTTGCTCACTGTAGGGATGAGACCTTGTAACAAATAAAATTGTCTCACCTTCTTGGATTTATTTTTACAATATAAATGCATACCAACTGTGTGTTATTAATGACATCTTTCTCTGTTGCAATACACATCCTAGCAATTTGCCAAGTTTCCTTCCTAAGGTTCTCAGGTAGAAAACACCAACCTGCCCCTGAGTAATTAAAAATCTAACTATGCAACCTATTAATGCTTGCCACAGTGCACCTAGTTATGCTCAGAAAATGAGTATCTGTAAATACATGGCTGTAATTCACAGTCATGATAAGTGAATGTGCAAATTACATGTATGGTTGCTGTGAGCATTTTGTAAGATCAGCTTGCTTGCTTTTAAACATTTAGATGCATATATCTGTTCCTACATATAGAAACCCAAAGCAGATTGTCTACTTGACTTTCATTTGCACATTGCACACAGTGGAAAACTCCTAGTGTAATCAGCTGTAATGTCCCAGATACTGTCATATAAATTGTGACGTTTGGTTGGTTTTGGCTGTTCTGTTTTGGGGATTTTTTTTTAAGAAATAGGAACAAAAGAACAACTGTGTTTTACTATTCTCTTTGGCAATCAGGACTGCCACGTTACTTTCCACAGTTTCCACATGGTAATAAATTCCCAGGAAGACCCTGGTCAGTAGAGTTTAGTAGGTCTGATAAAATAAGATCTTCAGTCCAGGCAGCAGTAGGAATCCAAAACACAATCTAAGGTGAATCCCACCATTTCTTTCTCGTTCTGCCGCATTTGATTTCAAAAAAACCCACTTGATCTGATCTTAGTGCCATTTTGAAATTATCAGATTTTCACTGCCTTTTAGTGGCAAAGCCAATTCTTTCAGTCCAATTCAGCATCATTAAATTGTCAGAATAGCAGCTTCCTGTTTGATTCTTAATTATTCCTTTTTATTATATTTAAGACACTTAATTTTTTTTAAAGTGGTTTACTCTTCTTTGTAATGATCTGTTGTGATTAGAATCTCTTTTATATTACACTGAAGTTTTAAGGGTATATATTGGTACTTCTAGTCTAAACCTCTATTTTCAAGGTATTTAGAGGATTAAATTCTAGGCTGACTCTCTGTTGTGAATTCACTTTGATGTTTAATAAAAAAAAAGGAGCGACACAATGGGAGAAATTAAAGACATAAGGGACAGCTCTGAATTTTAGGGGCATATTGTCATGCACAGAAATCTTCAGGCATCTAGATAAGAATATACCATAGCCTTAACTTTGAATTTCCTTCCTTTTGTGAAATTAGTCAGGCTGCTGACATTACTTAAACAGCCTTTTTCCATTTAATATTCCACCCTCTCACCATTATGCAGCAGGACCAAACGGTGTGAGTGTTTCAGAGGTGGTGTTATGACAAGGCTGGATGTATCCATAATGGGGACTTGAGCGGTGAGCTGAGGAACAGCCCGCGTGTGGAGTGCGGGAAGAGCTATCATAGGATGTGGCCAGGCCTCTGTTTACACAGAAAAAGCTCATATTCTATATACTACAATTACATTAGCACACTGCCTATGATCATATCTTGTTTCCTTGATGCCGAGAGATGGGGAATCTAGGCTGTGATTATTGTTCCAGGCTTAAGCAATAAGAAGGTAGGAGCCTTGAAATACCAGCAATTAGCGTTCGTTCCTAACAATAGCATCCATGGGGCTGCGTGCGGAGGAAGAGAGCTCAGGCACCAGTGGGTGGATGACACACAACCTGCCCCACTTACAAATAATGCAGGTTTGGGGGAATGATGTCCCTCTCAGCCAGGGAAGATCATGCCACACTCCCACTGCAGAGCTGGTGCTGCAAAAGCAAATGGCTGGTGAGGCACTAGAAGTCTTCCCATGAGCTCCAACCAAGGCTCAAATTCCTAACTGAATTTCAGCACAGCTTTGCTTTCCAAGTTTGAGAGTAGCCATTCCTTTTCCTTAGACTGTATCCCTGCATCAGCAGCAGTGGCTCACTGTTCACTCCTGCCTGGACTCCCTGTATCAGTATAACCAGAGCTGCTGCAGTCCACGACAATCTCAAAGGCACCGCCCGAAACTCACTGTGCTGCCCACTCTGCCCCAAACTCACTGTGCTGCCCACTCTGCCCCAAACTCACTGTGCTGCCCACTCTGCCCCAAACCCACTGTGCTGCCCACTCTGCCCCAAACCCACTGTGCTGCCCACTCTGCCCCAAACTCACTGCGCTGCCCACTCCACAGGGCCAGTACAATCTTAGGGACTTTAGCAGGGTGTTAAGGCAGATGCAACTCAGCAAAGCACTGCCTGCCAGTCTGACAGTGCCACCATCCCAAGGATTCACCAGTGGCTGTCTTTGCTCTCCCTACATCCTCTCTGGCCAGCTTTAGAAGGGAACTCCTCAGCAGTAAGACCCAGTCCCTGCTCCTGCAGGGAACCAAGTCAGTGCAAAACTGGTTTTGAACTGGCACCACATTTAATTGGTTACAGGGTTTCCAGGCTGCTTTGTCCAAATCCTGTTTGAACTGTGCACAACCAGCTGCACCAGTCTATGGGGCTGCAGTGTACAGATGTGTCCAGTTTGGCAATGGGATTATCAAATACAAGCAACAATGACATTTGTAAGGAAAATTCACCAAATTTAGAGCCACAAGAATCGTGGTTGGTTACATGGATACTGATCTGTTGAGAAACAGATTTTAAAATTCCCTTTATTAGTTTAGTATTTAATATGGCAAGAGGTGGGAAGTTCTTCCCCACTTTCCATTCCAAGTTTACACAGTCTCCACTATGCCAAAAGGACAAACTCTTTTAGCACTGGAAAATGGATTATAGTAACACTGCCCTGCATACTGGCTCATAGTGTTAGTCCTCCAAAATATTTTTAACTTCTCCTTGGGGAAGGACTTGCTTTCACTATGGCTAGCCTAAATTAATAAGTAGTTGCCAAAAGTTTCATTTCATTTTTGTTCATTCCAAAAATCTCTTCAGAAATGCTAGCTAAGTAACAAGTATCAATAGCCATTCCTTTTAATAAAAAACCCCATTCAATTCCTTTAAAAAAAATCACAGACAAAATCACAGACATGGGGATAATTTGGGTAAGAAATTGCAGGTGTTGGTGTGTCCACTTGTACCAGAAATAACAAACCTTTCAGGTTATAGCCACAGTGATTAATTTTAATGGCAGTAGACAAGAAACAGTGTACACAGAGCTCTGTGACATGCTGCCTTTTTTTTTATATATACTCTGAGAGCCAAGACAAGCCCTTCATGTGTTAGCAGCTATTAATTAAGGCAACAATGTTTAAGCAGTGGGTTGAGGTAATTTTAAAACTGCTTAACCCTTTTTAGAACTGCTGAGCTTTAGATAGCACATATATATATGTGTGTTCATGTTAATATGTAGAAGTATCTGCATGAATGGATTACATACATATGTATATACACACATTACTAATGGTTATGATTGCTCTTTTTTTTTGTAGAGAATATTTAAAAAGCAGTTCAAATCCATAATTTGTAGAAGTGCTGTTGCCAATTTATATAATTAATATAAGACTGTTTGTTGACATTTATTTTGTCATTAAATCAAACTTAAAGGTTATTTTGAATTGCAAATTTTGCTGGCATTATTTTGCTTTCATGGTCACAATTAGATACCTATAATGCTTCCAGTGCTAAAAACCCTGCAACTTCAAACCCTCAGCATTCACACCATGGCTTCAGAACCAGTATTTGTATGTTTTGCTCCTCTTTAAGTATCTGATCAGATTTTGCTACATTTCCTACCGCATCTCAGCACTGTTTCTGCTCCACGGTAGTTTTTCATGTGGAAAAAGTGGGTTTAGAGGTCTAAGTGTTAAAGTACTGGCCAGAACTACTGGTGAGTAAACAAACAATGCCACTTGCCTCAAAAATAATTTGTATTTTTTACACAAGCAAATTAGCCTGAATTTTCAAAAAAATGCAGAAGAATTGGAAATCTATGAACATTCACAAGTAATCCAAAGCCGAATGCACACAACATGTAATTTGCAATAAACTCCTAGTGGCTTGCAATATAACATACAACATATCAGGTCACAGGTAACATCATCAGTCTTCAAGACAGTACATTTGCTCACTTTCACTACGGGGGATGGGGAAGGTTTTAGAAAACAACAGAAACTTTCTTAAAATAGAAAACCTTCACATTTCACTGAGAAAATCAGAAGGAAGAAAACCAACCCATGTAGCAGCACTGCAGCAGCTCCTCCCTGACACAAGTAAACATCATCCTTCTCAAGATTCAATGCTGTGAAGATTGGCCTAAAAGAACTAGTATTATCTTAATAACCACTTTTCAAAACCACTCGAATCTTCTATGACTCAGTTAAAAATAGCCAATCGTCTTGTGGCAGTGCTTCATCTGACCATGGAAAGGCATAAACCCAAAAAATGAGAGCTCCAAACCAGGCAGCAGAAAAATATGCTACACAAAATGAAAACTTTGAAGAACAGGATGTGTAGTGCCCTTACTAGCTGCCACCAGGTACTGGATGTTCTGCTACACAAGGCAGTCGCTGGATTTCCAGATGGGAAAGTTGGAGGTCAAACGTGTGGTGGCCATCAGCCCAACAGACTCTGATCTCAGCTGAGCAAGGCAGAACACCAACAACTTCTTTGCTCTTTTAGCATCCCCTTGATAGAATGATTTAATCAACTTTCTGGCTTGTAGTTCTTAGCAACAGGAGCATGAGCTGCCACCCCCTCCCCAGAGCTACAGGGACATTTCAGGCCAGTGGGCACAGTCCAAAAGCCAGCACAGTGCCACCAGCCCAACAGCGATTCTGCACACAGCATTTCTGGCCTCTCACATCACAAACTGCACCTGCTTCCCCAATTACCCCCACAACTCCTACAAATAATCATGTAAAAAAGCATTTTGGCTAAGTATTGTTGTTACCAAGGTCCTCTGGTTACTGCAGAGCTCAGCACTGACGAACGCTTTCCATACACTTGCTCCAGGTTCCTTCCTTCTAAAAGCAAGACAAAAGAAAGGTGAATGAGTATTTTCAGCTTTCTGTACTTCACAGGGAATTGCTCAGTGCCTCTGTACTAGAAAAACCCCTTGCAGCTCCACAGTATGTTCAGTGACAGGCGTGTGACAAATTTCCACTGGAAAAAAACTCCTGAACATGACTGACAATAGTAAAGCCACAAATTACCGTAATTTTATGCCCCCTGCAGCTAGTGGTATAAAACATAGTTTTCAACCTTGTTTTTACTTGCTGAATTTAGACAAATTCATAATGTTATTGATGACAGTGAGAAAGACACTCAAATGCAGAAATTGTATTCCTTGGTACAAACACAACTGGAACACAATATTTTATATGTACTATAGGGGATGAAAAACATGGTTGTCATTAAATACGCATCTATAAAAAGATGGAAAACTAGAGGATTCAAAATAATTTCACATTATATAGATATTTATTTTCAGCTATCACACACTTGATCAGGGGTTTTTTTCCTCCTCCCTGGAATGCTGAACTGTTAACCAGGTGCAGTACATGATATTACCAGTGCTCTCTCTTGCTGAACATTAATGTTTGAAATGTAGGCTGTGTCAATAAAATCACAAACAAATGCAAAAACCCTGCTTAAGCACAGTCTACAGATATATTGCTCCTAATGAATTTTCCAGTGAGCATTTGCTTTCTATCCTATTTCCAATTTTTACAGTGTAATTTTACTTACAAAGGGCTCTGAAGGCTCTAGAACTGGACAACTACTAAAGATGATCAAGCTTTACAGTTAACTAACCCCACATACAAACTGTTCCATCTACTAACTAAACTGATGGGAGGGAAATCCCAGAGAACTCTGCAAGTAGCAAGGACAATTGAATGATTTATTTTTGGTGTAGGCAGAAAGTTTTCCAGATTATGGCTCAGTAGCAGGCTCAGAAACTGGACACAGTTGCTTCAGTTACAACTTCACCTGAGGCTGCAACTCCAGTATCAGAACACACAAAGAAATGGTGACAGCCCCAGTGTTAGGCATGGTCCTGTACCCAGACTCCTGTTCAGCACCACCCTGAACTACACTAACACCACACTTACTCTTACAGCTGCTTTTGGATTTGAGAGGTGAGAGGTTGAAGAGGCTGCTGCTGGAACAAACTTCATTTGGGATTTCTGGCCTGTGATAATGCTCCTCTCCCTTCAGCTGTGGTTACAGGGCCAGTGCCATCCCAACTCCCCGTGGGGGAAAGGCATGAGGGCCAGCTTGATTCAGCAGCTCTGATCACTTCTTTTTGAGCCTCCTCCTTCACTGAGCTGGGCTCAGCAGCCAACACACCCCTAGCAGCCCTTGCTGCTGCCACAGCAGCACACCTCAAGGAGAAGCAGCAGGAGCCATGCAAAAGGCAAAGGTCCATGTTGGTGTGTCATCAACCACGGCAGCCAACAAGCTGCAGGCTGCTCCTTCCCCTCATGGTCATTCACTCCCAATCCCAATCACTCCCAAATCCCAAGCCTAAGGCATCATGCTGAAGCTGCTGGTTTTGTCTATTGAGACCTACAACTGCTATCCTTCCCAGTTTCCCTGTACTTCCTATCCCTTCAGAGTTCCTCTGCACAGATCCAGTATTTTGACAAATATATCCCCAGCCCATCTCCCATAAATAAAAATCCAGCACCCAACAAAACAGCCTTTCAGAGCTGCCTTTGACAGCCTTGAAGGAGGTTAGCCACAACAACCCTGCCCACACTCCCCTGCTTTCCCTCCAGCCCAAACCACTTTCCATCTGGAAAGTACACCCTCTACTCCTGCCCTCAAGACTCATCTCCAACTATCTACAATCCTCCCAAAACTCACTTTTCACATCTGCCCTGGTCTCATGGACTACGTGGGGAACAGCAGATGCCAACTACTTGCAAAGCCAAGAATTAAATTTGCTGCTGGTTGTCAAGGCTCATCACTGCCAGACATCGGGGTTTGCTGCTTTCTAAGCCTTGAGTTCATTGGCACTTGGAGCTGAGGGAAATAACTGTGAGAAACACAGACTACAAAGAGGTTGGTAGCAATCACTCCAGACAACAGCAATTCCACAGATATCAGTGCTTTATCAGTGCTCAAGAGTAATCACATGAGAAATTGTGAAGCATTAGCCAATTGCAATATAAAGGTTTAAGAGTATCAGAGAGAAACCTTGCATTAATAGTTTTATCTAAAAGTAGATCAACGTGGAACCCCCGTCTATAGCAGGCACTGCATAAGACAGATTCTATTATCTCATTTTCTTAATTACAGGAAACAGTAGAGAAAACTTAAACCTCAAACTTCCATATCTTATTTCCATATCTAATGGGAAACCCAACACTTTGCTCTTGTAGCTGAGGATCTGCACACTCAGGAGAATGCCCTCAGATTGAATTACAGTCTCAGCTGGAGCCACTAACTTAGAAGGATATCGGGTTTCCTCTGATTATTGATTCACAGAAGCACTGGCAAACCACCAGAGGCTGCAGCCAGTCTGGAAAGGAAATACTTTTTGGCAGTTGGTTTACACAGAAATTATGAGACTAATTTTAAGAAATGCAGAGAAATATCTGCAAAAAAAGGCTACATTCAACTACAGTCTCAGCTTTTTTTTACATGTTTACTTTTTTCACCTCTACAGTAAAAATAAACTGGTGCAGGAGACTGGACATTCTTTCTAGATGCTGACAGAATTCTCACACTGAACAGTGAGACCTCCTGGTCTATCTATCACTTCTGTCACTTTCTCCTCTGCTGTGTTCCTGGAGAGTCCAGAAGCATCTCGTGTTTAAAGAAAAGCACTAAATCCAGTAGTACCCTGGTGAACACACTACCAGTCTATTCCTCTGTCAGTATGTGCACTCATGATCCTCCCTTCACATGTCATGTAAACTGCAGCTGGAATCCTGCTGACTCAGGCATTCCATCTATAAAAGCCCTCTGACTCTCACTGTCAGAGTCACAATCCTTTCAGCTACCCCATTTTCAACAGCGGGTACATATTAAGGAAGTGTGAAGACAGCTACTAACCTACCAAGCTGCAATTCTTGCCATAAAAAGGGTCTCAGGAGACAATGAGTTGAATGAACTGTTTTAGTAGATAAGGATAAAACCATAGCATGTAATTATCATGCTGCAAACGACTACACTGGTAGTCAACAAGGAAACTTTTCCTGTCTTGATCTCAAGAGCCCCAAAGCCCCTTGCTCCTGCCATAATGTGGTAAGAGGCAAGCCCATAATGTGGTGCAGGGCACAGAAGTGAGATTAAGTCATGTCAATTCAGACAAGTTTTTCCCAGTCCTCTCAACCCCAATCAAGACACACGATTATGCAAACACATACACACTCCCACAATTTGCTTTCTACAGTAACATGTCAGGTCATGGCATGTCAGCAGGCTCTCTGCTTCCCACGGAGGCCTCCCATCTCACAGACACTGCACCTGGTCTGGATCTTGCACAATCCGTTATCCACTAGCTGGTGGCAAATAATTCTATCCTGCTTTAAAGGGGTGCATGCTGTGGTCAGTGTGCCAGAGTGTGTTTGCTCTCAGGACCAGTAAATCACCATGACAAGTTCGCAAGGCTGCCATTCTGCATTTTCTCATCTTACAGGTTTCTCTCTTTGAAGAGGAGAAAATAATGAAACCGCCTACTTATTTGGTAAAAAAATGCCAACCTTCTAAACTGCACTTTTCTTCATGCTTGAAATGGCTGAGTCTCAGCACAACAATGCACAAGAAATATTATCATTTCAAGCGTGCTCTTGAAGAGTCGGCACAACTGCCGATTCTGCAAAACCCTCCCAGTATAACCTTGTTTCAGACTGAGATGATTGTGTCCCAGAGTGGCACAAATCCCTCATTGGCCCACATTTTAAAGACAGGAGAGACTGCACTTCTGTGTGTAATCATCCCTTAACTGCACGTGAAACATTTACTGGAACAGGAAATCCAAAAGTATTATAACACAACAGCAGCCCATCCTTTGAATAATCTCCTTCCCATCTCTGCCAGAGATAGGGTGGGCTCCTGAGTCCAGGCTATTCCAATGGGACCCCAAATGGTCAGCATGTCCTTTAGCTCATTTCCCTGTCCCTGCTGCCATGAAACCCTGGTTCTGTTTGGTCTCATGTTCCTGCAGCGCCTCGCTGATGTTTAATGGGCTCCGGAGCTGGCCTGCTCAGCCCACGACTTTCCATGAGGTCACTCAAAAGGCAATTTTGGAGCTGAAAACAACTTCACTTACACTCCTCAGTTACAGGCTATCAAATGTACTTATTATCTCTGTAACTGCAGCAATTACAGGGCATGGTTCTGGCTGAGAGGCAAACCAGCTAGAAGAAAAATGGACAGATGTTAATTAGCCCAATCCTGCACAGCCAGACACCACCATGGGCACCAGCCAGCAAACATGACCCCTTGGCATCACAATACAGACCACTGATAGGTGCAGTACCTGATCCACAGCCTCATGAGACTTCACCTCCTTGTCAAAAACGGAGTTCAGATCCACAGATTTGCTGTTAACTTCCTCTGTGGTGACCTGGTGTTTGCTTCAAGTAATATTCTCTTCCTTAATCCATGTGTTAGCTCAGCTCCAGCTGCATCTGTGCCCATTTCCTCGAGTTACGCTCAGCTGTGACTCCACTTACAGGAACACGGCTGCTGCTGTGAAATGGAGAGATTCATGAGATGACCTCTAAAAACAAGAGCTGTGGCACCAGAGAAAGGGTTGCCAACTAGTTGACACAGTCTTCAATTATGCTGCTATTACATTGAAACACATGTAATGTAGCTGCAGCTTTAGAAAAAAAGAACCATCTCCATTTGTGAAATGAAATAAACTGAGTCCTGCCTAGGCTTGCTTTCAGATAGGGCACACAACCATTAGGCTGTGAATGAAATTTCAAACGTTAATGCCTTATCTTGACAAGGCAGGAACAAAGGGTGCGAGCCACGTAGCTGCCGTGTGTTGTCGAGTCGACGCTCGTGGAGTGATGAAGGTCACTGCAAAACCACACCACCGAGGAGGCAGACACTGCTTGCATTCATCCAGCTTGCCTGGAGAACAAAATTTACCACTCTCCCCCCTCCTGATCAGTGAAGCCTCATTTTTAAAGTACAGCAGGATTTTTCTGTGCATTTGTTAATATAATAATTAATTAAATTGGAAGTTTAACTTTAAAAAAATTAAATCTGAATTTCTTTCTTTGACCATACAAGTCTTGCAGAATTTTGCCAAAACCTTGAATTTACACATGAATTTTTAATTACCGCAATTTTGCCTATGTGGGAAAACCTAAGAAAGATATCTCAGTTAAGATATAGCTGAAAATGTAAAGATTAGTAAACAAAGCTGAAATGCACAGAAACAATCTTTCATTTCATTAAAATCTGTTTGAAGTACTCAGCAGGCAATGTGTTCCATTTGCAATACCAAAGTGCACATTTGTGAGTTTTCATCGTAATGCACAGAGATAATGGATGTATTTTCTACCTAATATTTAATCTTTGTAACTTAGACATGTCTTCTTTTCATGATCACGTGACTCTGGGGTCTAAAATATAATCTCAGAGTAGCTGTACTCCCACATTCCTTCAAATAAAGTACATCCACCAGTCTCCCAGCAAGTAAAAATTGCTATCCCTGCAAAGAATAGGTACTGCTTTGTTTAAAGGACATTTTTTCATGGATATGGAGTTCTTGTATCCATAAAATGACCTGGACTAAGAGTTATGAGCATGAAATGCTATATGACTACAACACACAAGGCTAATATAAAAGGAGAAAGTATTTTGTCTTTACATATACTATCCAACACCCTACCAAGATGCTTAACCCAAGAAATTACAATTAAGAGAAAACTTAAAAAATTTGTTTATTTTCTGCATAGATACAGCTGAGTCTTGAAGATGATGCTCTTCACCCTCATATTTTCACCCCAAAGTACAGTGACCAGGCAAAGAACAAGGACAAGACAGCCTCCTTCAGTTACAGTTCTGTACCCCTCTAGCAACTTCCTTGATATACATATAACTAGCAAATCAACAGGGGCAAAAAAACCAGTTGTGTTTACAGCAGATCATACATCAAAATGGAAATATCTCAGAGGGCACCTTGATATTACATTAGCAATTTTAACAGCATTTCCATTAATAAGTGTTTCTATCAATTGCAGTTACAGAAAATGAGGTTAATCACAGATTTAAATTAAAAATTACACATAACATGCTTTTTAAAGTTTTTATTGAATGTAGTATTTAAACAATTTCATAAACAACTAAATCATAAAACCGTCTGTTCATGATGCTGCCGATCTTCTATTCCTCCATTTTTCCACATAGACCTTGAGAGGCTCCTATAAACAGAGTGGAATAAACAAGTTCAGCCTTGTTTCAGCTGAGAAGTTACTAATTCTGAACAAAATCTTACGTCCTGACAAAAATCTATTATTCTCTGTCATGCAAAACTACATCTGTACTGAAGTCTGTATAATTAGGAGAAATACCAGAGAGAGTGAATAAAAGGAAAAGGAAAACCTTGCCAAAAATGCATAATGAAGCTTCTATTACTAAATGCAATAATATAATCAATTTCATTTTAAAATGAAAATACTTTTTAACTTCAATCTGCAATTGTGTCAAAAAAATTGAAACGTTTTTAAAGACCAAGCTGCATTAGAGAAAAACTGAACAGGGAAATGAATCATCCCAGTGACTTGGAAAAAACACTCTTATTTTCACTAGCTACATATAAGAAACATACATTCTATGTTTTAAATTTACAGTCCAAATAAAAATTCTGATTATAAACTATGTAAAGCTGCAGAAAAAACCCACCATGGTTGTTGAAAGGCTAAACTAAATATTTTGCGCCAAAATTTTCTCTAACTCTTTCCAAATTAAAAAAGAAAAATCACATTTATCATGAAGCAATATAGAGAAACAGTATATAGCCAGTCTTTACAGAATTACAGAACACTTTTTTTCAGAATATAAAAAGTGGTGACAAAATTGCAATAAAAAGTTTGCTTAGAGAATGGAAAAGAGAATATCTTCAAAATCTGCTTAGCAAAAATGGCACTAGTAGACTATTAGTCAAAGGAATCTATGCAGAACTATTTGCAATCTTCACAGATCTAACATCATGCTGTTTGTCACCCTCAAGTAACATGTGTTTGCACAGTTGCATAGGTATCTTGGCAGGGCAGCAAGAAGCCAAGCTGCAACAGAAAAATAATTCCTACAGTTCTAAAATTCCATCCAGCTCAGCAACTTATACTAGACACAAAACACTAATTAATGAAAACTAGAAGCCATTAATTGTTAATGAAGCACATGCCTTTTTAATGAATTCTACACGCCTTTTCAAGTCCAATTGCTTAGAAAAATGCCCCAAGGAGATTTGATAAAGGTAGATGAGTGCCTGATAAGAAGGAGGCAGTTTAAATATCATAAGCCCCACGAGGTTTTATTTTCTCAAGTCAAATGCAATGCAAGATTACCACAGCTCCCACAACACCCAGGACTTCACACATTACCTCCTTTGAGGAGTCTCTGCAGAGACCTAGTCCCAGTGTAATTATTCATGCAATTTGTTTTATTAATACTGAACGTACACAAGTCTGCAGCTCTATTTCTTAATTAGGAAATACTCACAGGGGGTTCAGTGAAAGGGACAGGCTCTCCTACTTTCTTCAGAAAAGTTGCTAAAGATTTCAAAGTGATCTCATGCAGCTCTACATTCTTCGCTTTTGCTTTCTCATACGTAGCCTTTACAGAAGCAACATCCCCATCCAATTCTGAGGAAAAAAATAGAACCCAAAAAACCTCAGTGGTTACTTGTTTCTCTTTCCACCTGTTTTCACTCATGCTTAACCATCAACTGCTGCTCAGACATTTGCTTGAGAAGCATTGGGATGAAAGTGAAGTGACCCCTGGTAGTTTCACTGCTGTCCCCAGGGTCCTAGAAGTAGTACAACAGTTCCTAGCACCTTGTAAACACCAAGGAAGCCATCATGTCCAGTTAAATTCATTCTGTTGCCTGGGAGGGAGAACACAAACACCTGTAGTATGGGAACTGTCTCAGGTTTTACTTGTTCACATTTGGAAACATCATCTTCACAACCACAGGAGCTATAAAAGCAATGGTTCATAGAGGGAAAAAAAACCAAAACCTTTGTGCAGAAATGGATAGCCTGTGTCCCTTTCTCATGAGAAAGAGCTTCCCACTCACATCTGGCAAGTGGCTGAGCTCCTTTTTTAATGTGGGAGGCTACTGCAAAAACTGCATGAAATGACAGCTTAATGAAAGCATAGAAATCGTTAACTTTCTACAACTTTAAAATAGATTTATTGTATGGGAAACACCAAAAAAAAGAGCTAATACTTAGATTGCATTTAATGGACCACACAATCGTGATTTTACATATTTCTTTTTTCTAAAAGGTATACAGCAAAGGATTGTGCAGCTCACCAGACTGAAGGAAAGCTACCCTGGCAGTGGATCTCATCTCAGGACAAGGACAGGAGTAAAGGTCATTTTATTTGTTCCATCATGGATGCCTGACAGATGATCAAACTTCTTCCAGCTGTGATCTGTATTCTACTATATCTTTGCTAAACACAAACAATTATCATTTTATTTGCTCATTTTTTTCTTAATTAGAAACAGTAACCAATTGTGGTAATAACAATCCTCTGTCACGTTTCATAGCCTTTTCTAATTAAAAATAACAATGGCCTGAAAGGATATTCAAAATTATGCTAATACAGGGTTGGATTTGGTGCAAAACAAGAAACCATGTTTGAAAGCTTAATATTAACTTTAAAATTAAAAAAATGCACCAACTTTGATTTAAAAGATCTTATTTCTACCCCTCATGGCTAGAGTACAATCTAAGCCTTCTCATTTTCAGTTGCGCTAAATATTTTGCTGATGATCCCTTTAACGGTCAAATGATCAATGTCTCCTACAGGTAAGATGCTTGCACAGAATAACCTGGGAACAGCTTTTAAAACTCTCCATGCTGGTACTGAGTCTCCCCTAGACCGTGCTAGGAGCCAGGTACATCTCTGCCTGAAGCATCTGTTCATACAGAGTGTAGCTTTACTGTTCAATACACTCTAACCACTGTTGTAGGTGTACTAGGGCAAGACTGATTCTCTGCAACCTCTTTTTGAAACTGCTATACCATCATGTAGTCAGGAAGGATAGTGAAAAGCTTAGTTCACTCACAGAATTTTTACTAAAGTAAAAGCAGCAGAGGACTAATAACAGCATAAAGCAGCAAGTACAGTGCTGGTGACAAAAGGGCAATTTTTTGTTTTATAAAAACATGTTAAAAACTTTAACCTGAACCTATCTGTTACAGGGCTAAACAATTTCAGTAATGATTGCTCTTTGCAATGTCACTAAGCAAGCAAATCTTCTAAGTTAGATAACACATCATAGCACTTTTACAACTTGATTCAAATAAGTATGTTTGTATTCCTTTAACACCATATCTTGGATTTGTGTTTGAAGTATTTTACCTAATTATTCCTATTTATCTCCTCTGTGATAGACTGGTGCACAAAGGCTTCTGTCCTTGCTCTTTTCTGCTGTGTGAACACGTGTGAAAAGGATTTACTCCCTGTTATAAAACTGGAGGACAGTATCAGAGTACACAAGGCAAAGGACTCACAGAGATGCAAGCTTCCAATTGAGCGTTGCCATAGGAGCTGTATGTCCTGGTTTCTCAAGAGTGAGTCTTGCAAATAAACATACATAAACAAAAAACTTGACTATTTAGAGGGCTCACTTCTGACTTCAACTATAAAGAGAACTGATAAGCACTTCAACTATTTATGTAAATTCAAATGAAGACATCTGGAATACTAACTTTGGCTACATTAAAAGATGTATAAATAATTTACACTAATAACAATAAGATCGTTTCACATTACTGAGAGAACAAATCACTTATGATTTTGAAACATATGCACACACATAAAAGGAAACAATATTACTATATGTTTTGAGGGGAAAAAAAGCTAAATTCATTTTAAAAGCCATTCATTTCGACAGTATTTTTCCCCATGGGTTAGGATGGATTCTTTCTTATTCCATGAAGCCTCTATTTAAAGTTCTAAGTAAAGGATTCACAGCTTGTGTCAGCTGGCTGCTCTTTCATCCTAACAACCAGGACAGCATACAGACCCAACAGACTGAAACAAGAAAACTTCAGATAACCCCTGCGCCTCTTTATGACTTGAACTGTGAAGTAAGGGCTTGCATGACCTTTCTGAACGTCTCCAGAGCTCCCAGTAAAACACTGTTCCAAGGAGCACTGCTTACCATAACATCTCAAGAGGTACCGGTACACCACTGCTGGATCAAGATGCTCAGGAATCAGTTCTACAAGTGCCTCAATCCTCTTTGCCTGTGAGATTTAATGCACATACAAAAAACCCATTAACTTGAAATCTTTAAGAACAAAATGAAGTCACCAATTCAGAACAGTGATTGCACATTGTTAAAGTGAAGTAAACTGTACTGGTAACAAAGAACAGACTGTGTGACTCAAAGTATACACAATAATTTCCTTCCCAAAATTTTGGGGATATGAAATAGTAAAAGAAATTAAGCACAAAATGCAATTAATGCAATAAGGATCTAAAATCCATATTCAAAGAATCCTAAACATTACTGTCTTTTTTTTTCCCTTCAAGTAGACAATTAATGTATCAATAAGAATATGGCAAGATTACAACCAATTTAGGAAAACTGCAAAACACTCAGCACCCTTCAATGACCCAGAGGTCAATGGCCGCTATGATCAATGCTTAAAAGGAGTCAGATCACTAACTGATGTGCTTAAATTTGGAACCTCCTTCCCTCAGCCTCTGATTGCAGTTTCAAAAATTCTTAGGTTTTAAGTTAAAAGCAGTTTACTGAAATGAAGAACATCTTTATCACACACTACCAACTTCGATGTGTTAGTAAAATTTCAGCTTGATGAGCTGGGAAACTTACACATTTTTAGTTCCTTCTTATAGACACCAAACAATAGTGTTTATCATATTATATTTATCATCATCACTTCAACAGAAGAACTTTAAATCTACTAATATTTAATGGCAATTCCCATAAAACATAAATGCGCATTTGACTCATTTGAAAAAAAATTTAATCTAGTTTGTGTGCTAGATGTTCCTGATACTGCTCCTCTATGAAAGAGAAATCCATATGGTTTTGCTTGGGTGTGTATTTCAGGGTTTTTTGGTTGTTGTTCAATGTTGGGTTTGAGGGGTGGGGGTTGATTGATTTTTTTAGTGTGTTCTAAGGCTTTTTTGTGTGGGTTGGAGTTTCTTTGTTGGCCTTTGGATTTGTATTTTATTTGTTTTGGGGTTATTTTGTTTACTTTAAGGGGGCAATAGGAGGAGGGAGGGATAGGAGTAGAGCAAACATATACACAGCATTTCAAATTACAGGGAATGAGGACAAAGCCAGGAATCTAAACAGATGCTCCAACTAGATACATGTCCAAAACACCATAACAAGTAATATGAAATGTGTCTTTTAATGTAAACACAGAGGCATTTTATCATCAGAGACAGGCTGAGGTTTTAACTTGCATTTGTATTTGTACAATGCAGCCAATAAAATAAGGACTTTCAGGTTGTGATACTGAGCTGGATAATGCAGTAAAACATTCTAAGCACAATGTTTGTGGGATGTACAGTGTAACATGGAAAATGCAGGAAATAACTGAAACAATAGAAAAATATTAAGTACACCCTCCTTTCCATCATGCTCCATAATGTAAACTGTTCTTTAAATATAACCAGCTCTGCAAATTAACCTCCCCCCTCCTCAAGAAACCCAGTAAAGCTGTCAGCTGTGAAGTTCAAAACACTTTAACAAAGGTTGATGAAACAGTATTTTGCAACACATAAAATTGTATACATGAAAAAAATATTGTACCTGTCCAGGCTGAGATGCTGATCTAGCCAAAAAAACGCCCCAAAGTTCTCTTCTCCTGAACTATTGCACCCCACCTCTGAAGAGAAAGAAATGATTAATGTAGCAGACATAAGTAGGTTACTGCTAAACAAAATTACCAAGGTGAAAATTTCCAATTACAGATGCTTAAAACAATATACTAACATATTACCAATTTACAAGGTAAATAATTGAATATTAGGTTGACAAGAAAACCAAAAAACCAACCACAAACCAAGTTCATTTAATACGCTTCACTGGTTAACATTTTTTAAATGGTAGGGATAAAGTTTGTTTAAAACAATAGGGGAAAGAATTAAGCTAATAGTTCAAATATACCACAAAAACGAGGTTTAGGACTGCAAAAGAATGAAAAAGAGAAACACTATTCCTCTCCAATTATACTGCCAAGCATTCACAAGTGAGCTAGGGATCATAAGGTTAATTATACATTTAATAAGGTGTCAGGGAGATAACTGCTCGTTTCTTTATAAAAATTAAAATGTACAAAGCAAGTTCTCTTTAAAGTATAATTACCTACACTTATGCATACAAAGGACTGATTTCAATCTCTCTATTTTATAAAAGGCTTTAACTGCAATAGACAGGGTTTGAGAAAGAGAAGTTTAACTTAGAAAAGTTTGAGACAGACCAGATAAAAATCAAAAATCGATCTTACTTTTGAAACAAGGACAGAATAAAATATACAGGACAATATTAAGTGTATGTTCCTCAAAGATGTCAGTCTTAAAAATGCAGAGCGTGGATTTTTTACCAGTTGTATGATATCAGTACCAAAATGCACAGGAAAAAGAGAATATTGTGCATATGAAAACACATACCATGATTTTCCTATATTCAACTAGTATTGTAGACATATGCAAACAAGAAAATTTGGGTTATGCCATGATGAATATCCTGTGTAAGTAATATGGTTTACAAGTTCTTTAAGGTCCAGGTGAAAAGGTGTGAAGGTTCCTTCCTTTAGGCAAACAGATAATAAGTGGCTTTATGTTGCTAAATAGGGGCAAAGCACTGATGAGAGAAACTTGCAATATTTTGTTACCAGTTCTAGCCATTCTCACCTACTGCCAGTAACTGCTCTGAGTCTAGTTTGAGAAATGTTATCCACAGCTCCCTTTCATGCAGAAATATGAAATCCCTTCTGACTCTCATCATTAAAAGCATTCTCCCTCCAGACAGTAACAGACACTGCAGCTGTTTCATAAACTTTTAAACAGACTCTTAGATGCATTTCTGAAAGCAAGGAGTCTCCATGTATATACTAGTATTTTAGATTACAAGCAAAATAGTTCATTTAGATTGTTGTTTACTTTCCAAAATATAACAATGGAGAGTGATTATTCCTACCCTCCAGTTGGTGGATTCCTATTAGTGGAATACTTGATCCACATAGCAGTCACAAACGTTTAACACAGCTCAGAGTTTTTCCTGACCCATAAAATCCCCTATTTTTCTCCTAGACACAGAAGTTCCAACTCAAGCTTACCTGTAAATATCCACTTATAACAAGGCATTTTTAAATTGTCCATTAAAATACAATGGATACAAGGTTATTTCAAGTATGCTACAGAGCCATGAATTTAATTCTAACAGTTGGATGCTGTTGTAACAAGTTTCAGGAATATATGCATGGATATTATTCCATGTTCTGGAAAATTTTAGGAATGCTATGATTTTACTTAAAAAATGAAAAAACTCTTATCTTCACAAAAGCAAAAAAGGTACCCAATTTTCATTTACTCATTCCATGTCAATCAAAGAGCGATCAACAAATCAGGAAGAGTCGAATAACTCGAGAATTTTTTGCACTTTGATGTTTCAAGCTATATAGCAAGAGGGTTTTATGGCAAAATTGTAATCTCCATTTAATATTCAGATGACCAGTTAGGCAAAGCCCTACACAAAGTAAGGGAATTACAAGGAATACACCTCACATTGCAGCAGAAGTAACCTGAACAGCTTTGTTGGTAGTGTCTTGGAATATCATAAAATATGCCATGGATGAAGCACAGCTTTTTCTTTAAGAGTTTAAAATACTTAGGAACTGGTAAATGAGTAGCATGCACTATCAGGAGATAAGAGGCCTTTTGAGGCAGAAGTCTATGCACACACCAGTCTGACTGCTGGACTGTCACCTCCTTGGATGAGCCTCCTGACAGAGTGTTCCCAGCACCCACAGCTCATCCCACCTCTTGCTTGGCTTGGCTTTAGCTCTGCACAAATGGCACAAATGCAGCTGTCTCAATTCCTAACTCAGCTGAGACTGTGACCCGGAGACCAACATTTGGGTTTTAATGCATCTGTGACAGTCAAACAGAAAGCAAATTCAGCTCTTAATAAACCCTGAATGCAATATATACAATATTACAGCCAAGTAAAGTCCATGACAAGCAATTATTGTCTGCTTCTGTTTTGCAAACTGTACAGCTGTAAGATATCATGTTTGCATCACTTAAGAAATTAGGTGAGAAGTTGCAAGGAAATGGTTTTCAAGAAACAAACTGACATCTAACAGAGAACTTGGAGAAAAATATTTGCAATATACAAATACTTCCTTTATTTCCTTTATTTTACTGGAAGACAAAAACCACCCCTGACTCTGGCACTGCTACTCTGAGTACTAGAGCACGAGCTCATGGTTTAGTGTAAAATGTGCACTGCTACTCACACTGTAATTCAAATGCATCCCAGCAGCTGCACAACATCTCTTTGTGACAATTTCTCAGTTAACCTTTGGAGAGCTCTAAGCATTTCTATTCCTCTTGTTATGTCATTACCTGTATCAACGATCTGGCATCATCCACTCTGCCTGCAGTGATATACTGAAGGAAAAGATCTGTGACAGGTCTGTACATTCCACACTGACTGGCCACTCGTTCTGCCATGGCACCAACTGCAAAATGATGGGAACACGAGGAAAAGCTTGGATTGAAAAGCTGCTTTTGTAAACTTCACAGGCATGATTTATGCTGACTGAGCAGGTTTTATGTGTAATAGCTCTTTCATAACACCTCTGTCGAGTCAGAATATTTAAATATCATTGCAATTAACTTACATTTTTCCAAAGCTGGTTCTAATCCTTCCTCAGACACCTTTCTTAACAAATAGGAAATACTTTTGACAGCTTGATCAGGATTCT
Organism: Calcarius lapponicus; assembly: GCA_039654755.1. NCBI lineage: Eukaryota > Metazoa > Chordata > Aves > Passeriformes > Fringillidae > Calcarius > Calcarius lapponicus. Next base: position 73,141,052 of record CM077465.1, on the reverse strand, counting down.
GTGCACCAGAGATAAGCAGAGGCTCAAGGTATTTCACAGCAGTATCAAGGTCATTGCTAGGAAAAGAGATTGAACTGGCTCAGTTTCTGAAATCAAGATTTCTAAACCTAAAGAAGCAATTACAATGAAGTTTTTGTTTTCTACATCAAGCTTGTATTTACCAGGAATAGTTGATGAAAAAACATTGACCCAAAAAAAATTATTCATGCAGATATTGTAAACGTGAAACAATTTATGACTGAATGAATAAATCAATTAATAAATCACTTTAAGTGGCCTTTGACCTGTGCAACATTTAGGTATTTTGGATGCACTTTATTCCTCATTAAGAAAGAAGAGTTCAGCTTGCTGCTATAGGAAAATGCATCCTGCAAATCTAGAAGGCAAAATCTAAACATTAACAGAGTGTATCTGAATAATTAATGCACGTAATTTAAGTATTTTTATGCCTTGTAATTAATTATTTACCTGATTTTTCCCATGCCTGCCCTTTTGGATGAAAAAGACAATACTAAATGCCATTTGGTCATTACATCTATATGCTTTTAATCTTAAGGCTTAAATATAGTAAATGCTAATAAAATAATGCAAGAAGTATTCACCAAAGTATAAACTCCACTTCCAACATTCTAAAAAGTTCAAACGACAACATCTCTTACCAATTCACTCTAAAACCTAATTAAATTGAAAAAGAAAACTGAGCACAATGAATGCTTTTAGGTGAAGCAGCAATGCAGCACATGTGAAAGCGACGAAAAATTATTTGAAAACTGAATCAGAAACACAGAACTACCAATAAACGAACATTGTACTGGAAATATTTGTAAGAATTTCTTTAAAGGTTAAAAGTTATAAAGGTAGAGATTGCAAGGTATTTAAGAATATATAGGGTGCATATTATTTACACTGCTCAGTCTTTTCATACATCAAGTTAATTTTGTTATGGGAAAAGTTGATGTTCTACCTGCATGCAACAATTTATTTATTTACTCTTGTCACCAAACTCCATCTTAAAAGCACAGCCTGACTTTGCAACACTTTTATGACATGGAAATACAGGAAAATAAGCAGCTTATAACACAAATAATGAAGTGTCTCTCCCATCTGAAGCATTTCATTTATGTTCAAGTCCATGCACTAGAACTGTGTGCCAAGGACCACTGGGATCTGCTCCCTGTGGCCTGGCATGCCTGAGGCAACCAGGAATCTGTTATGTACTACAGAGCTCTACAGCTTTCCTGCCAAGCCAGGCACAGGAGGTCCACCCAACAAAGCTAGTTTAAAATGAAACAACAGAATATGTAGGATTCCTGAAGACTGGTTCCTGCAAAGTGTATCTGAGAAGCTGACTTTGCCCTCTCTCCTCCAGGTTCTTTTCCTCATGCAGTTTTACACAAAGGATAAACCAGCACAGTATCAATGTATCAACTAAACCAGAAATGCACACAGAGCACAATACCGAACAAACAGCTGAATCACAGGATACTAGGAAGTGTGGGGACAACTATGGTAACTAAACTGTGGCCTAAAGCATAAGCCAAGCTTTTTTAGTTCTTACTGGAAAGACCTCACTCCACAGATACACATCTGGCTTTCACATTTTGAAAGCAAAGACAATAATATTTCAAGAATATACTGCCATTTCAACTGCTGGAACAGGTAGCAGATTTTTCTTTCCAACAAACAACAACAACAACAAAAAATATATTTAATATATATTTATATAATCTCTGGGTGCTATGTTTGATGAAGTAATTCCATTTTACCTTCAGATTTCACAGAGCTTTTGATCTAACGCCGAGGAAACACTTTACATGCACATTGGAACACAGGTATCAAATTACAGCACCAAAAAAGACCTTAAAGCTTCACAGTTATTATATCTCTTTTTCGTTAAATTTTCAACCCCAAATTGTATGGGAGACAATACCAGAACAGAACTGCACACTATACTCAACTAGAATTTCAACATCTGGGACACTGTAAAGATGGAAACAAAATGAAATGGATAATGCAAGAGATTTCCCAGCACATTGCAGAAAAGAATTAAATACACAGTCCTGGAAATACTTACCTTTTTGTATGAGCCAATGCAATTGCATTAGACATTAGTGAGTCAGGTAAACGAATGGATTTTGTGACGTCTCCCAGGATGTTTTCAAGTACTTGCAGGTTCTTTACATCTCCTTTTTCTGCCAGGGCCTGAATGAGAGCAGTAGCTGCTGCTCTAGTAGGCAACACACCACTGTCAAGCATTCCTTTTAAAACAGCCAAAGCATCTAACAATGGTAAAGAAATAAGGGAAACGGAAATCAGACTTCAGTTCAGAAAGCACCATGCTGCTGGTGTCATTAATCCTACCCATTTAAAATAAGCACAGAAAAAAAATTCTTTAAGCCCTGCAATCACTAGAGTGAATTCTAACTTGAATACATATACACAAATAAAAACTTTCAACAATAATTTAGGTTGAAAGGCTGTAATATCTCATAATAAGAAGTATTAAGGTACTTTCAACATTGAAATAATTTGGTTTTAACCAGCTCAAGGAAAGCAGGTGTGTCATAAATATCCTCTCTTATGATTTTGAAGTCCTGACTCTTTTCTTCCCCAAACTGCAATCAATTTCCTTTACTAAAAACAAAAAATGTCACATATTTAAGAATAAATATAGCCTAAAAATGTAGTTCATCATAGAAACTGATGAATTATAATACTGAAATCTCTCTTTTAAAGTGTGCATGAAAGCTTTGCTTCCCAAAATTTAATTTTTAGATAGAATGATGGGATACAAGTTTCCTTGCAAGAACAAAAACCGAGAACTCAACCCTTACCTCAGAAACTCCTAAGATTATAGCAATTACATGTTAAAAACATACAAGGTCAATCTCCTGTCCATCTGCCACAAATTTCCCAAACCCACAGCTGATGAAGTCACCCTCATTTCTCCAAGCAGAATTCTTGTCAATTTACGTTATCCATGAGCAAACACACACAGAAAGACATGCCCCTCTGGTAAAAATCTCTTATTCCTTACCAGCACAGGCAGGATTAATCACAGATGATAATTATAATACCAAGGGATAACACTCCTAGCATAATATACACCCACATGAACTCCACAGCATTGCCATTCCAATTCAATATGCAGGTACTGCAGAAACCAAGTGTTACCCTTTACATGAGAGGAAACAAAAAACATCCTTTATGCTTAGGCTTCCTTCACAGGAAGTTTTTTTTCTGCCCCACATTCTTCTTTTTAGGAAAAAAAAATGGAGCAATACATGGCAGGGGGCAAGATTCACAACATTTAAAAAGCAATCTCAGAAGACATGCCAAGTTCAGTTTCTCTCCTAACTACATAAGGACCTCTCTACAGCACAGAGTGCAACCAGCCTTCTCAAGAACAAGGACAGAGAAAAGATTTGAAAGCTGCATATGTGCAGAACTACCTAGCCAAGAAGTAAGGTACTAGTAGCATAGTGGGTAATTCTGCAGGTAACTATATGCTTGTAAAAACTCAACCATGCCATCTTTCAAAATGCTATCCTTAAACTCTGCAAATTTCCCATCACAAAACTCAAGTTCTGACTCTTGTAAAGTAACTTGTTTTTTAACAAGTTCTTCCTAGAAGATATCAGAGCTCTTAGGAGTACACTTAGGGGCCTCCATAAAACCTTTTAAATATACCACATTACACAGCAAAGAATGTTGATGAACTAAATGAGGGATGTAAGTGGTAAAGCAAGCAGGTTTTACGCAAGTGAAAGCCTTCACAGGATGTAGGTCAAATGGAGCTCACCACCAAAAGACGACAAAAACACCAGGCCAAAAAACGGTTTGGGCAATCTTTGAGCCTTAGAAAATTACCTGTATGGCTGAAATACTTAGTAGCTTGCATTTTCAAGGCTTCACTAAGACAAAGACAAGTAGTATCTCTCAAATTAAAACAGAAACAAGGATTAAGTGTGACTATTCAATAAAACTGTCAGATAAAGCTTGTTCAATGCACAAGATATAAGAAAATATAATTTTGCGAAGTAATGTAATTCCACAAGCTTGAGAAACTTTGCATTGTGCAAAAAGTGAGATTTTTAGAGTACAACAAGGAAGAGAGTTGATGTGACAGGATTTAGTATGCTAGCTAAAAAAACCCCAGTGCAAGAGACTGGCAGGATATAGAAACATCACTGATGTTCTGAAGAAGGGAAGACTTTTGGTGTTCAATATTCAGGAAGAACCGATAAAATTCATGGCATATTACAGAAGAAAGCAGAGAAGATTTATTAGAATAAAATCAGACAGGAAAGTCAGGTGAAGGCCTTGAAAGCAGCAAAAAAAAAAATCTGCCAGGAGCAAAAGGAGCAATGGCATTCATCACAAATACTTCAGTGGATGACACCTGCCAATGACATGAAACTGGAGACTGAATGAGGAAGAAGACAGGTTTATCAGCCACAGGAAACAAAGAGTACAAGTGAGAAGATGTGTCTAAATGCTCATCTTGAGTATTTTAAGGTAGCTGATGTTACATGGGTAGGGGTTATTAGTAACATGATGGAATGAAACAAAACGTAATGATGGCACAATCAAAAGTGGATTTTCTGGTAGGCCTTATAAACTCAACTCAAATAATACACTGAATTTGTACATAGTTGCTTTAATGCCTAAAGGTACTGACAAAAGTATGTATCAGCACTGTACTTAGACTTCATGGAGATAAAAGACATTGCCCTGCTTGTACAACTACCTGCATGCAGAGTTTTCCTCTCTCACAAGACTTCTACAGCCCAACTAAATAAGTAGAACATAACACTGTGGAGCTGATCTCTAGGCTGCAAAGCAGCCAATGGTGAGGACTAAAATAAAACAACTGCAAAGTTTATGCACCATCTTGTTGGGTTCCATTACGTACTCTTCAGCCACCATTTTCTTCACTATCATCATTGTTACATTAAAAAGAAAACCAAACAGAGTATTTTGTTACTGTTGGTATTGAGAACTATTAAAAAGTATTTGATTAAGTTTTTAAATCAATATTATAATCATTTAGTTCACAATCATGCACATTTAACAGTCAATTTAACTCATCTGTATCTCCCACAACCAACACAATATGCAAGAAACAACTGCTGGGAATTGTTTCAGATGCTCTAAAGTATGTTAATTTCCAAAGCAAAATGACTTGTGCTGTGAATTTTAACGCACTTGAAAGCCTGTACTTTCTCTCGTTCTGGAGCACAAATTTTGCATGTCTGAAGAGCTGTGATTCATCTTAAGAAAACCCATCTTGTGTTAAATGGAATGGAAACTGGACTAAGTGGTCAAATGACAAGTACATTCATATTCAAGCTGTATTATAAATGCATGTACAGTAATTTACGTCTCTCAGCTACCACAAAAGGCTCTTGATAAGCAGGTAATTTGCTAAATGGACTCCTTTATCCAAGTATTCGAAGGGCGTTACAAGAAAAATCTGCAGAGGCATTAATGTGACGTAAAGGTCAAGCATTGTGACATACCTTTCAAATAATCCCGCCTAACTTGCGATATGATGAGGAGGCTGCTGGCAGCACTGTTCAGTGTGAAGCCCTTGATGTGGGTCTCAGCACTAAAAGAAGCAGACATTTAGAAAGGAATTACTGACATGCTTCTGATACGATAATAAATGGTTGAGCACCAAGGTGAAATTATAAAAACTACTGTTCGTATGTTAAAAATATTGCTGCAAAATATCGACCTGGAGACAGCTTTTGTGTTATCCTGTCAATGGTTATAGAAGGATAATTTTTTTTTGCATTCTGACAGATGACAAAGTTGGAAGTGAGCAACAAAAGAAACAAAGTACAAGATTTTTTTTAAACAATCGGTTCAGATTCTTGAATGCTGACATATTAGATGACTAAAATAACTGCATGCCCTGCATTGTTCTGTTGTATCCTAAGCTGGATACTTTTTCTTCTTTTTTTCAATAGTCACCATAATTATAAAATATAAAACTATTCTTTCAGCAATAAAAATGAAACATTTATTTTCAGCACTGTATATTTTAAACATAAACTAAAGCATATTATGAACTAACACCATATCATTTGGTTGATTAATTTTCAAATTTCTGTCATCTAGATGTATACAGGTTTTAAAGCGAACATCCTACATTTGCTGCCTTAGCCACATTAAAATTGTATTTTGCTTATCAATTCCTTGTCTCCTGTAATACAAAACTTCATGTAAGTAGAGCAAAGACAGCCTTTACTTCAGTAACCCTGCTAAAGCTTTTCTAACACTCTGGAAATTAGTCAAGAGAGACTATCCAGCAATCACATCGGTCTTGTACTACAAAACGTTCCTGCTCCTAAATGACATATAGCCAAGTCCCATTTTTAATATATAAGGATAACTTTACAAATGTTCATTTCTAGATTACAAAATCTCTACAGAGCAAAGGGGGGCATTGCCATTTACCATATCAGCAATCAAGATAAACCTCACTGATCATCTTGTGGCAAACAACTGAGCAGCCTACCTACTTGAACTTAGGGGCTGAGCGGATTGGGAGGTAAGCAGGGTCATTGCTAAATTGTTCTCCTCAATCCCAAGAAAATCCTTCACATTGTACACAATATGACTATCCTCTCAGTCACTTTCAGCCTCCCAGGCTCACAAATGCAGTCACTGGACTCGGGATTTTCTTCCTCTCCCAACCAATCCCCTTAATCCCTGCCTAAGCACCCACTGCTCAGTTCCGCCTTTTTTTTTTCCCTTTGTCCCATCTGTCAAAGCCCTTAAGTCAACAATTCATGCATGAGACTGTAAATTACATATAACAAAGGATTTACTTTCTCCAATCTTCCAATCTTTAGTGTGATTAAATAGATGTTAGCTACTATTACAGAACTAATCCATCATTCCAATACTCCTAAATTTCTATTTAAAACTTCTTGGACTAAATGCAATAAATATTCCTCAAAACAGTTCTAGAATGTGAAAGCAACTACACTTGGGTTGACCAACAGATCAGTAATGTTCTGGGAAGTCTGGTGTTTCTTTCAAAGGCAGTGTAGGAGTACTATTTATTCTCCCACATCACTTTCTCATGGAAGTTTTTCAGTTCAGGTAACAGAGGGACATTTTGATGTCATTGCATGTTTTAAAATTATTTAAAAAGTAGTTATTTTGCTGCCTATGTTAATGTGCACAGTAAGACTATCTACATATTATTTACCTTTCAAATTTGGCTTCAAACAGCAAAATGAGCAATTTGTATCTAAATTAAGGTAGCTTTCCTGTATTTTATGAAAATATTAGGAGCTGCACAAGTTTCAGACCACCATTTAGGCTTTGTAGGAGTAATCTCTTTTTAGTATGAGGCTGGAAAAATTCTGAAGCATCCAGAAATGCGTGCTGAACACAGATTTGTAATTCCTCAATCACAGGCACGCACACCATCACTTTCTCTATTTCAGTGAATTACTTAGAACTTAAAAGCTTTTAAAAATGCTTAATATAAGCATAACTTTGTTACTAGAAAAAAAGCCACACAGGTGTGCCATGAACACGACCAATATGAGGGATTTTCTGTTTTGATGCAACAGTAAGCTGTCAGAAGCTTCCCAGATTGTCATTATTTGGCATTTCTAGCTGTAAGATGGAATAGGAGAGTTGTGAAAAGCACCAGAGTTAGATCATAGTTGGCTTTGACCAGAAACCAAGAATAAAATCTCTTATAAAATCCTGTTACTTTACTCCTAAACATCTCAAACTTCAGAGGATTAACACATCTCTGACCCTTTCAGTCTTTCAATTTTTTTTTCCCCCTGAATTTTGAATTTATGTACTACATTTACCTAAACACTCATCTAAACTGACAATTCGGAATCTTTGAAATACTAGGAACAAAACACACTTTCTTTCTTCCAATCTGCAAATTACTGCTGGAATTATGCACTATTTTGTGCATCTTCCTTACAAGTGTGTTTGAGCTGTAGAGCAGGGAAGCAGTGGATCCATGCACAAATTTTCACTACAATGTTTCAAGCTTCTTCCTTGAAGAATGTTCCAATACATCTTTAAATACTTGAGTATTTTCTCTGAAACAAGCTACCTAAATTTTATTAGCGTTTTTTGTACTCCCTAAAACATCTCCCCTCCATCTTCTATTGGCAAAGATTTATCAGTTACTTGCATTACAGGGAGATCAATTTGATAAACTGATTTAGTTTTCACTAATATAAGCCATATATTCTGCAGGCACAAACATTACTTATCATAAAGCCCAGTTGCTGAGAGCTATTTCCAAAGGACTATTTGTTCTTCTGAAAGTAGAACTCCAACACTTTTTCAATGAAAGACATTTCTCCAATCTAAACACTTTTAAAGAAAACATTAAAATAATCAATATCATCTTACACTAGACTGTTCCTGGACATCAGAAACTAATTTGGCTCTAAAAACTTTTTACAGTACTCTATACATTAGGTAATTCACCCACAGGCATTTTCAAATCCACTGTACTCATTCAGTGAGCACATCTGACGATAACCACCAGTCTTGTTTTAGTTGAATAAATCAAAAGACTTAAAACCCTTAAACCTAAATTCTTGTTCTTCTGAACTCTACATTGACAAGTCATAAGACTTCAAAGCCTATAACCTGACCAGAACACACGTTACAGGCCATCATTAAAGCAAGGGCTGTATCATACAACTCACTAAAGGTCAATTCAATTCCTTTCCTTCTAATAATTTGTGACAGCAGGTTGGATTTATTTCAGAAGCGTAAGAGTTGGATCTAAGGTTTATGGTCATCTCTTAGCCACTGGCATCACAGTCAAATGTACCATTTTGCATTTGGCAGGCAGCCAGTTGCCAGGGAGTGTGGGCAGGGTAAGACAGCAGCAGGGACAGGCATTCAGGGGAAGGCTCACAGGCAGCTAAGTGAAGGAATCTTGTCTGTTTGGATATTGCTCTAAAGAGGAAAAGGCAGACTGCCAGAAGGGTAGACTTTCAACTCTGATGCCAAGTACATTTGTTCAGATTGTTATTTGAAATGAGTTATTAGCAATACACACTGTCACTCTAGTACCTTTTTAAAAATGTGGCATATCGCCCTATGAAACATTGGTGTATTTCTTACCACAGCTCCTAATCACTAGTCATGACCTGTTTTCCCATTAAAAGATAAGGACTCACCTGAAAATGATCCAGAAATTATTTAACCCCTCTCTCTAAGGCAATAAAAGTCCCCCAAACAAAGAAAAGCCTTACATGCGTTTCACGTCAAGGGCTTCATCAAGACAATCCTGTGTTAACAACGCTTTCACAAGGATGTCACAGGTACGATAATGAGACTCGTCCTTCTGCATTCTCCTGAAAATATTGTAGGCCTCTAAAAAACAGTAAGAAAGCCAAAAGGAAATGTCATACTGCAAGAACATGGATTACAGAAAGAAATCACCTGTTCACTGAAAAAAGTCCATCTTAAATCTATGTATCCTTTGCTTAAATCTTTTAGCCCGGAGCTGTGGATCACAGCTTGCTCAAAACTGCCTGTACACAAAAAATCAACACACACTTCTACAGGAGAAAAAGTTTGCTACTGCTCTTCCTTTATATGTGGCTGTTGCTTCAATATCAACACAGCTGGTTAGAAGGGGAAGACTCAGGATTTTTAAAGCAACACCTAATTCTGGGGTATACAGTTACAGTGTCTGGTGCATGATCACAACAGCATTTAACAAATAATATAGGAGGCGATTCCAATATGGGGAGATCAGATTATTTGGCTACGACAAGATTTATACAAAACATACAATTTACAAATATACAGATATTTAGCAAGTAAACTACACTGCATTTGTTTGACTGATTAACAGTTTTATTTCATGCATTCACAATAACTGTCAGTGTATGAAAAGATGTTACCAAAAAGGGGGAAAAAATGATAAGCACAGTTTTCAGTCATTTATTTTTCTGAAACAAGATTATGCAGCTATAAACATGCAGCTAGAACTGCCATCCACACTATAACATATGCTAGAAAGCTGTGTTAAGAACTACAAATGATCTTTTACATCTAAACAGTGATTGCACGTTTCTTTTAATGACTCATGAAATAATTCCTTTGCTAGTTCAAATCACAGCCACAGTAATCTTTAAAACTTATCAGAAATAGCTGGACTATCACCACAAATTTCACAGCAAAGCATTAAGCTTTTTTCTTCTACTTAGAAAGTAAAGATGAAGACAACTCATTTGAATCTTAATGTCATAAGAAGCATTATACTAATTGCACTTAGTACAGTGTGTTATGGAATTTTAATCAAAACTGTTGGTATGCCTTTCAGTGTGCATCTTAAACTTCTACAGCCAAAAAGTATAAACAAAAACCTCCTGAAATGCAGGCAAAGAAATGACTATGCATAAAATTTATTATTTACATCACACAGACTCCTACACCAAATTAATAATTAGAATTACCACAGCCATTCATAATCTACTTTGTATGCTTGAAACTTTGTTAAATATATATATGAACAGAGATAAAGGGTAACAGCATCTTAGTAAAGATTAAATTAACTTCTGTGCATTTCAGTTTCACAAGAGACTGACATTACAAGAGTGATTGCACTGTCAAGCAAAAGAGCAATGGAACAACAATAGGACCACATAAGAAAGGTCCTGAAATCCTCCACCACTTTTACTTAAAGGTCTGAAGTTAGTTTGGCCTGCAGCAATGTGATGAACTCTCTTGCCTGCTCAGATGCTGATCACCAGCATTCATAGTGTTCAAGTTTAAATTCAGTGGGAAGACATGTTTCTTTCCACTGCTCTGAAATCTGAGGTACCAGCAGACCAGCAACCACATTCAACAAAAACAATACCCCTCTGACTGGTACAACCTGCTACAAATGCAACTAATGACTGACAAAAATGTAGCTGACTGGTGATAGGCTTGGTCTTTCTGCTCATAAATGTCTGTTTGAATTTTTTTTTTTTTTATGACAAAAATTCCTTATGTTTAGAGACTCCTACAAAAGCTCTACTCTCTTCAGACTGAACTAGGATTTCACCCTGTGTTTAAATATTACTTTAATCAGTTGGGTACAGAAATGGACATGGCCCCTAGTGGTCAAGATGTCAGGCATATGTTACTAACAATTATCACAGTCCATGACATGTAAGATCTCCTTCTACTATATTGAATTTTCAGGTTTTTTGTAATGACTACTTCAATGAAGAATTTCTATCAATTTTGTTGTGCATGTTAGTCCTATAATCATCCTGTTCAGATTTTTTTCTTAACTTTATTTTGCATCTCTGCAAGAAGCATGTTTGAAATACATCTAGATCAATCTTGAATTAAGACATATCCCTGATCAGGAATTAGCAGCTTATTACTTCTTCAGATGGCATCTAAAATTATTAAAATATATTAGCATTCAAAAGAGAAATTTCTTGGTTTCAAAATCATATTGTGCTATACAGCTATTTCAAGTAGAAAGATTTGTTAGAAAAGTGACAACTTGCCAAGAAAGTCTCAGTTCTCAAGACAGTCAAATCTGTTTCAGTAATTGTGACTGTTTGGGATATGTGTTACATGATCCCCTAGAGTCAAGTTCTCACACTGAAGAATCAAGACAAAGATGAAAATATGACTTTGCATAAATCAAGCACTTTGGAGAACAGAATATCAAAACGTGTCAGACTTGGAAAGTTCATTGAATAGTTACATAACTAGATTGAGTTAATCTTTTTCCCATCAAAAAGCTGCCCCATTACATTTGCACCAAAATTACATGATACTGTTATATAAAAAAAGCAACAACTCAGTTTTTTTAGGTTTTTTCTAAGGCCAAGAGAACAGTTTTCCAAGAAGACAAACTGTTTTCCAACATAGTTGGAACATTTTTTTTCCCCTTCATTCCAAATAGCTCTAGGCCACCTCCTCTCAAATATTGCACCTTTAAATAAAAGAATATGCAGAAGGGATTTATTGCTAAGTTCAATATCTGAAGTCATCAAGAAGTATCATTTTATATTTTTGTTTTAAACCCTGTCAAGTCTAAGGCAGTTATTTAGTTTCCTCCTGCTCTTCACTTGATCATTTATGATACCAAAGGCACAGGACACCTTCCTAGTGAAAATGTCATGAAGTACATTCCCTTGATTTCATCTGATTTTCAATGACAACGTTTCTTTATTTCTCATCTTCTTATGATACCCAACAGTTACCAGCATGAAGAATTTCCTGAAAACATGATGTCTGCCATAATACATGATTCTTAATTTCATACACATAACATGGTATTGCACTCCCAGTATGCAGAATGTCCAGACTCAACTTCGGACTCCTAATCTAAATAAACTGAATATTTAGATTGAGTAACTCTAGATAGTAATTTCACTAACAATGTAAGTTAAATGTCTGAATGACTGATACATTCTTATTTAAAAACTCAGAGCTTAGAAATCTGTGTCCAACCCATAATATATACTGATTACACTTAGAGAAGAAAATTACTAGGTGTCTTGCATTTATAAATCTTCCTCATTCAGCAAAATTAATTTTTAAACCTACTGAATTCTATTTTCTATACCACTTTCAAGTGAGGTGCCTATTTATTTACTATAGTATAAATGAAGAAAATAGATATTTCCAGAATGTTCAAATGCTCTGCACCTTGAAAAATACTAGAAATGAACTAATTGGGACCAAGGCTCTTCTTGGTGGGGCAGAGCAATAGGACAAGAGGCAATGGGCAGAAACTGATGCATAGGAGTTTCCACCTAAGTATGACTTGTGCTGGTGACTAAATACTGGAACAGATTCTCAGAGAGGTGTTGGAGTCTCATCACTGGAGATATCCAAGGATCCTGTTCCATGTGCTCCAGGACAAGACTGCCTGAGCAAAAAGGCTGGACCAGATGATCCACCCTTCCAGGCTGACAGATTCTGGGATTCTGTGATTTCCTCCCCATTTTGTAAGGCCCAGTAAAGCTATTTCTTCTACTGTCACCCTGCTTTGGGATGAGATGGATAGGAACAGATGTCCAATGATTAATCACAGACCAAATCAAAGGAATGGCACTGAAAAACACTCTGCTCTTTTATATACAAAGGCAAACGTCCATACAGAAACTAATTCTGTTTTTAGCAGAGACTGGGAAGTTTGCATAGAAGAGCTCTGCAGTTAATTGAAACCTTAAAATTAACATGGCAGGGGAAAAACCCACTGTGGATTTCAGTTTACCTTTTGCTTTATTTTTCTTGCAAAGCATCTGTATTTTCAGTTCTTCCCCAGCAGCAGCACTGCTGCTATCTTCAGGCCTATCCTTTAAAAAAAACAAGCATTTCAATTACTGTAATGATATCTGTTAAGTTTTTTTAATAAGAAGAAATATATTCATAAGTGTTGTTAACTAGTAAAGTTAAACTCCACTTACCTTAGGTACCTCAAATGGAACAACCTGACCATTTTTCTCGAATATACCAGCAAGTAAAATCAGTGTCTTCTCACGAGGAACAATATTTTCTTCTTGAATTTTAGTCCAAATAGCTTCAGCCTTTCCCCAGTCCTTGTTGCTTTCTGAAACAAGATTAAAATCTTCAGATAAAAGCACATTTAGAATATACATCCATATCTAAGGTGATTCAAAATTATGTATTTGGAAAATAATCCATCAATTAATAATGTACATCAATTAATCATGTACTTCTGCTTCATACAATCGTCAATTTGAAGATTTAAAATATTTTAATACATTGAGGATGCTGGAAAAAAACCCCAAGGATTGTACAGATTTTCAGAAAAATGAGAAATCAGCTCAAAGGTAGTGCAGAAGTGATCATCCCAACTCATCAGTTCTATTGTTCTAGACTGGTAATTTAAATTTATATATGCATCACTGTACATAACTGCAAATAAACAGAAATCTGGACTTCATGAACGAAAACAGTTAACTACCATTTAACTACCTACAGCATGTGCTTTCCTGTTGCCTTTACATTTTTTAGCTTTGCAGACAGCAATTGTGAAGTATTTATGATTCTCAGTCACAACTGATTTACACCCTTGTAAAAATGAGCTCTCTAAAGCAGGAACACCCTTCTCAATAAACTGCCTTGGCATTTCATTCAAATCAGGTTTTGCTCTCCTGCTATACATGCAAATCTTGTAAATTCTTCACCGACTCTTCCAGAGTCAGTCGCTCCTCACAAGTGCACAGCAAAGGGCAGAAGGTGACATTTGAAAGCTACAGCAATGGAGTATCAGAGAATGATCAAATCCTGGATCAGGCTGTTCAGAAAGGCTCTTTGATCTCCACTGGTGGAGGCACCCAAACCTTTACTAAAGGCTTTGATGCGATCTGATTTTGGAGCTATCTTAACTCCAGGAAATGGCCTAAGCCTAAACTCATGAGGTTTTCTCCAGTATAAATTATTCTGTGACAATCAAATCCTTGTTTTCAGCATTTTTGATTATTGCTTGGACTAGATGGTAGGGTTCTTTTTATATGTTTAAAATAGATCTGAAGTTATGGTTTTGGTACACAATGACAGTCCTGCTGTAGTTGTGCATGGGGCAGCTTTGATAGGGAATCTAAAATGGTTGAAAGCAGGATTATGCATGGCTTTTGTCTTTCATGGTGACAGAAACCCACAAATGTTTTCCACTTCTTTGAATAGATGGAATTGGTTCTGTCTTCTGAAAGAAGACTGAAGATTTTGCATGACAGAATTTGATGAATAGTATCTTCTTAGATTCTCTTCCTAGCAGGCACACTGTCAGACTTAGTCACTGCCAGAGGTGAACAGGATGAGTGGAGAAATAGGAAGATTCTCTCCCTGTTGAGACAAGATTGATTTTTCAGGCCTGTTTGATTTTTGATGGTGAAGCAGTATTTGTAAAGCCAGACTTAGGTAATGCTACAGTTTTCTTTGAAGTTTTCCAAGGCTTCAGGAAATGAAAAGCAGCAAAAATCTCACGGGGTCTCTGGTCACATTTTTTTGTGCAAGTTCTCGCTCATGTCTTCTCCTGCTGTAGCTAAATGCAGTAGGGAAGAGGCCTGCATCAATAGTCCTACCCAACCAAAAACATACATAGAGAACAGCCTAAAATTATTCAAAATTCAAAAGCAAGTTTTCCAGACATATCAAACACCTGTAATGGCTCAATAATAAATAGATATATGTACATACTTTACCGAAGTACACAAAAATCCCTACAATGCTTTAAGTCCCAATTTACTGTGTAGTGCTCCATACCCAATAGTGCTCCATATCCAGTTTCAACACACTGTAATTTTTCAATACTTTAAAACAAATCTCCAAAATTTTAATCTTTTATAATACAGTATAATACACTGAATAACAAAACCAACATAGACCGAAAAACACAAAAAGTGGAACGAAAACCTCATAGACACATCCACCACTAAGTCTGCAGCACAGAAATGAAGCTTCAGTTTTCAAAACTGTTTCATGACTATAAATGATGCAAAAGTTAGGTTGTGGCTTGGGAAAAATAAGTAAATTTTAAAAATAAATGCACCTTGAAGAACCAGATCCAATTACAGGAGACCGTCAATTTTTACCAGTTATGAAGATAATAGATGAACAGGCTTTCTTCTCTAAGCACATTGAAAGCCAAACACACACACACACACGCACACTATACTAACTAAGCATTCAGGTCTGCAGATGAAAAAAAACCAAACCCCTGATGTCTCCTCCCCCACAAGACGCCTCTGAAATGCTAGCCAGACTAATTGTGTATCAAGGTATAGCTTCTCTCCAGGGTTATGTCCCATCTCCAACCACAAAGGAAACCAGATTACAAACAGGGATAAGATCTCGAGCTCACTTACCACACAGCTGGAGCAGGTGGTAGTACATCTCATCTCTATCGCATTCAAACAGATTTCGAGTTGATTCTACCAACTGTTCCAAAGTTTCCATCTTCAAAGAGAAGGAAGAGAACAGTTATACCTCAGCCAAACAATTGTTTTCCTGTATATATGTCCATACATGCTGTGTGCATTCAGCTAAAATAGTATTTAAGTATACACCAGCATTAAGTTCACCTCAGCAGCCTGTCACATGTCCTTTCACAAACATAAAAATCAAGCGAGAAAATACTTCAAAACAATTTTTCTTGGAATAAAATGACAGTTCCATAGAACGTATCATACAAGTCATACCTGTTTATTTAATACACACTTTTGTGCAAACCACTTCAATCTTCCAGAGTGTGCTCTCAAGCCAGGAGTCTGTAAAATATTTCCACAAGAAATACATTACTGCACATAGAACATTCTAAGGGAAAATAAACATAATACAGGTATTCATAATGAAACTTTTCTTCGAAGCTATTGTTTGTTTTTTGAAATCTAAATGAAAACACGATTATTTGTGAGCTTGTAGATAAGTTGCACTTATGAGAAATAAAAATTGCAGTCATCTTATTCAAGACATTCTTCTTTCTGGTTGAACACTGCTGAGAGAGTTCATTTAAAATACACTTCAGACGTACTGAAACATTAAATAACTTCTATCATCACATTAATAGGGTATTATTGCTGCTACCTAAAGTAATCCTTTGTATTATTCCTGGTAAAGAATTACACCAAATATTTCCAAATTGTCTTCACCATGAAATATTTGTTTTCAGCACCACTGCAGCTAGAGAGCCATATTTCTGAACTGCACCATCACCATTTGGTGATGCCAACATACTGTACAGATGCCAGTATAGTAACTGTAGGGCAATTCCTACTCCAGAACAGAAAGCTCAAGATTTACTCTTAAAGCTAAGACACTTAAGGCTTGCCCTTACGTGTGTATACACAGAGGAACTGATGTGTAATTGTCAGCATGCCACAGTTCTTTGTGTTACTGACTTTTCCAGGTTGTGAGCCTTTGCTTATTCATTCCTTTGTTTCAATCAGACCGTAGCTACACGGTAGCTACATATGCTCAAAGGAAAGATTTCAATCCTTGAAACTCCATCTGGTGTAGAAAACCACACTGTGCCTTCCCAGCACCATATGCCATAATCAAAACAGCAATTCCTCAACTTAAGTAAATTCTTAAATAAAGATAGGAAAAGTCAAATTTTTTGACGAAACATGTCATGTTCTACCTACTCATGTCCAACATATCTAAAAAAGGTTACAGCAAAATGTGCGCAAAGCATCCATCATTTTTACCTCTTGGCTTTCCCTCCCACAGATACTTGGATTTCCTGCCTTTATACTACTTTGTCTTAGCAGAAATATAATTCACCAAGTGGACTCTTTTTTATTTCAAATGTCCAGATCCACATTAAGCTTAAAGTAATTCCAAGGAAATATCTGTTGACCCCTACAGAGAAACATGTGTTTTGACTCTTGAAGGCTTTTAGGTTTTAATATTTTAAGAAATCTCTAGTTTAAATGTGAAGTGCAAGTTAAAAATCTGAATGCCAGTTTGCACAAAAGAGGCAGTTTGAACAAAATGCTGTGAGAAATATTAAGTTTCAGTTGCGAAACAGTGGAAACATCTACTATTGGAAATGTGAATTTACCTTCTCTCTTTTAAATACAGATAATTTCCTTCTTCCATATTCTCCAAGTGCAGAATTACTACCCTTGCCTCTTTCTGAAATGCATACACCAGAGAACCAGCATGCAAAATTTCAGTGAAAACTCTAAAATTTCGCTAAATATATAGCAAACAGTGTTCTGCAGAGTAAATGCTGGGCCACATAATCCTACCAATTACTCAACCATTCTATGAAGTCAATGTAAGGGTTTGCTAAAAACAGGATGCTAATCCCATAGCTCCTCAACATGGAGCATCTCCGGGTGTTTAGCTGTACTGTTAGAATAATCTCAGCCCAGAAGGTTACAGAAAAATTGTGTCTTCCCACATATTCAAAGTGGTATACATAAACACAGCTTTCCAGGTACATGCTTTTTTTTTTCAATTAGTTGTTTGTTTGGGTTTATTCCCCTCCCCACAGTTATTTATACTTATAGGTACCTGTTCAGTGCTTTTTTAAGAGCTACCAAGCAGTTTCACATAAAATATGCTGAAAACTAAGTCAAGAATTAACATCTTACACAACAGGCTCTTGATACACAACAGGCTCTTGGAAATGAAAAAGAAAGAAGTATGTTGCCTGCATTTGTAGCTAATCCTCTTTAGGACATGGTAAAATTCAAATGCTGAATTCACTTACAACTTCCAATATCACTGCTGATCCGAATGCCAATGAACTCAACAGCTCGAAAGCTACAAACTTTTTATAGTAAATCCTTTCCTGTTCAGAAATGATTGATGCGTCTGTCACTACAAGGACAGCTGAGTTATACAACAGATATCCTTGTGTTTCATTTTGAAATTGAGAAGTGTTTTCACATACTGCAGGTCTCAATCATCAAAAGAACATCTAGGTCAGATTAACTAAATCTCCAGGGCTTGCCTGATAGTCCATATTTGTAGCTTATCCTTTACAATCTTAGGGAATTTTAAACATTGCATTTAGCAGCAAGCAGTGTTTCTACGATACAGCAGACTAAAATAAAGAATAACAGAATGCAAGGAATAAAAAAAAAATAAGTAAAAAACTATAATTACTCTTCCAAATTCCCATTTACAATTTTGATCTTGCTTGTTTCAATGGACTAAATTAAAAAAATAAATCTATAGAGTCTTAGTGGTTTCTTTGGGTTTTTTGGGTCTTTTTGAGAGTCTCATGCAATTCATCCAGCATATAAACCAAACACAGATTTCTGGCTTTTACATTCTTTTGAAATATAAAACAGCTGTACTGTACCAAATCTACTGTACCAAATCAAGCCTTGTTATCCTCTCTGTAACAGTAACAACAGAATATAAAATGTCAGGAAACACAGCAATACTTTCCCTTTAGTGCTCTTTCACTCTCCAACTGCCTGAGGTTCAGTGGATCACACTGGTTCTAGTAAGTTATTTCTCTTCCATGAGCTCTTCTGGTTGTCCCTGAAACCCCTTAAGATTCATCACATTCAGAAGACCTTTTGGCAATGGGTTGCCTCCACCACCTTCTGCAGAGAACAACCGAAGTACTATCACTTTTGATTGTTTTCAGCCTAACTAACTTCTACTAGCTTGGATTTTGCATTACAAGACAATATACAATTTATTTCTCTTCATTATCTAAATTTCATACTAATTTAATGATTAGTATATTAAATAATTCCCTGACTCTTCTCTAGGTTGAGCGGAATTCAGCTACTTTATCGTATCTCCTACAGAAATCAGCCCAGAGTTTTGATCAGAACTCACACATGATGTGATTCTAGGGGTATCCTGCACAGAGCCAGGACTGGGACTTGATGATGCTGATGGGCCTCTTCCAACTCAGTATATTCTGTGGTTCTATGACAATTACACTTATTCTACACTTACACCCACACCAATTTACTCACTGATTCTACACCTTCACACACAGTAAAGAACAATAACCAGAAAGGGATAAATATGCTGCATCTTAGGAAGAACTCTTGTCAAGCAGCAATAAAAATCATTCAACAGTCCTAACACTGAACACATTTGATTTGTTCTCCTCCTTCTGAGAACCAGTCACTTCAGGTGATTGAAGGGGTCCAATCAGCAGATTTTCTGTACTAACAGTTTTATTTGAGCTAATTTCTACCTATTACAGCTGAAAGAAAACAGATTGTCTGGAAAAATAGTGACCTGTCAGAGAGGAATCTTTGAGATGTTTTTCCAAATTTTAAAATAACGATTAAAATATTCAAATTCTGTTTACCTTAGTATTCTGTAACTGCTAGAGCCAATAGAGCCATACTGGTGTTTTACTTTCAAAACAGTTTTTCTAACAAAAAAGTTTAAAAAATTACAGAAGACATAAGAAAATACTTATTTACTCCTCTCCACTTGCCTAAACCAAACTTTTTCTCTTTAAACGCAAAACTTACAGAGAAAAGCCACGAAAGACAACATACAGACCAGAAGCCCTGAGTCCTTTTCAAAAAGATGACTTTCAGCAAACTAAGTTGAGAACTGCCCCAAAACAGTGCCACTTTTGCTGGCTTAGGTTGCATAACTGCTTAAAAACCAGCAGCAGCATTTTTCATTTGGCATATATGTGACATGAGATGGAGAGCTTCTGCTTTAACCTTGCAACACTGCATGTTCACAAATGACTACTGCGCCTGTTAGGCAAAATAATTCTTATATATAGCAGTCAACTTATTCTAGCCCTTCATAACTGCACTGTGGATAACACATCAATTCTAACTATTCAAGTTTAACCCCAACCACCTTACCTAGTTTACATTTACTTCAAAATTTCTGCATTTTGTTTGCAAAAAGTTCAGTCTTTTCTTAGGGAAACAGTTCTACTATAATCACTAATTCAAACACATTGGAAAGAAATAGGCAAATTTTATAAAAGCCATCCATGTTGCACTTCCTGATGGTATTCTTTGGAAGGACAGATCCATTCATTCCTCTCTTTGTGGCTGAAAAACCCAGTAATAGTAAAAGACAGCTAATGCTGCTAAAGGAAGAAGAACATTTCATGAAGAGTTACATCAGCAGCAATAAGAGACTTATGTTACCAGTACCAGAACCAGTTACTGAGATTGAGATGCCAAAGCAATGTCTTGCAGGAAAATGCATTACTCTTCCAAGCAGACAGCCTTGGGCAGACAGCTATAAGAACTGATGTGTGTCATTCCTAACAGCTCTCTCCAACATAAGCACCACGGAAAACAGACCACTTGATAGGAAGTTCTTAATTTAAAGACAGATTTTTCCCTGATTCCACAAAAATGTCTATGAAAATCTCACTAATTCCATACAGCTTTAATGAAGCCCAGGATATTTTTGCATGGCAGGTTATTTGAACAAAGCTGTTTACAACAAAAACACTGGATATTTTCCTTGAATCTTCCCCTAGGTTAAAACTTGTAGCAGAAGTCCTCACTTCTACTAAGCAGTAGGTGCACCTCTTAATCAAAAGAACATATATAAAATTTCTGTACCTTATGCAGTCATCCTAGTCTATAGGTGTTGACTGAGATGGTTAAAACTATTTTACACTTCCATTATTTTTTCCTCCTACTAAACACTCCTTTACTTTCAAATAACAAAGCATGAGTTTTTAAAAAATACCAATTAACATATTTATATTATTTTTTTAAATAATCTTACAACTTCAGTTCATATGTATGCAGGTATACCACTCTGCTGTATTTCTCCCACTGTAGTCATCATAGCAAAGTCCAAGTGAAGTATCACTGTTGAATATACAGGAAAGAAACCCTATTTTGATTATTGGCTCTGAACCTTTATGCAATAGTCCAGAAGCTCACAAATGACCCAGCTTTAGACTGAGTGATCTAAAAATAATCTGTGCATCAAAAAGCATCTTTCCTGTTGCAATCATATCAACTGCCCAATAAAACACATTAGTGCTCTCCTAGCTCAGCTATTATTTCAGTTATTGTACTACCAGAATGGCATTACAGCTACAGCTGTTTATGGCTGGCAATGGAAGCAATACTTTTTCTACAAGTTCACTGTCCACTTTGAAAGTAGTTCTCAATGATTTCAAAAATGGCTTCTTTGGTGATAGCACAGAAAGACATCCTCACTCACTTTACTCTTTCTAAACAAAAGAAAACCTTGCAAACTCTCTTAAAAATGAGTAATTTCTTTTCTTCTTTATAAGCAACTTCGCCCAGAAATAAATATGACTAAACAAAATATAACCCCCATAACACAGAATTCTTTAAAGAGAAACTCATCTAAAATACGCGGACTCTTGTTCAACTTTTTAGGCAAGAGATAACTGTATGCAAGCTTGAAAACAACAATATCTGTACTTTCAATATGTCTACTGTTCATGTTTGATAATGAGGGCAAGTACTCTAATGCAGTACTGGAATATCGAAACTTATGAGCTGCTCCACTGCAAGTCATGCCTCCAAAGCCTACTCAGCTAAGTGTATTTGATATTTTATTTGCAGTACCAGGTATTTAATGAAAGACAAAGGGACACATGCCTACACATCTATCCTCACTAACTATTCTCCTGAGACTGGTGAGAATTCAAGCTAATGCTCTCCTTTCTGCCTATTCTACAACACACGAGGTAGCAACCCAGTCAACTTCTACTAGGTCAATTTTGATGTAAAAAGCAGCAGTAGTTCACAGTAAGAAAATACAAAGTTTACAGTCTCCACTGGGAAAGTCTGTACTGTTGGTTTATGGCTTTTTTTTTTCCTACATATGTATTTGCTTCAAAGCTTCTGTCAGTTTCCCAGTCACTGACTACCAACACAAGTATCTGTTGAGTAAATACTCATGATTTTATTTATTTCACTTGAAAGAGGAATAAACTCTGCTTTATGTTAGACAGACATGGAGAAAAATGTCAGGCAACTTGATTATTTTCAAAAAATACTAAAATAAAAGTAGGATAGAGTTCTACAACTTTATCATTCCTCAAGACAAGTGAAACTGATATACATTTAATCACTATTGCAATATTCTACATTTTCCAGTAAGTTTTCCAAGATAAATTATGCAGTGAAATATTAGTACCAAAAAAAATAAAATCAGTAGACATTCCCAACAATAACTATACTGGAAGAAAAGTTGACACAAAAAATACACAAAAACTCTGCTTAAAACAAACTCCTCAAAGTTATCCTAGATTCAAAACAGAGCAAAAATTTGCTCTTGGCCTTGTAATGTGGTTTTACAGTGTATGATGAATGAAAAAAAAAAGCATTATAAACCTCTTCCTTCTAACACAAAGTCCCAAGAGCTAAGAAAAAAAGCACCGATCTTGCATAATCCCACATTCTGAACACATTACTGCCTTCCTTTTGGGAAGGAATTTTTTCAATAGTCATCTCCTTTACCAAATTTACTTTTTTGAAACATATCCCTTCCCTGTAAGAAACGAATACTTAAGAACTTCTAAAAAATAATGTGCACTGAACTAGTAAACACTCCTTTTTAAATTAACCTACATACATTGATGCATGGAAAGAAAATCCAAGTTCACTAATAACTAACTGCATCAGAGTCCAGTTACAGAAGGAGAAGTAATGATTTTACTGGACTAATAGGACTCAATAGTAATAATTTTAAAAATTAATCTTTTCTTGTATAGGGCTTGCATGCTTAAAAGCTCTTTCCCCTCTCTATACAGTCAGTCTAATAAAAGCTATGACACCCCCTACAAACTATTCCTAAATCTCAGACCACCATTATCTAATACAACCTTGTTCACAAACATTTAAATTTTGTTTTAATCACCTCTACTCTTTTCTCAACAGGACCAAAATTAAGTCTTTGTAAATAAATTCAGAGACTAGATATAACCATCACGAAATTACACATAACTGATGCACCCCCCTCACTCCCCCAACCCTGCTGTCACAAATCAAGAAAGCATCTTCTCCTGGTAGTTCATCTCCAGCATAAAATCAGCAGGATGCAATTTTATGATGCAGACTCTTAAAAAAAGCAATCTGGATGAAAGAAGGTTGTAATCTCTCAATATCATGTAGAAATATTCTCATTGTTTTTATGGCAGATTAAATCCAAAGGCAACTGGTATCTTGAGGTCTGCTGACAATGAATGTCACAATTCTTTGCTTAAATCAATTTACCTCTTAAATTAACTTGACATCTGTTGATATATTCCTGTACACCGAACTCACCCAAAGCACTTCTTTCCTCAGGTCCCAGACTGCAGCAGCAAATGCCTTTTCTTATATTTCTCCACAATGGAACACACATTTCATAAAGCTATTTCAACAACCATTTGCTCCTGAATTCTTCATACTAATGTCTCAAGATATGTGGGATATGGTATGATAAATTTAACTACTAAATATGAACAACATATTTAGCGTGAGAGCAGACGAAGATAGTATCACACTTGGTTAAAATTTGGTTAAAAGAATTCTGAAGCCATGCTCTATCCATGGTTATTTTCAACCTATTTTGTTTCCACTCCTCTAGTGGAAACAAAATAGGTTGAACTTCTCCCAGAAAACTCTGCCACACACTTCTGAGATCTTTCCCTGTATTCCAATCTACTTTGCCTTCAATTCCAGCAAAACCAAAACCACAGCAGGAATGAGAACTTTTACTCTTTCATTGAAGGAGCAAATTAAGAGATGTTATTTTAACAGCCCATGTGATTTGATCTAGAAAGATTTCAAGAAGCCTCTGTGGAACAACAGGAAGACAGTGGAACGTTGCTACCAACTCCTACTTCCTATCAGAGGAATCTGTAAGCTCCCAACTAAAAATGCAAGTGACCTGATACATGATTCTGAACAGGGTGCTTGTTTTGGTTTATTCAGGTAAGTATTTTGCTGTACAATCAAACTTCATTTAAGGTGCAATGATTTTATTGATACAGCACAGATATGGTTTAACATCAGTCTAATACCTTGCCTGCTCAGTCACAGGAATGAAGTGTTCATTTCTGCTTCATGAAAACATGGTTCACTTTCAGTAAGCAGATTTATAGCTGGGCTTTGCTTGACCCTCTGCTGCAGAACTGTTACAGTACTGAAAGATATACAAACCTTTTCAGAAAAAGCCAAGAGTGGACATGGGCTCCATTACACACTGATTCAGTGGGTATTTAAATAGCTGCATTTAGCATGTGAAAATGAAGGGAAAAGGGTGGGTCTAGAAATATTCAATCAACATGAATGCAAAACAGCTGCAAATTATGAGATCCTGGTGAAAGATTCAGAGATGACCAAAATTTTAAATCCAACAAAAATGGCAGACATCAATTATATTTTAACTACTCTAAGTAGCAGCATGAAAACAAATCAGAGTAACAGGCGAAAAGGGGAATAAATAAATTCCTCCAAGGTGGTGTAACATCCCCTTTTTCACCTACTCTTCTGGATGACCTCCCCATTAGTACAGATCTTAAGCAGCTGCTTAAAAAATGGCAATCAACAGCTGAGTAAACAAAAGGGTATTTTAAGGGTATTGTCCAGTACAGGCAACAGGTAAGAAGTTGAGAGATCTGGTGGACTAGGCTCTAAAATATTCTTTTATCATTTATATACCAGACTTAGAAGAACATAAGGCCAAACAATTCTTCTAGATTCTCACCACATAATTATGTAAGACCTCTCTCCAGAAGGAGATCTGATTAAATATTTTTGAAATAAAAAAAACATTTTAGAGGATAGGTAAAGTATTTTTAAAAGGTTCTTTTTCCCTAATCCTATTTATTGAAAATTCACATCCTTTTCTTTTAGCCTACATTGGTTCTAATGTAGTTTAGTTTAGTTAAAAGCAAAACATACTGACCTAATTTTCTTCCTTTTTCTTTATGAAAAACAAAATTCAAGGACAAAAGGCAATTAAGCTGCCTTTCTAAGTAAGGGAAAAAATCCTAAGTATCCAGAGCTAGATTCAATGACATAGAAGTCAAGCTGTGCCAATCCAAGGGAAAGCAAGCTAGTATGTGACCTTGTGGTAAGGGGCAAGAAGAGAGATGAGCCAACTTTGTTTTGACATGATCATCTTTGAAGGACTAAAGACAAAAGCTAACTTATCAGTTGAGGTGCAGTTAAGAAGACTAAATCATGTCTGGATGTACCCACTGGTAAAACTTCTTTTCAGTGTAAAGCAAAACAGCATCTACCAGCACAACTTTGGGGGCTCAGGAATCTCTAGGCACAGCTAGAATAAAATAGACTCACACTTTACAGAGCAGCCAAGGCTACCTTATCAGTAGCTATTGTCTCTGAGAACAAGACTTTCAAGTGCTTAGGCAGTTCAACAATACTGCAAACTGCTACCTTGTCACACAAAGCCCATGGTGCCTCAGGAACAGCATTTCCCCCACAGCCTTCTCAAACACAGCTCCTCCTTCCAGTCGGCATCACCTCAGGAGACACTCCCACTACAAACCATCACAAGCTTCAGTCTAGCTGTTCTAGCATGGGGCAGACAAATTCTTTGCCTCATCTCCTTTATATTTACCTTTCACTGCTTCTCACACTCTCATTCTCTGGTTAGTCTTGCTTTTATTCCACCAAGCAGATCAGGCCCAGAGCTTTCACCTTTCTCGTTATTTCCCTGTCCTGATCTTTCCATGATCTTGCATATACATGCATTCACAACACATTTGTGGTCAGATAATGTAACATACACAAGTCTGACCTGATTTTTATAATCTCACTCAAATCTTACCCTTTGTCCTTTCCTAGTATTGTCATCCACTTTCATTTTACCAAAGATTTGATATTTAAGAGTTATTTTTTCATTCTGGGGCTTTGAGTTCCAAGTTTTTCAAAGCAGCACTTGTCACTACATTTCACATGAGCACCTAGTATATCTCTAATTTCTAAAAATAGCAGGAGCAAGCAGAAGCAGTGGTCTCCAATGAGTAAAAATCCCATTTAAGCAACCATTATCCTCCACAGTGGTAATTTCCTTAGCTCCTGAAGAGTTTTCTTTCCAGTTTTATTACTATCCTTTTAGATACTCTTTATTAATTCCATAGATGTTTTCAAATCACTAAAATTGACCATCGTAACCAGCAATATTTGATTAAAGTATATGCCTAAAGGTACATGGAACAGCATCTAAAAGAGAAAGCAGCACCAACTGATCTCCTTCATTAAGTATTATTTCACAAGCAAAGAAGATAGAAAAATAATCTGAGATGACCATCAAGAGAAGTAATTTAGTTACAAAACCCACTGCACTAAAGAATACACCTACACCTCATTTTTAATATATATATATACACATACACACACACACACCATTTCACAATATACCGAATAAGACTTTGACTTCCCAACAAATCAAAGAGCAAACAGGAACTTGCTTATGCTTTAAAACAATACAAACTATTTTCTTCTTCAGCAAAATATCAACAATAAGGTTCTTCTGTCTTAACATATTGTGACATAACAAAAGCATATTTAAAATATTTTGCACCATATAGGATTGATTTGAATTGTAAAATCCTTTTCCACTAGTAAAATACATGCATACTGTTCCTAGAAAATTCCCTATTAAAAATTCTTTAATTTACATCAGCTCCTCCTCTGCAGCATAAACAAAGCTCTAATTCATGCTTCATAAAAGTTAGATAAAAATACTTTAACTAGCATAAAAGGCAGGACAACTTCCATTTCATCTCTAGATATTTGGTGTTTAGATTTATGCTTAAACATTCATGGTTATTAGTAACTCATGATCAATCACCAAATACTGAATACCTGCAGAGAGAATCTGGCATGTTTTAAGAAAATGACAAGAGTTTCAGTGCCCCAACAATTTGATAACTTGCTTATTATCCTATTCCCAATTGCTGAGCTCCAGACACCAATAGAAATTCTGGGAAATTAAATGCCAATATCAAAGAAAGAGCTGCTAAATCACATGATGTAACATTAGCTCATTTAGCTTTAATTTTACTTCCAATCTCAGATTTCATACTTTCACCTCCTATATGCTTTAATCACTCTAAAAAGAACTCAACTCCTCAGTGTCATCTGCTGTCAGACACTGATATTTCTGTTCTTCTGTACTGTAAGATTTGAGCTCCAAAACACCCTCTCAGAACAAAAATACAATGTTTCAACACTGTGCTTAGCAATATCCACACACCCTACAGCAGGACATCATTGTTCCATCACAGACAAGCAAATAGACCTTCAGTTAAGATTTTTTAAATGCAAAAATTCCATTAGACAATTCAAGCAGAGATAGCTAGTATTTCAGATACTCTAAGGGGAACTACGAGAAAAAGCATTCTTTGTCTCAGGAAAGAAAAAAAAAAAAAACAAACAAAAATTAGGTTAGAGTTGCGTATGTGCGTAACACAAAAATGCTGAGGACAAACTATTACTTTTTCTGCAAGATGCCTCCTCCCATACATTAAGTGAAAAACTTATGCAGCATTTTAAAAACATACAACAGCGTTAAGAAGAAAAAATAATCACAATCTGGGCAGACTCTGCAGCTGCCCCTTTGACTTATCAATTTCAGTAAGCACAATTTCAATCAAGTCTAGATAAAATATACTAATCCTAAATAGACCAAGTTTGTCACCTACCACTTCCTATAAGCTGCTTACTATCCTGAAAAAGGGAGAGAGAGAAGAAATGCTAAATTAAATGCCAAACAGTAGCAGACAGCGCTTGTTTGGCTGATTAACTTGTAGACAAGCATTACAAATAAATCTGAGCATGGTCTGCAGCAAATTAAATTCCAGTGCTTTTAAGAACAAAGAATTCCTTCGGAAAGAGGATTAGCAACTTTACACCCAGGAATGCCAGTTTAATTTAATTGTTCCACAATCCGATATTTAATATGCAAATATCATTTTGATATATAAGAGCAAATTTGAAAAAGTGAGGAAACAATTTCAACGTACAAGACGACTGTCTCTCTTCTGAACTGTAATTATACAAAATAAAGCCGGCCGAGGGTTTTTTATTACTGGGATTGCATTCTATTAATGTGAATCAGAACAAGACTAATTAAAGGTTAAAAACTTTAAATGTTTCTAATTAAGAGCCTAAATAGCTGCACGATTAGAGTACTATAGTTAAAATCCCACCTCGATGACCTTCTTGGCCTCTTTGTATTTTCCTGTTTGCAAGAAGGCGAAGAAGAGATCGTAAAGAGCCATCATGTCACCATGTTCTCTGCTTACAAAATCTGAAACTAAAGATAGAATAAAACTCAGTAATTTACTCAATATATTGAAGCATTTCAATATTTATGTCAGACATTCCTAACCCCAGTATTTTCCAAGCCTCATAAAAGATAAGCTATAGGGGGATAATTTTGAAACAAACAGAATGATTATAACATGTGACACAATTTGTTGTAGCTTTGTGGCTGAGTATATTTAAAATGTTTTTCTGCACCACATTTTGAACTATATTCAACAAAATAGGCTATATTGGCATGCTCTCCTCATAGAAAGTGAGGAAATATGGTTTGTGAACTGCACAGCTATTTGAAAAACAGATGTTTTGCTATTGTGATGTGTTACTATTAATTCATTTCTTAATAGCAGCATACACAGCTAGAACAAGTATTAGCACTAATCTGGGAGAGGTCAATGATGTATTATACAAACAGAGTTGTTCCATGTTTAAAATTACAATCAATTTTTCAATCTGAAGATTGCAGGTGTCGTATTATTGCTTTGAAGTTAATATATTAAGACAAATTTCAAACTTTTCTTTCTTTCAGTTGAAAGAAATTATATACAAATCTTGAAAGAAAAACCCCCAGGAAACACTTCATATTAGTAGACAGCATTTGACTACATGCAACTAACCCTTTTCCAGAAGATCAGCATCTCCTTTTTCTACCAGTTTACAGCAGATGTTATGAAGTTGAAGAATTTTACCATACTTCTTGTAACAGCTGACTAAAGCTTCCAGAGCTGCAGGCATGTCATCCCTTGTGGAATGCAACAAAACAAGAATAGAAACATTCTGAGCAGGAGCAATCCATGCTGAAACCACTTTAATCTTGAAAATTTCACAGAAAATTCATTTAGCAGTCTATAATCCAAGTGTTTATTCCCCCCTCAAGTCTTAATGTTTTTGATTCCATGACCATTTGTTTACTACAAATTAGCCAAAGGTGTGAATGCTCCTCAGCATCAGATGCACTTAAATTTTGAGCAATATTCTTAAGTTATGCTATGCCATATCTTGACAAATCCAAACTTCATGGAAAATTCACTTAAGTGTTTAACAGCTTTATTTTCTCATTTGTAAGTAATACCATGTACACTCTATTACCTCTCTGTCTAGGCTTAAGCATTTCCAGTTTTTCACAACTATTCTACAATATTTTGTTCCAACAGAGATCACCAGAGTTAAGATAACCACAGCTCATTAGATTGTTTTACACTGGTTTTACACCTTAACAGAGTGCCTGTAAGTCATCTGTTGATGTCCACTCCATCACAATGGAAGAGCTATAGCATTATTACGTTCTATGTGAAAATCAGAATACAACAGACATTTTCTACTTTAAAAAATACAATTTTTGCAGTTAATTCAACAACAAAGTGTGGTACCAAAATGTGTTTTACGCTGGCCTATCCATGTCAGACATGGCATTAGTGTAAATCCATGTAATGGCAAGTAAGTGTACAAGATGGCATTAAATGCATTTTGTCAAGAGCCTTTGAGCAGCAAGTAGAAGTAACACAGAGAATATTTCCATTTTTGGTACCTCAATCCTTCACTGAATTTTCCCCTATGTACACACTATTAAAACTATCAGAAGTATACATAATTAAAATGCAAAACTGGAAAGTCATAAAAACAATCACAGTAACAACAAAAACAAAATAACCTTCAATACTGTGTAACTAACTGTAATTAATCATCTGCTGCAGACCTTTTTTTTCAAAAGAATACAACCCAATCTTGAAACAAAACTAAACAAAACAAAGCAAAACCACCAGAAACAACCAAGGACAACCACAGAAACACTGGTAAAACAATATATCAAGTTATTCTTTGAAGAGTAAGGCTTAAACTGAAAAAAACCAAGACCACACACACAGAATGTAAGTAGCCAGGCAGTCAGTGAGACTGCATTTTAGATTTCAAGAGCCTTATTTGATATGGGTGATGCAAGTTACCAAAGGAAAAAAAAATTAAAAATCACTTAACAACAGCAGCTGAAAGGCTGACTTGAAATAATGATTTAACATTCCTGAAGCTACATTCCCAAGCATGATGAAAATGTTATTTTTCACCAACAAAACCTTTACAAATCAAGACGTTACTGTTAGAACAAGCCCAATTCAGATGTCCTCTCCTCACATTGCATTTCTTGTGCAGCACTGATTTTGCTTTTTTAAAGAATAACTAACTAAACTACCATGTACTACTATCATTATCTAGGCTAATATTTTTTTAAAATTTAACAGTAAAACACAGAAGAAGAATTAATTTTATTCAGTAATACTGGCATTCTTTAAAAGAACCTAAGATGATGGATTTCTACCTTATCCCCCTTACTGAGCCCTGTTTACAGTGCATCTTCTGGCACCCCATGGAGTCATTTGAATTTTTGTCATTTGGGGTGAAGACTAAATTACAGGTTAATTTCAAAACTGCAAGTAGATGTTGCAGGCTAGATTACTGTCATAAAAGCGAAATACTATGGTAGTTACCATAGTCAGATATAAAGATTTATATAATCAGTATTTTTCTCCTGCTTTAGATGCAAGTTCAGTTAACATCTAGAAAAAAAACCAGTTTTACAGAAAACTACTCAATTTCTAAGGAGGCACAACAACATTTATACATTCAAATTAAAGTTTTCAGCGATAAATCTAGCTTTTCAGACTGATGCTCAAACAGCTATAGTATTGTCTCAGCTGTATTCCTAAAGGATTAAAGTGACTGTTTTTAGGTCAAAGCTATCAATAAATGAATGAATAATTGCAATGTCATTCAAGCAGTAGCATTAACAATTTTCTAGTCTCTACATGTATACTTCTGAAGGCATTAATACTGCACATGTCGAGAAAAAAAGTCAGCAAAGACCTGAGACAAAAATAAATTGAAACACTGTACTGGTTACTGGG
Source organism: Calcarius lapponicus (assembly GCA_039654755.1). Taxonomy (NCBI): domain Eukaryota; kingdom Metazoa; phylum Chordata; class Aves; order Passeriformes; family Fringillidae; genus Calcarius; species Calcarius lapponicus. Next base: position 73,109,407 of record CM077465.1, on the reverse strand, counting down.
ATGTACTGCTCAAAGGGGCTGAGTAAGTTTGTGTTTAAGGAGTACTGTATCTTACACACTGATGTATTGTTACAACTGTTTTTAGTCTTCTAAAATCAGATATATTTGCTCAGTTGTATTTAATCAACCAATCAGTCATCCTCAGTTTACCAGAGAATGTGGTTTATAGAACATATAAATACTAAAACTGGCAAAGACAAATACAAAACAATAAAACATAGAGAAGTTCCGACTTGATAACTTGTTGGTACCACTACTGCAAAGAAAAAATGATCAAACTTATGCCTGTACTTGAGTTCCTATGATTTAGGAACCTGCAGTATTTTTTAACTGTCACAAACTGCAGTTAATTCCAAGTAAGTACCAGCAGCGACTTTTGTAAGCAGTTTTTACAGTCCTTTTAGAAAATGAAAAATAAGGAACTCACTGTAGGCTTCAAATTTCAAGCAGACATAACATTTTAATGTGTTTCTTGAAACAATTATAATAAAAAGAGCTGCACAAAAGAGAATTTCTACATTTAAGAAAATGCTATTTAGACATAATGATTTTAAACTAACCAACAGCTGTACATTTGAAAGTATTTGTGAGTCTTTCTGTAAAAAGTTATGCATGTCAAACACCCTTTTATCTTCCCAAAGGATACTCACTATTCTAAGACATTAAAAGCTTTGTCTAAAATCACTATTTCATTAATATGGTTCTAGTCAAAAAGGGGGGAAAAAAGCCATATATTCATAGCCATGTTGGAAAAAATCATATTTCCAGCATCAGTGTGGAATAAACAGTATTTAAAGAGTGAACACAGATGATCCATGCTTCATTTTGAGTTGGCCAGATACTACAGCTTTAAGTCACTCACAAATATTATCTGTTCAAGACTAAGACCTGTTCCACGTAAAGATTAGGTGTATTTTTCTGGCACTTTGAAACTTGCTCTTTTAAAAAAGAAGATACACTATTATTTTTGAATGACAGAAGAAGCCTCAACCACGAGTACATTCTGTTTGGCCTTTATGCAGTCCCAGGAGAGTCCTATTTTGGCATTATTTTCCAGCTGAAGTTCAGGTTAAGACACCAAGTTTTTTGATTCTTTTCTGTTTAGAATGGCTACGAAGTCCAAGATATTATGGGTCCAATCTTCCAAAATATTTGTGTAGGCAATTTTAATCACACAAAGCTATGTGAAGAGCCAAAATTACTCAGGAAATTGAAGGTTTGCAGGATACACTGTGGCAGAACTGGCTATTCCATTCCCCGATATTTCAGCCCCCCTCACTTTCAACAAGCCACTCCCCTCTTGCTTAAAGAATGTAGCACTAAATCTAACCCTTTTACTTGCAATAAACAACTTTCCCAACCAGAGAGTCTGCCTGATAAAAATAAGACTCCAAATATTGATTTTAATTGGAATGAAGTGCTGCAACATTATGCATAAAGCTTTAGTGAAGTGGCAATTTACCTAAGGGGTTTACTGATTGAAAAGCTCTCAAACCTGAAATCGCTAGAGAGGTAAAAAGAAAAAAGGGACTCTCTGGGGTGGGGGTGGAGGGTAGCCTGGTAAAACAAATCCCTCTCTACAAATCTGAAGCAGATGTTAGTGTAGAGGGAAGTCAATTCAGCAAGGTACAATCAGCTTTACAAAAATTATTCTGTAAAAAGAGAACAGGCTCTTGAAAGAGCTAAATGTGTTTCTGTTCATTTGCTGTACTAAGGAATCTTCAAGGAGACTGGTGTTGCAATTACAACTAATCCTCCCCAAAAAATTAACTGTGTTGAAGGCTTTGTAATTTCCCTAGGTACAATTTAGCTGTCACTTACTTTAAAATTTACTCAAACATGCGTTCCGAACAGCACTAACTTCACATGTCAAGTGCTTTCCAGCCAATTGAGTCTAAACTGGAAGTCGGTGTTAAACAACTGAATGATTAGACAAGATAGCTCATTTCCCTGCTCTTTTGTTCAGAATAAAATGCCACATTTACATTATCAGACTCAACAGGATTTTCTGACAGAGGGAGAAAAAACCCTAGTGAACACTGTCCATAGCAAGCACATGAAGCCTGTCATTTACCAATCATCCTTCAAAAAGCAATAGCCATGAATGTAACTTAATTACGACCCAATGATCCTTGACGAAAAATCATCTTATCACTGTCCTGTCCCCATAGGGCAAATGAGACACTTTTGTCCTTTGGCACTGATGATGCTAAATTCCTAATTGCAATAATGGAGTAAGAGAGCCAAACATCCCTAATTTCATTGTAACACATAAGGAGTTTTAGTACAATATTTGAAATAAAGCCGCTAAAAAATTGGGAAAAAACCTCTCCCCACTAGAGACATGTGTCCCCCACTAAAAACACCACTTAATTTACAAAGATGCCTGTTTTTACAAGTGCATATAAAAGTCAAATAACTTGTAAGTGCTGCAGAGTGATCTCAAAAAGAATCACAGGTGATTTTAACTCCACAAAAACAACAGAAGGAAAATTGTGAAGGCACTACATTCATGCTCTGTCTACTACATAAGAAACAAATCAAAATGGGTTTCTATGAGATTAATGACAAATGAGCACACAATGCTCTCCTGGACAATGCTGTATTAAAATACATTCATTATTTTAAAGAAAAAACAATCCATATTTTTTATCATTTAAGATAAAGGTATTAACAGCTTGTGTTCCCTGACTTAAAACTACAAAATAATTTACTCATATGGTCTGTAACATAATGCTTTCATAGTTTACCTGCAAATTTTCTTCCCTCTGCTTAAGAGCAATTCTTGTTTCAGGAATTAGCAAATTTTAAACCTGAAGACTTTTTTTTTCGTTTCTCAAAGGTGAGTTAGTACAGAATTTGAGTCGAAACTACAATCCTTAAAAATCTTAATAATTTTTACATGGTGTAGGTATCACAAGTTTTTCTAATTATCAGCAGGTGGAAGAATCAGTTCAAAAGTAAGACATCTTTTAAGACAAAGTACAAGTTCTTTATATACCTGCAAATTTTTTTCACACAATCCATGGAAGGTTTATCACAATATATGATAGACCAAGACCATATGGACTGTCTCAATTTTTAATGTGATTTTCCCATCTTGAGAAACGGTTCAAGGTCATAAATAAAAACCAGAAAATTTAATGCAGGGGGGTAGTTCCCTTACTCAGTGTCAGAAAAACTGCAAGGTAAGCATGGGTTCTTTCTCTAGTTAATTCAGTTAAATACTTCCCAGAATATTAAAGGCAAAATGTCCATTCTACAAGAATGCTGTAAAGTTATGTAAAGTTAAAGAACTTTTGTAAAGTTATGCTATCCACCACCAATATTTTTTTCTTTTCCATGCTCTGTTAAAAACTTTTAACTTGTACTAGGACTTAATAGGAACTTAAGAATATTCAGGATTGGAAGAAAAGGGTGAATGAAAACATTTTATACCTGTAATTGTTAAAATCTTCCAAAGTGAATTACAGATTCCTTTACAAGCAATTAAAAAGTTTGAAATAAATTAAGAAAACAAAACACTAGTACAACCACTACTGTGGAACACTTTAAAATACCCCAGAGCTTATTCCAGAGGCATACTGATGACCTGCAGCTAAATGACAACATTTCAGCATGATACTTGAGCTGTAGGATGGCAAACAATAAGCACTACTACTGAAAGAAATGACTAACACTTAATTCAATCACTCATAACTTTCAAAATAGTCTTAGCATATCTAAGAAAAACAAACAAACCCCAAACCACAACACCTCCCCCTTGCCAAAAAACAAATATCCCAGTAAAAATGCAGCTATTCCTCCTAAGCAAATATGTAGAAAAAAATCTCCCAAATTCTGTCTACCATCAGAGAAGATACAGTCTCTCCACCCACAAAGTGGTAAAAATCTGAAAGAAATTAGCTTACTTTCATTTTTATTTATATATATGAATTATACTGGCACCACTATAGTTGAGGACCAATGACTTCAAGCCATACAATTCCAAAGTCTGGAACTACTTTCTCCTTCAAGAATCTAGTCTCATCAAAAGTTCCTTTATTAATAAAAAAAACTTCCAACTTTTTATAAAGTTTTCCCAAAAACTTATAATCCAAAAAACCCAGTGGAATCAAAATAAAATAACACTCATTACTGTCCCCCTCTTCATCTGCACATGATCACACCTTTATCTACACCATCATACACGACATCTCAAGTGAAAAGAGCTGAAGTAGCGCCAGGTACAACTTGCATGTCAATGTGCATAAAGCAATTATGCAAAATGCAGCTGCTCTTATGCACACTGCAAAGCATATCAGATATTTTTCCAACACATTAGTTACATATGACTGCAGTTAAATTACTTTCATAAACATCTGCCTGGCTTGTGATGCAACCAAGGCAGAGTCACTGACTGAGAAGATGTACACTATATTCCCAACTGTTGACCACTTACTAAAACACTGTTTTCAAAAGAGAATGTGCACACATCTACCAAGAGTTAGCTCTTGCTCAAGAATTTTCAATACAGAAATGTTATACAGACCTTGCATACCCAGAATACCTATAAGAACTAAAAGCCCCTATATGGCTGACTTATATGATAATATGAAAAATTAATTTATTTCATAGATATTATATTTATGCCAATAACATTTCATTTATATGAACCAAATCTCAAGAAATTAATTCATAAACTCTAGCTACAAGTGTCAAAAATCCAGGAACTACACAAGTGACACACAAAAGAATAATAAAAGGATATGGTAAAGGAGAAGCAACTCTTGCCTTAATTTTAAAAGGAAATTATTACAAAATTCATATGCATGTTAATTCAAATATCCTACACATCACAATGAAACCTTATGCAAAGGAATAATGCACATGGAATTAAAGATACTTTCCAACAGAATGACTGTACGAAATTCCTTTTCTCTAATAAATGGTACTACAAGTATACATCGGGAAAACCCCTCAAACATAACAGACCAGACAGTATTTTCTTTGAATTTTAAATTCAGCAACACAGCAGCCTACTGGCAATGATATCGAATTATTTGAATTACATGAATTAAAAATACCTCAGTATTCAACAACCGCCCTGCAACTCACCTGAAATATACTGGAAGGCACAGCAAAATAATGCTGTTTTCATGTGAAAACATGTTCCACTTAACCACAAGAGCTGAGACTGCACCTATCATGCTCTCAATAGCTATCTTGTCAAACAGACTTTAGAACAAACTAATTCATAAGCATATTCCAACATATAGCCACTTCATCTCTGCTGTGCCTGTAAAACACAGCTGCTGCTCCCAGAGATCATGACATGATGTCTAGCTGATGAAAAGAGACTTAGCTAAATGAAGAAAACATATTTGTTCATTACTGCTCTAAGATCACTTCAGTAATTGCACGTGCGTGAGCACTTCCAGACACGTATGCGCAGCTGTGAATTGTGTACACAGGTCACAGAACACATATAAATATCATAACTTGGTTCATCTGAAGCCCAAGCATAGCTTACTTTTCAAGGTGAACTGTAATCAGAGGGGCATGAAGGGCAGCAGTTTGCACCAAGCCCAGGTTTGCAATGGTGTCATGTAATCGATTCACTGTTTCAACTTCACCTCGCGTGGCAGCGGCATTAAGAATGCGGAGAAAAGATGCAACTGTTCTGCCTGAGATAGGAACATCCTTCTCTTTCATCTCCGTTAGAATGTTAATAGCATCTACAATGAAACAACACAAAAGACCCTTAGGTAATTTCATGTAGGGAAAACAAACTGCTATTAAAACAGCATTTCAAACCCAGCAGGAATGTAAATTCTGGTGTATAATGCCGATTTCAAGTTAATTACTACTTGCATTTCTAAACGAGACTACAATTATAAATCCACAATAGCATGGTTTTATCATTTTCCTGCAACTTTGACTACAAATTATAGATAGGAACTGTGTGCCCACTCTGCACCACATAACCCTGTACAGCCTGCCCTATAGCTGCAAGATTGTACTAAATGGATGCTTTTATCGTTCAATGCTAACATCTGCTAAATCACTCCATTGTTTCTTCAGCAGATGGCTTGTCACGAGGCCAGATAATAAAGATATGTTTACACTGTATATACAGCCAGACTAATGGTCTGATACCGATAGGGCCTGTTTGCTGTGTCGATACTAATTAGCCAAGGAGAGCCAATGAAAGCTTTCTAACAGACTGCATGTTAAAACATTAGGTTCATTAAGCTTCATTAGTAAGGCGGAAACAAACATTTTTGTATATGGAATAAGTGCATTTTTATAATGTTCTTAATTACTGCATAGACAGAATGTTTTGACCACTTTACATTTGGCTACATTTCTGAATTATTTTATTTTCTGAGGGAAATTTATAGTCTTAAAAGCAAGCTCATATTTTCAAACTGCTTAATATAGAAGCGGACATGATCAGATTTATTATCATTTGGATAACATCAGCTTTGTTTATTATTTTTCTAACAGTAAGCTTATTAAAAGGCCAAGACAAATTTCAAAGGAAGACCTTACATGAAAAAAAGTGTATTAGCTTTTTTGTTTTATTTTACAGTGTTTTAAATAAAACCATTACATTTTGTGTCTAGGCTTAGACCACGTTTTATAGTGTTAGTGTAGTTGTTACTCTACAAAATCATAGAACTAAATATTCAGACTTGTCTTTTAAAGCTAATGATAATATAGAGTTCTTTTTAAAGATCAACCAAACCATGTAAGCCACAGAATTATATTAGACTAAATTACAGAAATGAAAGCACTAAAAGCTTAATGCAAACATCTAGAAATATGAAATATGCAGTTTGTAGAACACTCATTAAAAAGCCAAAATTTCCAGGCAGTTTACAGATTGAATATAAAATTCAATAGCAAACACAAAAAAGAATAGTAACAGAAAAATATATACTTTATGAAAAGTTAAATTTTTTTTGCGGTACTTGGCTCTTAGGAGAGGGTTATGTTTATAGGTTTTATGTTCAGCCTTCAGACCTTCTTAAGCAAAAACAAAGCCATTAGTCTAGGCACATACGCAATTTGTGCCATAAGTCATGATCTTCAAACTCAATCCAAACAGCAATGCTAATAAAAACTAGCTGCAGAAATGCAAAAAGCACTGAGCTGTGCAAATGTAAATGACAAGCTTGCCAATCCATTAAAACTAATGGCCTGCACTGTCCAAGCATCTCTGGTTGAATTCACATGCAAATTTGTATGCAAAATGTTCAAGCACTTTTCAGGACATGATATACCATTAATATCAAGTCACATTTTTATTCTCGAGGCAAGATACCTTCATTATATAGCAGAAACACACAATGAAAGCAAATGGATTACCTTCCAGTCTACCATGCTTTTCTAAGACTTCTATCAGTGCTACATACTTTCCACTGTCAAGAGCAACAGGTGAATTCTTAGGGAAGCTGGAAATTAAAGCATTAAGAATTTTATCAACAAAGGCTCACATTTATAGCTTCTGCTTTAGGATTTATTTGTAAAAGTACATAAGACAGTAACAGCACTAAGAGCTAAAAATGATAGTAAGCCTTAAAGGAAAAATCTGATAGAATTGAAAAGATGCATCATTAGAACATGATTTAAAAATATGATCCATGCACCTTCCCACCCTCAAAAGCCAAAGGTTATGTTTCTGAGAAAGAGTCAGATGGTTTAATTATTTGGTAGTTATTGCATAAAATAGGGTATTTTCCAGAAACCAGGGAAGAAAATAGTGCGGATGACTGGAACAGGGCTATATTCTTTTTGACAGAGAGATTGAAACTACTTGCCTAAGTTAATAGCCACTATTTTGAAGTTTCTGCTATGCGTTGTTTCTTTTCTCTGGACGTACTAAAAGTTAATTCCTTCACCATTGTTTCTTTTTGTAACAATCCAAAGAGACACTTTTTTGCAAGATGAAGCTACGCTTGAGGCAGATCAGTAAAAATGCGTTACTGCAGTGAAACTCCAGCAGAAGACTGCATTTCAATTCCTGCAAACTCACACTGGGGACTGTGTCAAAACAGAGCTGCAGTCAAAGCCAATACACAACGCTTATTTGTAGAGTGGCAAAATTCTTTATATTCACAGCTCAATTATTTCACATAACTTCTAATATAGAAAGGTGTAATGAGCACCTGCCTGCCAACCTGCTGTAAAACCTAAGCAAGTAGCTTGTGGGCATATGTGAGAGAGAGAGACCCTGAAAGTCACATAGAACTTTTTTTCAATTCACTACAGCACCAGACCAAAAGGAGCCTTTTGAGGGAAAAAATAAAGGGACAAATAAAAGGATCATCTGTAAGAATTTGCTCTGGGCTAAGTCATGGCATGTTTTAGCTGGGAGCTAACTTTTACTGCCAAGTTTCAAAGAACTGAATATAAAAATTTAAGATAGAATGCTTGTTGACAGTCCAAAAGTAACACTACTCAAACACTGCTATTCTAAAAACAATATAGGTGTTCCACACTCTAAACACATAATAGGTGCTCTGTAACACACAATACAGGTGCCCATCTTTAACTGTAAATTAAGCCAAAATTCAATTTAGACACTACGCATGTTTAAAATAAAAATAAAACTGTTGCAATCTGCTTTTTCAAAATAAAAATAAAATTAAATTACTGACCACACAAAGTAGCTGCTTCTAATGTTCAATTACACAAAGCAAAATTTTGCTTCCAAAAACCACACCCATGACTGTTTTAAATGCACATACATTGTTGGGGAAAACTAATTAAAAATGGATGAGGGGGTTAATACTCAACCTACTTAATTCAACAAGGTCTGTGTATCAGCATAAATCTCTGTGACATGTTTCAGTGCCGGTGTACTTACACTTTTTCTTTCAGGTTCATTGCCTCTTCTACATTATCATGTCGACAGCACAAATTTATTAATGCTGCATAGCCACCGACAACCATGTCCGGTTCGTATTTGGCTTTCACTTCAAGGGCTTTTTGCATATTCTAAAAAAGGAACAAGGCAAAGATGTGAACGAGAGGAAAAGTCAATCTGACATTATGAATCTTATACATTCAGTGTGCAGTTACATGACTGCTTTAGTGCTTTTAGTAGTGTAGGATCACATACAAAAACACAGCGCTGTAATGCTTTAGGAAATTTCAAGAGTGAAAGCTGTTTCACAAATACTATTTTTGAAGAACACCTTTTACATTCATTTGAGAATAGACTTCTAGATAAAATTTCTTGCTTTGCATTTATATTTATTGCATGTTTTAATGTAAGAGACGTCTTTTTTTATTCCAATTATGAACGTGATTAAACCATATTCTAAAATAGTTCTTATTTATTTGGAATTCATAACCATTTTCATCTGGTATACTGCCCAACACATAACAAAACTACTTTCTAAAGAATAAGAAACTACTTATTAATTCCATAGAAAGTTTATTTTTCTATAAATTCTTATTCACACATTTGACCACTTTGAACTTGCAATGGTGTTTGCATCTAGGCTTATTTCATATGCAAAATTGTAGAGATACACAGCCGAGATACTCAACTCTTTCTAAATTGTGTTCGTAGCAGCAGAGAATATTGTGCTATCACCTGCACAACTGTTACTGTTCCTATAGATCCAGCTTTATAGGCAGGATCATACTGAACAAGAAACCGAACAAAAGTGTGGTGATACCCCACAAATTACAGACACACACTAAATGAATGTAAACTACAGCTGGACGCCTGCCGAATGAAGGCAAGAGACCCTTTATCTCAGAAGAGCTTTCCTCCTGCAGGAAAATGGAATTTCAATCCCTGCATTAACAACCTAGTAATATTTGAATTGCAAATGACTAGTGCATGTATCAGTTGCTTGACAATCTAGATATAAGAGACCGGAGCCATGGCTTGAAAGGACATTTGGCATGTATGATAAACCTATCACAGCTGTTACTATCATTCACTTTGCAGATTATTGTAAACAAACTTCAGCAACCCCAAAACATGCCATTCAAGGTGTTGCTGAAATTAGTTAACCTTTTGATTTAATTGCTTTTTGCACTTATGTTTGATTTATAAGCATCAAACCATGAAACCTGAAGCATTGCACTTGTCTTTGCTTAACTGTGTCTTTCCATAACACAGTCATTTATGTCCCTTTAAAAATATAGCTATGTGTTTCCAATTATCTCTGCATTGCTTAAGATACCTCTTCTTCACAAAGAGCATGTATGAGTTGTTTCAAGACATCTGTAATAGGCTGGTTTTCAGCTTTTCGCTTTTCTAGTTTCTTCTCCAAAGCAGACACGTCAGATTTAGCACTCTAAATGGAAGTAACAGAAAGAATGTCAATTGTGAAAACACCCTTCCCTGAGCAACTTGTCGGATCACTTTAATAAAAGACAGACAAAATAATCCTTTTCTTTCATACTCGAAGAAATTTTTTAATCATTTAAGGTGCTTTTATCCGTTTAAATAGTACATACTAATTGAAGACTTGAGTCAGAATACAGTAAAAAAAAAAACACCCTAACATTAAGTCACATATCTACGAAGGTCAACATTACTATTTCTCTTGCACTCAGTTCTTTGTGTTCAAGGAAGTAGGGAATACAAGCCTGTTTCTTTTTCCATCTCCACTTTGCTCAGATCAGAAATGTAAAGACTTGACACTTGACCATTAGAAGCAGTATGGATTTATATGGTTCCTGCCACTCAAGCGGATCACTGTAATTTACAAGCATGAATTAAGCCTCACACCACTACTGTTAACTAACTAGAACTTTCAAAAAAATATCTACCATGCAGGGAAACTGAGGCATGAGACCTCAGCCAACTCCAAGGTCAAGTATCAGGTCTGTATGAAAATCTGGATAGCCTTTACTCCTACTCTGGAAAGTAACCTCTGAACTTCAAATGGTAGATCTAAATAACGTTAATATACTTCCATGACCTGAAAGCCAGTGATTACACTTCATCTAAACCCTATATCCAAACAGTATTATTACGGTAAGAACAAGCAGAGCTATCTGTGAATTTACTTACTTCTGGAATGTTGTCTGTAGACGGGGATGGCTTATGACACAGTAACCTTACATCCTGAAATTCAGTAAGACAAAAAATATCACTGATCTCCCCCGAAAGTTCAATCTCTAAGTGAGCATATTGTACCCAAAAGGTTCAAGGTAATTATATAATAGCAATGGTAAAAAAAGCTGCGTTCTGCAGCATTATTACGCTGACTTGAAACAGCACTTATTAAATGTATCCCTTTCACATTAGAAATGAAACCAGCTACAACAGTGAAAAATCACAGAAAGGTTAAAAGGCTTACATATAATCACTGCATGAAGATATTTATTTTGCAAAGGAGAATATATACAGAGATTTTTTAGATTCAAAGTAATTACTGTAGAACCACAGACCTTAATTAATTCAGGAACTTGAGAGGAGTCCAGCAGTCTGCAAATGCCGCTGTAGAGGCTGGTAGGGATAACTATATTCTGTACCAAGAGGTGGGGAAAAAAATTATATGAGTTTTGAAACAGAACCAAACTGAAATTTGTCTAACAGAAATTATCTCAGATGTAATTCAAGTCTCCAGCTCTTGCATGTCATTGAGAAGTGGTCTGGTTGTACTTAAAAGCAGCAATTTCAAACCTAATAGATACATGTCAGGCAGGACAGGCATTATGTAGCAAAAAATGAAATGGTACCATCTTCTTCAGCTGATGGAAGTATTGTCTCAAACGCTCCTCCTTGGCCTGTACCTCTGAGTCACTCATGCTGTCAATCAAGTGATAAAGAAAATAGCCAACAGCTTCTGTGGAAAAAAACAAGAGAAAGCATTCCACTAAAATTACCGAGACTGTCATGTTATCAAGATTAATTTATAAGAAATCATTTTGGTGTGAGATGTCACCCTGATGAGAGGCTCTGAAATGGCAACAATGATCACTGAGGCATAGAGATTATGTGGTTTGGGAGCACATATCTAACTGGTGAGTGAAAGGAATATTAATTATTTTCAGACCTAGTGACAGCTTTTCAGTACAGAATCTTACTTCAATCTATTTTTTTCCACTACCGTGTGACAGAAGTGGTACTGCCCAAGGCCTTCCCCCCCTTTCCTGCCTGCTACCCCAAATAGTTGCCACAAATATTTTGTCATTGCTCAAAAGAAAAAACAGATTTCTAACACTTTGCATATTTATTCTGTACATTTTACCCATTATATTCCATTACCAAGCTACATTAAGTATTGTAATATTAATATAAAAGCATACAAAAATATTTTAAGCATTTGAGCAAGTAACACTCAAGAAACTGCCTATTAGCCAGTGAAAATTAAGATGAACAGATTTCATCAAATTATGCTAAGTTTCTTATCTATGCAGTGCAACAATATGTGGGGCTCTGTAGCTCTTCCCAGAACAGGAAGAGTATCAAGTACTGCCTTCTCAAAGGTTAGCTGTCCCCATACCTCCTTGCCCCACTAGCTCTTAAAGGAGGGGGGAAAACCAAACCTTTTTTAAAAAAACACATTAAACAAAAAAGTATACTTATTTCAAGGTAGAAGATTTGGGATATTAAGTACAATTTTGCCTCACAAAATCAGTACCTTTACTACTAAATGCAAAAATAGGTTGAAAAACTGTTTTTTTAAAAAAGTATTTAAGCACTGACACTGTATTCCTTCTCCATTTTGATCTATAAATTTAGAAAAATAAATTATTATCAGTAAGATTTGTTTATCATTCTAAAAAGAAAAAATATCTTGTGGATCTCAGAGAATATGCTCTGATTATTTGAATCGGGATTTTACCCAACATGTTTTCAAATTTCACTTTCAAAAAGAAGCAATCAGTGTTTACTGTTGTAATCCCTCAAACCCATCATTACACAGAAGAAGGGATTTGTGGATAAGTTACAATCATAGAAATTGAAACTCTACCAGTTGGTCCTGGAGGCGTCAGGCAATAACGTTCATCCTTGTACAACACTTCTGTTATCTGGTGAGACAGAATAATCGTACATTGCAGCCAAAAGCAGCAAGCAAGGACAAATAGTATCTGAAATTGAATTCTCAAAATAATAAAGCATCTCTCTGTTAAAGTATTATTCTTTACCACATCATAGTCATTCCCTAAGAAACACAAAGGGGTTTTTTTGTAAATAATAGGGTTTTCTTGAAAAAATATTGCAACAGAAATGCTTTCTGAGGTATAGCATTAAGACAGGGAACACTAGTATTCTGTTTATATATTTTCTTAGGAAGTTAGCTATCCTAAGACACTGCTTAATGTGTGTCACTCCTGAAGATGCTACAATTATGTTCCAATTTACCAAAAGGCTGAAATTGTCCTAAAAAGCTTCTTATTTTTTATATCTGAAAGAAGCAAATACAAAAAAAAAATAATAAAGGAACAACATTTACCATGCTCTGGAAGAGTTAAGGTAACTAGTACAGCTAGTTGTGAATAAGCTGTTGTAGCTAAGTGCAATTTTGAATGACAGAACATTTGTTCATAAAAATTAATTACAACAATATTTAGCGCTCGTTTGATTCATCATGCAAACCAAAGAAATATATAGATTTTACCTCCTCTGAAAGAAAAGAAGCATTTATCCAAAAGCCCCCCACATCTTACCTACAAATACTTTAACACAAACAACATCACTTAAAAATCATTTGACTATTTTTAAGGAAATTTAATTTTTATGAATTAAATCTTCAGTTAAAAACCGAAATTGTGCTTCAAGAAATTTTGTTTTATCTCCCACGACTCTAGAATGCAATCTCAAAGAATTCAGAAGGAGATGCATTCTCACTGCCAAAGTGCTGTGTTTTAAGAAAAAAAGAAAAGGAACCCTCACCTTCAGTTGTTGATGAAAATGGATAAATAAAGACAGAAAATACCAAATGTGCACCTGAATATCTTATCTATTACTTTTCTACCAATACCATGGACACTCTTCACAATGAAACTACAGCATTTTTCTGCCCTTTTCCCCTCATCCTCCTATGACAAATCAATACATACTGCAATAAAATCCAAAGAAATCATAACAGTTCTTCTGAATCAAATATCAGAATACTAAAAGCAATGAATTACAGAAAAAAATGTGTAATATTATTTCTGTTTCTAAGTGTCTATTTACTTCCCAAGTTAGCATTTCTTATTTTAGGGGTTCACAGCATTTATTTACTCTTAAACTTAGTGAAGACAACAAAATTTATTTTTCTTCCATTGTGGTAAGAATGAAATTAACTCTAGATATTACTTCACATGCAGGCAACTATTACTTCAGCTCTCTGTCCTTCAAAATTATTTTCATAATGGGACCAATAAGAGATCCCCTTTTTTCCTTCCCTGCTCTCCCTTTTTTTTGAAATGCAAAAATGGAAGAAGAGAGGCAGCAGACAAAAATATCCTCTCACCAGAATCATCACATAGCAGTAAAAGGTAGTAAAATGTAAAAAAAATCCTGAACTGATTTTATGCAAATCATTGATCAGAGACTTTCCAAATCTCAAGTTCCATTTCATTCCAAGATTTCTTTGTGAAATCTAAAATGTACTTTTATTAATCAGCAGTTACAGTACTGAAGAATAACAATAAAAAGCACAGTGCATCCCTTCCCAAATTCTGAAACCACATCCAAAGCGGTATCTGCTAACATCTCCCCTACTCTAATACTGTGTAAAATGTAACAACCAAGTTATATTGCAGTGTCTTTCAAATGTAGCCCTAACACAGGGTTGGGCAAGATGATCAGTAATTTCCCTTGGAGTTCATCCAGGTAATTTCTTTTATCTGGCTTTGACTTCAATGCTTTAAGTGATATAACAGAAACTTTGAAGAACTAAGTCTGCCTCACTATTTTGTTAGCACCAGTGTGAGGAGAGGGAGAAAGTTTAAGGAGGGCAGGAAAGTGAATTGATACCTGATGGCACAACCATGGCAGACTTTGGTCCAGAAGCTACAACCACCTTCAGTAGTAACTACATTGATCTAGAAACTGCAGTAGAATAAGCTAAATTACATGGTAATACCACACTTGATTTTTCACAGTTCCACTTAACTGCCTGATTTGAAAACTCAGTTTGATACACTTGTCCGATCTGCCACTGACAAAAGTCTTGCTCAAATTAGCTGATCTACCATTTTTAGTCTCAGAATTCAGATTTACAATAATGCACCATAAACATGCAATGCCTAAAGAATCTTGATTTTTTTTTACAGTTTTATCTCCACTTACCTTGCTCCATAGATGTACATCATCTGAGCTGAAGAGGGCAGCAAAGGATAACAAAAGCAACAAAATTATTTTACTCTTGTAGCTTTCTTTAAAATAACACAGAACATTAACACTGAAGATCTTATTTAGATAAAATTAAAATACAATAATTGCCACATACTGCTTAAACCAATTTTGTACAGAATAACTTTAGGGCTTTTTACGATACTCAATATGCTCATAATTTCTGCTAAAAAACTTAAAACAATCCAACATTCCAAATAGATCACTTATGACTAGAAAGTGTTTTAGTTTTGGTCTTAGTTCAATTTTTTAACATATCCTAATTGTATTTTTTTTTGTTTTATACTTCCCTATTTAGCATTTCAAGAAAATAAGCTTCACTCAAGCTGCACTTTACATAGAAAGCGCTTGCTACATAGAATTTGCTAGGGAAAAAAAAATCTAACTCTCTTGTGCATTAGACCTTTTATACACCAAGATAACTATAGGCAGCTATTAATGCATTTATTCTATGCAAAAAAGAAAGTAATCTCTTAAGGTATAATGGTCATTATAGTGAAAGAAACATAATATTTTAAAGAGTAGAAAACAAAACATAAGAGTTTCTCCCCTCATAGATTGAAACAGAACTTGAAGAAGAACATTCTCTGTACATCCTGAGGTTACAACCAAAAATCACATCAACCAGTTCACCAAAGTATAAAAACCCTGACATCTTAATGTAAACCAGCTGTCTCAAGTATTAAAAACCTGACATTTTCCTGTAATTCACAGAACTCCAAAATTCTCATTAGAAGCTATATGTTTTCAAGAATTTTAAGTTTTGGACAACTATAAAACAGCATTAATATAGGCACGGGTAAGAAAACAAAATTTTATTACATGATTTTATCTTCCTGTAATTCTCATTAGAGGGAAGTAAGATGTCAGTCTGAAGAGATGCACAAAAATTTGAAAGCATTCACAGAAATTTAGGATTTTATTTAGGAAGTTCAAGCCTATGAAACATTTGTTCCTTCTGTGCAACTGCCACTTGTATTTGAAAATGAGTCAAATGCAGGTCCACACAGAGAGAAAAGAAAATGCCATCTGTGAGGTTAGTTAAGCTTTGTTGGGTGAACTCACTCCACTGACAGCATGACAATGAACTGCAGATATCAAATGCATCAATTTCCTAAAGTACTTGACTCTGAAATAGTAATGGTACATCAGGCAAATAGAATGGGAATACTTTGAAGCAGTTACTAGAAAAGAGCAGTTTCACCAGAAATCCATAAACTAGTCTGCCACAGACATTGTTCATATCTCCCTGGTATCCTACCCTGTACTTTTGCACTCCAATCCTGAACTTTGTTCATTTGAACACTCAAGACCTGCATTTAGCCATAAAATTTTGCTGTGGTCTTTACAAAACTTACAAATATTCTTTCTTCTCTCCTATCATACCCTCAAATTTCATGGTCAGGCTCTTATAGCCATTAAAGTTTAAAACAGAAAAGGCAACATGAGTGTGTATGCTTTCAGAAATAATGTAAGGGTAAAACCTGAGCACAGGTGACCTTGAACACAGTGTCTGAAACCAGGTAGCAAGAAAGGCAAACAAAGAAAAATATCAAGCAGATAAACAAAACTTATGACAATACTTAAAAGTGGCAATGAAAGGTGAAGTAAAAAGTGAAAAAACTACCACCACCCCACCCCCCCCCACCCCAAAAAAATCACATCAAAAGACCCCTAACCTTAATTTCTATCAGAATTCTGAGCTTTTAGCCCAGATGTCCAATAACTGATATAATCAGAACAGCAGGAATTGTTCCCACTTTGAGGAAAGTAACTGTTTCACTTGAGCAGACTATAATATTTAGCAACTAGTTTGCTAGCAAGATGATGACATTTTAAAGATACTTTAAATCACATTCTGCACACCTGCACAGCTTCGCTGTGGCAGGGATATTTCAGCCTAGTGTTGGTTGTGGGTGGTAAACATTGGCATGGTTTGCTTTCTAGTGAAAAATCCTACTTCAGCTGGATATTTATCTATACTTATAGAGACAAAATGTGTTTAGAAAATCTGTTACTTTAATTAATACATCTGAAACAGATGATTCTGGGGCTATTAAAGGAACAGTAATATACTCCTACTGGATCTAAAATATTATTTCACTTATCCCTTGGATGCCAAGGCCAGCTAGGGCCTAGCTAAGAAACCAAATTTCAACACTAGTTTGCTTTTTCTCCTCCTTTTCCTATGATACAACAGGACCAGATAGAACATCCAATTTACTAGGAAATTATTTTGGTCATATTCACCTGTTACATTTTATTAATATCCAACCAAAACCAGTTCTATTTCACACTCATTACAAAATTCCAAGAAATAACAAAATCAACCTTCAAACCCTGGTCCTGAGTAATATTAGGTGACTTCTCTAGTTCCCTGTGGTGTAGGCATGCTGAAAAAAACCTATCATTCCCAGTCCTGGGGCAAGCAGTGCCTGATAGAAGGGCTTGCTAATTCACATCTACTTGCAGAAGCTTAAGACAATCTTGCAAATACACAAGGAACCTTCCTTGCAGAACAGGACCATACGACTGGGAACACAAAGTCCTGGCAATGTAGCTCAGAACTAGGTGTTACATGTCAGTGTTCAGGAGCCACACTAACCCAGAGGGCACAGAAAGTTAGCAGATGTAGCATTATAAGCCAGGCTCCTACTGGTATTTCATCTTCATCAAGCACCCTATTACTTTACTGGTTAATAGTGGCAATCTTTAGGGAAATTTTACAGTAGCACAGCTGTTTATAAAAAAAAAACAACTGAATAAACCCCCAAATGTTTACTACCCGAAGTTTATATATAGGCACATAGCACAGAACAAAGAATAATGAAATTCTTTTTCATCTACTACATACAATGTTTCAAGTGTATGCTCATACATAGCAGAGGTAAGGAAAATGAGCAAAGCAGGGAGGAACAACAGTATCTCCTACTACACCTGGAATGCTACTTTTAAAACATGGAGCAGGGGACAAAAAGACTAGACAGACTTGTGTTCAACAAGACAAAAAAGAGAGGGAACTTTGTTACACAGGAAAAAGCAAGTATACATATAATAACCTTACCTTTTAAAACCCATAAAGAGGCTGTTTCTAAACAGACGATTATCTATAGCAGGTGTGTTTGCTGAAGACACTGGAAATAAAAAAATGTTTCTCAATAGTCATTGTCAAAAAATCCCTGAACTGCAACAACTGAGCAGATGATGTAAATGAACCATCACTTGAAAAGCTATTTGGATAGTTTACTAAATGCTGACAAACATTTATAAGCCAAGATTTAAAATGTCCAACTGTTTTAAACAGTCTTGTTTTTATCAGCTCTAAATCTGATCCATTTCAAAAGCAATCAAATATTCAGAGAGTCAGAAGTTTTCCCTCTACATTGCCTTCAATGTCAATAGTTAATAAATTAACTTTTTATAGTAATTATTAATTGCAGAAAGTATCTTTCTAAAGAAAGTACAAGACCAATTCCAAAAAGCCAGACAAACCTCAAACAATACTAATCAAGAAAACCTGAGATACTAGTGCTGGAACAAAAAAAAATCCACTGAAGGCAAATGGTTTGCTAATTGTTTCAGACTGATCACCTGCCTTAAAATAGGTTTTAAATTTTTGCCTTTTATTTTTTAAATCATAATATAAAAAAAATTTAAAATCCAAGTAAAAATCAATAGCACAACACTTTCTTAAGTGTTTGCTACCATTAATATATATTCCCTGACAAGAAAAAAAAAGTAGTTCCATGTAAAATGCTATCCACTGAATTAAATTAAATCTAAGGGGGGGGAAAAAAGAGACAAATACACAGTTCTGTATGTTGTTATACACAATAATATTTGAACACAAAAGGAACTGCAAAATCACTTAAGATTAGATGTCCCTGAGAGGTAATTTACAGTTATAATTCAAGTCCTCATCTTTACATCATTTCTTTTACTAAATATTCATAGCTTTCTACCTTCCTGTAGAATTGCTGTCTCTCACTCCAGCACAGCAGACCAGCAAAGAAAAAAATGCAGTAGTAGGTGCATTTATGTCCTGTATGAAGTTATCATCACCTCACTTCAGCACCACAATGGAATGAACTGCTGTAAAAACCTGACTGCACAGGGCCCTTTCAGCAAGGGCTGCAATACGGTAGAAGATAACCAAAATAAAAACACCAGCTCTAAAGGAACCTGCAAGTCAAAGACAAGAACATGCTAAGAGCACTTCCTCAGTCTAACTCTAGTTTTAAATGCTGGAACATTTCTTTTTGTTTGAAAACCTCAGGTAAAGTTGGTTTCGAGACACCCTCAATACAAATTCTCTTCCAGCACTATATTAAACTTTTTGCTCGTAAAAAAAACCAGCAGAAAAGCATCTTAGTATGCTCAGCTACTGCTGACAATCGGCAACCTGGTTTCCTTAGCAACAAACAAGTCTGAGAAAATCAAGGGGCTGACAATGAAGTGGAATGGAACGGCATGATAAAGGGAAAAAGCGGCTCTCATGTACGCTGCCTTATGTGCCCAGATTCCTCAGCTGATGCTTCAGAGTTTTCATCTTGTCAGTAGCACAAATCTATACATTATAAGGCATGAGAAGCTGAATCAATACACCTAGATAGCAGCCAGCATTAATAACCAACCTTTGCCTCCTCTGACTATACTGAGACAATCTCAAACTATTTTCCATACTGCATCTATTTTTCCCTCTTTGTAATACTGCAAAAGGAGACAAGTCAAAAAGAAAAAAAAAATCAGCTGTTTAATATCTGTGCCTTATCATCACATAGGTGCTAATTAGATTTACTAGCATTCATTTCAGCTTGGTAAACTATTTAGGGAGTAGCTTCCTTTAAAGCTCAAGTTCAAAGAAATTTGATATGTCTCCATGAATTATTAACCTTGGTCTTTGTAAACAGAAATACCCCTAAAAGATTTAAATTCAACTCACAGACAATGGCTAAATAATATACTAAGTGATACTAATTTTGTGACAGTAAGACAGAATTCAACTTACTCTATGTGCCTGTGTCATACTTTTGATATATACATTTACCATATACCAGGCATACATGTATTTATGTCTTACAACACATTAAAGCCAGCCCGTTTCAGTTAACCAGAATGAAAGGAGGGTCTACATTTTCATGGAGGAAAAAAAAATCCTCTAAACTATTTCACATTCCAGAAGAGATTTCATTGTTGTTAATAAACAGTCTTCCTTTGAAAAAAAATTTCAAAGTTTCTTTTTAGGCACTTAAGTTTTATGGGTCAATGGCTGGGTTCATGCTTTTTGGATATTTATTTTGTAATAAAACCAAACAAAATACCAGCAAAAAGTAAGATGAATCTTGAGGATTCACTAATTGATAACCCTCTAATACCAAAATCAAATCACTGATTAGTAACTACTCAATTTTCTCATCTGTAACACAACAGCTTCCCAGAATCATGGTATATAGACTACTTATTTCTGTATATGTTAAATAAAGCAGTTAAAGACAACCACAGCAAGGAACTGCTTAAGCTTTTCCCTGAGACTGGGACAAACAAAACTGTTGTTTACAAAGAGATTTTTCTGTATCAGATTTAGCCCAAGTTTAGGTATTTTATTAATATATCAGTATACAAGGAATATAAAAACTATTTATTTAAATTTTGAAGAGAATCACATTCTTACTTAACCAAGCCAATTATCCCATCCTGTACATTCAGTCAATGACACAAATTAACATTTGCAAGCACTGAACATCAGAACAGTCTTTGGAGAAACCTCTTAAACATGCTACAATTCAATGCCTAATTAACCAATCACATTTATACACAACTTCTATGACCAAAAGATCAGCAGAACACCCTCAGGTTAATGTCAGTGACCATCGGATCTTTAAAGCTGGTTCTTTTATAAGTAACTCTGTAGTACTTCAGGGCTGTGTCATTCCTCCTTTTCTATAGTCACTGACGCTGCAAACAAAAGCAATCCCAATACCAACCACCTCACAGGCCTTGTGAAAAACAAACTCTTTGCTTAAGCTGAGTACAAGAGTGTCACATTCCTGTCACAATCACAGTAAAGCTGCTATTTGCAAATAACTTGTATACAAACCTTACGGCCAGGTTCAATACCAAAGAAGAATTAAACTATGATTTATGGTTCAGAACTGGTAGTTTCAATCTGACAAGTCATCACAGAAGACCCCACATGATAAGCACTTGCTCAAGTTCCCCACATATGTTGAAACCTCACATATTAATACAAGTAAATCTCTCAGCCTACAACCAATTCAAGCTATCACCAAGTACACAGCGACAAGCAACATGAAAAATACTCACGTATAGAAAGAACTTTGTCCAGTCTCCCCTGAAGTGCTTCACTTCTTAGTTCTGCTACATAGAGCCCAGCACTTTCAAACAGGCAGCCATTTTCCTAGAGAAAAAGCAATCAACCATGGAACTTCTGATACTTCATATTTTTGAACACTTCCTTCCCAAAGGTAGATGTTGAGAACATAGAAGGTGCTCTACAGAAGTCTATATGCAGACAAATGAGTTGCTACTGATCAAATTTTTTTTTTTGCATTGAAATCAACTGCAAGAGACAAAGTCATGAAAGGCAGAAAGACTGGGACACTTATACTTGGTCTTCAATTCTCAATTCTTTAGTGAGTAAAAAAAAAAACATTCACCAGAAACAACTGCAGTACTTCCAGTCCCCCGTAAAAAAAAAAAAAAAGGGCACTATTCATCCATTTGCTTTTCCACTTCAGGAAACAAAAAGCTATTAGGTCTGGAGCAAAATACTTTGGTTAGTTCTGAAGAAGAAAAAGTAAAGCAGCAGGAGGAAGACATGATAAACAAACCATTAGTGCAACAACTGTTTGAAAAATATTCTAAATATTCTGAACAGGCTTCATCATATCAGGTTCATGTTTAGAACACTACTGGGATCTAAAGCCCTCACAGATAACATAAGAAGTAATGTAATAGCCATTTTTACATATTTTGCATGTAAACTCACCTTCAGCTGGGCATGGGCAGTTTCAGTATCAGCAAAGTTTTTAAAAACATAGTCTGTATATGTTTCTGCATCAAGGTCCACTCCCAATTTGTGCATCACTTTGAGGACCTCAAAGATACCTATCAAGCATTCAGAAAAATGAAAACTTGAGAATCAACACGTAAAAATAAATGTTGTTTTACAAAAGAAGGCTCAATTTCCCTCATTGAAATTGCCATGAAAAATCATGCATTTCTTTTGTAGGTATTAATAGAATTCTTACCTGTGAAACTTAAAATAGATTCACAAAACTTCGTATTCTGTGCCGTACTATAAAAACCATGAAAGTTCGGTTTGGAAATTGCTCTTATACAAAGTTATTTTCTAACACAGCAAATATATGAGTTACTCATGTTTGCACAACATCTTATAGAGCTATGTATCAAAATGCCCATATCAGTGCGCATAAGAAACAAATCTGAAATTTGATAAAAAGTATATAAACTCAAGATACAAAGACATTATTCAACACATCATACATTCTTAGTTTTGATTCCAGTATCCAACTCTGATTAGTGTCAGTATTCAGGACTTTCCTCCAGACTCATTTGTAATCAAACTGGTTGATTACAACACATCAGCTTCAAACTGGAGATTCAGAAAAAGGAGTCTCCCAAGCCCAGTGAAGCTACATTGTAACTTTTACAGGGTTCACATCATGTCACACAACTAGACTGTGTATCACTTCTGTAGTCACATTTGAAGACACCAGACACCAATATTAATAGTCCAGCAAGTCGAGGGTAGAGTATATGTCATTCTTTTTAATTGTTTACACTCTTCTGATTTGCAGAAACTTCTTACAGTAACCTTAGCTACCAAACTCTGAACTCCTGTCAAAACCAATACAGGTATAATAATTTTTTGCTGGTCTAAAATGGATTTGTCAGTTGCTGCAGGACACCAGTACCAAACAGCATATGTTTTTTTCAACTTGCATTTCATACTTATTACTTTAAAAATGTCCAAAGTCCCTGTCTTTGCCCTGGAGTGCCACCTATGGAAAAGTGACACTTCTATGAATATTTTATGCAGTGCACTATGGTGCAAATAATCAAATGTGAATTCCCTTTGAGCACTTGAAAATACATGCAGGCAAGTCACACTAGATTAAAGTCGCATCATCTGTTCGAGTTTGCCTTAAACAAAACTCTGATTTTGGACCAGAATCTGCAAAAACATGAATAAAGAATTAATTACACTAAGTCTTTCTTCATACCTTTCAAATGTTGACAGCTAGTTTCTATTTCATGTTTTCAACATGCAGAAAATACATTCAGTCCTCTCATGCTGAAACCTTTTCAAAAATAACTGTAACACTAAAATGTAGTTTGAAGACCAAGAACTAGATCCCATAGTGAATAAGGTGTGGTGCACTCAGGAGGTTTGAGCTCAAGCCTCTATGAAGAAGAGTGCAGAAAACAGGCTTGTGAAGCATCCCCACTCCCTGGCAGACAGACTAGGGCACATTTCCTGAGCAGGAAAGGTAGGTGTGAGAAACAGAACACCAGCACAACAGCAAGATGCAAATACCACAACCATACTGCACCAAAGTAATTGCATAGCCAAAGTAATCACCAACTTAAAATGAACATATGTGCAGCAGCATTTTTTTTAAGGAGGCTGATGTACAATTTTCTGGGGGGACAGAAGATTAATGAAACTAACACAGAGTCCTACAGTTTTGCATGCATTTTCTACTTCACCAAAAGCAGAACTACTTTATAGTCAAATAAACATCTTCCACAATACTAAGCAATGAAACATTTCCATTTCAGTTAAAAAGATTTGAGCATTATGTATATGGACTTATAAATTCTTTGCTGCTCATACTGGAAAGCACACTGACTTCTTCTCTCCCTCCCAACCAAAAAACAGACTAAAAAAGAAAGGCACATAAGTGCCTTTCATACAGAACACTGGTCTCACAAACTTTTTTGAGAACACCCCCCTGTCACAGACATCTTTTCACTAAAAATCCTTCCTTGGGATTTTTTTCCTTTCTGAGAAGCTGAGGCCTCAGTAACAAAATGCAAACAATGGTTATCTGCTGCTGTGGAATGCATCAGGTGGATTTTTGATTGGCCCATCTTGGATGTTTATAATTAAGGGCCAAGCAAGTCCGAGCTGTCTCAGACAGAGTCTGAGAGAGCTGCTTTTTGTTTTCATTCTATTCTATTCTTAGCTAGCCTTCTAATGAAACCTTTCCTTCTATTTATTTTAGTATAGTTATAATGTAATATATTTATATCATAAAATAATAAATCAAGCCTTCTGAAATATGGAGTCAGATCTACGTTTCTCCCGTCATCCTGTAAACCCCTGTGAACACTGTCACAACCCCCCAAATATACATCTATATTGATTTAGAAATTATTCAGACGTAGAGAATACACTCACATGTATTGTGGGCATTATCAAGCATACATGAAAATAGAGAGCCAAAAATGATAAAATGATAAAATATTTACTTGCTAACAGTCCACTCACAACCCCATGGATTGCCTTGCACACCCCACTCTGGAGACCACTGATCCAGAAGACTGGGCATGACTAAAACCCCCAGTAAAGTCTTTTGGTCATCTCCCTGCTCGATCAAGAACAGGCTTTTTGAGGTTTTAGGCTGACATTTGCAAGTACACAGGAGCTGAGTAAACAAAATCAAATAATTGAGTAGAAAGAAGACAGAAATGGAAAACAAAACAAAGTCAAACAACTCCTTTTTGTCAATACTGGAAACAGTACTCAAACACCACAAGAGAACAGACTCCAGCCTCAAATCAGTATACTGAAGAACAAATATAAGAGATTAACTATGAGGTGGTCATAGTATTTATGTGGTAGAGCAGCATTTCAAAAACTGCAAAGTGAGGCTTGCATTTCAGTCTACCATTCATCTCCTAAAGTTCTCACAGTTAAGCCATGCCTACTCCCTAAAGCAGTCCCATGAAAAAAGAAAGAATTTCTAAGGCAGCTATGTATGGCTCTACGTGAGCAAGGGAAGATAAATTTGGCTTTAAGCAGTTTTCTCAGGAAACAAAAAAACAGAACTTCAGGTCAAAAAGTAAGGTCACATTCAGGAAAGTATAGCATTTAATGTATTTTTGCTGTGCCGGTAGTTTCAGATCCACTCAGAACATTCTTTGCCAAAGAGTCTGTCTATAAAACAGGATTTCAAGCAGTAACTTTGTGAAATCACCACCCTTATTCCCTTTTGGACCCAGACTCTTCTTTTCCAAAGTAAAACCTGAATTACCATTTACTAACCATGGGTTTTTGTATGTAACAATAGTTTATACAATAGTTCAACAACAGTAGAATCCAAAAGCAAAATACAGACTTGTAAGAAGAGTTTTTAAAAAAAAGCATGATCAATCACAGGCAAGGGGAAGCTATAAAATACTCAGGAATTAGCCTAAGTTGAACATCTCTGCTTACTTACACTAGGCCCTCCAGATTTTAGTGCATCATGATACAAAATGACTCTCAGTGCCAGTAAGTTTCAGATCCACTGCATATTGATCTTTTAAACTGGGCAAGCACTTTTTTCATTCCTAAAAGCCTAATAAATACTCAGGAAATAAGTATTTCTCAACTCATGTAACAGATGCACATAAAGGCAATGCCCCACCTGAAATTATTTGCCTGTGTAAAATGACTGAAAAGAACTGTTTGGTATTTCAGAGTGGTTAAGGTGTATTTAAAAATGGCCTTATTTAGTTTCATACCTCCTAGCCACCATTTCACTGCTACTTTTCTTTCAAACACAATTCCATAATCCAGAAATTACATAATTTTCTTTGCTATCCAGTGTGAGATTTTGCTGTAATAAACATTAGAGAAACATATAATTAAACACTGCTATTTGTTATTGAATTGATTGGGTAACATAATATGTACTGATCCAGATGTTTGTACACTGCAGTTCTAGATAACTTGTTGCTTTTATTCTGTTTATTCTAATTGCTTAGTCCAGTCGACATCCTATCATATTTTAATAGTTTTTCCTCAAAGTTCTCCTCCATTACCTGTCTTGCCTATAGCAAGACACAAAACTACACACATTAGGCTGAGCATTACTACTTTGTTGAGAAATTAATTACCTTATTTTTGGTATGAGATGTGATACTGTGTCTGTACTCCTGGTCACATTATTTTTTGCTCCTAGAAAGCACTATTCTATTCATTCACTACCTGCTGTCACCCTTAGACTCTCACTGCAGCTGCACTGTTTGCTCTATTATTTATACAAAACAATTCTAAGGTGGATGAGGTTTTTCCCCCTATTTACCTTTCTTCAAGTGTACTGGTTGTATTTTTAGATAGTGGAACTTCTTTATTCTTTTTTTTTATTATTAACTCGGAAAAAACTGAATGCAAGCTTACATAAGGGAAGAAGACAACTTGTTTCACTATTCACGAAGAATAGTTACACTGGTTCTTCCCTATAGAAGCAACTGAGAAGGGATCTTCTTACCTAATTTATTTTCAGAATTGAAAAATCACCGACTTGTGTAGGCACGTACCGTGCTTCCACTTGACAATATCAACTTGGATACTGAGTACCAGGCTACAAAACTGAGTTTGCAAATCCACAGCATTATCTTACAGTCATACAGAAGCACATGTATGCAATGCCATTGCAGACAGAAAAACAAAGGCTCTACAGAAAATGGCTAAAAATGCTGGAATTGAGAGATCATTCATCAGTTTTCTTCTCAATTTGCTTACATGACCTCCAGCAGCAACTACAGTTGCCACAGCACAGCTGATTTCTACAGCAGGGAGTCCAAAATAAGGCAACCCCTGATCCTGACAAAGACCAAAAGAAGTATGAAAACCTAAGTTTTTCTCGATGCTCAAATATTGCTTTAATTTTGGGAGCCAAGTCTAAATCTAAAAATACTTCCAACATCTCCCAGAATTGTGTCAGTGAGGTGAAATTTTTCATGGAGTAAAAGAAAACAGCTTTCTTCAGTAGGCAGCATACACACAGAGAAGTATGGTACTGATTTATTTCCATTTACTTAGTTTTGGCAACACTGTGTTTCAAGTAAGTCACAAAGGACCCAACTAAAACAACATTGCCAGACTTAAAATATCATAGAACTTTCAAGGATTTGAAAAGCTGGGAGAAGATAAACTTGGGCAGTAGTCTAGCAGGAGCAGAGCCTAAAGAGTTAATAAAAAACTGAATATTGTTTTCACAAAGGCTTTTTGAAAAAGACTTGAGACATTTTTATAGCCAGAAACAATTAGGGAATACTTGTTTCAGCATTTCTTCCAAACTGGAATGTGACTGTATATTTAAGATAAAATTGCGATACGGAAGAGTCTGCTAAAAGCACTTTTTTTTTGTTTGTGCATTTTGTTTGTCACCCAGTGTCACACTAACAACTCTGCATCTCATTCTAAAGCACATTATACTGTGAGATAAGATGAAAAAGACAGTTTTTTGTTTCCCCAAGGGGGAAGTACTTCTGTTAAAAGCATCTTTTTACAATACCATTCTTTCTGAATTACCAATAACGCAAACCAAAGAATTAGATACTGTACTCTAAAATTTAATATTTTTTCAATTCTTATTCATATCCTGTAGACATCCCCATGTGTAACAGGGGAAAGTATGCTAAATGCTTCAACCTACTTAAGAATCCCAGAGATTGAGCATTTTTGTCCTTCAATCAGTATGCTGTCAGGTCAGGCTCACACATTCAGCAATGTAAGTTCTCCTGCAGTTTTTATGATTCTAACAAAACTCACATTTGGTTCATGTGGCAAATAGTAAGAAGCTGGCTGGAATAAAGGTGGGTTTGCAGTCCAAGAGAGCTCTAATAACATAACCTTACTTTTAAATTCTTCACTTGGATTGCAGTTTCTTCAAGAGTAAACTGTAAATAGTAATGAGCAGCATTACTATTTAAGTACACTGGAATGCACAAAGAATGTGAAGAGTTAAAAAGATAACTAAACACTCTCTCACATCTTTCTATGTCAAGTCAAACTTGAAATTTGTAGACTTGTATCACAATCAAGCAAGAAAAGAGGTTTTAAAAAAGCCTTTCTGAAGGAAAAATTGTTTGAAACAAGGACATAGAGCAAGGGCTTTGTTAAATTTCTGATGAATCTCATAGCAGCAGGATTTGTGCACTAGCTATGCAATAATGCCAAAGGAGCATTTTTCAGACCACTCACCTTTAAGATTATTCTGTTTCTGGTATGCAACCAGCAGTGGCCAGCAATAGTGAGGTCTGAGTGGCAAGCCTTCCTCCTTCATCATCTTCATCACATCAATGGCCAAGGCTGAAAACATTAATCAAACAATTAAACAGTGACCAAGTACTTTAAATGAGCACAGGTAAAATAACTAAAAAGCAGAGTACCTGATCTGTTGGCCTCCAAAGCACAACGCAAGATAAATGGTAACGGCGCCGAGTGCATCTTTGCTTCTTTTAACTCCTTACAGAACTGCTTCAGCTTGTTCACAGGCTGCAAACAATTTCAAAAATTAATTTAAGGTATTTATCAATTTCTCCAACTGCTAAGAATGCCAGATTCTTCTAATGTTTAGAAAATGGATATTACATAAGCCAAACAGGATTCCTTTGTGAATTTCAATTTACTATACAAGTTGATACTAAATAATAAAATGCTTTTTTTGCTCTTGAAGAACTGTGCAACAACTCACCATTTTCAATCTTCACAGCTGCATTAAACTAAATAAATGTACTGTTATTATTAGATTAAGAAAAAAAGTATTACTATTCTGCTTACCAGATTTCTATTTACACAATGTTGCAAGAAGAAGCTACCTTGGTCCATATCTTCACGTGATAAATGACTTAAAGACTTCAAGATGCTGAAGCTGATATCTTCAAAGCCATGAGTTATCAGAGTCAAACACAGGTTCATTACATCTAGCAATCGAAAAACAGAGAGCAACAATATTAATAAGGTACACACAACTTTTTCACCTTAAACTACTAAAATTAGTGAAAGATAGAAAAGTAACTGTTTTACAAGTACCATTAACATAATTTTAAACAAGATTCACAATCCAATCTGAGACTACCTTTTCCAGAATTATTTATATATATCAATGAAATTCAGTTTTCTCATAAGAAGACTAGGCCAAAAATTACAGAAGTATCACCACTGTACCATGACAGAAGGATAAGGAAAAAAGAAATTAATTTCTAGACACATCAAAAAAAAAAAAAAAAAAAAGCATGAAGTATAAATAACAGTTATCAATCAGATTAAACATACTGGGATCCAGAAGCAACTTTAAAGGTAGGTAATAAAAAACTGTACTCAGTATCCCTTCTTTATAGCAGCCTCGAAGAGCTCTCACAACAGGAATCTTAACAGCAGTGCTTGAAGAAAGGACTCCACACTTGCTGCTTTCTTATAAAAGCTTAATTCATTTTAGGATTTTTTTTAAATGACAGAATAATGTTGGTATGCATATTATTAAAGCTGCTTCATATTTATATTTGATAAAATACAACTGTGGGAACCAAGGACATACCTGGAATTAATTCCCTTTCAAATCTTATGCGTCCTTTAATATCCTCGATGTGCTGCGGATATCCAGCCTTGGCAAGGCTAAAAATTACCTGCATCAAAATCCTGTCCATAAGGTACCCTTCAGTCTTCTCAACCTGCTCTAGAGTCTGTAAAATCAAAATAAATTTATCTTGAATCAACTCCAAAGTCACTCAAAACAGAATACTTTTTAAAGCAAAGCAAAACAAGCATAAAAATCTGTGTTTTTTTTTTCTTTTTCAAAATCCACAGATTGAGATAATGGTACATGGTAGAGAGAAAAAATATGCAAGAAGTATTAAGAGAGATTCAAACACCTTTAGACTGTGAAAAGAAAAAGGGAAACCTAAAAGGGATATAACATATCATTTCTTTCTAATATCTAATAATATATGAAAACACTCGAGGTATTCTCATTGAGAGATGACTTTCAAAAAAAATTACTTTGTAACAGGAAGAAGGACTAATCAAACATTTTGTCACTGTTTGGAAGAATGTGATTGATGAATATATGTTCAAGTGATAGAAGAAATTTATGTTTCAAATACCCTCTTCCTTGATTTCGTGCTCTACATCTGATTCAACTCCTTATACAACTTAAGAAAATTGGTTTAATCTTTTCTCATTGCTTCATGAGTATTTCTTTGATTTAAAAAAGAAGTAAGAGAGAATACTAGAAAAAAATCAGATACACAAAGGTCTGTAAGGAATCCTCACCTTACAAATACCTAAGTTGTTTGTATGAATTCTCAAAAAAAAAAAAAACCACACATTTTTACTGGAAAGATCCTGTGATTTCAATGGCCAAAGGATGGCTCAATGGGAACAGAATAACCAAGGTTTACTTTTTATTTTCATAAATAAATACATAGATATCCCACATGCACTGTCTTTAAAAAAAACCCTAAATTGTTACATCGCTCACTGACAAATCTATCTTCCCAGACTGAAACACCACTATCAAAAGAAAAATATTTTTCAGAAATTGTGTCATTGCTTTCAGTTAACCAGCTATTTAATTGCAATAAAAAAATTGATAATTACTTCCAAGTAGGAGGAAACCAATTATAAAATTCTTTTTTATTCCTCCTGCCCACACAGAAAGCATGCCAAAGTTACATTGAACAAAAGATCAAACAAGTTGTATTTAAATTCAAATTGGCAATACCTTTTTGATGCTATCAGCATCACCCTTTTCAGCATACACATTCAGCAGTGATAAATAGGTGTCTGGACCTGGTTCAACACCAGCCATCTTCATCACTGAAAGGATGTTTTCTGCACTTTTCATATCTCTGAAAGAATGCAAAGCAAGACCCTCAGTAGATTTAATCATAATGATGTTTATTGCGACTTCTACATTTCCTCACTAAATTAATTAGAATTGGAAACAAAGACTGCAACAGGCTTAGAGAAACTTACTTTAACTAAGCAAACTAAGAAAGGTGAAAGTGCATATCTTTTTAATAATTGTATTACTTAAAATACTCTTTCAACTTTAACAGATGATAAAGTTCAGAACTAAGTGCAGCAAATTTCTTCTAAAACACTATAAAAGTACAGTAATTTATCTTGAAATACAAGATTTTCAGACACCAGAAAAAATCTACTTCCTTTGTTAAATAGCTTTTTTGCTTCATAAATGTAGAGACAGTCTTCTACACATTATTATTCAAAACCACCACACAATTCTGCAGCATGTAATTTTTTCTGTACAGTAACACTTTATATTTTAGTAAAGCTAACAGTAAACAAAAGGAATAAAAGGTATTAAACATTACCCCGATCTTGCATGTCCTTTCAAAAGACTACTGAATACTGCCTCAGTGATGGGGAGATCTTTGCTCTTCATAAATCCAAGAATCTTACTGAAAAAAAAATTGTATTTGCCACTTTTGAACATGCAGACACTGACGTGGGGCTGTTTTTTTTTGTTTTTATCTTCCTAACTTATTTCTCATGCCCCTCCATCACACTGTTACAGCTTAACCTTGCTAAAATTGTTAGAGATACCCAGCAAGCCCTGTGTAAGAACAACAACCATCAGAATTATTACTATTTGCTCCTTAGCCCACTTTATTTTCAAATGCCTTTGCCAGTAGCCATTTTCTTACAAAGGTAGTGAGCCTTCATAACCTCACACTTTTTCATGATGGCTCTAGAAATGACAAAAACGAGTTATTTTCTGAGCAATGTGAATACAACTTGATTTGAACACACTGGTCTATCACTTATTTTTATTTCGTTTGTGTAGGTTTTGGCAGTCTCCAGGAAATTGCTCTTCATTGCTTGGTTAAAAATATACTTATATAAAACCCTTCTTTGCTTTGCTCAATTTCTATGAATTACGCAGAAATCGGTTTTAACATCACTGGTAGGGAATATGAGAAACAGATTTTGTGGAAATCCCTTTAAACAAAAATGCAAAAGAATACCTTGCTCCTTCAATGTCACCCTCATTGCAATAAGCAGCAATCAACCTTTGGTATGTAACCTGTAGAAAACAAAATGGGGAAGTTAATTATTTTCATTCAATAAACAGAGACTGCTTTTAAGAATGAAGATCCTTTAAAAGGGCACCTACTCGATTGGGCTGCACATTAGCTTCCTCCATCCTGGCCAAGAATTCTGTTGGAGAAAACTTGTGCTCATTCTGAAGATAGACTTTAAGCAAAGCATTGTAATGGCTCGTATCGTACACAGCACCTAAGGAAATATTTCAACCACAGTCAATGTAGATTCTCTAGATTCAACACAGTTTCATGGCTTTCTCAGCTAATTAATTTCATGTCCATTTTATTCTGTATGAACTTAGGAGATGGCTTCATTTTATTCACCTTTGAAGCATCAGACATTTATTTAACAGCTCTGGTTTTTATAAAAGGCTAAAACACAAAGATCACAGTAACAGCAATGCTCGCATGCATGCTATTCTACAGTCTCTACAGCTGTATTTGTTTTACAGATTCAGCAATGTTACTATCAAAAAAGCATTCATCTATGCATTTTCTATACATAAATTGACTCACTCACAATAAAAATATCATCTGATAAAATTGCTGGTAGCACTAGGAATAGTCAGCCCACCAAATATATAGGCAGCATCTAACAGAAAGTAAACTCAATAATAAAAATCAATCAGAAGTCCAATTTAAGCATCTTTAAAAAAATCTTTAGATTTTAGAATTTTAGATTAACACCCCTAGATGTCACTATAACCCCCAGAATTAGAAACAGGTCTCTCACCTGAATAATAAAATCCACTGTTCATTTGGTAGTAAGTACAACCTGTTATAACCTAACATTTAAACACCATTAAAATAATTTGTGTCTCATTACTAAGAGAGCAACTAAAGCACAGAGCTGCTCTTGCAAGAAGGACTAACAGACACAACATACCAAGTTCTTTCATCTTGTCCCATATCATATGGGCCAGTTCTGTTCTTTCAGATGACAATACCTCTGGTAAGACAGCACCACAACTTTGTAACAAAAGCAAGGTGTGGTTACTCCCTGGACACCCTGCAAATGGAACAAAACCACAAATTTCTTCATAAATAATTATGCATTCAATATCACAAATAAGATTTAAGACTGATTTACTGAAATATTTAAGCATTTTCTATAAAACAGAATTTTTTCCAAGACTGAAGATTTAAATGAACAGGATACCCAAATGATTAAACAATGTGCACTACCCTAAAAAGATTCATGACAAAACATGCCATTTAGTACAATAATGAGCTTAGCTGAGCAGAAATTGTTAGAAGACAACACAAAATTCCTAAACTTAGATTATCTAATACTTTCAACTTCCCAACTCAAGATCCTGAGTAACAGGGACATAACTTTCTCATAAATTTCTAAAATGTCAAAATACTTCATACCAATTCAATATAATTCCACAACTGGTAGTCAGAGACACTTCCACACGTAAACTTCCATTTCCAGTTCTGCCTATGCTTAATACATAACAAATGAGAAAATTTACCTCCAGAGAATAGTGAACTGTAAGATTATCTGCCTTTTCTGACTTCTGTACTAGTCACAGAATGTCAAAAAAGTTAACTATAAACTCATCTCCTTCTTGCACTTCACTACTAATCCTGAGGCAAAAGCAGAACTGCAGAATCTATCGCAGATGGCCCAGTCAGCTGAAGACAATTATTTTCTCTATCCCACCTTTAAATACACACCCAGCAATTTCAAGTAAAAATGAGAGTTTCTTTAGAAAGCAACATGCTGTCAAGTATGATCACCAATTCATAACTGACCAGCTTTTAAATCCCTGCACATAATTACTTCACGCAATGAAAATGCCAACACATCTTCAGTTTCACAGTACCTTGAAAGGGAAAAGAAAATCAAAAACTTTTGGCAGTGTGAGGATGGAGAGATGCACAATGAGATCTACTGCAAACACCTTTCTCGGGTATTTTTTTGTGTTGTAATTAGAAATGGAAAAATAATACAAACAGGCAGAAATCAACACTAACTTTCCACACTTTTGCTAAACTAGTTTCATTACTAATTAATAAACAAGGACTAAATTTTCATATGGTAATATTTGCCATTTATTTTAATAGCACCTTAGATAAATAATTTGTGAGGTTCTATGCTTTTATTTTTAAATACAATTCCAAAGCCAAAGGAATACCCTGTAAGAGATTAAGACTTTTTTTGTTAGTATGACTTAGAAACTGTAGAACTAGTCAAGGTTCATGAAGAACTAATAGTAGAGAGCTTTAGAGACACAAAATTCTTGCCAACCCACATTTGCAAATTAGAGATTTACATGGAAAAAACAACAAAGGAGTCAGAACCAGAAAGGACATCCCAAGCAAAAAAGAAAAAACTACATTCAACAGAAAGAGCATGAATTGAAGGTTCAGCCCTAAACAATAAAATGGGAAACTTTTAAAAGCACAATGCCAGCTAGACATGCCATTACATTGTAGAGTAACACACAGCAAAGTTTAAAACTTAAGCAAAACAATACATATTGCCATTGATAAATACTGGCAATAGTACTTAGCAAGTATATTCTTTAAATACCTCCACTGACTCATCCTAACTGGTACCAAACCTCAGCAATTGTGGCAGGTGGTCTGCAAAATACTAATGTGGTCTGCATGTTTTAGCAAAAGAGGTATTGAATCTATCAGAATGGACAATGCCTCAGCTATTTGGTTTTCTTTTATTTAAAAAAAACCAAAGCTTTCTTGTCATGAACAGAGCTACCTGGGAATGTGAAAACTTGTGGATCACCTCCACATTTCCCTGTTGCAATTCCATTTAAGACAAATAACATCTTAAGGCCAGCATGGTTCATTACAGAAACTTTAAAAATATGCATGTATGCAGGCACATATGATCCCTGCTCAGAGAGCAAAATACAGTTACATGAGGAAAGTGCATTACCAGATTAAAAATCAACAATAAGCAAGGCAATATAACAAACCTTAAAAGTACACCTTTATAAGGCCTGTAAATTCTTAAAGACACAAAAAACCCCAAACTTGAATAAGCTAACATGAGCATTCAAAGCAAAATATTATCTCCAAAGCAGTTAAGGCCTGTTCATCAACATATATAGCAGATCAAACAACACTCAAAGACAAAATACAGATCAGAATACTCAATTAATTTCCTTGGTTAAACAGCAGCCTGAAATTCAGCTTAATTTTGTTTTAATTGGAAGCAACTTACCTGCATTGCTTATCTCCTGGAAGATTTTTAGTAGAAGAGTTTTAGGGATGCGGCCAGTTTTTCTGACAGAGTTATCCACTTTATTTAACGCCCAGTCAAACTGCCAGGTCCGTCTGGTTCGAACTTCTGAGACCGGTTCTTCTTTAACACTTCCTTCCTCTTGAGGTGCAAGTGTAAGGAACCTGATTTGGCTCATAGCATTTCTGCTTGAACAGAAACAAGCAAAAGAAATAAAGATTGCATTTCTGTGAGTCATTTTGGATCTAGACTAGTCACAAAATGTCAAAAAGAAAATAATGCACTGCTTGCTGATGAACAGTCTCAAAAACATTCCATTTTAAAATAAAGAAATATAAGTAATTTGTTTCAGTGTCTTTCTACTTAAGAAGTCAGTCATACATTTTCTCACAGCTACATGTTTCTCTGTAATTTTCAGTTACATCCAATGAATTAAATGGTTCGAATAATATCCCCACAAAAATAAAACTTTTA
Source organism: Calcarius lapponicus (assembly GCA_039654755.1). Taxonomy (NCBI): domain Eukaryota; kingdom Metazoa; phylum Chordata; class Aves; order Passeriformes; family Fringillidae; genus Calcarius; species Calcarius lapponicus. Next base: position 73,073,303 of record CM077465.1, on the reverse strand, counting down.
AGTCATCCAAGTGCTATAAAAGTCTATTGTCCCATTACAGCCACTAACTAAACCTCTCACAAGGTTTTGAAAAATCTCAAGAACAGTCACAGACCGATCTTCCAGAACACAGTAAATCAAGGTAGCTAATCATACCTCCCTCATCAATTAAAACGCACAAGAACTATTGCAGAGGTTGGTGTCTTAGACAACAATGGCTCGGACACCAACAGGATCATTCCATGTTTTACAGAATTGACAATAACCAGCATGAAGCATCCACTCATTCTGCCATGTAAACCAGACATCAACAGCAGATCTGTTAAACATTTATTTTCTCAAAACAAAATATGACAAAAAGACATGTAACAAGAAAGTGATCTTATTTCCCAGCAAAGCAATTTTTAAAGGCTTGCCTTTTATTTTTTTTAAAAGAACAAGCTAATGTATATTAAAAGAAAAAAAATTGAATATGTGCCACACCAAGGTTATGAACAGCCTGTGCAGGTGAAATTATCATTAGACAGAAGCATTTCAGGAAGTCTGTTCTCAGCTGTGCTTACAACTGCATAACATAAAACAGATTATTCTCCTCCAGAATCCTATACAAAAAAGGTGCTATTTCCTGGGTGGCAAAAGCAAGATTCAGCAGCTTCTAAAATTGCCCTTCCTCATCTCTGGCTCTTCAGACAACTCTTCAGCTAAATTTTTGTAAGCTTTCTTGACTAGTTTAAAAAACCCAAACCCCTAAGTTTGTACTCCCTGCTGTTACAGGTGCTCCAGGAGTCTGTACTACAGAGTAATGGCTGCACATTTTGTGAAATGGCAGCCTAAAAGCCAGGAGTGCTGACATTCTCTACAAAACCATTTCCTGCCCCTGCAGCTTTTTCCCAGGTCTATCTGCTGGCTGGTTTCTCACCCAACAGTCATCATTTAAGGCCCAAGGAGACAAGTCCAGTGGAGGAGAAAAGCTTGCTGGTGGCAATTCTGTGTTTCAGAAGCACTGGCAGCAAGCTGCTAAATGGCAGAGAAATCATCACTGGGGTGCAAAATACAGACTGGTAGTTTACCACCTGGTTGCCTCTTGCGAGCAGAAAGTAGCCCAAAAGACCAACTTTTTCCTTGCTGTTTGAAATCTTGATTTGGTAGCTCAGCAGGCCATAAATTCTAGAAGTAGCCTGAAGCAGAATCTCTTTCCTAATGGAGCCATGACAGCAGTTTAATAGATGATATTTGATTAAAAAAAAATCCTTCAGTAATGAAGAACATCACTATTATTAGGCATTATCTTTTTCAAGAACATGATTGTTACACTGCCCTATCTTCTAAAGCTTCCTCCTGAACAATATTCCAGAGCCCAGCTAACTATCTACATGGTATTTCACTAGGGAAAGTATAAAGAAGAATTGAAGAAGGGAAGAAAGACTGACAAAAAAAAGGAGAGATCCCCTCCTCTAGTCTCAGTTCCATTCCTTGACAGATGCAAGTTCCCCTTTGGGCTAGCTCTCATTTTATTCAGATCCCTCTATGAGTTTATTTCACTTACTAACTGAGCACAATATCAATTTATCTACTTCTACAAAAAAGTAAAATTACTGTTGCATCAGCTTAGAGAGGAAACAGCTCGCCATGCCCACAACCCACCAGAATTAACAAGGAATAAAAAGAAACTGAGAAAGAAAAAGTACCTAAAATCAGAGAAACTAGAAATAAAAGCAAACAAAAAAGGAAAAGCTGTGAAACACTATTTTTCATGGTAAGCACCTTGTTAGATTAACAACAAACTTTTTTGCTGCTACTAGTAATGCCATGTCTCACTAAAAGTATTCCCAAGGGAGTCATTTTCCCCAGTTCTTTCCCTCCTTTTCCTCTCCTTCTATTGCCTCCTATGACCAGAGGGTACTTCTGGAAAACACAAGTCATTAGACTAACTAGCATAAAATCCAGTAGCACAAGGTAAGAATAACAATAAGACACTACATTTTAACTCTTCCAGGATTTAACAAACAGGTGAGATGCCTAGAACTTAAATAACTCCTTATAACACATGAATAGCAATACTCAACTTTGAGCTAGCCACTAGATAGCTAGAAGAATGAAACTATAATGATTGCAAGTTCTTTATAATTTTCTTAAAGATTTAAATTAAAAATGAAAATTGTATCATTCACTCTGATATACCCATTAAAAGAGCTACTTGAAAGCTTTTCAGAATACTTCCAGAAAGGTTAGAAAAATGCTCTGGAAGCTGTAGCAACACAGGGCTGTATTTGGAACGCAGAAATTCACACTTTAACTTCCATTAACAATCAAAGCATGAGTGGACACAACTCTTGTGCTTCAGATTAGAATTGAAATGCTTTTCCCTGCTAATGTTTTACAGTATTTTTCAAATTATTGAACAGTATCTTATGACATACAGCATACTTCTAACCATAGACAAATTGGTATCTAAGTTCTTAAGTACTGCACTGTTTTAAGAAACCCATCTTTGTAGGGGTTTCTTGACAGAAGTCACAAATATTTTAAACACTTGCACAACACCATCAGATGAAGTGTAAAGATAAAACCAGTATGTGCATGCTCAACATAAGCTGATTAACAGCACAAGAAGACTCTTAAGTTTCATTTGCTACTAAACTCTCCTGCTTCACATTTAGCACCCTGCTATTTATAACATAAGTATCAATTGCTACAGTCGCACACTGTAAAACACTACAAACTTATATGAAAGTGTTACTTTTATACAGTAACTTCACCTTCTGAAAGGTGTGCAGAATTGTGCATTTCTATTTACCCCTCCCCCCATATTACCAAGTAAGGTACTGCTGCTTCTGTTACTTTATACTGATTAAAGACATTTTAAGGAATGCAATATGGGAGTCCGAGTTTCATTTTGAGACACACAGGTGAAAACACTATGAGATTATAAAACAACCTGAGGAACTCAAACTTTCACTGGCATCCACCTAAACTATCATCATCAATCTGAAATAAGTCTGGTGTAAGACTCAGGTGTACCTCACCATATGAAGGCCTTCAGCATTTGAATGAATTACACCTTTAGCATTAAGGTGCTGTGTAACGCCAATCCAATAATAAGAATTTGTTAAAAATAACTGTGGCTTCAAAAGCTGGATCATGTTGCAGCATCTACTGTTTTGAATCTGATATAGAGCACTACAAATCAAATAAGAACTCAAAATTAAAAAAAAAAAGAAAAAAAAAAAAGCCCACAAAAAAACCCAAAAACACCAAAAAAGAGCTCACTATTTTATAAGATGAAAGATTGAACAGACCAGAAAGTCAGCTTCCAAAAAAAGATACAAACTTAACAAATTAAAGGACAGAGCATTAGGTTTGATTTCAGGCAAACAGCAGGAGAACACAGTAGACAAGCTCTCTATGAAACACAAAATGATGCAGTTATCCATACATCAGGAATCTTTAATTTTCAGAAGTTGAAAAACAACATCCAATTAAGACAAATAGAAAAAAAAGCAAGGATAAAAATCAGGAAGGTCATGTTAACCATTTCTCTCAGGAAGTGACCTAAAAAGGCAGCAAGAAAGGTCGCTAAATTTAATAAAGATGATTTTAGAAATTACCTCTTCACAGGAAAAAAAATGACAGCTCATACACTGTTTGGCTTTCAAGAAATGTTAACTGCAACCATCTGTAAATTTTAACTATCATTACTAATTTTAACAAGGAGATGGGGGCGTAGGTGAGAATATGGAAGAATGACTCAAATAATTCCTGAAAACATTAAGATAGATTGAAGGCAAATTACTGGATCTTACTCAAACTCCAGTCCTTTGGATTTACTCTGAAAAATCCATGGGAAAAACAGAAGCCTAACAAAAAAATATGGATTGATGTACAGGCTTTTGGCACCACTTTACCTGACAACCTGCTCATAAACAAAGCAAGGAGATATAATGTACTTCTAGTATGAGCGCAGTAGTTGTGCAAAGAAAATTTTAAATACATACACAAAATTAAAATGTGGTTCCTTGCAGAACTGGGAATATTGTAGGGGAGTCTAAGTGAAGCTATCTCCTGACCCAACTAGGAAAGGACTGGCACAATCCATGTGCAATAATAGCTTCAATACAGAACACAAAAAGTTGTATGTTTTGGACAAAAGCAGAAATTCAAGATGGGGTAGAACTTGCTAAGCAGTGCAGCCCAGAGGGTACTGAAAATGAGGCACTGCTAAGCATGAAACATCACACAGGAAAAAGACTTCAAATTCTCAGCTCCTAAACACAGGAACATAGCTAAAATACAAATAATGATCTCTTCATCATGGTGTGTTTATTCAGGAAAAAAAGCCAGGTATAAAAGACCTAAAGGACTTGTCTATCCCATCTCACTCTCCAAACACAGAAGCAACTGAACCTAATCCATCAGAAATCACAAAACCAATACTAATGGTTGCAATATTAATTGTAACGAAATATTTGAATGGGATACTTCAGTCAAGCTTTCTCATTTGGAAGCTTCTAAAGTAAGAATAGCAGTGGGGAAAAAAATTATCATGCATGACCTTGATATTTCTGATCCTGCCTCAGTACTAGATGTTTGATTACACAGTTTTATGATGTAATTACATTTTCTCTATTATTTTAATTCACTTTTTTCAGACTTAAATGCTATGCTACACAACAAAACATATACTTCCCTAAGAGCTGCAATGAGTACCAAGTATTTACTTTGATCTATTACCTCCAAATGGCATTTTAAGATTTCCTCTATGTGAAACACTTTATTTGCAAGCACATAAAGCAGCACAGTAAATTTCAGATCTGTTTGAATGAGCAATCTGGTTCTTCCCAAAATGTGCCATTTCACTCTAACACTTAAGAACTGGGAGAAGCTCAAAAGGATATATTGAGCCCTATGAAGCAATCTCTCTCCAACTCCCACAGTCACAGGATTAGAAGTAGCCTTGAGATATTGGAGCCTTTACACCATTTTCAGCTTTGTCTCTACAACTGCAGCCCTCACCTACACAGGAAAGGTTAGCTGTGCAGCTGTAATCCCAAAATCAAGTGGTAACTCCACCTCCAGTTTAGCTTACAACACAGGGAAGGCAGCTGAAGATCAACTCACAGAAAGACTGACGCAGAGATGAAGTGTGCATGGAGAAATTTATATCAGGTCAACCAGTAAAATTCTTCTGTTTACAAGGGTTTAAGTAGGAATCCCAGTGCTGTACCCACATACTTATGTCTTCCACACTGCTAGAGCAGACTTAAGGCAGTGCCTTTAATTTCCTATAGGAACATATCTCACACACCAGCCTGAGTAAAAAAAGTCCCACCTTTCCCAAAACCCAAAAAGTAGGTGATGTTCATGTTTCCCCTTGCAGCAGCAGAAGGGTTGCTTTCCATAAGACTTGACCAATTCCAAACATTAAAAAAATTATATTTATATATTCAGCTATATACTTATTCATACATTATTTATATATTTGTATGAATATATGAAGATAATCACGTTTAATTATAAGTATTAGACATTTGCCTCCCTTTATCAGAGCCACAAAAAGGTAGTTGCTGTGTTTTTTCTACGGAAAGTACTGAATATTTTGTTCTTTCTAAACTAAATAGGCAAAACTTGCATGAAATAGTTCTCAAAATAAAGACATCATTGAAGCAGAATAATAGCAAACTTAAGTGAGTTAGAATTCATTAGTGTACATAAAAGCACTCCAGATCTAACATTAAATTCAGTAAACATAACACTAAATTTACCACCTGAGATCCCAGCATGATTCACATGACTGTTAAAGCAGTATTTGTGCTGTTAGCCATGATCAGCTGTACAAAAAGGCCACAATGTCCAGGCCACCATATAGTTGTTTTAATGAGATATAGCAGAATCTCACCAGAGAGAAAAATTCATGTCTTTCCGTGTAGATTGACAAACTTTGTGTTTCTTGGAGAATATCTAAAAAATTCCTTAAGTGATTCACAAGAACTAAAAGAGAAAACCTTTGCTTTGTATTGCACTTAGGATCTCAGGAAAAAACTCTTCACTGAAAAGGGTGTCAAGCACAGGAACAGGGTGCCCAGGGAACTGTCAGTCCCCCTCCCTGGAGTGTTCAAAAGACAGGTAGGTGAGGTCCTTGGGGACATGGCTTAGTGGTGAAGCTGGCAGTGTCAGCCAACTGTTGGACTCCATAATCCTAAAGACCTTTTCCAACCTTAACACCTCTAAGATTCTGTGATTTCTTGGGAAGTATCTAGGCATTTTATATCCATCACCAAAACACTTAATTACAACAGCACAGCTTGTGCAACTCCATTACAACAAACTATTATGAAAAGTAAGTCTGCTCTATGCCTCTTCTGCATTTGAAGACCCTTCCTTCTATAATTTTGCTAATGTAATTAAGCATTCAGTTCTACATTTTTGTCCACTGGTAATGGATTGCTGAGTATGATAGGGAATAGCCAAAAAGAACTTGTTTGCAGCTAATCTAAAACAAAAAAAAAACTTAAAATGCACTACTCACTAAGCCATGAATCATTTGGGTCTTTAATTTATGACTCACTCGAACTCATCTCCCCAATCTGAAACCTTTTTTGAATAGATATTCACTCTCCCATCTTACCAATGTACTTGAAACACAGCACAATGGATCAAAAGGCAAGAGTTCTTACAAGCACCTTCTGTACTGGTTTTGCCTGGGTTAGAGTTAATTCTCTTCAAAGTAGCAAGTATGGGGCTGTCTTTTGGATTTATGCTGAGTTCAGTTTTGAAAACAGAGACAAGCTTGTGAAGGAGCAGGGTCCTGGCAGAACCTTTAGGCCTGATGACAAAAGAGCCCACACTGAAGCAGGTTTGCTAGCTTGATTTTATTTTGTTATTGTATTGACTCTCCTTGATTTTCCTCTTCAGCTCTACCTCCATGATCTCTATGCTTTAGGAGCCTAACAGTTCTCCTTGCCTAATTTAGGGCCAGCCAAGGTGGCCAGCAACAGGAGGGTGTCAGAAGAATGGAGCCAAGACCCTATTTCTGAGCACTAACTTTCCCACAGCAGAAAGCTGTAACATCAACCCACAACATCACCTACAGTATGCAGAATAGAGTTCCCCAAAAATATCCTGATGTTAACTCAAAAATCTACTCTAAACACTTGTCAGTGGAGAGGTTTGTTACACCATTTTTGACATTCAGATACTATCAGCAAATTCAAGCATTTTCTCCCCTAGTGAAGCTTTTGTAAGTTCCAGTAAGCCATTTTTACCACATCAATCAGCACACAGCTGAACTGTGCTCCTGCAAGCCTGAAGTTTGTTGTATTGGTCTGCTGAAGTTTATCTGCAATGAAATTGCATGGCAGGAGAGTGATAATGTAGCTCAAGTTATTTCACATTTCATAGCAGAGGTGGTCAAGCGAAAGAGTAAATTTGTCTTAAATCTGACTTGCTATGAAATGCTGCTCAGCCATTAGAACATGGATCTACTATCCTGATTCATTTTTCCAAGAAGCTTAGATTAAAAATCAGAGCAATCACAATGCTTTGATAAAACCTCAGCTTGAATGCGATGCTTGCTCTTTCACATCTCTAAAGAAGTTCACAGATTTGCAACTTTTCTATAACCATCATTGTAATGGCAGTTACAGACTTGCCACTGAACTGACTTAATTACGTTCAATGCTAAAGTGACTACAGCACATGGAACCAGTTATTTACACAATTTTCTTGCAAAATGCTAGATTATTCCTGTTTATTCATTCAATCTTAAAACTGAGTGTGTCCTTCCCTACTATTCCAAACAGACTGCATGTCATTCTCAAAACAATCTTGAGACCTGAACAGCAAGTATAGTAAGCCCAAATGTTGTCCATACGCCAGTCTAGTTCTTCAAAGGAGGTCCAGTTCCAGAAATTAAGGCTTAAGTAAAAAAAAAAAAGGAATAAATAGTTACTTAAGGTAAAAAAATTAATTTAGATCATATGCTTAATACATGAAATTTCAGTTTGTAAGTATTACCTTTGCTGTACATTTTGACTCTAGATCATAATTTCTGCACCAGGATGCCTAAACACACAGTAGTGTGACAGGGAGATTTTAAGTGAAAACTTATCTTAGGAATGAAATTACTGAACAAGAAGAATGTACAAAAAGTTTCAAAAGAGTTTTCAGCATGATCACTGAACTATCCCACGTATGACCAAATTGATATCTGAAATTAAGTATAATTTGGTGTAAGAAAAACTTATGGGGAAGTAAAAAACCTATAAACCAAATCCCAGCTGTAAGAACCAAAATATCATCACATAAAGCACTTCTAAAGTTCTTTCCAGAAATGGAGTTCTAGGGTCATAAAGAGTTAGTCCTTCACCAAGCCACATATGAATTTCAGTGAATATTATTTCTCACAACAAATTAATTTAGAGAATTAAGCTTCCAGTTGAGTAAAACAAAAATTAGTTACTAGAAAGAAGAAAGGTTTTTTTGATAACTTGTAGATACCTAAATGTGTGGTTCTGTTGCCAATCATAAATCAGATATTCCTGGTCCTTCCTGAACTGGTCTACTCCATCTTTCACACCGACTTAGCATTTGTTGGCAGCTGATATACATCAGTGATTAAAGACCACAGAAAACCATCTTTCTTTAAGTAAGATTTTGGCCAGGCTACCAATAAAACAGCTCCAAAGTAAGACTAATAAGCACTAAAAGTGGGGAAATTAGCAACAATATCCTTATTTTGACAGCGAGACTTCCCTCTAAGAGTTCTCAATTTCTGATTCTTGTCTTTTCCCATCCCTTCTTCTGAAGGAGCTCTGGAACTCACCGAGTTCTTTGCTGAACATACTTATCTACTTAGAATAGCAGAACACTGATATGTGGTTTTTTGCCAGGAATTAAGCTACATTGGCTTAGAGGGAGCACCAGAAATATAACCTGAAACAAGAGACAGAACAACTTGGCTAGCACTAAGCCCTTATATCAGCTCATAAATCTGTTTGTGTCTGAAGTTGTGTTAATGAAGGTTTGTGTCTCTATGCTCCCTGCAGGGCACCAAGCACGTGTAAGTGTTGTCAAACCTGCAGCAGGATGCACACAGGTAGGACAGGGCTGCTTTCCATGCTACATGTGGGACAGAACAGAGAGAAAACCATGACAAAGAAATTTCACCGCGCCTCCTCACAGGAGACACAGCAGAGTCTGAGGGCACGAAGAGGAAGCCCAGATTCCAACAGTGCAGGTACCCAGAGTCGGTCACAGAATCACCGACTCACTTAGGTTGCAAAAAACCTCCAAGATCATCGAGTCTGACCTGTGACTGACAGCCACCTTGTCAGCTATAACCGGAACACCAACAGCCACGTCCAGTCGTTTCTTGAACGCCTCAGGGGACCGTAACTCCGCTCCATCACTGCTTATTCCTCTGGTCTTCCCCTCTTCCTCGATGCCCCCTTCCCTCGGCGTGTCCCCCCCCGGCCGTGTCCCCCGGCGGTCAGGGCTCCGCTCGGAGCGCAGCGCGGCGGGAAGCGCGCCCAGCCCAGGCCGCCCAGCCTGAGGGCAGCGGGGCTCCCGCGCGGCCTTTGCCCTGCACTCACCCCGAGGTCGGGCACACGCGGTGAGGCCGCCGGGCCGGTCTGGGCCGAGCGCCGCCTCAGAGCCCCCGGGGCAGCCACGGCGGGCGGCGCCGCAGGGCCCGGCGGCATGGCCGGCAGTGCCCTTGGGCGTGCGGAACGCAGCCTCAGGCGGCCTCGCCAACCCTATCAGGCGGCGCGGCGGCGCGGGGACTCACCTGGCGGGGCCGGGCGGTGGGGCGGGGGCGGCGGGCGGGCGGAGGAGCGGCGGGAGCAGCGGCGGGAGGCGAGGGCGCAGCGCCCGGAGGCGCCCGGCGGAGCTCAGCAGCGCGGCCATGACCGCCCGCAGCACGTGAGACGCGCGCCGGCGCTGCGCCGCCGTCAGCCCCATGTGACGGGGGCGAACCATTCCGCTCAGGGGGGAGGCGCTGAGCCCGGCCTCAGACAGAGCCCGCTCAGGCGCCGGCGCGCTGCTAATTTCCACCCCGTGCCACCGATGCGCCGTTCCACGCAGGCCCGGCTTGGGCCGCCCGGCAGCCAACCGGGAGCGGCCCCGGCGGAAGGCGGGCGCGCGGGAGGAAGCGGCGGGAAGCGCCGGGTGTCCCGAAGGGCGCTCCTGGGAGCTCTTCCGTGCCGGTCCGCGGGGCTTGCTGGCCCTGCCTGCCCGGCTCTCCCGGCCTGCCCACCCACGTACTGCTTCCCTGCAGCCCGGCGGTGGCCGCCGCTTCTTCGCTGCCCCTGATGGTTCCAGACCCTACCGAAAGCGTAGCGGGCCGGCGTGTACGCCAGGGAAGCCATGGGAAGCTGGGCTGGGAAAGCTGCTGGTCTCTATCAGCCTTTCCGCCGAAATGTTATCATTGCCTGTGTGAAAATGCGTATTTTATGTTTGGCTTTTCGCAAATATTAAAATGAATATTATATGTGTTGTGTTAGAAAGTAATGCTGTATTCTCTTAAGTAGTATGTTAAATATAGTTTTAGGTTATGAAAAATTGTTAAAATAGAAACTGCTATGTAGGATACTTTTCTTAAAGAAAGGACTTGCAGCGAGATAGCAGCTCAGGACACCTAAATCTTTCAGAGAAAAAGAATTTATTGCCCTCTTATCAGAAGAAACGAACTTCTTCCACCTCGGAAGGATTCAGAGGAAGAAGTTGACGATGACCAGACAGAATCCTGTATTTAAATGGAATTTATGCATCATGTATGAGATGTATGAATATGCAACAGGGTATTGGTGTTAAGCGTTAATCCTTTGTTAATGGGTGTCCTTTTTTTTCGGGCTTATGCCGCTCAGTAAAGGGTACCCAGACATCCAGAACTCTTTGTTTCTATTGCTTCATATTGTCCTAATTCAAATTGTCCAAATTATTATGGCTCTAATTGTATTACTATTTTTATAACCATTTTATTACTATTAAATTATAAAAAATTTTAAAACAAGTGATTGGCATTTTTCATCTGGGAGTGGCGGGCAGAGGGAAGAACTGAATATCAATAGTAAATCTCGGCCTGAGATCGCATGTATTTACTGAGATGCCACCTGAATTGATGCTTCTTTTTAGTGTCCAAGTTAACCTGGTTGCAGTGACATAAAACATTAACTGAAGTACCTAGAAATTAAATGCCTATTTTCATGCAAAAAATATGTCATTATTTTTACTGTAACTTGCAAATAATTACTCTAAAGGCAGATTGGCTATGACCAGCCATTTCCAATTACATGTTACTTAGAAAGACTTGTCTCATCATCAAGATGCCAAATGGTCAGTTTTTAATTGTTATGTACACTCATTTTTGTTATTTATCAAAGTCCTGGATGTTCAACATTGCTCACCGAGGAAAGACTTGCAGCTTGTAAGACAATACTTCAAATGTTACTGCTTATCGTGGCTTCTGCTGTATCGGTGTTACAGCATTTCATGGAATACAGAGTTCAGTCTTGAGAGGAAAGCTAATGTCTTTACAAATAATTTGGGTGAAGCTATGTGTGCTAACATTGAAATGAGTTTTTAATGTCTCTACTAACTTTAGACAGTGGGTTTGTTGCAGAGTCCAGACAGCTTGGCTCCTGAAACAGGCAAGGGTCTGCACAAGCCTGAACTTCTGAATTTTGGGGTAAAACAGTAGGTTCAGAGGGGGAATACGTGGCAGGTGGTTTGGGATGGCTGTACCTTCCTAGTACCTCAGCCAGTGGGGAAAGGAAGAGGGCAACATGCGGCCGGGAGTTGGGATAAAATGAGGCTGCGCCTTCCGAAACCTCGAGAGAGGAAACCCCATGGTAGAGCCCCTGAGAGCTCACTTTAGTGAAACAATAAATTGTTTACAATAAGGACCAGAAATGATACAGTGAAGGACTGTATCTAGGTTTGAAAGACACGCGTCTGCTAAGAAAGGCGGGAACTTCCCTTGGAATGAAAAATATGACCCCCTTCACTCCAAATTATTACAACTTTTCAGTTATGGGGGGCTTTCAGGCAAAGACAGGGGAAAGGAATAACAGTTCTTTACTAGTCTGTGTATGTACAACAAAGTAGATAAACAGTGTGAAAAATGCATTAATTTTATGATTGGCTTTTCGCAAATATTAAAATGACTATTACATGTGTTGTGTTAGAAAATAACGCTGTATTAATTCTCTTAAGTACTGTGTTAAATATAGTTTAAGTTATAAAAATTGTTAAAATAGAAACTCTGCTATGTAAGATGCTTTGTTTAAAAGAAAGGACTTGCAGTGAGATAGCAGCCACAAGACACCTAAATCTTTCAGAGAAAAGAATTTATTGCCTTCTTATCAGAAGAAACTAACTTCTTCCTGGCTCGAAGGTGCTGTTAGGATTAGAGGGAAGAAGTTGATGAAGACCAGACAGATAACTGTGTTTGAATGGAATTAATGCATCATGTATGAAGTGTATGAATATGCAAGAGGCTATTGTTCTTAAGGGTTAATCCTCTATTAACGGGTATCCTTTTTCGGGCTCGTGATGCCCAGAAAAAGGTGCCCGGATGTCCATAACTCTTTGTTTTTATTGTCTCATATTGTCCTAACTTAAATTGTCCAAATTATTATTACTCTAATTGCATTACTATTTTTATAACCATTCTATTACTATTAAACTTTTAAAATTTTTAAAAAACAAGCGTTTGGCGTTTTTCGCAGCAGCAAATACAAACAAGAGCCGCCAGCCCAAGGAAGTCTCTTCGGCTCTTCAAGCGCTCCGCCCTCGGTGCAGTTCCGGCCACGGCCGGCAGGGGCGCTGGAGGCTCCGGGCGGGGCCGGTGCGGTGGCCGCCCCGCCTGCAGGGGGCGCTGCGGCGCCAGTCCGGCCGCGTCCCCCTCACGCGGTGACAGCGGATGGATGGGCTGGAGGGCAAAAATGGCCTGTGGCAGAAACTCCACAGCTGTGCCAGGAGCCCTGGGGCGTCCCAGCACGCTGGGGGTGTGTGGCTACAGTGTAGCAAAAGCCCCGGAGCAGTGGCAGAGAAACAGCTGGGCTGGGCAGCGGGAGCTCGGCTCCTAGAAACGGCCAGGAAAGGCTTCCTTGGGGGTTGAAAGGGTTTGTGGGTTTCCCCTGAGGCACCTGAGCAGATGATGGAAAGGTCCCTTTTTAATAAGGTTCCAAGGTAATGACCGCTCCCACAAGCAGAGCTTCAGTCCTGGTAGAGGAAGGCAGCAGGAGATGGAGCCCAGCAGTGGTGCCATAATCTCCCCACAGCGACTCAGCCTGTTCCCCCTCCAAATGCCAAGGGAGAAAAAGCACCAGGAGCTGCCCCAGCCCCTTTCCCTCCAGCCCAAATCTGGGTATCTGCCCCTCCAAGAGAACCCCCCAGCTAAGAGAGTAGCTGGCTGCACCCTTCCTGTGACAATTTCTTTTGTCTCTCTTAAGAATAGGTAGTTATTGTCTCTTTGCAACATTTGGGAGAAAATCCCCTTGGAGAAATAAACAAAAGGGAGAACCCTAAACCCCAGCAGACTGGAAGACAGAAAGAAAAAAAATGAAGTGGCATTGGTTAACATAATAGTAAGTTCTGGTCACTGAGACTTCACTGCTTCTGACTCAGTAAAGAACATTTTAAGAAGTGTTTTAGAGGAGAACATTGGGACAGATACTGACCAACAATTCCTCCAAAGGATGAAGAAAAAGCAGAACTCTGATAATCCAGTTGGTGGATAACTGGATCTGAAATGAAGTGCTGCTCAGAGATGTTCTGTCTTTTCACTGCTGACTGAGAAGCCATAGCTATGATTGTGCTTCACAGGTAAAGACAACTGCTTGGCTGATGTGAAAAGGAAGAGAGGTTCCTGGGAAATTAATTCAAAATGTGATTTAGCTGAAACAGTAGAATTAGGAAAATATATTTCCTGAAGTTCTCTGGATGAGAGGGTATAGATCACATTTATCAAGATCTGAAACTGAGAAAAACTTTAATCAGTAAATTGAGACATAATGTTTATGGAGTCTAGGTGAGAGTTTTAGCTCTTTGGCTAAAGAAGATGAGTTGTGTAATTAGGTATGTTATTTGTGGAGAAAAAATATTTGCCTCTTTATGCAAAAATCCAGAGAAAGCACTGTGTCTCTAGTAGTTGTTGAGAAGTTTTTCTCCCTGCTGTAGACACATACTGTAGACCACATAGTCTAAAAATCTTGACTTGATTCACTCTGCTCAAGGAATTTATTCCCATCATTAAGATAATTACCCCTGGGGATAATAATTAAACAGTGCTGTTATAAAAAAGAAGCTTGACTAGGCCAATATTCAAGCAGCAATCAATTTATTATTTAATATGGTAAAGTATGAGCAATACAGCGCTGGGTACTGTGGGGGAAGTTTTCCCTCCAACTGCACTCCGATAATTGATGGTTACAGGTATTTATAGGGGTACTCATCAGTTTTTTTCAGCAGGTTCTATTTCCAAATTTTTACTCATCAGCAGTTTTTATTCCAAATTATTACATCACAATTCTATACACTATTGTGATTTCAGGATGTATCTCAAAGGAGTATCCCCAGATGGTGACGGTCCAGTTTCCGAAAGGAGAAAGACGAATCCCATCTGGTGGAGTCCAACTCCCCAGATGTGGGTCCACCTTCTAAATTGCATAGGCTATAAATCTCGTAACAGTGATGACCAGCTTCACATGGTCAAAACCATAAATCCTTGAGGTGACGTCCATCTTCCTTTCTCAGGCTGTTTTTCTCTACTGCAATAAGGCGTGAGGTAAGCATATTTCCTTTATATATATTCCAAAGCTATAGTTTCAAGGATACCAGTAATATTCTAAAATTATACTTCAAAAGATTATTATTGCAGAGCTCTTTATGGATTAACTATAGACAAAAAGCAACATCCTTAACGCTTTAATTCCAATACTCCTAAATCAACCAGGGTTAATTGCAAACAATAGCTAGGTTCAAAGGCCTTTTTCCATGCTTTATTTTCCTCAGTCATTATTAGAATTCACAGCTCTCCCATTGTTGGCCTCCACACATTTCGCATTCGCACATACACACATCGCCAGTTTGTACCTGACACGAAACACAGCTTTGTATTTCACAGTGCCAGGTTATGTTCCTGGGCTCTGGAACTACATCTCTGGTATTGAATTCCTATTCTCTACAATAGTTTCAGCCTATGCCAGACAATTGCCTGGCAAAGTTTGAGGAATTAGTATCAATCAGCTTGGGATCGTTGCCAGTAGGTAGTTTGGAGATGGCCATGCTGTGCTGGAGAGTGGGAAGACAAAAGCAAGGATTCTGGCCAAATTCTTTCAGTTGTCTGCATACTACCTCTACTGAAACTCATAAATTCTCTCAAAAGTTTCAGCTAATTCCATTGAGAATTTATCATAAGCACTTATTATTAGCTTTTAAAATTTAGTTGAAATGTGTCATAGAAATTTCCAAAACAAGAGCTACAATGACATGGGTAATGAGAGTTTTCCTCATTCACTGTCCTGTCTTTCAAATAAAACCCTGTACGTACAAAACATGTAAAAAAACCTAGCTTATACCACAGTTAACTTTGTAAACTTGGAAAATCCAAAGTTAAAATGATGCTATAAATGCATCCCCAGAATCTCAGTGTAAAACTTTGGGAGTGAATGATCCAAGTCATGTCAAAGGAGGGGAACGTAAGAGGACGTGCAGAAGAGAAGCAGTGTTGCCTGTAGGCAGTTTGGATGTGGCTGCTGTGTGTCAGAGCATAGATGGTAGCAGGGGGTGTGGCTGTTTGACTTCTCTCATGTAGGAGGTTTCTGAGAGGTTGACCATTGAAAAAGTCAGACATAGGCTGTGCCGTGGGGTGTGGGTGAATTTCTGGGGTCCTTCAGCAGTCTCAGATGTGTCCTCTACTGGTACTTGAGCTGTGTGGTGGGGCCATCAAGTCCCTATTGGCAAGGTGGGGCTCCTGTGTAGATGTTTCAAGGCAGGAAGTTTTCAGGTGAGTTCAAGGCATCCTGTGGTGTGTAGGGAAGATGTTGTGCTCCTAACCTCCCCATACTTTCACTTGTTGTATCCCATTCCCTAGATTCAAATGGCCTCATCGAGAGGCAGCTGTGTGCAGATGTCACCAGTGCTGTGTGACATCATTCCCCACCAAGGTCCTAATCCAAGGTGGGGCATGATCCACATTACAAAATAGGGAGAGGGAGCATAGTGGAACACAGTTGCCAGCACTCATTTTGTGGCTGCGTTCCTCTTGAGAAGTGCACTATCAGGAAGGTACTCTGGGGGAAGGTAGGCTATGGAATTGAGAGGATGGTGAGATACTTACATATATATGTAATGTTAGTATCAGTATTGGTTTTATTTTTGATGTCTGAGTAAGGTTAGATTTCAGACAATGTGTTATTTAAGAGCTTCTGGTATGAAGAATATGCACCCTTAATATTTCTTGAGGGAACATGATCTTTCCCCATGGCTTGTTCACTAAACCTGACTGAAAGTGTTGGCTTAAGCCTCTTGTCTAATCTCAGGAGTGCACCTCTGGAAAAGGTGACTCTCAAGCCAGCTCAAGATCAAAGGATAATGAAGAATGTGGTTCTCTGTGATGTTTGCTATGTTTATATATAGATTTAGATAGATCTATATTTAGATAATATACAGATACTCTTCTGACAGCAAAGAAAATCTCAGTGAAATTCATGCTTGCCAAGGTTTTTGTACACTTTTAATATCTCATTTCCATTTTGTTCTAGGACAAAGTAGGAGCAGCTTAAATACTCACACACTTGTTACTTCAAACCCACTTTTTCCAGTTGAATTCTGAATATTTCTCAGGTCTTGTGAGAATGCATATTCCAGCTTCATTTGCAAAAAAAGAAAAAATAAAGAAAAAACATAAACTGAGGATGTCTGCTGAATTTAGAGAAAAAATATGTTAAAAGAGTGGAGGTTTTTTAAACAGATGTATGTTTTTCAGAGTTGCTTAATGCTGGCAGTAATGTGATTTTCTTGTTTGGGACATCTTCCAGGTTCTCAGATTCCTTCCTTTTATTACTTCAGCATCTTTCTCATCTTGTAAGGTAGTTGGTGTTACATAACAAAGCAGGTGCTCCGTGAAAAATCTCTAGTTGCAAATGAGATCAAAGTCACCAAGATTTTTGCAATAGTTGGGTTTTATTTTGAGAGGGTAACAATGAAGTGAGATATTCAAGAGCTACAGAATTGAGGTAGAGATGGTAGAAGCATACATGTTCAGAAGAAAAGTGGGGAGATATGACACAGAATAGCTTGACAGAAAGGAAGGAGAAATCTGAGATGGGGGTAACTGTGTAATTGGTAAGGCTGCTGGATGGAAAACTGTGCTGGTTTTGGCTGGGACAGAGTTAATTTTCACTAGTATGGGACTGGGTTTTGGATTTGTGCAGGAAATAGGGATGCATTCTGCATTGATGAGCAGCACTTACAGTCAAGGCCTTCTCTGCTCCTCACACTGTCTCACCAGCAAGGAAGTTGGGGTCGCACAGTGGGTTGAACCCCACTGACCAAAGGGACGTCCCACACCATACAGTGTGGCATTCACATTCTCTGAAAAATCCCTTCACCCAGGATTTTTCTCCTGGGAAGCTGAGAAGCCTCAGAGAAAAAGGAAAACAATTCTTATCTCATTTGCTTCTCCTGTGTTTTGCTCATGTGGAATGTGTTTGGAGATTGTTTACCCGCAGGTGATTGTTTCATTGGATTCTGGTGTGAGTTTTGACTCTCTGGCCAATCAGGGCCAAGCTGTGTCCAGACTCTGGAAAGAGTCACAAGTTTTCATTATTGTCTTTCTAGCATTGTGTAAGTGTCCTTTCTCTATTCTTTAGTATAGTTTAGTATAGTATTCTTTAATATAATATAGTATCATAAAGTAATAAATTAGCCTTCTGAGAACATGGAATCAGATTCATCATTCTTCCATGCCACGAGGGTCCCTGTAAATGCAATAATACAGCATCATGCCCAGCACTAAAATCAAGGGCAAGATTGGCTGCAGGACTACTGCCTGGTTGGATGGTGGTGAGCAATTGCTTTAATTTGCTTTACTTGTTCTCTTGGATTTTATTTCTCTGTGTTATTTTTCTTTTCATCACAATGAAACCCCATGAGTGTTCTCAGCCCATGAGTTTGCTCACATTTACCCTCCCAGTTCTCTTCCCCTATCCTGCCAAGGGTAAAGCAAGCTGCTGAATATATGGTGCTTAGTTGGCAGCTGGGATTAGACCATGGCAAAAAGGGATTGCAGTTCACATGCAGAAACAAGGCTCACTTTTAGGAAGATGGTGAGAAGATTTTTTTTTTTCCCCTGGACTTTTAAGTTTACACTTTGCTGCTCAGATGCTTTTGGGACCTGTTTATCTTTCAAGTGTCAATTGTTTCCACTCTTCCTCCAAAGTAAATTCCCCTGTCCTTGCTGTAAATTTTCTTAAGTTTAAGCCAATCTCAGATTTTATGGAGATCTGACAGCGCAGCTTTGCTGGTGTTGGCATATTGGTTTGGCATATTGGTTTGCTGTGCTCGGAGTCTTGGTACAATCAAACCAAGGAACTGGAACTGGAAATAGCAGTAGCAAGTAAAAATCAAAGAGTCATGTTTCAGGATTTGTAGAACAGTATCCAAGTGTCTTGTTGAAATTACAAGCAAGAAGGCAAACCTGAGAAGTAGAGAAAGATGAATAATAGACAATTTGAATGGAAAATTACTTCTTCAGAGTTCTGTTGATTTCTGTATAAAGAATGCTTTGTTTTCATGTAAAACAATTACTTTCCAATGAGCAATGGTGACCTAATCCCTAACAAAATGCTAAATTTATGTCTTATTGTATGTATCTGTTAGTTAAAATGTTTCTGCAGGCAAAACTATATGTTTGCTCTTGTTTGATCCCACTCAAAATCTTTGATGAGCTCTTTTAGAGCTGTACTGCAGTGTAAAATAATTATTTCCACTGAAATTGCAAAAGAATTTATCTCCCTTGGCTCCTCAACTATGTTAGTTTTGCAAGGTTAGTAGAAATTTTAATAAGTAGTAGTGCCTTTATTTTTGTAACCAAGTCAGCAGATCTTGTCCTGACTATCTACAGGGAGTAGATCTGATGAGTAAGAAGGTGCTTTTTTTGTAGAGTTACTTTTCAGAGGATCACAATATGAAAATGGTTATGACATAACTGGGTCACATCTGAAATTTTTCTATAAGCTGCATAAAATGAGAAGTTGAGGTGGCTGCTTTTGTCAGAAGGTATATTCTTCGAGCTGTAGTGACTCATACAGCTCAGAGATTTGCATATTGTACTGTTACTGAAAACTGCAGACCAGTCATAAATCTGTAACCAATTACTAGCCCTTCAGTATCTTAAACCTTCTGCATTGAAATAATAGCAAAGTAAGAATTTATATATATATATATATATATGTACATACACACACACATAAGTGTCGCACACTGTATTTCTTCTGTCACTACCTTTGTTTTACACCTTCAACTGGGAGCATGCTGTACTGCAAAGAATATCATGTCCCAGGGTTTGGCTGCTATGAGTATTGGAGAGGAAGTAGTTGGAGAAAACAGTAAAACAAGTTTCAGGAATAGTAAAATTGAATTTCAGCTCTCTGTAGCTCCAGTATGTAGTGAAACATTTTTGGATTTTGATGCACAGTTTAACATTTGGTTGGAAACAGAAGTAGAATGACTTGGAGATCATACAGATTACTAGCAGGACTGGGAAATCATAATAAAACATTTTTAAGCTTTCAGGTTTTACTTTATCCAGGAATTCTGATACTGTTTTTCTATTGCTGGGCATACTGACCCAGCCTCTGTCAAATCTCCTCCTATCCCAAATAATAAAAAGAATTAATATTTCTGGATATGAGACAGATGAAGTAAAGAACATCTAAACTCTAGACATCTGCTTTAGTTTGAAGCATTTAAGATTTTCTCACAAATGTTCTGATTTATCTTAATAGTTACTGGATATAGTTTAGGACTTGGGCAGCTAATGATATGGGATGTAGATGGTTTAATCCAAAGGCCACTTATACTCTGATCCACTGACATTAAAAGAAATGATTAATCACATGCAGATTGCATGTACCTCACATGTCTGCCTCACTGGCACACACACCGGGGGCAGATACAATATGCTGCTTATTTGTATGGCTCATTTACCTGAGTAGCAATTTAGGTCCATTCAGGTCCTTCAAATATGAGGTGGCTGTCTAAAATGGTACTTGGACTGTTCTCTTTATGAACAATAATCAGATCAGCTTGCATTGTGTTGAAGACTTCCATTTATGTTTGTTTCTCTTCCCTTGTGTTGTCGACAGCCCTGAGTGACCAATAAGACAGAAATATCCAGAGAGATGTAAAAAAGCATTTTGAAGGGCAGAGACCAAGAATCTCTTAAAACAGATCAGTCACTGCTGGAAAAAGTTTTTATTTTTTCAGCTGATCTACTTTGAAAAATTTTTTTCTTCTCTTGCTAATTTTTCCATCATCCCTGTTGGATATTTCTGCCCCACGGGTTAAGTCAAATGCCAAATCAAATGTTTATATGGCTGTGCTCCAGCTGAGGAGTAATATTTCCAATTGTGAAGATAGGGTAGAAAAAAGTACATTTTATCTTTTATTTCAGTGCCAATACTGATCATCTTACAAAACAAAACTTTGAACTCAAGTGTTAGTTAGTTATGTAGAAAATTTATTTTGTTTCCCTGGTTTGTTTTTTTTTTTTTTTTTTCTTTTTTTTTTTTTTTTTTAAGATGTTTCTTTCTGAAGTCCAGAATTTAAAAAACTTAAAATCCAAACAGATATACTTACCATAAACAGTATTCAGTGGTGGTCTTATTGCTTTTAAGCCATTGAATGGGTTTTATATTTTTTTCATGTTGTATCACAAAAACAAAATATGGTGGGGGTGGGGTTTTTACCCACAAGAAGTGCACGTTTGTAGTGAAACATCTTTATAGCTAGGCCTCTGTATGCACTCAGGGACAAATTGTTGCTGGGGACAAAATGTCAGCTCAACTGAAATAAAATTCCAGTTAAAGAAAGTCGAATTCAAGAGTGAATTCCAAATTTGCTTAACAAACAGCTTCGATTCCTTTGTGGTTTGTGAGTACTCTATCTTTTTCTAACTAATTAGCTTTTATACTACTCAAACATTTATCATTAAATAGTGCAAACTCTATAAAATCTTTTTTTTTTCCATAAAACTCAGGATGACTGGAATGGGTATCATTTAACTGGAGAGAGTAACCTGTTTCAGCAGCACGGGTTGTGTTGCCAATATTTTCCCATTTCTGCAATGTGTGAAGGCTGGAAAGTTCAAATATTTCCCTTGGGGCAGACACTGTCTGGATAAATTAAGATAAAATAACAGTTGAATATATTGGGCTATCCAAGGTGCAGCACAAATTATCTCTGTGAATGAAGAAGAAATTATTTACATTTGAAACGTATCTCCTGTGAAAAAAATCCCTTTTAGTTTTCCCTGTTGTGTCTAATTAATTATTTTAAATATATGACTTTGTGGCAAAAAGGTATTTGTGTATTTCTGTAAACTCATGTTTTAAAGGCATTCATCAAGAACATGCAAAATAGATGATATTTTTAGTGCAGAAAGAAATTTTTCAAATGTGGATTCACCCTGCAAAATCCTCTGCTTATTATTGGAAAATATATGTTTTGATGAAGCCATGAAACACTTTTTGATTATTTTCCTAAATCAGTGACTCGGACAAGAATTTCATGCTCCACTAAGTCTGATTTTGTACACTGAATATTGGCTTAAAATGAATTTAAAGGACAGCTTTGTCCCTGTTCATTTTATTTCTTGATTGTTGCTGTTCTTTGGAAAGTATCAGTAAGAGCTGCTTATTTTCAGAGGGAAGAGCATATTGCATCTTTCACAGTGAGAATTTCTTACAATGTATTTGTCATTTTGAGTTGAATAAATGTAAGCAAGGGAAAAAAACTCAACACACCAAAAACCCCCAGTTCTTAAATGGCATGGGTAGGTTTAGAAACTTGCAGGACAAACTGAGATTGAAGGATTCTTCCTTCTCTTCTGCTTTATGCAAAGGATCTTCTGGCTACATCTGAATGCCTGCAAAACTTCTCTTCCATCCAAGAGACCAGATGTCTCCAAATGCAGTGTGCTGGGCTTGCAGCATCAGTGAAAACCATGCTGTGTTGTCTTGAGTCTTGTTTGAAGCTCAGGCACTTTATAATCTTCAGATATTCAGAATTTCTTGGCGCTCCCATATCTGATATAATGTCCTGTTGTTATACAGGTACTCTGTAGTCAACATTTGCAAAAAAAAAAAAGCAAGGAAGAAACAGATGTTAGGGGGAAATTCTTTACTGTGAGGATAGTAAAGCACTAGGACAGGTTACCCAGAGATGAGATGGATGCTCCATCCTTGGAAGTGTTCAAGGCTGGTTGGATGGGGCCCTGAGAAACCTGGTCTGAGTGAAAGATGTCCCTACCTACAGCAAGGGGATTGGAAGCAGGTGGTCTTTAAGGTCTCTCCCTTCCAACCCAAACCATTATCTGATTCTGTGATTTTTATGTAAGCAGGTCGAAACAGGTTATCCCAAGAGTTTTTTAACAAATCTGTCTGTACCAAGATATTGATTTTGAATGAAAATCTGAGAAATTCCAGAGAATTGCGAGTATGATCTGCTCCTGCTGTAGCAGGTGAGACATGGAATTTGGGAAATGTAATATAAGACAGCTATTTAGGCACAGAGCCTCAACAAATAACAGGTCGGCTGATCATGGACTTCAACAGAGCTTTTAATGCTGAGCATGCACTTAATGTTAACCAACATGATTTCATAGAAATTAGGTCTCATCAAATGAGATTGTTGCTGTTCTGAAGGACTACAAAAGTCTGCTTGATACAGGTGGCAGCTGTGCTGACACACTTCTAGGAAACATTTGACTTCATGGTACCAATTAAAAAATTACTGCTCTTCAACAATGGTAAATTCAGCATGGGTTAACTACTAACACACAAATTGTATTTGCTAGGAAAGGTTAGCAAAATAAATCACAATCTAGTGAGGTTATATGGGGATAGTTCTTACCTTAGTATTTTACTTGAAACCTAAAAGAGAAGTCACTATTTGAATTATTGAGAAAAGTCATGGAGCAGTAAGTGATGGAAATGGTTCATTTACACAAAATTATTTTAATTAAGTCAGGTGGTACAGATGAACAAGAACCGGGTTATTTCAGCACATGTAAGTTCAGGTGTGTTAGAATGAGTGGCCAGTGTTCAAGAGGACTTTATTGGAAAGGGAAGCTCTCTGAGGATGCATCATTACCTCCTTGGGGCCTGCCTGTGAATGTCCTTTGTGTGGGTCAGGACAGCACTGGGGAAAGAGATAAAAGTTTGAAACAATTTTGATTTTTCAAATAAATAAATAATCTTAACCTGATGTTTATACCCTGAAAAGTAGTTGCTCTCTTTGAAGCAGCGGATTAAGTGTGAGGCTGTTGTGTGAGCACAGTCTGGTGTCTGTGGGGGAATCAATCTGTTACCAGGAGCTGAGAAACACTCTGAGATAAGTAGCAAGAAGGATATACTAAAAATATTTCCTTCAATCTCTATTTTATTTGAGTCCTCACCCACACCATCCTTTTGTTCCGGCAACAAGTGTTCATAGAGTTTCCTGATGAACCACATGGATGTATCAGTCTGGATTAGTTTTAACCCCAGTCATCTCCTTGGCCTTTTACAATGCACAGCCACACAAATGATAGAACAGTTTGTGTTGGAAGGGACCTCAAAGACCATCAAGATCCAATTCCCCATCCTTTAGACCAAGTTGTTCAAAGCCCTGTCCAACCCAGCCTTGAGCACTGCCAAGGATGAGGCATCCACAACTTCTCTGGGAAACCTGTTCCAGTGCCTTCACTGCCCCACAGTGAAGAATTTCTTTTTAATGTCTAATCCAAACCTACTGTCTTTCCATTTAAAGCCCTTCCCCCTTGTCCTGTCACTACATGCCCTTCTCGAAAGTTCCTCTCCAGCTCTCTTGTAGGCCCCCTTCCCCTTTAGGGACTGGTAAGCTTTTATAGGGTCTCCCTGGAACCTTCTCTTCCACAAGCTGAACGACCCCAGCTGTCTCAGCCTGTCTGCTTAGGAGAGGTGCTCCAGGCCTCTGGTCATCCTTGTGTCTGTCCTCTGTCTGTGCCAGCACAAACTGATCACAGGGACTGGGCCAGTGCAGAAATGGGAAGCTGAGAGACTGATAGTGCCTGTCTTTTTTCAGTGTTGATGCTATTGTACCTGAAAGTATCCTTTCAATTTTTAAAATGCAATCTAGTGAGTTATTAGGCCTTATTTAAGGGAAAAAATTAGTAGAGTACAACTGAATTGGTTCTAACGCTGCTGTCAGGTTCCAATGCTTTACTGTGCTCTTAGTGAAGTCATGCCAAGCAGCATATTTTCCTGATTTAGCTAGGGAGTGGAAGTGGAAGCTAGGAGAAGGATCCTGGTGACAACTGTTAGCTATCCATACCCTGGGTTCCTGTATTAGATATTCCCTGGCTTCCCAGAATGATCTTCAGTAATAGTCCTACTTGGCTCCTCGCAGCATTGAATGCAATTCTGGAGATAAGCTTGATGTTTAAATTTTTTTTGTAGTGGAAGAACTTTTTGAAGTATATGAAAATTAAACTGGCAGGAAAACATGCCTGATACAGACGCTCTAAATTTACATTCTGTCTTCCTCCCCGAACAAAGGTAAATGTACAGAGAAATCTTTGGGTCACAGCCCAAAGATGTGTTTCTAGTTCTTGTGGAACTTCAATATTGGAAAGGACTTCATCAACAGCATCTTAGGGTGTGCAAGGATTTATGGATAAGCTTAATAACAATTATATTAGTTTAAATTGCTTTACTCGCTCCAATTCAATACTGCTGAATTTTTTCTGCCCAAGTTATGTTTGAATCTTTTATAGTTTGCTCATTCTTAGCTTAGGTGCAGCCATTTTCATGTAGGTTCATTTACATTTAATTCTCATTATCTGATCCCTCCATCTTCCCAGATTTTTTAATAAAAGTTATTT
Source organism: Calcarius lapponicus (assembly GCA_039654755.1). Lineage (NCBI taxonomy): Eukaryota > Metazoa > Chordata > Aves > Passeriformes > Fringillidae > Calcarius > Calcarius lapponicus. The sequence continues at coordinate 73,048,198 of CM077465.1, read as the reverse complement.
GTACATAACAAAATTCAAGCTCAATCTTTTAGAAAACATTTTTTCAAGAACAAATCAAACCTCAACCACTATAAACCCACTTCCAACAATTTTACATCAAAACTTGCATTTAGAAGATGCATAGTAATTAGCCAGAATGCACTGGGACTGCAATAGGAAAAGTTTAGCCTATTCATAAGATAAGTCAAAGGAAGAATAATGGGCGTCCCTTACACAAAGGGTCTTGGCAAGTTCATTTCTTACATTTTTTCTCAATATTAGCCTTCAGAATTTAAATGTTTTCTTCTGTTTTTTTAGTTGTGTGCATGTGTTGCTTTTATTTCCTCTTTTTTGGGAGGAATTTAATTGCTTTTGTCTGAGTTTTGTTTAATTTTAATTTCTGCCTGCAAACTTCAAAATTTCACATTTACTTTTATCTTTTTAGCAACTTACTTGACAATGCTAGCCATTGGCCTAAATGTGCTTATGGCATGTCTTTATTGAGGGGTGTGTGAGGAAAGAGATGTGCCTAAGCAATTGTGGGGTGCAAAAGTTTGTCTTCAAAATATTTTTGACTTTTCACCTCTTTTGCAACTCTTTTTTCCTCAACTTTAACAAAGCACTCTCTTTTCAGATTCATTCTATTGTAAGAATTATTTAAAATGTAACTTGAAAATTAAAGAAAGACTTTTACTTTAATTCTTCTGATTTTTATAAAAATTTTAAAAGGAGATGTTTTGTTTAATCTTTGCAGGTAGCAGTAGGTCACCAAGAAAGCAATGTAAAATTACTTGGAATTTTTTATCCTTAAGCAGAAGATGTATGTTCAGTTAGGCAAAGTATAAATTACTTTCTCAGTTGTTCAGGTTAAATGCAATCCACATAGCACAAAAATCTTACCCTGCTCTTTGTTTAGCCATCCATGGAATCTGTGAAGAAGAAAGTGAATGTGGCTCACATTTCTAATGTAAGCAAAGAACACTTGGAATTCTTTCCTTTTACATATTAAAGAGTATCAAAAAGAATGAAAAAACCTTTTCCCAATCCATTTAAAGTTTCTTGGGCTTGGATCATCATTAGATTTCTACTGAAGATGACTTTGATTTCTGTATTCTTCCTATCTTACAAATATTTTCCCACTCAAGCCAGTTTGATTTATTACCTTTTATTCCAAATATTTGCTTCTAAGCCTTTTCCTAGCCTTCTCCTTATTGTCAGCATCTTTCTTCCTTTCCTGTTACCTTTCCATTTCTTGGAGTAGAGCTCTTTAAACATTAACAATTTCAGAAAGTTTCCAATCTGCCATTATTAGTAAACTGTTCAAGGAACTCATCTAGAAGTGTCTAAGTAGGACATTGCTACTTCATCAAAAGATTTAAGTATTTTTTTCCTAAATATGTGTCAATTAAAATTGTAAAGCTCTTGTAGAAATCCTTGTGTTTGGTGGTCGTTTCCTTAAATGCATTCCAGTGAGAAAGGCAAGGGCTGTGAGTGTCAGCAAGATATGCCTTCAGACTCTTTAGGTTTGATTGCATTGCATTATAGAATGCTTCATTACTGGTTTAACCTCTCCGAGGTTTTCAGCTGCTGTTTTATTTAGCTATACCGACTACACTGCCTACAGCAACTCCAGGCAATGATTCCCCCAGTGGCATGCATGAGCTGCCCTGCTCTACTGCAAAAATACATTATGGCTGAATTTGCCCTCAGAGTTTGGAAAGATCTAAAGTCTTTGGAGACTAAAAATGTGGTTTTTTCTTTGTTTTAGCTGGCAGTATGAGCCTCTGGCATTTTAAAGTGCAAGTCATTAGCGTCCACAAGGGTGATGTTAATATGTCTGTGTTTCAATCTCAGGACATTTTCCAGTTGCTTCTGCCACAACAATCTCTGCCATCTCAGTGCTTTTTAAGCCCCTTGTGAATTCAAGTAAGCTTTGCAATGCCAGTAAGAATCACTGTAGGCTTTGGCTGAAACCAGTTGCTACCTGATTTATTCTTTTTGCAATAGCTGGCAGTGAGGTTGGAAGTTTTTCAGAGCTGTTTGACTTGGGGGGAATGAAGAGGAAGAGGAATGAAACATTAAATACAATCAAAAGAAAAGCTAGAGGAATTTGGACATCCTCTTTTTTAATTATTTCTATTTTTAAATTGAGGAGCTAGGATTTAGAATAACAATAATACTCAGTTGCACATATAAAATCCCAGCAAGAGAGATAAAATGGCGTCCAGAAATAAAGGCAAACTAAAGGATCAATTGAAGTAGTCAAGAGCATAGCCTGAGGGACCAGATGACAGTCCTCATGGATGAGAAGGGTGGAATCTGTCAACAAAGGTAACGCCTTGTGGGAAATGCAATAAGGCAACACAGAAATCAAGGGCTGACCCTTTCACCCAGGGTGTAAGTGCTGAGTGTGGATGTACAGCCTGTTTGGTCAATTGCTGCTCGCTTTCACTGGGAGCAATGTCAGAAGTATTCCCCCTTCCCCTTTAGACTGCTTTACTGTATTCCCTCCGGTTCCTAGCTCAGGCTTAATCCCAGCTCCCACAACTAAGAGAAATGTAATCTAATCAGAGGGGTAGGGCAGAAGAAGAAAAGTGGTCTGAATGTGAAGACAACCGAGCGAAGCTAAAAACATAAATGTTTTGGCAAGCCTTGACATTTTTAGGCATTTCATTTGGTTTTGGGGAAAATGAGGTAGTGTGGTTCCAAGCCAATACAGCCTGGGGTCAGATCTCAAGGTTTCCCAGCCCACATGGCCTGTCCCCACCATGTAAACATAAAAAAGGACTGAGGACAAAGAGATGAAATTTCTCTTTTAGCTTTCCCCTGATTCTTTATTTGTTCCCCCCTTGTTTAAATGAAAAAGTCTGCCAGGGATTAGTCTCTCATCTGTAAACTGAGAGGGTGTCTCTGGCACAGGCAGGCTCCTGCCCATTCCTGCCACCTGCACAGAACACAGGTCTGTTAGAAAGGGGTGGGAAGGGACGTCTTGCACGTGTGCCCACCCACATGTGTTTGCCATCTTGTACCCAGCCGGGGGAGGGCTTAGTGTGAGAGCTTGGATGGGAGGGATAATCCTGGATCACGTTACAATTGCTGCTTCCCAGCGGATTTGGTGCTTTATAGGACACAATTTCTGGCTCATGAAACGTATGAAGAGTCCCAAAAGAGTTGTGGTTTGGACAAAGCTGAGCCAGGTCTTCAAAGATGTAGGTAGTGAGATGGTGGTGTATCAGTAAAAAATACATCTTCAGTTCACCAGTTTATTTTTACATGAATGATCACGTTTATTGATAAATATAAGGCTATTCAGATTTTTCTAAACTCAGATTTCTTGATATTGTGAGAACTCCTTATTCTGGTCCTGAGTAACATGCTTTCCTTTGACTAATAACTTTTATTCATAATACTGGGAGTGTGTATATTCCTTCTGGCCGTTTCCTTGGGTTAGTGTGTTATAGTAGCAAGTAGCTCTGGTCCAAATAACACCTTACTGAAATTCATGTGTTACTCTGAATGTTGGTAATATTTTATGTTGTATGTTTCTCTGACCTGCTTACACATTGGCCTACAAGGAACTAAAAACTTCAAATTAAATTTCAATTTTGATCAAATTGTAGCCATTCTGTGAAGAATTTGAAGTGGTAAGAATGGATGGTGAAAGCATTGAAAAGCAGAGCCCAGGTGTTGGCTAATTCACAGTAATTTCAATGTCAAAATCTGAGGAGAGGAATGGACCCTTTTTTGAATGGAAGAGGTTGAGCTGCCTTATGGGAACTGCAGCAGTAAATTTGTAGTCCCAGGAATGAAAATTCAGAGTTTTGTGACTGAAGTTGAAAAGTTAATGGATTGCAGAGCTAAGCACAGACTTGGTTTGACTTCTACTTTTGTATATCATAGCACCTCTTGCCTGTTTTCATTTGGTTTGGATATGACAGGAATGAATTATGATCATGCTCTGAAAGCTGTGTTGAGATGCTCCTTTAAAAGTGTGAATTTGACAGGATTCACAGACAAGTACCAGAATTAAAACTAGTAAGCAGTGTCTTGTCTTTCTCCTTACCTAAAAGTTGCCCATCAGAAGCAAACACACACTTAGGAAGCTTTGTACAAGTTTTACTGACAAGAAGAGGCAAGGATGACTGGGGGCCTGTGTTCACGTAACGTGTCTGTATGACATAGGTGTTCAGTGCATCTTAGCAGAAGCTGAGTGATTGGATGTACTTTCAATGTAATTTATTATTAGTTATTTGCCCCAAAAAAAGGAATTTTATGAGTAATGGTCAAGTAGATATTTATTGTTCAAAAAATAGCATTCCATTTGATACAAATTCAATATATATTTTTGAGAATAATTGTCTGGGAATAATCAGTATTCCTTTTATATAAATTCAACAGAAATTGTCTGAGAATAATAGCTACATCAGGTTCTGTTTTGCATATCTATCATTCTTCCAGCTGGATGCTCTAAAAGCATCTAACAAACAATAATAAATTTACTTTACAACACCCTGCTGGTGTGAATGAATATTATAAACCTTTTTTGAAAGAGGAAAACTGAGGCATAGAGATATTTAAGCAAATGCCTCAAGGGTAGCCCCTGACATTACTTTGAGATGCTTCCATTCTCTCTCAGTAAAAAAAATGACAGTACATTGTCAAACAATACATTATCAAATTGGTGAAAGTGTGAGGAAAAAGTTTTGTGATGCTGTCATCACTTCTGCACTATTTGTCCTTGGCAAATGAGCAGTAGTCTAGAAGAATGTTCATGATTGTAAAGAAAAGCAGATTATCTGGAAAGAAAAGGCTGTTGTGAACATCATCAGATCTTTTGCATAATGTAGTGTATTAAATACTGTGACCCTTACAACTTGTAATAATGTAAAATTGTATGTGAACATGACTTCTTGATAACTTTCTCAAATATATTATGAACATTTTATGTTTTGATGATAAATCGATTCCAGATTTTTCTAGACATGCATTTAAAAATATTTATCTTAAATGGGTAGAGAAATATTTCAAAATGTCAATATCCTTATACCTCCAACGTGGTATTACAAACAGAAAGTTGTAGAAGAATTCTCTTAATTGCTGCAGATATTCAGTTTTGCTCATGCAATAGGAAAAGTCACAAAAAGACAAGGAAGAGACATTGCTTGAAATGTTAAAAGATCTTGCAGCCTTGATGAATAATAAGCAATTAGCACCACGCACTGGACTCCTTTATGACAGTAGCCCATAAATGCAGCCAATATTTGATCTCCACTCTGCTCCACAAATACGAGCTAATGAAAACTGCTGGCTCTTCACAATAATGTAAAGTTCCTTTGGCTTTAGAAGTATTGGTATATCTATAACTTAATGATACTAACTGTCTTGATTTTTCTGGCTTCTACTTCAATTAGCTATGGAAGAAATTCTTGATGGAGTTTATTGACAGTAGCACAAAACTGCTGCAATTCCATGTACCAGAAGATCTGACATGAAGGTGTAAGAATGAGTATCAAAAACCAGTGAGGACTAAAGGCAACTCTTAGTGAACTCTTAGTGAAAGTATCAGCAGCACCAGTGGAAAATTTACACTTTTTTTGTTAAAGGAACCCTGCCTTATGTCCTTATTTTAGAAAAATTCAGGTTTCATCACTTAGTGTTTATAGACTTACATCTTTAGAATTCTGCTTGTGCTCCATAGAACACCCTCCTTTGCAGAAAATAACAAAGGAAAATTACAGGTATAAGTTATTCATTAATTACTTCAAACTTGAGAAACTGTTCTTTACAAATACATAGTTCTTCTTCATAATGTGCTTATTTCATCATCTTGTAATTAGTGTTGTTTCATAGTTTGCAGTATTGTTATGTGGTTAATCCTTATTTCAGATACTTCACAAGTTTTTTTCTAAGTTAAATTACTTGGCTGTAGAATGATAATATCAAACTGCAAAATGGGACCATAGCTAATATCAAATGCCAAGTAGGTACTTCCAAATATAACCATCTTTGAAATCCTGACACTGGAAACAGGGTCAACTTACAGTTCATTTTGCAGAATTTACTGCAGATGTAAGTCAGAATAGTTGACTTGAAACTGAGCATTTACTTTTGAGTTGAGCACTACCACTGATATGCTGTGTCTCAAGGGATGAACAGAATTAAATAAACGAATGAGTTAAGGAAAATATAAAGCAGAGGTCTGTGTACAGCCAATTTATTTGAATCTTTTCTCTATCAGTGTTCCTAAATGTAGCTCTGTGAATGTAATTAGTTGCTCTGTTAGCTTTTCAGGGTAGGAAATCTTGCTAGATTAAACATTAGATCTCTAAGGACTATTTTATAGTTTTCTTATTGGGAGCATGCTGTAATGCTATTGGGGCTTGCAGAACAGGTTTTACCCATGAAGCAGTGATATCAGTTCTAGTGAATCCTGCTTCAGAACTTCAAGATGTGGAATAACAGCTGACTCATATTGTTTCACAGAGAGACCACCTCAGTTTCTAAAAAATCAGAATGTCTTTTTTCACTCTTTTTCCTCTGCTTGGAGAATATAAAAATTTTCTTATTTTTTCCCTGCTTAACCAGAAAACTCCTTGTGTTTTTTTTTTTCCCTTATCTTCCTAAGTAAGCTACTGGTGAGTATCCTCCATTCTGGCCGGACAGGACTCATTTCCACTGGGTTATTGATCTAAAAAGAGGGAGGCATTATAGTAAAAACTGAGCAACAGAATTTGAGCCCTTGTAGTAAGGTGCAATCACCTGGTGATTCTATGAAAATCATTAAGGTCCTGTGAAAACCAGACATTTTTGTGTACCAGAGACTACTATTTATAGCTTGAATATGAGTTTGCTGCTCATAGTTGTCAGTGTTACCTGCACTGGAAGTCTGCTTAGATCTTTACTTAATCGCTGAAGAGCAAGGTGACTGAGGATCCCTCTTTCAATTTTTTTTTTTTTCATTTAATGCCATTAACATCACTGGTTGTAAAGTTCTACAGGTCTTTGAAAATTCTCCCCGTGGTACATTAATACAAGGTATATTAATATATTTACTTGTGTAGCACTTTGAGCTGAGGACACTTCTCAGACACTGGCCTAAATTGTACCTTTGAGCATACCAGTGATAAAAACAGAGTTAGAGAGCTCCATGCAGCCCACAATAGCATGAGCAGAGGACCTTCTAGATCTTCACACCAAACATGACCATACATACTACATCAGATAACCTTTTTCCTGACCTTCTCAAAAATCATTGTCTGAGGAGCAACCTTTTTACTTTCACTGCTCAGATGAGAAGCTGCTTCCCAGAAGCTCCACAGGAGCTTCCTGCAGCACCTCCTTGGCCTCCATACAGATAGGAAGTCATGGTGAGTAAATGGAAATTCTTATCCCTTACACTTTATAAAAGAAAACTTTGTCTGTAATCAGCCACAACATGTCACTCTCTTCTCATATTATCCCATCAGAGAGCATCTTCTTGCAGAAGCATTCTGGTTTGAGGAGCTCTTTCCTGAACTAAGTGATGTGAAAGCTCCTTACTAACATGCCACCTAAAGGGTCTTTCCAGCTGTGTTGTACATTGACATTAGTAGATCTTCAACAGAAAAGTCTCATCTGGTACTGGTTTGGTATCATTTGCCTTTCTCACTCTGTCAGCAGATTGCCATCTGCAACCCCTTCTGTCATCAATATCATTACACTAGAATCTTGCTCCTTACCCAGCTGATGGATTCCCACCTTGCAACATAGATTTTGTTATTAGTCTCCAAATGCACCATCTTGTGTTGTATCATAAACCATTTCTTCACAGGTTTATTATTCCAATCACCAGGTCTTTCTCTGAGAAACACTGCCTCAGTGTGTACTGCTCTACCTCTTAGCTGAGCAGTGTCAGCTCATCCCATCAGCACACTGGCATTTTTCTGTAAAGGTCACAGAGCTTTTGAAAATGGATATTTTTAATTATCCTGGAATATACCCACCAATAAAACTCTCAAACTTGAAGTGCTTATTTTCAACATTCATTGCTCTTATATCCTCTAAGATCAGTTCCTTATGTACCAGATTTTCCTTTATTAATTTCATCTTCATTTTTCACAGGAAGCAATTTGTCAAATTTTTCACCGGAAAACGGGGAGACATTTTACTCATTTCTTATAACTGGGAACCATTATTTACTTGAAGGAAAGAAGCTTAGACAAATGTGAATTAGTAGTGAAAAATTCTTTTTTTCCTGCTATTTTCCATTCTATTTATTGAGGAATTTCCATTAGTTTCCAGTCTTTCTTGCTGATATGCTCAAAGTTATTCCTTGTATGCTAGCATATTATTTATGTCTGATTAACAGATTTTATCGCCTTCTAAACCTGTACAATTTTTTTCCTGACTTTAAAGACCGTATTTTTCAGTTCCCATTTAGAAAAGATATTCAAGGACTTCAGTAGGGGAAGTTTGAACTGAATAACAATAAGATCCCAAAGTGAGAAACAAACAGTTGAACAGTGGATTTTTTTTGCTTCAGTTGTCAATTGGGAATTTTTAGCTCAGGAAGAAGGGAAGCTTTGCTGATGGAACGTAATACAAATTTTGTACTTATTGCCTTTCCCTATTTTTATGCCTTTTACATGAGTTCTAATAAAGGATTCACAAGGAAACCCAACTGGCAGTCACTTCCCTATACATTTTATCACATATCCCAATAGAGTGACATTTTTAGCATGCTTTTCCAAGTTGTTACATTAACAAATTTGCACTGATTTCTTTATCCTGTCATCTAAAGACCACCTTGTAGTAAGACAGTGAACTTTTACAGCATTCCATAGTTGATGCACTGTCTAATGTCACAAATGTCTGCTCAAATTACTTCACTAAGACTTGAGAAGAGTCTACATTGTGCCTTCCATTTGAGCTTGATTTGACAGAATCAGTCCCTGCGCTAGCTCATGGCACTTATCAGTTAGTCAGCCTTCCTCAGGGAAGAGAATTTAGAGTGCACCATATTCAGTTTTCAGATCAAGCCCTGTCCCCTTAGGAAGCTCTGTACTGCATTATTAAACAAGGTGCCATCAGCCGTAGCACCATGCTTAAACATTCACTCAAATAAAAGACGACATCATTAGGTTAACTCTTTTTTCACCAGCTTCATTTATCCTTCAGTCATCTAAAATAAAACATCAAGACAAAGGAAAATTTACTGTGTCTTTGTTTTCATTTCTCCAGAAGATTTGTAAATGTGGGCAGGAAAACCTCTCTGATATTGCAAACTAATGATTAAACTTTGTGCTATATGAGGTGAGATTTTGCAAATTAGAATTTTTTAGTTATTTAAGAGCAATGTATTGTTTATTTTGCCAGTTTTATGTGTGGTTCTCACAGAGACTACTCCTTGTGTGTTTTGATTGCTATACACAATGGAATTTTGAATATTACTGTGACTTAATTATGTCAAAGAAAGAAAAGTGACATCAAGCTAATATTTAAATGAGAGAAGAAATTGATAATAAATGTAAAAGTCCCTTTATAAAATATATTACCTGTTATACTGTCAGTGCACTGTACAATAAGGAGTAAATAGTGATCAAATTATGAATATATCATCAAGAATTATGGATCCTTGAAAGTATTTTATATCATTTTGATCAAACCAAAAGTCATGTAGAAGGGAGGTATGCTCCCCCTTGAAAGTGACTTCACCTAGGATATATATTTAAGATTTGCATTTTAAATCTCCTTGGGTCTTCTCCTTATATTCTGAGTTTTTTACATCTTTATTTATCTTGTCAGACCAGAAATTGTCAAGATTCTCTGAGAAAAGGAAATATATCCTTTTTAAAGCTGCATGTTGATATAAATATGAAAATGGATTAAACTCTGCTTCCAATTTTCAAACATATGTACTTCAATGAATATTAAATGGCAGACCCATATCATCATCATGACTTATTTACTTTGTAGAGTTTTTATCAAAAAAGGACTGGAGTTTGCTGTGGAGCGTGAAACTCCACTGTAATTGAGTTTAGAGTGGTAAAACCACTAAAGAGGCCATGGCCCCAGAGAGTTCCCTGAAACCCACCTGTCAGCTGGTGTTACATCACTGATCCAACAAGCCGTGCCTTCCTCTTCCCGCTAAAGATTTCTGTGGAGGAAAAAAAAGAAAAAAAACCAAAACAAAACACCCAAAGTTGCTCCTAGAAAAAAAAAAAAAAAAAAAAAAAAAACCTCTGCAACAGCTGCACAGTGTCAGCAGAAATAATGATCTGAAACTCAGCCTCCAAGGGATGCTAGTCTGGGTCCTAATTCTTTAAGGTGTCATTTCTTTCATTGCAATGCCATTAAGCATGAAAGTAATGGATATGACATGAAGTATTCTTTCATCAAAATATAATAGGAGGGAGAAAGTGTACTTCAAGATATTGACAGGAAAAGGTGTCTTGTTTTGCCAGAAGTGTTCTCTTAAAGGATCCATGCATAGAAGTAGCCATTTAATTCTCACAATTTTATTATGAAAATTGCACATTTTATCATTGTAGCATTTGAAATGTACCTCCACATGAAAATTGAAGTTGTGAGCAGGTTTAGTTCTTTAGTTTCTTTGGGTTAAAAGCTGTTTTTTTGCAGGTAGATTGAATGACCGCCAATACCAGACTACTTTATACTCATTGATTAAATCAGTCTTCTGGTCAAGTGTTCTGCTTGCAGAACTCCATTTACTTCAGCGCAGTTTCACCTGTGCAGGATCTGAGTATAAGCCAGTAGTGACTGGTGATATTTAACACTTGCCTGTTTTCTGTCCAGCAGACACTTGGATCTGAAGCAGCTCCCCAACACTACTATAATTTAAGCACCTGTGCTCGACTTTTTGGCAGAGGTGATGAGACAAACTACCTGGGAAATAGCTCCTCTCTGAAGCTCAAGGTGATTCCTGCACCAAAATGTCAAGGCAAGCTGGCAGGACTGTGTGAGCAGTTTTCTGAAATGGTGCATTTATTCTATTTTTGGCATGAAAAGAGGCTTTCATTTTTAGACTGTCAAGTAAGTCCTGTGACAAAAACGAACACCTAGCTTCAAAGACAGCTAAATGCCCCAACCTTATTTAAGATCTTGCCTCCACTGAAATCGGTGCCATTCTGACGTTGGATCAAAGTCTGTAAAAGCAGAGTCTAAATGTTTTCTTTTGAGAAGATGTAGCTGATCATATTGAATCCCTTTTTAAAGAAAGGGAAAGAAGCTGCTCTGTTAAACTTGGATTTGTTTCAAAGATCTTGGCTGACAGATGCATTGTTCTGAAAACTACTCCTGCCAGTTTTTTTATCTATTACACCTGCATTAATATTCAGTGCAAATGAGTCCTCAGTTTGGTCTTTGAATTACTACTGTGATCATTGGCACTGAAATTGAGAAAGGAAATGATATTTCTCCTATATCTTTGCTGCACATCAAAGTCTGAAATAGTGCTTCCTCCAGGAGATGTGCCACTCTCAAGAGTAGTCCTGCTGTAACACACTTCAAAAATAGTTGCTGGGAGGAACATTGCAAATTGCTGTGCATTACCTACTTGACCTTGGCATGCAGACTCCCCATAAGTAGTAACTCCAAACTGGATCACTGCTGGGAAAAAGATACATGGGAACTTCTAGCCTACTCAGTGAGTTGTTTGGGCTTCCAGCCTACTCCTGAAGAAGAATTAGGGCTGTTGCTAGTGTGGGTGCTCTCCTAGTTGTATAGATGCATGTTTTCTTTAAATACAAGTAGATCACTACAAACATGGTGTCTCCCAGTATTTCTGCTTGCTTTCAGCTTGAGACTCTTGAATGATTATGAACAATATTGAACTGAAGAAAACATCTAATGGCTTTCACTGAAGAAATCTTCTAATTGCTCATCTTTACAATATTCTATGCATTTTTGCAAACAAGGAAACCTTTAGGCACATAATGAAATCAAAAGCTGCTGAGAAGAAAAACATTTTAACTTTTGATGTGATCTTAATGTAAAGAAGCAAATTTTTTGTCTTCAAAGGATATAGTTCAGACTTTTAAAAATATCACTCTGTCTATATACAAATAATTCTAATTTTAGTATTGATTCAGTCTGTTCTACTCTCTTGGGCATGGTTTCATTCATTCTTAAGCCAGTCACTGCTAAAAGGGTTGCTGCTAAAAGGGCTGATTTTCCTTGAAGGATCAGGCTGCTTTTTCTGCCCCAGCATCTGCTGAAGGACATAATTTTTGGTGTCTGCCTGATAGAAAACTTTTTCTACCCCCAGTTAGTTTTCAATTGGATCAGCTCACTGACCTGGCAAAATCTGATGCTACGGGATCACTTGACCCGACAGGAGGAAAGTGGTGGGAGCACAGCAGCACAGGAGGGCCAGGGAGTGACTTTTTTGGCATCAGTTTAACTTACACAAGATAAGGTGTGTCATCAAGCCACTTTAGAGTTAATAGTGGTGCTGTTTTATTATGCTTAACAAACAGGAGAAATGTGACTCAATAACTCTAAATTACCCTCCTTTTTCTCCCCTTACTCTGCCCACCACCGTAGTTCTTGATTCACATCAACCTTAATTGTAGCAGTACATCAAGAAGATGAGAGATGCTTGAAATATGTTTCCGTAGACTTTCACAGACAGTCTTTTCTTCATCTCTGTGTCTGAAATACAACTTCTTGCCTCCAATCCAGCTCATCCCCAATGTTTCCTGGCATTTCTGCTTGGGAAGCCTGAAATGGAATAACTGAAGAAACAAAGACACCTTACCCCAAAGAATTTACACTTTTGTATTTATGGGAATGCACCAAATTTCAGGGGTTCACACATGTCTTTATTGTGTCGTGAGAGGTTTTAGCAATTGTTTAGCAGAACTCTCTGGTAACATATGTTAGAAGTCTGCGTTCCTCAGTAGTAGCAGAGTATTTGTGCTAAGAGAACTGCTGGAATGACAGTGGTGCTGTGGATTTTACTGATTCCTGTCTTGCTGCTCATACCTCATAACTGAATATGGAGTAGCTGACAAAAGCCAAAAGAACAAAAAATGGCAGCCTGCATATCTTCAACTTTCTGTACCCATTTTTCCATCATATGAGGGTGGTAATTGGGTCATTGCCCTCCTTACTGGAGTTTCAGGAAGAGTAGGTTGTTACAATCTGTTCCACATCACACTGGGCTATCAGTTCCCACAGTTTCCTGAAATAAATGATCATCAAAAAGGCCACAGAATATTCAAAGCATTTTATTGTAATGTTGTGCACCTCTGTTTCAGCACAAGTCTCATTACTTTTTGGATGTGCTCACCAGTTATTGATCAGCAGCTTTCAAATAAAAGGTGTTCACAAATTATTCACACGTACTGTCCAAACGTCGCAAGGGTGAAAAGTTGTTATTATTGTCGAGCCTTACATTTAATAGCAGTAGCCTGTCCAGTAGGTGATGAAAGATATGTTATGGATATTGAGAACCTTGCGGAGATGAGCAGACACTTTCCCTTTGACAAGCACTATCCAACACTAGATGGCACGCTTGGCCTCAAGATCACAGCCACTTGTGCCTGTCCTTGCATCACCGAAGTGCTTTCCCGCTTTGGTCTCTTTTCCACAGTTTCTAGTAAAAAATGTCCGTGAAACTACAGGGTACAGCTGTGCAACTCTATTAGAGGAATTTTGAATCCTCATTTGTGTGTTCTTCTCCAAGTTGCTTCATTCTCCAGATTTTGAAAGAGAAACTTAAAAATCCCTGAACATGGAGAGAAAATAGGAGAAACTGGAGTGCAAATAGTAGAGTTTTTTAGTAAGCCCTAAGAAAAAAAGAAAAGGGGATGCAAATCTTTTTTCACCATTTTCTCCCTCCTCTCTTCCATCCCCACCATCTATTATTCTTATGCTGGCAGATTAAAAGTGGTTGCATAACCTAAAAATAAAGTGCTTCATGTCAATTTGATCCAAGCCAAAAATTTATTTTGTTTCAATTCTTGATTTGATCACTGAGCCAAAAATCCACATTTTCAATGCCTCTAAAGCAAAGTGATACACTTAGCTTCTGCCTGTGTCAGAAGCTGCCTCTGCCTGTGTCAGGAACTAGTGGGACATAATGGGATTGGGATTAAAGAGCAAAGTGGATGGATCTAAGGATTCAATATTCGCACAAAATGAGATTCAGAGAAGTTACTTTGACAGGCTCTAGTCTGGTCCTGTGGGCTGGATTCCCACACATCAGGCAAGGCCTTGGAGCTCAGTCTCTGGTGTAATTGCGTTGGCCTTGGTGATGGCCAAAGACCAGCTAGAACTTAATTTGACTACTGTGAAAGACAATCAAAAACATCTCTATAAATACATTCTCACAAAAGAAAGACTAAGGAGAATCTCTATCTTTTATTGGATGCGGCGTGAAACATTGCCACAAAGGATGAGGAAAAGATTGAGGTACTTACTGCCTTCTTTGCCTTAGTCTTTAATAGTAAGGCCAGTTGTTCTTCATGCACCCAGCACCCCCTGAGCTGGAAAGCAGTGATGGGGAGAAGAAAGAAGCCCCCATATTCCAAGGCAAAATGGTCAGAGACCTGCTGCACCGCTTAGACACGCAGAAATCTGTGCAGCCAGGCAGCATTCACCCAAGGGTACTGAGGGAGCTGGTGATAGTGCTGATCAAGCCACTCTCCATCATTTCCCAGTAGTCCCAGCTAACCAAGGAGGTCACAGTTGACTGGAAATTAGCCAGTATGACACCTACAGGAAGAGTGAGAAGGAGGAGCCAAGGAACTGCAAGTTTGTCAGTCTGACCTCAGTGTTGGAAAAGGCGCATGGATCAGATCATCCTGAGTGCCATCACATGCATGTGCAGGACAGCTAGAGGATCAGACTCAGCCAACATGGGTTTATGAAGGGCAAGTCCTGCCTCACTAACTTGGTCTCCTTCTATGCAAGGTAACCTGCTTAGTGGATGAGGAAAAGGCTGTGGATGTGGTCCGTCTAGACACCAATAAGGCCTTGGACACCATTCCTCACAGCATTCTCCTGGAGAAGCTGACTGCTCATGGCTTGGACAAGTGCACTCTTTGCTGGGTGAAAAACTGGCTGGATGGCCAGACCCAGAGAGTGGTGGTGAATGGAGTGGGGTTCACAAGTTGGGTTCCCCAAGGCTCAGAATAGGGGTAGGTCCTGTTTAATATTTTCATCAACAACCTGGGTGACATAATCAAGTGCCCCCTCAGTCAGTTTGGAGACAACAACAGGTTGGGTGGGAGTGTTGATCTGCTGAAGCACCTCAGGCTGGATAGATGAGCTGAGGACAAAGGTAAAAGAGGTTCAACAAGGCTCAGTGCCAGGTCCTGCCCTTGTGTCACAACCCCATGCAACACCACAGGCTGGGGGCAGTGCTTGGAAAGCTGCCTGATGGAAAAGGACCTGAAGGTGCTGGTCCACAGCCTGCTGAACATGAGCCAGTGTGTCCAGGTGGCCAATAAGCCAATGGCATCCTGGCTTGGATCAGCAATAATGTGGTCCAGCAGGACCAGGAAAGAGCTTGACCAACCGTCTGTGTTCAGCATTGGTGAGGTCACACCTCAAGTGCTCAGTTTTGGACCTCTCATTGCAAGAAAGACATTGAGGTGGAGAGGCTTCAGGAAAGGGTAACAGAGCTGGTGGAGGGTCTGGGATCTTATGAGGATCAGCTGAGGGAGCTGAGAGTGTTTAGTCTGGAGAAAAGGAGGCTCACAGGAGACCTCATTGCTCTCTTCAACTGCTTGAAAGGGGCATGTAGCCAGGTGGGGGTCTGAGAGGAAATGGTCTCAGGCTGTGCCAGGGGAGGTTTAGATTGGGTATTAGGAAAAATTTCTTCATGGAGAGGGTTGCGGAAAAAGCACTGGAAACAGACTGCCCTGGGAAGCAGTGGAGTCACCATTCCCAGATATATTTAAAATACGTGTAGATGTGGTGCTGAGGGATATAGTTTAGTGATGCTGGGCAGCGCTGGGTTAATGGTTGGACTCAATGGACCTTGATCTTCAAGGTCTTTTCCAACCCAAACTATTCTATAATTCTGTGATGTCTTGAGACAGAGCTTTCTGTGGTATTACAAAATCTTCTTTAAAACCTGTTTTGGATATGCCTGAAAAAAATATACTGCCCCTTTCATATAGAGTTCTTAGAAGTTCTTAAGAATGAAGATACTTCTTTTAATGCCATCATCTCAGTGTGCAGACACCTGAGTTTCTCTGCACTTCTCTCTATCACTGAATTGTGGAAAAAGGCATTTCACTTAGCTGCTGGGAATAGAAGCTTTCCTAAAGCCCTTGTCTCACTAAAGTATTCTTAGCTGTTCTTTACCTCAGTTTGATGTGAAAATGCATATATCTGTGTGATATTTCCACCCCATCCTTTTCCATTGTAGGTGGCCTGGACACACAGTCCTGATGCTGCATTGCTGATATCCAATTACAGACTTCTGCTGTTCTGTTCTTCTCTTCTCAACTGGGATTATTATCAGAGTATGATCTCCCCAGTAAGAGCCTGGGTTCAGATGTTTCTTTTTTGCTGAAGGGCTGGAAACAGGATACAAAGCACGGCTTTCTGTCAGAAAATGGGAGTCCTGACCTGGCAAATGCAGCACAGAGATATTTTTTGCACTCTGGTACCTCTTGGTACCAAAGTTTGCTCTAAATGTTTTAAAATAATTAGGCATCAATTACATCTAAATTTCTGCCTTTCCACCACTGTAATTTACATAATTTTAGCTGCATTGTTAATGATTTACATCAGCCAAAGTGGGAAGGAAATCAAAGCATAGAAATCTTAGGAAGTGAAAAAGAACCTTATTTAACTGTCCACAGGAGTAACAAATGCATTGATTTTAAGAGTTCAGCATCCTAATTTTTGCAAGCACTGAAATATCTCCCAGCTGGATAAAAAAATGCAAGAAAGCCAGCCCTGTCTAGCTGACACAATGCCAGAAACCTAATAAAGGGAATGCAGCATTGGAAAGTACAAAAGTCAACATGTCAACATAAATCAACTTTGTCAGAATGAAACAGATGTGTCCATTTGTTGGTAGATCAGATTAACGTAAATCAAGGCAGTATAAAGGTTACACATTACAGGGATTTGTGACTGGTAAACTTTCATAGTGGGATCAGAGATAGTAATCATCTGGCAGTGGGAATAAAAAGTCAAAGTGAAGCTTAAATGCTGAATCAAAAATCAGTCCTGTTAATGTCTAACATGCTGGGGTCAAAAATTCATAAGGGTCCAGCTGTGAAAATAAGATGGGAGCTGTATTAGTTTTCTCCATTCTCTATCTCACATGTAAGTGTTGTCAGTTGATGAGGGTTTGTCCCTTGGGAATTGTCGTGGAGTACTTTAGTCCATGTAAAGTGAAAATTTTGCATCACATAGAGGATCTTGTGAAATTCTGTAAAGCATGAGGACAACATGCTGAGATTCATAATGGCAAGGAAGGAACAGTAGAAACAGTAATCTGCCACATGCCCTTATCTGAAAGTGGTTCTTGACAAAGAAGGCAGCGTGTTTGTAGTGCAGAAGCCAGCAGAATCTGGGACACATTTTAACAGTTAGTGGTTATTAATGGATAAAGACAGGTAACTTTAGATGGATGTTGGCATAGACAACTGTTTAAAATAAATAGCAATCCCAACGGACCCATTCTTTTCACGCATTTCAATATTATTTCTGTTTGTGGCATTGTGTGAAGTTTCATTACCAGGTCAAAAGTTTGATGTAAACAAGCAATAAGCTCTCTAGCAGGATTTATACAGTGAGAAAATGTGAAATAAGGAAACAAATCACAGGCAGCTTCTTTAAGGCACATGGTGCATAGTGTCACTGCAAAAAACTTTCTTGTACTTTGTCCATTTTTCTCCTTTGTTTTCAAATGATGGGTTCACAATTCATTGGTTTTAACTCCATAAATTTCTACATATATGTAACATTTTAATGTCATGGTTGTACTGTTTACTCAAAAGGAAGAACCTATATCAAACAAAGAATAAACTTTAGAAGAAATTAATGCAGTTCTGCTTCTTTTCTAAAAATTATTTACAATCCTTGGCAAATTGTTTAACCCCTGAGATCCAAATTCAGACCTGCTTAAGAAGCACTTTGCTCTGTATGTGGCTCCACTCTCTTACTTTTAGTCAGTACTGCTTTCCAAAGAGGAACATGCTAGTAAGAGCATGGACACATCACATCTGTAAGGGATGTATTATGTCTTTGCACATAATTATTTATTTAGGGTATGCAAAGAATTTTCCAAGGTGTATGTGTGTGGGATTCACATTCTCTGAATCTGAGAGAAGCAGTAAGAGAAGCAGAGAAAAGAATGATCAAAACAATTCTTCTCTCATTTGCTGCTCCTGTGCTGTTCACAAGTGGAATGCATTGTGGAAGATTGTTTACCTGAAGGGAATTGATAATTGGATTCTGGTGTGAGTGTTTTGATTCACTGACCAATTGAATCCAGATATATTGGGACTGTCGGCTGACAGTCACGAGATGCTGTGCAGTGGAGTGCAGTTGAGTGCTTGGCAGATTCAGTTTAGATGCAATGTAACATAGTGTAATATAATACAGAATAATATAGTATAATAAAGTAACTAATTAGCCTTCTGATAAGATGGAGTCCTCCTCATCATTCCTTCCAGATGTTGGGCAAAAATATCACCGATATATTTGTCTAGTATAATTAGCTTCATTTTATAGATGGGGCAGTGGGTGACATAAAAACTGTGGGAAGATGATGCCACGACCTAACTTCTCTTGTGATGTTCTAAGCGTAACCAAAGGAAGGTTGTGAAGATGTTGGCTGAGACTGATGTGCCCCTGAGTCTATTTCTTTGCCCAACTTTATGACTATGTATTTGTGACTAACTGAAGCTCTGAAACATGGAAATCACGGTCTGAAATGGTGGTTTGTTCAAGATACCAGTGATGACTGTGGCAAAATCATGATGATATTACCCAAATATCCCAATTCTCATTTTACCCTCATGGTTATGAGACCATGTTGCTTCCTGCCCTATAACTTTAATGAAAACAGTATTTCAACAATAAAAATAAACTTCTCATGCATCTATTTATCCTCTGAAAGGACAAGCTGAGAATAATATCTATAACTAGCATAAGGTCATGGTATCAGAAGCACAGATTCTTTGATTCTTATTTAAATATATTTAAGTATACTTTATTCAATATTCCCATGACTCCCATGTAGAAGACAGTAATACCTTTAGTGAATAAAGTTGGCATATGTTTTCCAAATTGTCAATGATAGCTTTAAGTTTCAAATAAATCACCAAAATCCCAACTGACTTGTCCATTACATTGTGGGAAACACACTGAATTGCACAAGTTTTCTCAATACAGTGAAATGCCAATGTCCTGTGAGGGAGGCAGTCATTGATAATTGGAACTTGATGCTGTGGCATTATGAGTTGTGGTAGGCCTAGAGAAGAAGGAATTCTGAGCTAGGAGCTCTCAGTGACCATTATCAATGAAGGGAAAAATACAGTATTGACAGAAAGATCTGCAGACAGGCAGTGAAGGTAACCATGGACTTGTAGGACAGCTGAAAAATTAAGGATCCCACTGAAATAATTGTGTTGTTGTTTTACAGTGGGCTCAAGATGAGTTTCACTTCAGACATGAAGTCTGCCAACTTTGAAAATCATTCACTGGTGTTGGTTCAGTAATGCCAGGTACTGGCTGAGGCTGAAAAATACAGCATGGGTGGAAGAGTACTCCTTCCTGCAAATGTTTGAGTTTTCTTGGAAGTTTCCTGTCTGAATACTGACCTGGCCTGACCCTATTTAGTTTGTGAGATCTGATGAGATCAGTGCCTGAGGTTATGGCACTAAACTAAGAAAAGTGATAACAAAACAAAAATGGCATGATTGGCAGGGTAGTAGGCTGAACACAATAAACCTAAGAACTATGTGTATGTATTCCACTCCTTAATATCCTCTTTGTAGATAAGAAAAATAAGCCTCCCCCTGGAGCTAAAATAGTAATAGGATGAGGGCTGCCTGCCTTGCTTGATGGCCATGAACAATGAGTATATTATACAAAGATAGATTACTGAAATGGAAAGTGGGTACTCATGAGATGCTACCTTGAGGCAGGACTGAAGCAGGAGCTATCCTGGCCCCCTATGCTGTCTACAGTTATCTCCTTTTGGTGGCCCCACGTTTCTCTGTAAGCTGTGATATGACCCTGTGTAGTCCAACTTCAGTGCTTTTCACTGTCAGGTTCATTGAGGCTATAGAAGGCTATTTTGCTTGGAAAGAAAAAAAAGATATGTGAACTAGTCACTGAAAGCATTTACAGATAAAAGAAGAAGTCAGCAGAAAGCTGTCTAAAGAGGTTTCTTTTGTAGTGCACTGAGGAAAAGAAGATCCTTATGACAATAGAAAAAATGGCAATAGAAGCATTACATAAGAAAAGCTCAGGTTTCTTTTTTTGTGCCCATGTTTTTCACTAATCTTGAACATTATTGAGACACATGCTATTAAGGTTGTGATGTAATGATATTGAACTCATTTAACAGAACTCTAATGACAGATTTTTCCCCCTGCAATGAGTAATGCAAGCAACTTCAGAAATTAGGCCAAGTTCTGATGTTACTTGTAGCGTAATAAATAGAAATAATATCAATTAATATCAAAGGAATTGTGTTAGATTGTTACCAAATACCTATATCTGGTCAATGCTCAGAGCCTCTGTATTTCAGTTATTCAGAAAATTAGCGCATTTTCTAAACACCTTTAATTTCTAGAGGCTGTTTTATATGCAAGCTGAAGGCTCATATAGCTCTTCACTTGGAAAAAGCCAGGACTGATCAAATCCCCCAAGGCTTTTTTCACTGGTATTCCAGTTCAAGATAGAAATGCAAATACATTTAATGAGAAATTACTCAGAAGGCGTCCTATTTTAGAGACTCAGGACAGGCTTGTGATTTCTGGATCTGAATTAGGGCTGGAGGGACTTTCTCTGCTGAAATAATGAATGGAGAATTGGATTTCTGAAGAAGCACAAAGTTCCACAGAAGGGAGATTTCACCATTTTAAAATTATGAATGAATTAAAGTTACAGATGTAATAGATTTTAGATTAGTTCTGGTGACAATCTCATAGATCTTCTAGACCTATTAAATTAAATGTAAAGGCCACAAATGTTTGGGTTATCATTTTTAGTGCAACCTGGGATTTATCTATTTACTAAAAAATCTCAAGTTTTGGGGTTTTGTCATGACATGAATTTGATTGGAGAGCAAGAAGTCATTTTCATGGTGACTTTTCCAAGTACAGTTTTATTTTCCTGGGAGGCATAAAAGTGATTGTTATTGTTTTACCTTCTGTATAAAACTCAAATACAATAAAAGACATAAAAATATTTTAGTACTGTCATTTCAGTCACTGCAAAGTGCAGTCTCCAGTCAAATTTATAGTCACAGTTTTACAAGTACTGAGAAGTTACTTGCTCCCTGAGAATAAAATTACTGTGGCAAGGACACCTAAAATCTGGATTATAAATCATTTTATAAAGATGAAGAAGTCCAACCTCAAGTCTTTCTTACTAAATCCATGCATACGCTTTTTAGGCATCTGAGGTTACTTCTTGGGAAAGACAATATTGGACAAATCCACAATTAGAGCTTGTGTAATGTTAACCATCCCTACCTCACTGGAATTGATTACACACATTTGGTGAAAGGCAATTGGAATGGTAAGTCACTTAGTCATATTCTCATTTTCACATACCTTTCAGCTTCCTACTGCCCTTCTGCTCATTCTTTTCTCTTATCTCACAGCAGTATGCACAGCATGTCCCCCACCATTGTTCTGCATACTTTAGGATGGCATTTAGATAGAAAGATTGGTGTAAACATGCAGAAGAAGCTGCCAGTGAAATGTCTAGGCCTCTCCAATGCACACACAGCAGCAGCTTCCTGATGTCCCTGAAGAAAATGGAGAAATTAGCAGCATTTTACTAATGCAGCAAGCTAACTGTGGCAGAAGGTTGAAGCCCAGTGCTGCAAGTCACTGGCCATTCTTATACCAGTGCAGGTTGAGGGAACAGAGCATACTCAGCGGCTCTATCTCTTAAATTTGACCACTAAACCAAAGAAACTCTGTTTCCTGCTGTGTAGAACACTTGGGGTTGAAAATTAACCTAAAGATTAGAATTGGGCCAAAACAGAACCCAGACCTCAACTCCACAGCTACAAAAAATTTATCATTCTAAAAATTTCTGTGTAGGAACATGGTGAAGCATGACCTTTGCCAAATTGTGAAATGTCTTGATTTGCTTTTTACCAAGAGCAGGATCATAGGAAGGATCTATTCTAAACTGATCTTCATCTACTACTTCAAATCCCATGGTTAGTTCTTTCTTTTGGAGCTCCTACTGCCACACAGTATCACAACTGGCTTCTCATACTGATGTCTATGTCACTCAGATGCCAAACACTAAGGGTTATTTAATTTTGTTTGAAACCATTGGCTGAACTGCATGACAGCACTTAAACAACCATGATTCTAACAGCTTTGAGGTCTTTTTGTGATGGTAAAACTCTATTCTGAGAGCTGGGGAAAAACACCTGTAGTTGACAGTGCAGACCTAATTAGAGGTATTTATCCAGAGTCTGAAACTGCAAAGTGTATTCCTCAGTACTTGTGAGCAGCATCAGCATGGCACAATGCAGCTCTGAGGCAAGTGTGAGCTGCTAAAATGGTAGTATGTTAGCACAGACTGAAGAGCCTATATTTCTTGTAGAATCAGTGTTTGGCCATGTAAGCTACCTGCCACAGTCTAAAAAACCCACCAGTACAGGTACAGAAATACAAGGTGGTAGGATGCAGCAAGACAGAGGGCAAGGCAGGAGCATGGAAGTATCATCTCAGAACACCTTGGACTGATTAATATGAAACTGGTCTCAGGCCAACACCTGCTTTTTGGAGCTGAAGGCCTTGTCAACTACTTCACTGTGCAGCCATGATAGTCCCATAGGTCTGCTCATGCTTTCACTGTATCCAACATTAGTATTTCAGTTGAATTAAGGCTGGGCAGTATTGTCACAAAGTCTGGGAGGAGAGGCAATTTGAGAATCTCCAAAACACCTCAGAGAAGTAATATCTTTAGAAACTGTATCTCTGCAAAAGCTGAAAAGGCTGAGATTTCCCAAGCTTCATATTGGTGATCTATACAGATAAGGAGACAGGACCCTCTGGTTTGTGTTCTTGTACAACACAGAGCAGAATTGCCCCAGTTTTCCTGGGTTTGTTGCATACATCAGTCAGTGCATAGAATGAGAGGGAGACATACATAATATGCTTCCTATGTGATGCCCAGCAAAGGCCAGATTTTCCCAGTTAGTGGGACTCTGCATTTGCTGTCTTTTACAAGCATATTCAAAAGGTCTGAACAATCACTTGCATCCAGTGAACCTACCTTTTACAAATGTATTCCAGTCTTGGAAGGATTTTTACATCCGTGTGGACTGGAGGGTGCACATCTTAATTTCTTTGCTGCTTCTGTGTTAGGCAGCGTTCCCTGGCATTCCTTTTTTTACAGTAAATAGCTCTGTGCATAAATAAGACCCTAAAAATCATTTCCCTTTGATAAATATTTTAGTGAATATTCCTGCTTGCACAGGGCTCTCTTCGGTTTCCCTGAAGCCAGATCTGGCCCACATACAGTGAAAATGAGGCTGTCTGCTCAACATGCAAAAGTCCTTATGTTCTAGCTAACAGTAAGCATCAAGTAAAAGGAAAAGGACTTTTACTTCCTTTGTCTTCCAGCAATGTTATCTTAGACAGCCACCAGCACATGATCATTTACATAAGGAGGGAACCGCAGAGCTGCTGCCAACTGCCCATAGTGCCTGCCAAAAACAGATGTTAGATGTTACTGTTAGAATAATGTCTTCTTCAGCTTGACATGTGAGTGCTGCAATCTTTATTTAAAAGGAAGAGGAAAAAATATGGTTGAATTAATGAAATGGAGCACACAACATACGGTCTGAAAAAATTATAATCTACGGGAAAGTGCTGGTTGTCCAATTGCCTAAGATTGCTAAACTCAGCTGGGTGAATTTGTCACACGGAGCTGTTCTGGTCTGGCATATATGGATTTGGTGACCTAACAGATCTGTTGTATTTTTATATTTTTATTCCCATGCCTTTGCATCAATTTTTAAATAGTTTCCAAAGGGCAAAAAGTAACACTCACTGTTTTAAAACTTGTTAAAACTGCAAAGCCCTATATTGAGTAGGATGGTGCTAAATCCAGCATTCTTTTTTCCCAAAAATCCTTACATTAAGTAGCAGGTAGCATTATCAAAAAAACTGTGATTTACACATGGATTTTGCTATAATTTTGCATGAATCCTGGGGTCTCTATAAAAATACAATTGTGATAAAGCCTTTGTGTTTCATCTGTGAGGCATTTTCTTCATGTGTCTTATGGGACAAGAAAAAATATGTCTGCAAAGATACAAAATATTATAATTTATTACTTTGTTTTCCTGTTTTCCCAAGGGCGGGGAACTAAACTACTTAATCTCCAGAGCTGAAAAGATGACTGATATTGCAGTTAGCCTTATATAGTCAGCCTCTATCAAGTCTTATGATGTTTCTGTGGGGTCAGTAGAACCAGCAAACCCTTGATTTTACACTTGTATGTTGAGGTTGAGCTTTCACATGGCCTCACCCAGTCAGTTCTCTCCAGCCCTTCCTTTGGTCAATACCCACACAGTTTCTTCTTGATTGCCAGAGGAATTTGACCTCCCTGAGACCTCTGTACTGTGTCCAAGTGTCATTGGAAGTGATTAAAATAGTAATAAGAAATGGAGACAGACATGCAGGCACACAAACTGAGTGATGTCACCAGTCAGCATTGTTCCACCCGAACAGGCTAAAATGGGTTTGGATCCTCAACTTTTATGTGCTGGCTTTGTTGCAGCACAAAGTCCTTCCTGCAGGTCCTAAAGGAATCTGAATTTGTGAGGTGTCTGTCCCCAGGAGCCAAGGTAAAGTATCTTTCTCTCCCCCTGCAAGAGTAGCCAATACAAACTTTCTCACAGGGTATGTTCCTGGAGTTTTTAGGATTCCACTTTCAAGCTGTTGTGTGGAAAAAGCAGCTGCCTAATTGCACAGCTGCCTGCTCTGTGAGTGTGTGCAAAGTGCTGCCATCTGCTTCTGAAGATAGATGGGACGAGAAAGCATGGGAGTGCTTTTTGTCCTCCTTGCCCTCCTTTTCTTTCTCTTTAGCTGGGAAATGAGGTTGTCAGGATGTTCTGTGGGTGTTAGACTCTGGTGGACAGGTCTGCAGGAGGTGAGCTCTGCAGCCAGGTCATGGCTGGCAGCAGGGGAAGCCCTTGTCCCCTTCTCTTGACACTGACCATTTCCATGGCAAGCTCCAGTTTTTATTTATTCCTTTGCTCCTGCACTGGGCTGTTTTAACTGATTAATATGGATTGTAGGTGGGTTTTGAAATTTTTTATAGGTATGGTGGATGGAGTCTTGTGTCAGCTCAGTAAAGAGCCTCGTCCAAAGAGGAGGAAGAAGGAACAGGATTGAACACTTTGATAGCACTGCTGTACTGTATAGGGTTGGCTCAGCCA
Source organism: Calcarius lapponicus (assembly GCA_039654755.1). Lineage (NCBI taxonomy): Eukaryota > Metazoa > Chordata > Aves > Passeriformes > Fringillidae > Calcarius > Calcarius lapponicus. The sequence goes on along the minus strand of CM077465.1, from coordinate 73,022,595 downwards.
TCTTGCTTAAAAACACCAAAAGACTGTGTTGAGATGTTGTCAACACAGGAGGGTTACACAGACATTACTGTTGGTGCTTTCAAAACTGCCATAATCTTGGCTTTTGGTCCTTGGGGGTCTTTCAGCATTGTCAATCCCTTTCCTCTTTCAAATTACACACTGTTTCTCCAGCCATTTGCAGAGGCACTGGGGGACGACACAATAGAGAAACGTGTGTTGTTGCAGCTCTCTGTGTTCAGCAGTTAAGCCCTTTTTCTTTGCATTCTCCTATCCAAAGAAGTATTTACATGAAATGTCAGTCACCCTAGGGAATTATATGAGAATTAATTATCTGTGGAGAATGATTTGGTTCTATTAATTATGGGTCTCACATGAGAAATAAAATGGGCTTAATGTGTCATATGGTTTTTTTCAGCCACTGAACTAGGAACTCATGGGCATCAAATATCAATAATGGTTTTGTTGAATACAGATTGATGACCTCTGACAGAAATTATAGGAGAAACTTGTATCATTTTGTCTTATTATAGCTTACTAAGACCTTAGTCAAGATCAGGGTCTTATTTTCTTAGGCTGTCATGCAAGGGGTTAAAGCTGATGTTTATCAGATTATTGTTTGCAACCAGTCATGAATGAATAAGGCTTTAATGTACGTAGAGTTAGAAATAAGTGATGTTAAAATGCAATCTCAAATCAAATACAGTATTTCATGGAGACATTTAAACATTATGTCTAATTAAGTCTTCATTTAAACGTGTGTCATTTTGTTGTTCAGAATTATGTACAGCCTTGTAGACTGTTCCCTGCAGTGAACCACGATGCCTGTTTGTATCTTGCCATTTGGTAAAAGAAATATGGAACTTTATGTGTTGCAGATATAGTCAGATATAAAGAAAATCCTAGGGACTTTTCTGATTTATTAAAAATCTTTATATTTCACCATGAAAAACTGAGTGTTTATCATACTGTACTTTTAAAATAGGCTCTCAGTATTTTCTTTTTCATGAGTTTTCTCCCTTCCTTCTCCCATTGTTCAGCAACTTTTCTGGATGGCTGCAAAGTACCATAATGGCACAGTAAATTTGTTAGAATAGAGGAAATAGCTTCTTCACTGCAAGAGAAAGTCATACTTAAATATCAATGAAATAGCCATCACCACCACATATATGAATTTCTGACTGGAGCATAAATATATGAGTAAGATGAAATGGCAGTCTGTTGTGGGTTGGGTTTTTTGGGGGGATTTGAAAGTCCTGATAGTTTAAGTAAAAATTGAAAAAAGGCTGGGATTTTTTTTTTCTCATGAGCTGTGCCTCAAGTTCTACAGGAAACCTGTAGAAGAAGAGTGCAAACCTTCACATTCAGTAGCACAGATCCATCTAGAAAAGTTTCCCTACGTTTATTTACTACTGCAGAATGGTTTTCCCAGGAATACAGTGCAAGCTTAATTTTTGTTCAGATTTGTATCTGACTGATGCAATAACACACCTACTGTGCTTGAAACAGCAAACCTGTGAACAGAATTTGCTTTTGGGAAACAGTGCCCTGGTAGGAGCAACTAACACTATGAAGCAGATGGTTCTCGGTTTTCAGGCAGGGATGTTGGACTGGAGGTCAGGGCAACACATTGGCATGTTCATCCTTCACCCCATTCCTTTGAGGGTGGACATTTAAAATTGAAAATAAATGGCAAGAGAAGCATCAAGGGAACTCCTTGCAACTGGGATTTTGTGGTTTGTACTTTAGAAAAATCATTTCACTTACTAACTTGGATGGTGGGGTTAAAAAATACATGAAAATACATTAAATGAAACTGTCAAATTGCAAATCAGTTATTTGGAAACAGAACAGAAAAAAAAATCTAAAGGAGACTAAGATGATATAAATACTTTGTCGATATCAATGTTGTAGCAGTCTGCTTGGACAGCATATGCTGGAAAGTGCAATGAGGAATACCCATAAAATACATAAGGGAAGAAAAACTCCTTCTTTCTTCAGTGTATTTTTCTTTAAAATGCTTTTGTTGCATTCAGTGTATCCTCCACTGTCCAAACTTTGGGTTTTTGTGGAAATTTCTATGGAAAGGATAATTAAAAAATGTAAATCTTTATGAACAATTGTTTTCTCTGTATTTGTTATTTTTCAGCTGATTAATGGTTTGCTTGCAGAATTACAGAATCATTTCAATTGGAAAAGACCTCTAAGATTATTGAGTTCAACTTTTGACCTATCACCACCATGCCAACTAGACCATAGCAGTCTGAGTACCTGCTTATGTTCAATCATTTCTTGAACACCTCCAAGGATGGTGACTCCACCACTGCCTGCCTTGGGCAGTCCATTCCAATGCTTAATTTTCTTTCTGTGAAGAAATTCCTCCTGATGTCCAACCTGAACCTCCCCTGGCACAGCTTAAGGCTGTCCTCTTGTCCTGTCTCTGGTTGCCTGGTAGAAGAGGGTGACTCCCACAACCTCCTTTGAGGAGAGAGTGCCAAGGTCACCCCTGAGCCTCCTTTTCTCCAGGGTAAACAACTGCAGCTTCTTCAGCGACTCCTCACAGGAGTTGTGCTCCAAACAATTCGGCAGCTCCATTGCCCTTCTCTGGTCTCACTCCAGCACCTCTGTGTGTTTCTTGTAGTGGGGAGGCCCAAAACTGAGCACAGCATTTGAGGTGTGGCCTCACCAGTGCCAAGTACAGAGGGACAACCATTGCCATGGTCCTGCTGGCCACACTATTCAGGGTCATTATTTTACATACTTGACACCAGAATGTGGGAGAAACATCATAGCATTTGGTATCATACAGGACCGAGTACTCTGCCAACTCTAAAATAATTACAAGATACCAAAAAGTCAGAGCATGATGTCTTATGAGTACAATATGAAGATATTTACAAGTTTTATTTTTTATTCAAAGAGCCTCTTTTGTGAAATGAGCATCATACTAGTATACCAGGAAGTCAAATTTTTCTGAAGTCATCTACTCTCATTCAAGGGAATGTTCACTTCTCTTTTTAATTTTTTCCTTGAAGGGAGGATGTCTTCTTTCCCTGTGCCTTCCTGCTTCTTCCAACGACAGTCTTGGACTTGGCAGAGCCTCCTAAAGGCACTAAATAGCCTTGATCCTGGTAAACTCACCAAAAAATCAATGTGCTTGGGTCTTGTGAAGAAGTGACTTGAATTTCTGTGTTTAGTTCCACACAGAGGTCCCAGAGGAATTGTGTGTGGCTGTAAGATCACACACTGCATGCATTCACACTGGAGTGATGGTGGCATTTACAGAAGCATCAAAGTTCACAGCTGTCTGTCCTTTCATAGATAATCAATAAATCATATGTCAGCTCTGGTGATTGTGCATGTCAAGTAACAAACAAGTCATCAGCATCTAAGCTCTTTAAGGTGGTGCATTGCTTTTGTGGTGGAAATCTGCTCTTGCTAAAAGAAGGAAATGGTAGCGGGGAGGGAAGAAATTCCATCATTTGCTGCTATTTCTGACTTTGGTCAAGAAATGCAAAATGTTTATGGATAAGAACAGATCCCTCACAAGTAAAAGAAAAATAAGAATCGGCATGATCTCTAAACTGCCCTACTTGTCACCAGCTGACAGATCTGAAAAATGAAAATCACTTTTGACATTTACTGATTTTATGCTACCAGATGGTGCGTGGCACTTCCAGACCAATGTGATGGGGAAGATAGGAATTGATGGAAAACAAAGCAGATCGTAATTGTAAGCATCCTCTTTTATAATTCTGACCATTTGCCACTTCATAAATTAATCAATCTGATTTCTGATGTATGGCTCTAACTCTACTGATAAAGTCAGACTAGAATAAACAGATGCTGATCTGCATCCCAGATGAAAATAATGATTAAAAAAAATAAACAGAATTCTGTGAGACTCTGGCATCAACTCTTTGGTTCCACTGGTTCCCTTCTAACACAAAGGTATTTATGGTCTAAATTAGTGTTAATGTTTTGCCAGGCTTTATTCATATTACTAAGTGGCTTTGCAATAAATGGCTAAAAGTGGAAAACATTACAATTTTATTTCCCAGACTATAATTTTCTGCAGCAATAGAAATGCATTAGTCCTGGCTTTGACTTCTCTTTTGCTAATAAGGGCATGTTTTAATGCATTTCTGAATCTACTATACTTCATCCTTCTGAGATAGTTCATTAACTTATTTCCAACTAATAAAACACAGGCAGATGCTGATGATCTGAGACCTGGAATTATACATAACATCAAGGAGCTCCCCTCAAGATGGCACTACTGAACTGCTTCACAGACCTCTGAACCCTTATGTAATCTTGTTTATACAACATCAGGGTCATTTTAAAGCTAAGATCACATGATGCTAATTTGGCCAATGATTTTCATTTTCATTTTGGCAAAATGCCTCCTTTTTGTCTAAGCACAGACATTTAAAGGCAGTATTTTTTGCAGGCTCTGTCAATAGACTTGTAGTCAGGGAATAGTTGTTAAAAAATAGGCAGAATTATACTTTTTTGTCTGTGTTAGAAACCATGGACCACTCTGAAATCTGCTACACAGACTTGTGTACATGAGATTTACAGGCCTCTTCTGTTGGTGAAGGCTCTGGATCTTTGCCGTAACATGTGAATTGAGAAGGTCAGGACAAGGTAAGGGTGAGAATGCAAGGGATTTATTTTTCCAGAAGTTGCAAATAGAGGCAGTCCCGAGTCCTTGCACACTACTATCTATCACCACCCACAAAGAGGAAAGCTTGCCTTTCCATCACCCTATAACAGTATCTTGAAAGTGTCATCAAAGAAGTCAGAGGTCATACAGCATCTAGAGGTGAAAGGCCTGGATCAATGTCATTATTCTTCTCTGATCATAAATTTGGTAAGAAACACATCTCAAACCTTCCCCTTGCTGTCCTGACCTTTGCATGTCCACACAGTCTTCCAGACTGGAAGCTTCATTGCAAAGAAATTCTGGACTATGATCAGCAGAGGCAGTCTGTAGAAAGTAGATGCCTTCCTTGGTGTTTCCTTTTCTGAGTTTCCACAGTTGTCCTCAAAATCCTTCTCTCTGAGAGGTCAGCTTTTCTTGACAATGTTGTAAAGAAATGTTTTTCTGTAGGGAGTTCTCCAGAGAATTTCTATATAGTTTGGGAGAAAACATCAAGGAACACCTCACTGATCCGTATCAAAGAACTATAGAAAGAAACTAAGAATATCAATGGACTGTAGGAAGAAACTGAGATAATATCATTTGCATCACTTTATAAACCACAGGAAAGAATCTGGTTATACTTCATTCAAGCCTTGTAGGAGATGAAATGAAATTATCTTCATTGCAGGACCAAAGAACCAGGCTATGCTATGCCAAAATTATGCTCTGCCTTGAGTAGCTGATTCATCATAGCAAAACCTCATCTGTGTACCTATGAATGATGTGAAACAATCTGAGTAACATGGAACTAGGAAAAAGGTTTTACACTGAAAGATGGGTAGCATCATAAGCACATATTCAGTTAAAAAAATCTTGTGTTTTGTAACTCTTTAATGTCTCCTCCAAGTAGGTGAAATCTGGGGTTTTATGCATAAAAGATTATTAGATATTTTCTTTTTTTTTTTTTTTTAAGCAGTAGCAATCTCCAAGAAATGTACAAATTTGTGTGTGCCCTCCTTTTTACACGGCACTGATATAGCTTAATCTATGCTTAGCACAAAATTCATTCTATCCATATGAGACTTCTGGGATCAGACCCTGTGGAACCAAAACTTGGTCTGCTTGGTTTGATAAGGTATATCACCTCTCCCCCAAAAATGTTGCCTTCCCAAAGGTGCAATTGCAGAGATCTCAAATTACTGTGAGAGGAGCTTCCTCTCTGAATGTGGTGTTGCAACAAGAGATGGCCAAAATTCTTCACTGCAGGTGAACAGGGGCAAATCTTGCCTAGCATACCCTGAGCTGAAAAAGTCCAATTTAGATAAAGGGTCCTTAGACAACACTGGATATTTCTGCAAATGGTGTCATGCTGAAAAATAATATTTTAGCATGAGTTGTGACAGAACAGTCGAGGGAAGTAAAACAAAGACAGCATTTAGGACCTCTGCCTTGAACAATGATACCTGAGAGAACCCATGAGAAGGGATTGCCACCCAGGATGCTGGAGGGTTAAATTCTGTACCCACTGAGAATCACTGTGCAATAGTACAAATCCCCAAATTAATACCATGGGTTTCACTCTCCACATAATATAAAATGGTATTTTCAGAATCTAGTGAAGTTGGGTATTATCCATTGTATGTTTAAGAGAAAGTTTGATTGATTGGTTCATCTAACAAACTTTTTTGGATGACGGAGGAAGAAGTGCATATTGAACTACATTTGCTTTATAACAAAAGCCCAGACTCCAATCACAATGTTAAAAAAACACAATACAATTTTTTGTAGAGGAAATCACCTGAATAAATCCTTTTGTCTTTCTCCTTCTATGAAAAATTTCTGTTGCTTCCTGGGTCTTAATCCCAAAAGCCCATATTCATGGGCTGCACTTCACAACATGGACCTTTTGACTGATTTATGTAAAACAGCTTCGTGGAAATATTTTCCGAATTAAGATTCTATGCCTACCATGGCTGAGCTGCAGGCCATACTTTGCTGATTGACTACTCAGTGGTAGAATTATTATTGATTGCTGATATTACTTGTGTGCTCAAAGTGTACTAAATGCTGTCCTTAGGAGGCACAGCCCCTTCTACAAACTGTGATGGTTGGAAAAAATATGAAAGGGGGGATGAAGGGTAAGGGAGGAAGACAGATTAAATGTGAAAATTAAGCTAGACATACTTCTAATTTTCCAATACCTCCTTTTCCTTTTGCTCTGGCAGACAGGGAAACAATTGCAGAATGTTTCTGACTGTATGAAAGAATAACAGTTTCTAGGTACACAGTAAGAAACTCAGAACCTCACCTTAAAAAAATACTTTCTGAAGGCGTCATTACTGTCTTAGAATGACAAAATTTTCACTCCCACTGATCTATACCTATTATATTTGTCTCGGGTTTTTTTGGGTTTTCTATCCTTTCTCTTCCCACTCCTTAGATTCCATTGCATGGCTATGATTTAGTAGCTTACTGAATGGTTCCTCCACTATCCATGCATTTGGTAAATATTACTTAAAATTATTCCCAGATTTAAGGATAACAAAAAGTTAAAAAGCAGAGGAAGAAATAGTATAAAAGCAGAGAAAAAAATAAGGTGTGAGCAAATCTTTGCATCTCAGCCAACTCAGCCTCTAAAAATTACCTTCTCTTAATATATTGAACAGCTCCTTTTGCTTAGGATGTGATAGCTGCCAGTGAAAGGTGCAAGAAAGTGAACATCTAACTGCTAAATCTGTCATATCCATTCATGTATGGAATGCCTCTACTTTCTTCCTCTGCAGCAATGCAATGTGAAGGAACGTCGTAGGAATTTCTGGTGAATGAATGGACTTGCAAGAATGGATGTGGGCAACTAGTAGATGTATGAGATGTCAGTTTGATTGTGATGAGAAAGCAATATTCTCATGTCCAAGCTGAAGTAAAAAAGGCACTACTAAGCTAGGCTTTCTCAGAAAAGCAGCTCCACTGCTAGATGGAATCCAATCAATGCAAGCCTGCTTACAGAGAGGTTGGCATCAAAACACAACAGCTGAAGTGTAGCAGATGGCTTGATCTGAAGATGTAAACAGAGGCTGAATAACTAAGCATTGCATTCTGCAGATGTCAAAGTTTCCAGGCTGTAAAAAGTTTAGTCTAAGTGCTCTCCTGAAAGCTCTTTTTGCTTTTAGCTACCTAAGTCCTGAACTCTACCCACACTTTCTCCGTGTGGTATCTTAGAGGCATCTATGATATCTGGTTTTCCAGCATGTGTTTGATGAGAAGTTGTCCCTCAAAGGCTCTAAAAGGCAGAGGATTGTCATTTCCCTCCTTCTTTTACATGGATCCAGCCAGCTCTGGCTGCTCTAGGGACTTCATTCTCAGTAGCAAAGAAATACTGGAAAGGCCAGGAGAACACTGACATCAATACAGTACAAGGGTGGAGTGGTTGATTCCAATTTCCTGCAGACCAGGGAAGTAACAAAATACCCTTTTCCTTCCCCTCACATTCTCAGCTTATTCTATCGGGCTTGCATATGAGGAAGGAGATTTATGCCTACAGAGTGGCAGAAAACCAGAAAACAAGGCTGTGAGGCAAGTAGATTTCTAGTAGTCCTCCAAAGAAATACACAGACTTGAAAGCTGTGTGAGTCAGTCCTGATCTGTTCCTCCATTTTCTGCTGCCTACTTCTTTTGTCATCTTCTCCCACTTGTGACTTGCACTTCTTTTCATATCACACTTCTGCTGAGAACAGGCTGCTACTTTGCAGATTGTAAGGACCATTCATCTCTTTCAATCTTCCCTTGAAACGCTCTGCCATTGAAAAGAAAAATTGTGAGATCTCTTCACCAACAATAACTGGCCTGTGCATCATATTCTGCAAGTGAGATAGTGAGTTTTTAATTCTCAATGTGCTCTCCAAAAGGGGAATTTGATGCTGTGTACACAGCAGTATCTTCCAAAGTCAGGTAATTCAAACTGCTAGGGCAGGTGTTTTGACTAATCTTCAAGGAAAGGACAACAAATGACAATGCAAAGTGGAATAATAGCTCATAGGCTGAGCCACTCGCTGGAAACTGATACTAAAAAAGGTCTGTGAGGCCTGTTTCCTGGCTTATGGGTAGGGGAGAATGAAGTTCAATAGAAAAAATATTGTGAGGAAATGCACTAAATTTTAAAGAATATGTCTAGTCTCTTGCTCTCCTCTTTAGTTAATTGCAATTGTTCTTAAAGAGTAAGTGTATAATAAAGGATTTTTTGTCTCATTTCTACCTTGCTTTTCAGGAATTCCAACTTTATGCCCTCTTAACTTTGGGCTACTGCCAGCAAAGCAGTTTAATTAGAGTAATATGCCTGTCTCCAATCATCAGCAGTGTAATTCCATGCCTTCTACAGCCGGCTTTGTAAAGGTCACCAAACAACACTTACAGTAGTCCCTCCAGTTCCTGCTCAGCAGGAATCCTTCTCACCTCTGAAACAAGGATTTTTAGGTCATTCTTTGGTCTCCTTTGGCTGTCTCTGTGGCATAAAGATGAAGGGTATTAAAATTAGAATTGAATGCCCCCTGACACTGACTGAATAAAGGCTAATTTCAATAGTGACTTTGGCTGATACAGATAATCTCAAACAATGCTATAAAGATATTTATGGTACTGAAAGAGGTGGACTTCACAGGAAGAACAAAAAATTACTGTGTTTCAGCAAGCATTCAGATTGCAGTATTACCTAAGAGTGGGTTTTTTCCCTTTGTTGAAAAACCTAGAGGTAATCAACATCAATCTGAGACAGAATGTCATGGTAAAAAGTAGCCATGAATGACATTGGCCAATGTGATGATTTTGCTGGTGAAATTACTATTAAAGCTGACAATTTAGTTCTGGCATGTGGAAAATATTTTGCTGTAATCTTGGGCACAGGCCACATGGGGAAATGAAAGTGTATATCTCTCTGAAAGTGTAATTGTGTGGAGTATATATGCACTATGGTTTACATCAGCTTTGGTTTTAAATTCAAATGCACAGGTAAACATTCCCAATTGTGAAGGACTTTCTTCCAGATAAATATTTTCAAATGCTAAAGTGATCAGAAGTAAAATTGAGATCCAAACTGAAATTAACACTTTATGGTAAAATATGTTTTCAAAATTAGGTGCAAGTTCACATTCAACTATAGATAAATGCCCTCCCTTCCTGAAAGGAGGAAGATAGTGAATTATGTAATTAAAGAATTAATAGAGTTAAACAGAGCCAGCCACTGACTGTAACTCTCTTTGAAGTTCTGGCTGTTTTCACACAAGGTGCCTGAATGCTCTGGTCACTGTCAAACCCAGTGCTTTATCCTGAGCAGCCCATTTCACCTCCCTTTCCCCAGACATGCCACGTCACTGAGACCTTGTCAGTACCCAGAAAGTGCAGGTGTTGCACTGATGGACTCAGCAGATTTGAGACATCAGTTTCTCAGACAACTCTGGGCTTAGTTTTATCCTTTTGGACTCAGCAATCCCTTGCTTCTCTAGCTGCATCTTCCACTGGACACCTTTCATTGCAAACTTTCTGTGTCTTCTGGCTATGAGTGAACACTTCAGTCTTCTGGTGCAAATTCAGTCCTTCTCAACTCCAAGGCACTCACTTAGGAGTGCTGCCCTGTGGAGTGCTACACACACTCAGGCCTGATGCAGGGGAGATGCTGTGCATGGGAGCTACCAATGGGAACCCTGATTTTGTAGCAGCTTGTCAAAATTCCCCTTCCTTCTGCTGCTATGGAGTGAGGTTCAGCACCAGACAATTGCTATGCTTTTCCTTAGGGATCTCATGCAGTATTTCAGACAGTGTCGCCTGTAGATATATATTTATGTGCATATTGATATGTATTTTTTTTACATACATAGTTACATATTTATATACATAGACATCTGTATGTAGATGTAGAATTATATGATCCAGCTTGTTCAGATTCTTTTGGAGTAGATGCTGCTAGCATACTGTTTTCTAAGCTTCAAATGTGGCTATTTGCCATATGCAAGGAAAATGTTATGGCTTTGTTTAATAAAACAAGGAAGAATTTCCAAGCTGGTCCAAAATAATCTAGGATCTGACCCTGGCCAATATCAGATGCTTCAGAGAAAAATTTAAAGGATGCTACAGTATGTATTTCTGGAAAAAACTCGTTAATTATATAGAATAAACCAAACTTAGCTGCCACAGTTACTGAGTGAATATTAACCATCCATTGTAAGAAGACAAAACATGAGTGGAGTCAGCTGTTACCACCCCGAGTGATGTATGGAGTGTGAGGAGGTCAACACAGTCTCCAGCTCACTCCAAACTTTCTGCTTCTCACACAAACACATAATTTTCTTCAGTGTAGCAGCAGGGACTGCACATCCCTGACACTAATTAAACTGTGGGGTTGTTTGTCTCAGCTGTTTACAACTGAAGTGTTCATATATATTCTCATAAATCTTGTTTGACTGGTTGCTTACCCAATTCTTCTCTGTGGTGTTTCTCAAACACACCAGTTATACCCTTGGCTTTCAGTTTCTGAAGCTCTGCAGCAGGGGAGTTTCCATACACTGACAATCAGATACCAATATTTACAGTGTATAATGAACTCCAAAATATCCATGAGCTTACCCTCTGTTGGACAGCTTTCTTTCAATATCCTTTAAAGAAAAATCACTGGTGTGGGATTCAGCTAAGAAAATGGGATTTCCTTCCTAGAGGTTCAGAGATGCCTTGGCATCATATCCCTGGTGTTTCTTGTGGGTCCTTTGGACTTTCTGTGAGCCTACAGTTTTCCAGCAGTGAGTGGGTTGTGCCAATCGAGCTTCAGTCTCTGCTTGTCAGATTTGTCACTGGATCTGACTGCCACCTAAAAGGGAATTGGCACATTTCTGCCAGGGATCCACTCCTCAGGGCTGACTTGTACACAGTTATAGCTCATCACATAACACATAACACAACCATAACACAACCATAACACAACCATACCATCAACTGCTCAGAAAGGCAGCTCAAACACCAAGTGTGGGGTCACTGAAAAGGGTGGTGAGACCTGACTGCAAACCTGCTTTGCTGGACTCTTCCTACTTCCCACACATCCTTCACCTTGAGGGAGGGAAGCATGGAGAGAAGATAACACAGATGGGTGCCTTTGATTTCTCTCTGCTCTGAAGTCCCTTTGCAAATGAGCAGCTCTGGACATGTGCCCTGAAGAGACAATACCCCCACAGCCATTGTGTTTGGGGTATGTAATGCTGAATTGCACAGCTTTTGCTGTGCCTGTTTCTGCTGGGGGCTGCCAGAACCAGTGGCTCTGCATGTTTTTCCTGCACCCGGGCACTCAAACATCTACATTGCTGAATGCACACCATGCTAGGAAAGCATTATTTAGATTTTTTTTTTTTTGCATGAGTAACTATGAATATTAATTCAATTTTACTGAAGAAATTTTAAAAGCCAAATTAAAGCATGTGCCTGACTTAAAAAACAAAACCCCACAAAACCTGAAAAGCATCTTTGTGAGGTCTATTTAAATGTTTGGAGACAATTCTGAGACAAGCATCTAAATATAGTCGAGTGATTCAAGAGTTGCATTAGCCTACATGATACCAGCACTAACTTGTCTGGCAGACAGCCAAAGCTGCAGGGGCAGATTGAGAGCTGCTGGAAAGAGGACTTACTTGTCTTAAGGAAAGCAATGTAAGTTAATTTTATTTTTTTACATGTATATTACATGACTAAAATATGTAGAGAAAGAACACAGGATATAACTAACATCAAATAGGCTTCACTTCTGACTCACTGACATTCAAGTATTTTGAATGCTCTGCAAAACCCAATGAGTTTAGCTGAAAATTTTGCATAAAGTAAGTAGGATACTTGTACAAATAAGTACTCTATAGTACAGCAAAATTTCTCAATATTGGAGCACCTCTCCTATGAAGACAGGCTGAGAGAGCTGGGATTGTTCAGCCTGGAGAAGAGATGGCTCCAGGAAGACCTTATAGCACCTCCCAGTACCTAAAGGAGGCAACAAGAGATGTGGAGAGGGGCTTTTTACATGGGCAGGTAGTGATAGAATGAGAGGAAATGGCTTGAAACTGACAGAGGGAAGCTTTAGATTAGATATTCTATATTTAGGAAGAAATTATTTACTGTGAGGATGGTGAGGCACTGGAACACCCTGCACAGAGAAGCTGTGGATTCCCTGTCCCTGGAAGTGTTTAAGGCTGGAGGGGACTTTGAGCAGCCTGGTGTAATAGGTGTCCCTGCCCATGGCAGGGGAATTGGAATAAGATGATCTTTAAGGTCCCTTCCAACCTAAACCATTCTATGCTTCTGTTGCACTATAAATAAGTGAATGCATGTTTTATGAAATAGTGCAAGGGCATTCCAAGATCTTCAGTTTATTAGAAACAAAGATCTCTCCAGAAATGTTTATTGGCAAAAGAAACTTCCTGAGTGACAATTTTCCTTATAACCTATTTTTCCTCCTTATAAGTTACTATCCTTTCTGGAATTGTGGATGCCGAAGTAGCTCTTTCTGATCAACAAAACATTCCTGATATCTGCAAAGCTATTCAAAATCTTTTCCCATTTCACCTCAGCTGTAATCAGATTTATCAGCCTTTCTGAGACACTGGGAGCCTCAGCTCAAATGTTAGATCTAGTCTTGAATCATTAAATCCTGTCAACAGCAAAAGATTTCCCTCATTGCAACCCCACTCTTTTTGGTGAGCTACATCGCTGGGAAATGGCTGCCACACTCCTACTCCTGGCACTTCTGTGGAAGTGTTGACAGTGCTGGGAAGACCTGGGCATGAGCTAGAGCTGGCTCCCAGGCTCTGAAGTGACTCAAGTGAGGATGGGCTTTGTGGCAGGCCACTGTACCCACTGGAATACCCAGCCAGTTATAGGAAAGACAAGCCCTTAACATTTCTAATCCTGGGACCTTTGGATTTTATCCAAACCCTAGGTACCTTGCCTTTTTATGTTCTGAGCTTCTGTCCCAGCTTTGGATGCTTTCACATACCAGAGACTACATTGTCTTGTAGTTGCTTTTGCAGATGAAAATCAGTTAAAGCTGCACTGCTGGCAGCAAATTTCTCTTAGAAGCTGTTACAGCTACCAACCCCAAATTATCCTCATCTCAGCTGGAGTGGTGCCTCAGTCAGCAATTCACCTTTTAAGATGTTCTTTGTGTGAATAAAATAAGAAAGAACCTAATTGTCCTTTGTTGTAATTTTTATTGGTGCATTTCCAGTGGATCTTTTTGCTTAACATTACAACAGAGTAACTCAGCAGCTTTGTGTGAATCCAAGTAACCATTTGGATTAACATCATTGCCATGGAAAATGGAGACAAATCCTCATGGTGGAGATTCAACCCTTAGTTCATGCAGAATCTGACACAAGCACCAAGAAAATAAAAATTTAGTAAATTTTGGACAGGTTTTCAGCTTGAACTAGGTCAGTTGTGGCCACATGTCTGGTGTGGGATTCTGGGTGCTGTGTCCAGAAAAGCACTGGCAAGTGCTGTGAGATACCCCAGGCATGTGAACTGCAGTCTCAGAAGCACTTCATACTTCTCACTGACTGAATGCTTTCCCCACTGCTGCACAATCCCTGTTCTGAGCTGGTCATGGAGGCTTTTGGTACAGGGAAAGCAATCTGGGTCTGAGGCAGCTCAGCAATGCCATCCCCAGGCACCAGCAATGCAGAAGGCAGTTCCATTCCTCCCTCTTCCCCGTGGGCTCACGGGGGCATGGATCTCGGTTCCCTATGGTGCTCATGGGTGCTGGCTGTAGAAATGCAGAGGGGCTTCCATTTCCAGTGAGTGCTCAGCATATTCAGCACTTTAGGAGCTGTTAGAAACTTGAAGGTTTGGTGGCTAATACAGGACTTTTCAGGCACATGCCCTTTTTCTGCTTGTAGGGGTGAGAATCATTTGAAGAGCAAGAAGTGCAAGAGGGAGGAGGCTGAGACTCAGGGACACCAACACCAGACTGAAAGGCTTCAGAGGTGCTTGGAGCTTGCAGGGTCTGTGACTCACTGAGGCAGAGAATAGGAACAGGAAACAAGACATTGCTTTTCGGGGGTTGCATGACTTCAGTGCAAAACACCTCATTCACAGAACAGGACAGTTGTTTGAAGATAGGTAAAAATGGGGGCAAAAAGGCCCACTAGGTTGCACTTAACTAAGGAACCAACTATAAGTTTGCGTTCTTTGGAATGAATTTTGTATTCCATTCCTGCAAGTCTTTCCACACTCAGGGTGAATGAAGCAGGCCATCACCAGCTCTGCTCTGTGCAGCAGTGGCAGAAGAAGGGAATGTGGAAGTTCAACTATCTTAAATATCTGGGAAAAATCAGGGAGATTTAGTTTATGAGAGTCTGAACAAAGAGAGTGTGGGAGCAGATTTTAATTTCCCTGGAATGTGGACATTTCAATATAATTTTATTTCTTAAATCCGTTATGTTCTGTTCAGCAGTTCCTTGCGTTTTTTAGTTCAGATTAGCTCTTTCAATGAGGTTATTCTCAAAATGATGGTGTTATGTGACCCATGGCTACTAATTTCCATATCTAATTATTCAGTTTGCAACTAAATAAATAGGCTTTCTTTCAGCATAGTCTTATCTTATAAATTGAATTATAATCAGCATCCTTGGCCTGTCTGATCTTTGGAGCCCTTTGAGCTACAACAGTTAAAATACATCAACTTCTGTCACACCAGAGAGCCATGTAGCTAACATCTAATTTATCTGCTTTTAACTCTTCAACCCAACTTCCTGCTTACAGTTTTGAGAGGAGCATTCTTTTGGAACAATCTCAGTCATCCTTGTAACATAGTATCAACCCCTTCTAACCACTCCACTTCTGTACTCTTATGCTTTCCTGTTACCACTTAAAATGTAGCATTTTAAAACCATACCCTACTTATATACCAATACAATCTTTGCGAAATATTACTCTGCAAAATGTCCCACTGTTGGCAAGAACTTGAAACTGCGATGCTCATTCAGGATATTAGCCCAAGGTATTAGCACTTGTCTTAATATACAAAACCTTTGATGCATTGTTTTACAGGTATTACCTGTATTTTTCTGTCACCTGTGGCAGGCTGTTATCCTGTCTAAATATGGATATTAGGAGAAAGATGGATGATATTAGGAAAAATACTTCAGGAAGTTCATCCTCTTCGCTGCACTGATTCAGGCCATCTCTTGTGACTATCCCTATGCAGAGTTCAGGGTTACTGCTTACCCTTCTGATCAATTCAGACATTTGCCTACATCCAGTTGAGATGACTTGAGACCTAAGACATTGTTTGGTTATGAAACATCCAAATTCAGCCCAGATTTCAAACTCAAGATCTTTTCAACCCTTGTCTGGGCAGTGAGAACAGAAACTCTGTCAAATTGTTCTTCATCTGTGCCTGTGCAAGGGTGGTTATGGTCTTGGTGAGATTCTACAGAGTCTACTGGCCAAATAAGGTTTTAGAAGCATAACTCACTCTATCTGTCTATCTATCTATCTATCTATCTATCTATCTATCTATCTATCTATCTATCTGTCTATCTATCTACCTAATGTTATGCATTATATAAGTAATAGATACGTAGTAGTAATCCCCTTGGTGATATATGAGACAAAGCAGAACCCAGTTAATTTCTCTTCTATTCTTGGCACTTTTGCAGAGATGCATAAAAAGAAACAAGTGGTATTTTCTGTAATGAAGTTACGTGTTTGTGATAGAGAACACACAAATGAATAGGTCTGTTTCCAAAAGTGACTGCAATCTTACAAAACAGTTTCATTAAAGGGTTGCCCTTTGTTAGTCCAGTAGAAAAAAAATTTCAACTCACTCCTCTTAGGTTTTTGAGGCCAGCTGAGTTGCATTGTCCTTGCCATTATCTCAAAGAAGATGCACAATTAAATGCCATGGAATGAAAATAAAATTTGTTGTGTTTCCTTCTGATGTGCTAATATTTGTTTGAAAGTCTCCTAGTTCAGTGCTTAGCTATTTCCACAATTTGTACACCTGTATTTGCCAGAATAACCAGAATGATGACACCCTGTTGTACCTAAAATAGACAAGACTAGCAAGAGGAGGTACCATGAAATGACATTTGGTAAAAATTATTCACTCTCCCACAATCCTGTTCCCTGCCATGTCCCTCATGTCCGGTATTGATCAGGTCTCCACTCGATGCAGAAAGTCTCTCTGTGAGCCCATGCAATGATAAAGTAGGTCATTGATTAACTGAAGCATGACAGGCAGCTCCTCCAGTCAGGTCGTGACATACTGGAAGTCTTGAGGGAGGAGAGCAAGCGATGAATCAGTAATGTGAAAAGAAAGCAAGCCCACAGGTTTTAGTCTTTTGGGAGGACTTCTCTTGGCAGCATAGTTACTAGCGTTACCCTCAGCAAGTTGACGGCTATGCAAATTCACCAGAGAAGCTTTTCAGGTTTCCCAAAAAAGAAAAAGAAGAAACAAACAACTAAGATGAAATTCTCTTACCCAACTACAGTACCTAGGGATTTTTTTACTTTGCAGGTAACCAACTCATATGGGCTACTCCTACTCATTGTTCTCTACTTTTAGGTATAATATATATAATTAAGCACTGTATAATTAAGCAGTTTTGCATGCATTGGTTTCCACTGCGCTGTCTTTTGGCAGCAATTCCATAAGAATCCTTGTCCCCAGCTCTGCTCCATGGCTGCCCACCCTCTCCTGGCTTCCAAGCCCTCAGTGGGAGATCCTTTGCATTGGCACACTCAGAGGAAGTCTCAGGGCTGCTCAACTCCAGCAGCACAGTGCAGGACAGTCCTGCAAGCAGTTCTGCCACCCATGCACCTCATTGTCCCAATGTGACCATTGTCACAAGCCCCACAGATATCCTCTTCCTCTTCTTTCCCATGCCCTTGCATTTTCCAAGCAAAAATTGCACCACACACCAGTCTTTCATTAGCTGGCTTGCACCGTTAGTAACATCTAAGGAAGGATGGTGCTTATACCACAGAGCAAATCCCTGTCAGACTCCCACTGGGAGAAGAACAGAGTTGTGTCTTTCACTAAGCCAGAGCCTTATCCTGACCATGCTGAGTAGCCAGTATTTCCTCTTCCCCTGCTCCCACTGGATTTTTTTTTGTTCCAAAGTTGCTCACCATGTTCTATGGCCAGCACTGCTAGATATCAAATCTGCTCATCAATCAGTTCAGAAAGCAGAACAGTGTTGCCTCAGCACTATGCACTGTCACCCAACAGCTTTCACACACACATTTGATGTGATTTTTTTCCAAAGTGTGGAAAATCCACAATTTCTACTGCTGCCTCCTCACTGCCTCCCACTTTCCTACCCAATAAAAGCTAGCTCAGCCACTTGCAAAGGTTTTTTTTTCAGATAGTAGCACTGCCCACAGTCAGTCTATATATTGTGTGCAGAAAGAGAAAATGAAACAACTGGCATTTATTTAGCTATTTTTGGCTTGCAGAGCTGTGGGACTCATCATCGCCCACGCACTTCTGTCTCATGTCTGAATCTCTAGTGCCCTGACAACTCCAGCCCTCCACATTCTCTGCCTGTAGCTGCAGCAGCCTGAGCTAAGCAGTGGCTACTTCCATAGCTTTAAGGGGGAAAAGTATACATACAAATGAACTCAAGTAGCATTGACTGGTTTTAATTCAAATCTGTGATATTTATCACAATTACGTAAATTTTCATCACAATTACATAAATACGTAATAGATGAATAGAAATAAATATTACATAAACATACATATAGTCAACAAATTATATAGAGAGCTATAAGAGAGTCAGATTCTCAATATATTTGTGCAAAGAACTTGAAGTAGCATTGATCATTGCCAAAGTATGTGGGTCACTGTCAATGAACAAAGATAATTTGATTCTGTCATACTTCAGCTTTATTTTTAGAAATTTTATTTGATTTTTTATCAACAAAGTAGGAAAATTAAAGAATGCTGAAAAATAATTTAACATATTTCTGTGTTTGTTAAAAGCCATTATATGTAACAAATTGATTATTGAAACACTTTAGTCCAATCATTTTCTCTGGTGCTTACTTGCTTCTTTCCTTTCTTTCCTTCTTCCATTTGTTCCCTCTTTCCTTCTTTTTTATTTGAAATACCAGCATTTGTGCTTGATCTTGACATCCAATTTATCAAATGTAGTTTTGCATGGCACAGCTCACAGTGTTTGATGCTATCAGTAACTCTTAGCTAATGATTACCTAAATGCTACAGCCATGAAAAAAATGTCCTAAACGATATTAAATGAAGCAGCATGTACTGGAAAATTACCAAGATTACTCAGCAGTTTCATTTTAGGAAATCTGCCTGTTGCTAGAATAGAAAAACCCTTTACTAGTCCCTTTCCAGCAAGAACACAGAATACAAGGATACAGAACAAGCACACATTTCCTTGGCTGAATTCATCCACTGTCTTTAGACAGAGAGTGACATCAGTAGTGCATTTAGGAGTTACTTAATCCGAAAAACACTACACAGGCTATAAAGAATTTTAAGAAAAAGCATTCCAGCCCCTTGGAGTAGGCCTTCTTGAGCACTTCCACTGTCATGCTGCTAGTCAGTCACGGCAGCTGGAGTCTCCCTGTTCAGACCCCTGTGTGTGGTCTCAAGGGGACTGAGGTCCTGAGATGCTTTTTCAGGCCAGATACATTCCATGGCAGTGGAGCTGAAGTGAGGAGCAGCTCTTACACCAAGACATACCAAAACCCTGGACACAAAGCCATCCCACCCTTCCAGGCAGCCTCAATGGGAGGGAGCAGAGATTGTCTGAGCACTTGGGGGTCTCCACTGAGAGAGGTGAGACGCTGAACTGGGACAGTGGCTGTTCCATGTGGCCCAGGGATTTGCTCTTACATGCACCAAGGAGATAAATAAACTTGTGGTTTTCCCTCTTGTAGGCCTACTCACTGGATTACTCATTCACAAGGGCTCTATCTCTGGAGGTGTGACTGGAAGTTTTTAGGTGTGAGTCTGTGAACTCCAGTTTTGATGTTTCTCCTGGATGGCTTGTGGTGAAAGAAAAGGAAATTCCATGTGCCTCCTCTAGGTTCTGGTGGTCTGGGCTGGCAGAGAGATCCTTTTTCAAAGGTAACTCGAGAATTATTGTTTCTTATGTCATCTCCTGCAGTTAAATACTAAATAATCTTTGAAAAATCCTTTGTTCTGAATCTGTTGTATGGTTACCAAAGTAGATTTCTCCTACTCATAGCTAGTTTGGAAATAAACTCCCCCAAAATTACAGAAAATGTTAATTTCAATAGCTGATAGAAAGCATAAGGAAATGAGGATTTTGCCTTGTTTTTGATAATTTAATCTAGTATTCATCAACCCACTTTAACTGTAAAGAAAACTGAAGAGAGAGCAATCTATCAGATTTAATGTTGCTTCCAGCAACATTTGATAATGAGTATACTAAAATAGACACTACTTTACACTACTTTACATTTTTGTATAAAATACAGCTTGAAATATATGAAGCATATTGAATATTTATACTCTCTGGAAGGACTACATGCTAAGAATATATTCCAAAAAGATAAATATATGCATGTGCATAAAGGTATATTGCATATATATATATATATTTATATGTATGTATGACAATGAGTTTTATGGGAGAAAATGTTTTTCTCTCCTCCCTGTTTACAGTCAAAAAGCAGCAATGTCCAGCAAGATTTGATGTTGAGTAAAATGTTTGTGGTAAAGTTATTACTGAATAGTATTATAGACTGACCATGCTTGAAGAAATGTATTTCTGATATTCTTTGTGAAATTTTTTTGTGACATGCTAGACATTAACAGATATGTTGCTAACTGATCTCATTTACAGCCTGGGTTAAGTGCTGAAATCTTTGGGCTGTGTGTGGGGATTTGGCAACCCTGCCTGCCCAGTGAGTAAACAACACTGGTGTTTGGTAAATGGGACTCTGACTTTGTCCTTGTGGCTGTACTTACAGCCTGGAAAGCCAAGTCCAACATTATGATGCCTTTGACACTCAAAAACCACTCTGCCCTCAGAGCTTCTTGCAAAACCTTCAAAGGGCCTGTGTTCTTTTGCAAGGTGTGCCTAAAGGTTACCTGTTCTAATGACACCAATGTTCCCTCCTCCATTCAGCAGGCTGAGAAGTTCCAGCTGTGGTTGAAGCCTTATAAAAACAGGCAGAGACAACAATACTGCCAAGGGTACCCTCCTTTATGCATTGTATGGAGTTAATATGTAATTTACAGAATTAAAAAAAAGTCCAAACAAACTCAAGTTTTTGCTAAGCCTACTGGAACATAGCAATAGCAAATGAAGAGCAGCACTAATTGCCTGAAATAGTGAGTACATGATGTAGAGACAACTATAACCCTGGAAAGGACTTAGCTGGCGACCCAAAACATAACAGGAATAAATCCAGGAAACATCCTTCACTTCAGAATAATGAAAGAACAAATTCAGAGTGCATTTGCATCCTCCCAACACTGTCAGGAGAGCGAGAATCAAGGGTCTGCAGCCTAAACGAAGAGGTTAAGCCATTTCTATTTACACAGGTTTTAGCATATCTGATAGAACCAGGGCCTCTGTTTTGTAACTAGATTAGCTGATGTGAATCTGGCTGCATCTGTGTGGCATCACTGCAGTAAGTGGGATCCAAGTGGATGACTAATCGTGGCAGGGAATTGGGTTTCCAGACTGGGCTGTGAGGTGGTCAGGGAGTCAAATAGCTGCGTATAGATATGCCCATGAGCAATTCTAGTCCATTCACTACATCCTAAGTGCAGACATAGGACTGGTGAAATTTTCCTAATCTTTAGCAAAACTAAAGACAATCTATATATTAAAACTCCAAAAATTCATATGAGAAGGAGTGAAATGTGCTTTTCCTGTATTGCTGTACAAGTTGGGGTATTTTGGGTAATTATAAATCCTATATGAAATGACAGGCTGGAAGAAAATGAAATCTGTTTCAGAGGAAAATTAAATATAGAGTATACAATTTAACTTTTCCCTGGAAATTAGGAAAAGTAGAAGACAAGAAAACAGCAATAGTTTCAGCTTTATAAATGCTCATCTAGTTTTGCATTCAGAGTCTTTCAGTGAATGCCATAATTAAAAACTCCTTCAGAACAAAATTGACACGATTTTGCTTATTACACAGATGGTGATGTCAGCTACATAACTTCATTTGTCATAGCATCTTATTACCCACTTGAAATTCTGAGTGATGGAAACAATTAAAGTTGGAAGAGCAAAAAAACCTCCTTATGTTTCAATCAAGTGATGAGAAATCCACCTGATAAGCAGATGTTGCTCAGTTGTTTGTCAGCGTAATGCAACTACCTAAATGATTTTATTTACAACCTGAGGCTTTCCTACCAGCTTATCATATCTGTGTTATCTTTGCTTAATGAAAATAGCAAAACAGAGGGATTTTTTTTTTCTAACCCCACATGTTGAGCTGAGAACTCCTACAATATTTTAAGAAAGTCGGGGCTGTCATTGTTGTCATCTAGACAAAAAGCAGGAGGATGGTGTTATTTTGTTACTGTGACATGTTTCTAAATGTACCTTGTGGATTCATATAACCATAGGATGGTATGTCTGCTGATGACTCATGCTGACTCACCCACTGAGCCAGAATTTACTGAGCCTTCCTCTCTGCCCACACACAGTGATATGATTTCCAGTCTGAGTGAATTCTTTAAAATTTAATTTAGTGGGCTTTAACTACAGAGACAGATACGCTTCTTCAATAGTTGCCTTAATTTGTTTTTATGTCTTATTAAATGTGTGTTCAGATTATGTTTTGCAGAATCCTTTGAAATCAATTTTGAAAATAATGCGGATAAGTGCAACTGTGCTTTCCAGAGATGAAGGTTTGTCTGAAAGCACTGGAGGTAGAAGCATTGATAATCTACTGATGCCATGGACCTAAAGGCCTAATACCTAATCACTGCCTCTCTGCTGTGGCTTTAGCAGCAGTGCTTGTGGGTCTCAACTATGGTAAGTCCCTGGGCAAAGGCAGTGAATAACTAATTTAAAAAAGACAAGTTGACCTGATTCTGTTTTTATTTTTAAGACTGAAAAATGTATATAGCCCCACTGCAATCGAAAGAATTAAATGGTACAGAACTAGGCGTGAAAACAATTCTTTAAATGCTACTACAGATGTCTTCAGAGTGATTTTACTATTTCTGAAATAGTAGAAATTATATGGGAGATTTTAATGGGAACATGATCAGTCCCATTATTTGTCTCTCTCCAAATTCTGGTCAAAATCTGTTACGGTGTAGCAGCCTGAAAAGTAATTTTCCTGTTGTTACAGTATAGGCTGTAGTGTCTGAGGAGACAACTACCCCAGTGAGAATCCCTCTTGGAACCAAATAAAAACTTCTCTTCAATCTCATACTCTTTGATGAAGACTCCTATGTTTTGTTAAATCAGGATTTATGATAGTCTCATTCTGACTCCAGGATTCTTTACCCACCACAGAAGCTAAGGGACATGAAAAAGTATTTTGCTTGGACTACTTCTGCATAATTTGCTTTTTAAACTCTTCTGACAAATGACAAATGAATGTTCAAGCAACAGAAAATGAGATGCATGTATCCTCCCCAAACTAAAAGTTATCAAATGCTTCAGTAAGTTGATCGAGGTCTCTAGACTTTTCTCCACCTTTCCAATATTCTGAAAGAACAGTTGATTCCCCCAAGCCACATACCCTTCCCTCTTTCTCTGGGATTTTATGTCACTTCTCAAAAGTATGTCAGCTTTGACAGTGTTTTGGGGCTATGTGTTTTACTTCTCTTGCTCCTGCAGTCAGTCAGGCATGATTCCTAATCTGCAAGAATTCATCTATGAGTCTGTCTTCTCATCTCTGGAGTTTACTAAATGCCCTGTCCTCTAAATCTGAAAATGCTGGATGAGTGGACACTTCATCCCCAGTGGTTTCGGCTTCGCTGACTTCCTTGTACTTGAAGTGTGCAGTCCTTTGTTCTGCTTTTGGAGAACAAAACCCCCAGACTTTGTCTTTAGTCATACCTTCCTGCCTGCATCATTGTTCACACAGGGCTTTCTTGTAATTCTGTCACTAGAATTCAGAAGCTGTTGGGTTTGCCCTTTGAGATAAATGTTTGAAAATAGAATATAACTTCTTTTTTTTTCTTCAAACCTCAGTGATTATTAAGATTCTGTATGTAACGTAGCATGATACAAGGAGAAGCACACAGCTGTGTGACAAGGTTTGAATAGAAGTTGAAATACGTGCTTCTCCCTGAGCCCCCACATGTTCTGGTCATTAACATTCCTTCTCTTGCTGTTGCACTGCCACTCAGAGTCTCATTTGGTCTGAGACCATCCACAATTTTTACCAAACAAGCACAAAGGACTCAGCTCTGCTGTACTCCTGTGAGAGGGATGCTCTGTAGTAGAGCTGCCCACTTTTGACATGCTACAATGTTCTCAAAAGAAAGGAGAGGCCCATATATTGCACTCCATCCTCTGCTGCAGGACACAGCAATTTCCGGAAAGTGCCATAATTACTGAATATATCCAACAGGTTGCTTGCAGCAAGTTCCCCACGTTGAAGAGATGAGTGCCCAAGAAATATAGCAGCTGGAAGTAGATTAGTGTCTCCAAGTAATTCAGACATCTCACTGCTGGTCTCCTGCTTTCCAAGCAGTGCAACAGACCTGTGAGGAGAAAAGAGTGATTACTGGATTAATTGTTCTGACAGTAGCTCATTTCTAAAAGCCCTCTTTCTCAAGGGGCTCTGGTCCTTCCTGTGTTTTATTACTGGGAGGAAAAGGGCTAAGGGCTTCTAGAAAGAATGGTGTAAAAAATAAGCTACTGCCAGTTCCAGAGCAAGTCATCTTGCCTACAGCCTGTTCCAGAGAGCCACAGACTGAATAAATAAACCTAGAGGTCATAGTCACTGGATGCTCCAGCTCTATTTGATGTCTCTGCAAATACTCCTGATTTGTGAAAAATATAATGACAATGTGAAAGGGATGTGCTGGTAATTTTAAAAAAGCAACATTTTTTCAAGGAGTGAAAATTCCCAAGCCCCCTCTAGAAATGCAAATAAGAAGTTTATGGTGTTTAAGCTAATACTGGCCTATCTTAGGTAAACATACATGATTGCAAAGCCTGTATCCAAAGGTCCCTCTCTAGCCCAATAAACGAGCACTGAGATTTTCTGTACCTCTGTAGCTTATTCAGTGTTAGCATCCAGTTCTTAGTACCATACTGTGATATGGAAGTGCCAGCAGTGTGTTTGGCAGTTTCCACTATGTACTTACCTCTGTGCTTATTATGCTTCAGCTGTGGAGCCTCTCTTAATTATTTTTATTTCAAACACTTTATGAAAAAGCTGACCTTATTAACATGTCAGAGCTTTGTGCACTAATGCTCTCTGGTTATTATGTTGTTATTCTTTCTTCTCCAGCTTTCAGAATTTTGCTGTTATTGGACCCTTTTGGAATGGACTGTAATGTTTACATTTCTTGAATTTTTTTAGACATGTAAGATATTTGCTTGGCTTCTCCTGGCAGTTGTACACTCTGTGGTTCCCTGTGGCACTCTCATTTGACTGTCTTGGAGTTCCACCTGTTCTTCTGCCTTGCCCCTCCTTCCCTGTGATTTGTTGCATCCATGGCAGAGCTACAGCACTGTGTAACTTCCAAAAGATTTAATCTCTGTTGAGCATCTGCAATTGTGCAATCTCACGTGCTCAATATATGCCCCACTGGAAAGACTTCTCCCATAGTGCGACACTTACTTGCTATTTGTTAAGAAACACCTTGATTTTTCAAGTTTCTCCCAGATTATGGGTATACTAAAGGTTTGTGAGCCAAGTCATTTATTTGGACATGATGCTTCTTTAGAAATAACATTCCTTGTGCTTGCCGATCTCACTTGAAATCACTGTTATAACAAAGTAAAGCTAAATAAGGGGGGGAAAGATATACTAGTAAAGCAAGTGTTAATGTTCTGATTAAAACATGGAAACAAACACACAAACAAAAAGCAAAGAAACAAGAAAATCCAATTTCAATACCTACATTGTTCTGGCAGTCACTCACCGCTTGCCTCAGGGAATCAAGGAGCCAGTACAGGATCAGGATCAGGATCTTCTTCTCTGCTGGGTTTTTCCTGCCCCCGCCCAAAGCATGAGGGAATTCCCAACTGCAAGAGAGGCTAAACCTCAGAACATTTCTTTGGACCATTGCCCTTCCCTTGATTCTTTTAATTTAGAGGCAATTCCAATATAGTATGGCAGTTTTGACCAACCAGAGTTGTTTAGGTGAATGCAAATGAAACCTGTTTTCTGTTGCCTCAAATGGAATAACCTCTGAGACGCAGTGTTCCTTTGACATGTGATTTCCAAATGTAGTTTTATCTTCCTGCTTGGAAAGCCAGTTGAATTATAATTTGATTTGGGTCTCCATTTCCCAGGCAGTGCAACTTCTTTTGTGAACTTTTTTTTTATGCCTTTTTAAGATCTCCTAAATTTCATCTAATAAACCCATCAACTGTACATCAGACCCTAACCTCATAGCTTCTGAATAATGGATTGTTTTATTCACAGGGCTCAGACATGAGATGCCACTAATAATGATGATTAGTTTAGAGTCTGGAGCATATTCTCAAATAATTTCATTCCTCTTACTTCTTCACTTTATTATATCAGAAACTTTGCAACTATCACAGTAACTTCCAACTCTAATTCCCTTAGCCATAGTTAATTATAGATACCCTGGCAGTTGCAGAGTTATTTATTCCAGAGTTTCTTGATCATGAGCAGGCTAATCAGAGGTCTTCTGGGGGCCCTTTCACTTTCAGAAATACTGCTTTTAAAATGTCAAGTCCTATCATCAAGGCTTTGTTGGTTTTGTTTCATTTTTGCACCACAGAGTATAAAATTCATGAAACTGCTCATTTCTGCAAAGTGGAACATCACATTTAAATTCTGATGTTCCCTTGTCACTAGCTTTTGATAATCTTAAAAAATTAGAAAATATTAGGAAATAGTCCACTAATTTGAAATATGGTTATTTAGTTGGGGGATAGGTAGCCTGTTGAAAAGGTGTGCTTTACATATTTCTCTGACTTAGTAGTTCTCTAGCTGGCAAAAAGGGCTTTCCCAACGTGCTTATGGTAACTGACAGTCCTTTGGCAGAGTGTGGGAACAGAGTTTGTAACCATCATTGTGCAGAGTCAACAAGACTGTTCTTATTTTATATTTTCTCTCATATAACTGTAACTACTATTTTATTTTTGTCTTTCGAAAACATAATGAGATTTTTTTTTCCTTTGAGGGGAATCAGTCCTCTACTTTTTACCTGGCCTGTATTCCTGCCAAGACTGGTGGCCCTCTGGCCTGAGCACAGCTGACCCCAAAGGGTGTGATCATGATGCTGGTTTGTCTTTGCTGTGACAGGAGGGAGTCCGAGCACTCGGTACCTCAAAGGAAATAAACAGCACACTTCATGTTGACACTGTTATTATGGCTGGCATATTTTGATCATCTCATTTTCTCTTTGATACTGATGTACAGTAAAGTGTGAACATTATCTTTGAGCTGCAATCTGATCTTACTGAGCTTTAAGTGCAGCGAAGGGCAGTGGATTTTCTCTTCGGCATCAACACGAACAGCAGGAGCTCTGGAAATTGTAGTGGCAACAGCAGCTTCTGTTGTGACAGTTCTCTCGTAGGTCACCATGGTGAGAATGTATCTGAGTGTTGGGTTTTTTTCCCCGTCCAGACACTAATATAATTTCTAGAATCCAGAATAGTTTATACAAATTATTACCCTTGTCATGAATTATATTCATGCAGATATGCTAGCAAGAAATACACACATTTTCTATTTTAGGAGGGATTTAATACCTAGACAATGGATTTGATGATACTTTTAAAATCTTAAAACAGTTGTTTTGTTGGTGTATAGTTGGAAAAAAAACCCCAAACACCCTTAATTGAGAAAAAAAAAACGGTAATAAGCAACAACATGGAACCTGGCCTACACTCTTTTGCTTTCTTTGTGAAGATTCACTATATGCTTATATGTTTTAAAATTAGGAGCGTTAATGAACTGTGCAAGACAACATGGGACATACATGGATTTTGCATGTGGAAAGCAAAGCTCTTTGCTCAGAGCTTAAAATTGAAATAGCTGTAACGTGACAGTGTCTGACATAGGCAGCTTTGATGGTCAGGGACAGCACCCATCAAACTACCCTACAAAAACGCAGAAAAGGAATAATAACTCTTTTTTTCCTTGAATGAGGGGCTCCATTTGGAGTCAGTGTTACCCTTCTTGTCAATCCTACTCGTTACCTTTACTTCCCAAGCTGGTGTGCAGCCTGTTGATCTCACTGGAAGAGTTGGCTGTTGGCAACTCTTTAACTGAGTCACCACCAAGTGTTTCCATTAGCAAGTTCAAAACAGTCCCATCTGCAGCTCTGGCCTGTTGGGCCACTTCTTCTGGGGTTGTGCACCACTGGCATGGATACTAACAGCACTGCTTAGCCATTATGAGATTTAAGAGAAATTGGGCTTTCCCCTGCCATGAGCTGAATTTCCTTAGTTTGATTGATTTCTGGCTATTTTTCCTTTCTACTTAAACTGGTATTCATCAGTTGCATGCATGTATAAATTACTCAACAGCCCCTGCAGTAGTTCAGCAGAAGCTTCAGGAAAATGTTCAGTGCCCTACTGGACATGCATGAAGTTTCTGTCAGAAGACCTTTCTTCCCCCCTTTGTCTTGGAAAAAAGAAACCTCCTCAGGACCTGCTTTGTTCATTGTTAATGTTTCAAATATGTATTAGGGCTGCCCTTCACACTGCACGGTTTGGTTGCTGGTGTTTTTCCCTCAGAAGGATGGTGAGTCACATCTATTCCAGTTTAACAGCTCCTCTGATCTTACCAGAATGCCCTCAGCAGAAACATCCTTGAATAATACAGACCACTCACATAGATCAGATTGCTCCTGCCTGATGTGTTGCCCCATTCCAGGCAGCTTCGCTTACCCATGAGAACAGTGTGTGCTACAAGCCCTCGCTCTCACTGGGGTCCTCAAGCTGATATTCTTCCTCAGCAATGGGGATAAAGAGAGATGACAGTGAATGGAAACGTGGGAAGGTATTTTTAAAGTGACACTGATTTTATGTGGGAAAGTATTTTTAAAATGTCAATGATTTTATGAATTAACCTTTGCCACTCTCCCAGGTAATTACTAATCATAGTTACTGTAAAGAAAGGCAAAATAGTAACAGTATTGATAATTAACAGTAATGATAATTCCAAATTAATTAGGAAATATCACAAACATTAAATAAGCTGCTAACTTGTCATTAGATTACTATTGGAGATCATGGTTAGGAAAGAAGTGTAAGTGGGCAGCAAAAAGTAGCCATGGAATTGCATTGAGAGTAAGAGATCTCATTTAATATTTCCATATTTCAATGATAAATTCTTCAGGCTTATTTTTATTTTACTCTCCTGCTTACATTTAAATTTTCATTAGAATGATCTCAGCTATAACACTTTGTCCCTATGCAGCATTTGAAAGATGTTTGAAAACTGAGAGGATACTGTTACCAGAATTCATCTATTTTATGGAGCTTAAAAGCAAGCTTGTCAGGGAAACTCGACTGACTTCTTCAATAACATAAGCTTAAAAGACGATAAGAACATAAATATTTTACAGTTTACATGCTTAAGATTTTGGACTATTGTGGAATTTGCAGGCTACTCCAACAAGGGAAGAGATGAGAATCTTGACTCCATGTTTCAGAAGGCTGATTTGTTATTTTATTATATATATTATATTAAAAGAAAATGATATGTTAAAACTATACTAAACGAATAGAAGAAAGGATTTTATCAGAAGGCTAGCAAGGAATAGAGAGGAATGATAATAAAATCTTGTGACTGCTCACAGCCTCAACTCAGGTGGCTTCATTGGTCATCAAGTAGAAACAATTTCACACGCTGGGTAAACAATTCTCCAAATCACATTCCAAAGCAGCAAAACATGGAGAAGCTGAAGCTTCTCAGGAGAAAAGATCTTAATGAAAGTATTTTTCATAAAATATGTCAGTGACAGACTATCTTAAAACATACTAAGTTCTCTTAAAATACTTCAGTCAAAGGTAGAAAAGATTAATCTAAAGTCCAGATAGTCAGTGAAGAACAAACTAGGGCAGTAATAAAGGTGAAGACACATTAGGGATGGTGGATGAGAATAGTCTAAGCAAAAGGTGGTATTCTAACATCAAAGCAAAATCTTTAGCAATATTTTAGACTGGAACGGGAGACATCTCAGCAAGAAGTTAACAAAACTGACACTTCTGATCTGTGTCCTGCACTACCTACAATACTGCATTGAGTTCTGAGCTTCCCAGAGGCAGAGAGGAAAAGTATGAACACATGCTCACAAGTTACTGAGTTAGCCAGGCAAATATTCCTTATCAGCAAGGATGCTATGGCAGCCTGTCATAGCTGAAATGAACACGTTTTCCTTCGGCAGCTGGGTGAGCCGGGAGCACACACACACAGAGGCAGCTATTACAGCTTGTCTGTGGTGTAGTAACTTATTAAGCCATGCTAAGTCATGGCTTAATTACAAACTGGCTTGACAGCTTGCGGCTGACTGTCCCTACCCAATTTAACAACATGAACAAAGCTGAAATGAAGGCAACAGAAATAATCATGGCACAACAACCCCTTCA
The DNA here is from genome assembly GCA_039654755.1 of Calcarius lapponicus. Lineage (NCBI taxonomy): Eukaryota > Metazoa > Chordata > Aves > Passeriformes > Fringillidae > Calcarius > Calcarius lapponicus. The sequence continues at coordinate 72,992,193 of CM077465.1, read as the reverse complement.
GTTTGTAACATCTCAAAGCCAGCTCATGGCTGCTTGTGTGCATCTTGGAATAAGTACTTCCACACTGCCAATTAAGTGCCTCTGTGAAGGCACTTAACCTGTTGCCCAGCCACGCTTAAAACTGCATTTGTCATTCTAATGCTAAAGCTGAATGACATTTCATATCATGCTGTGATAAACTACTGTGTTTTGTCCTTCTTTGTCATCTTTTTGAAGTGATGAGCTACCAGCAGCTACTGAAAATTTCTTATACTAAGGTCTTGCTTTTATACTCTTCACGTTAACTGCATTTCTATTTCTCCATCAGTTTAAATGTATGTGGTTTCCTAGTTTTCCTTACTGTTGGTACCCCTAAGCACTAGGTCATTTACAAATTTATCCCCCAACCACTTTCTTGTGTCAGTGTCATTAAGGAAAATATCTAGTAGGTTTAAGCCCAAAACTTATCCAGGGCACTGGGGGAGTGTGGGGGGTTGTGATGGTAGGAAGAAAAGAGAACCACCTTTACTCAGACACTTAATTTCTGATCATTAGATTTTGCTTTATCTTCTATGGATACTCCATCACCTCCATTAGCCTCTGGTACTGCTCTGCTAATTCTTGTCTTCTCCTCCTTCATCTAGAAGTTGAAAGATATTATCAAAGGAAGATCTTAGGTTAATCTGGTAAGGCCCACCTTTAGTAAACAAACATTACACTTTCTCATTTCCTGATATACTTACTTTAAAAAGCTTACTACGAGACAAGTGATTTCATTTGACACAATTTTCTGACTTCTGGAATGGGCATTATCTGTTCTTTCTGCCCAGAAGCTGTAGACTGTTTTTACTTTCATCTTATATATAATACTAGCAATTTCCTTTTCCTCTTAGCTATTAGCCATCCTGGTCTCCAGCCCCATGTGCAAGATCACCATATTTACTGAAAATTGAGGCAAAAATACACATTTAGTTTTAGAATCAGATGTAGACTATTTCTAAACCCCACTTCTTCCTCAACGGAAAGCAACATCACTTCCTCCTTATACTATTATGTCACAGCAGGATAATATCTTGCTGTTTTTTAAGATGCTGGGCTTTTTTCATAAATCAACCTGATTTCCCACTGATGTTTGAGATCCTTTCTGAACCAGACCTTTTTCTGTTTAATGCTCTCTGCTTGTAATTCTTACCCCTCTCTTGATGCCGTTTCTTTTCTACTTATGCTTGAGGCTTCTACCTCAAAGCCATTTTGCCTTCTGTGAGATACAGGATCCCAGTAATTTGGTTTCAAGGTACCTAAGGTTCAAGTTTTCATTATACAAGATGATTTTGTTGCCAGGTCCCTTCACTTATCACAGTTTTCCTTTCTGAAGTTGAGAGTGTTCTATTTTCTTTCACCCCTACCTTTCATCACACCAGTTGTGATCACTGACTCCAGGGTTATTACTTACCATCAGGCCTTTGAGGGCATATTCCTGAACCACCCAAAAGCAGTACTATTTACAGGCTCAGTGACAGAGAATTTAATTTACTACCACAGTCCAGAATGTCTGGCCCCATCTACGAGTAGCATGTATTCCCCAAATTATTAAACGAGAATTGTAAATCTCACTGGCTATTTCTTTGAACCAAGCAATACCATGTCTTCAGCAACATGGAGTTTTCTAACTACCTCCAAACTTCCACCTGGAGTCTGGAGTGATTTTAGGGCCCTCTTCTCTCAGTAAAATCTTCAAGCATCTTTTCCAAAAATATATCAGAACTGAATTTTGAGTTGCTTTATTATTTACCTTTTATTTACAGAACACCACTTCTTTGACATAGAATATTACTACACACTTTTATTTTTACTTCTGTGTTTGCTCAACCACAAATTCCCTCTAATCCATATGTTCTGGTTAGGAACTGAGTGTTCTTTTATCACAAGGAGGGTGTCCTGAACTGTTTTCTAAAATTCCTCCATGTATTTTTGTCCCCAAAGTACTAGAAATAGTATATCCACCTTACAGTTATTTCATTTTGACACAGTAACATTACATTTAGCCTTTGTCTGTATACGTCCTTTTTTCTTTGCTACCCATCCTACATTCTTTCTATTCCCCATTGCTGTATTAATATTTAGTCTTCCTCTTGTTGAGCAAAACCAAGGCAAAATATTACATGAAACTTTCAAAATTTTCCCTGTTCATTTCTTAATGTGAAGATGACCTTATTATCTGTGGTGATTTCCTTCCTTTCTTCACAGATGGTGTAATCCAGAAGGGGTACACAGGCAAGTGGTGAAGAACTAACTACTGTTGTTTAGTGAATTAGTTTCCATGGGAAGTGTACTCAGCTGAAAATGAAAGCGTTTGTTTGCTTTGCAGATAAAAAAGTAACCGTGTACCATAAATATTGTCAGTGTCTGAGAATGCCTTCTTGTGAAACCAGAGCAGCCACCATTTGTCAAACTAGTCTGAAGGCCAGCTAAAACACTAGATGTATACATGCTTCAGACAATCAGCCAGCTAACTTTTACGAAACAGAGGTAAAAGCTGAGAAAATTGCATGAAAACACTGTCAGATCAAGCAACTTCCCAAAGGTACTGATTTTTGGCAGGACCTGATTTACAGCTCATAATTTGAACATTAAACAAATGTAATTATTGAGATCTGTCAACAGCTACTGCTAAAAGGATGAATCGCCTCACAAATAACAAAAGAAAATTCAAAAATGGGAATTTTAAAAACCCTGTAAAAGAACTCACCTTCATTCCTCTTTAGTGCAGTATCAAAGCTGTTTGCAAATTACCTTTATCCCATACTATCTATTTCCCATTTATTACCATTTCTGTAGTGCATAGTTATTTTCATCACCACTAAGAATAAAATGCACATTGCATGTATTAAAACATGCCGACTCTTTCAGGTATGCACGCATCACCGTTGATCCAACACACAAGTATTCCCACAAAGATCCTGACTTGGTAATCTTAAACAAAGTTTAACTGGAGCCAGCCATGAAATGGCACAAAATCCCTGGATTAGCCATTAACTCCACATTGCCACATACAAACCATTATTTCACCTACTTATTACTTCACCGCCCGCCCCTGCTGCCTGTCACTGCTGCTTGCTTCTTGCCACACACACCTCTTGAGCAATGCCAGCGTTGAGTTTTAGCCCACAGAAACCAGCCAGATATGCACATTTTCTACTGATTAGGAATGTGCTGTTTGCACTGGGCTATGGACTCGTAGGCACAGCATAGGTTTTCAGTTAATCTCTAACATTTAAGCAGGTCACGTTTAAAAAGCAGTAGGGGATATCACTTATTACTTTAGAGAAAATGTAGGGTAATATTTATTATTTTGGGAAGTCTATTCTTCCCAAAGAATTGTAAAGGTTGTACAGCTAGTGAGATGATGTGGAAAGCAAGTATTTTACTTTTTCTAAATTTGTTATAAAACCATAAATGAAATTAGAGCTGTAGGTGAAAGGAAGAGGACCAGAACCCCTGTAAAACCTAGAAGCAAGGAGAAAGGCAGGGTCAGAAGGTTTGAATGACAACCAAAAGCCTAATTTGTGATTTCTTGCAGTATTTCTGTAGATTTTTGTTTTAGTTGTCACTGGGGGAAGAGTGGCTGCTACAGTAAATTGGAGGGAAGAGTCAGTAGCAGCTGAGTATACAATGTACATACTGAGCAAAATTATCTAATACCACCCAGGATATCTTTCTGGCAGGTACCCAAGAAGCAAAGTAGAGGATGCAAACAGGGACCTGATAAAATTACAGCCCAGTTCCATACCTGCTGAAATCTGTGCAGGATATACCATTACTTTAAAAAGTGTAAAGCTCTCAAAAAATTCCTTGTGAATCTCTTGAAAGAAAAATAGTTTCAGAACTCCAAGAAATATCTAGGCTAAATAAATTTTGCATTAATCAACCCTAAGATATAGCAATTTTTAGGCAGATTTGTCATTGCTTTAATAATACATGAATTATCTTTAAATGACTATGAGATATAAGCCTGAGGAAAGGGAAAAAAAAAAAAAAAGGAAAAAAGATCCCTAGCTAAATAAAAGTATCTTGAGTCCCAGATCATGTGGACACTGCAAAGTTAACTAGGTTGATTGGCAGCTGGGTCTGGGCACTCAAATTAGCTTGTCTGTGAGCAAGTTTTCTATGACAGAAGGGGAACCGCAGCCTCAGCATTCTGGCTCTTTCTGAACTGGTTCACGAGTGCCTGTGCTGAGGCAATCTAGGTTTCATTCTCATTCAGCTCTATCAACTGGTAGGGAGCTCTGGGAAGCAGCCCTGGCACGCAGGGGTGAACTATCCCATCTTCTCAGTGTGGAGTGGATGCATTTGTACCCACGGAGAGCAAAGCATCGGCTCTTAGAGCCGTGGCTGCGTCAGTCACCTGAGTGAAAAAGCGCCCTCAGAGCTCTGTGCAAGGATTTTCCAACGTGAGCGGTGGTGCCCATGACCTTGGAGGTAGAAGCTGCACAGTGTTTTCTGCACTGTGGATATAACTCTGGAGGCCCTGGGAAAATAATCCCATCATGTGCCTATGTGGAAGACTGGATGAGAATTTCAACTCCAGATAGAAAAGCTCCCATCTTTTTCAGGGTCAGTTCCTTTTGTAAACACTCCAGGAAATGAATAGAAGAATAATTAAAAATGCTTTACAAACAGTGTTTTGAGCCATGGTATCAAGTCCTGTGTGTGACGGGTGCTCACTCACGCTGATGTATTCACTGTGGGGGGAGGAACACCTCAGAGTAAGGAAAGGGACAGAGGCATCAGTGAACTACGGTGTGAGAATTATTATGCCATTTCTACAGACAGCACATTAAAGTTTGAGTTCTCGGGAGTGCAAGGCAAGGATATCCCTTCCAGCTTTCCAGGAAAGCCTATAGGGTATGACTGCAGCAGCTGAACCGCCATACAGAGCTGTAGGGGCAGAAGTGGGGTCCCTCTCCAGCGAGGTGAACCGCAGCTGGCTTCAGCCAGCCGTGGACTGAGAAAGGTGGGAATAGCGCGGGATTACGAGGGATCAGACAGATTTTCATGTTCTTTCCTGAACAAACAGTTTTGCTTTGAGGCAAGAGAGAAGCCGAAGGGCAGGCGAGCCCCCGCCGGGTGTTCATTCCGGCCTCCCGCGGCGGGGCTGTCGCTGCGGCCGGAGCGGCGGGAACGGCTGCCCATTCCTGCGCTTCCCACCTGCCCATTCCTGCACTTCCCACCTGCCCATTCCTGCGCTTCCCACCTGCCCATTCCTGCACTTCCCACCTGCCCGTTCCTGCACTTCCCACCTGCCCATTCCTGCGCTTCCCACCTGCCCATTCCTGCACTTCCCACCTGCCCGTTCCTGCACTTCCCACCTGCCCGCTCCTGCGCTTCCCACCTGCCCGTTCCTGCACTTCCCACCTGCCCGCTCCTGCGCTTCCCACCCGCCGTGATTGGGGGCTAAGGGGAGATTTAGGGGTCACCTTGTCACCTTCTACAAGCGCCGAAAGGCGGTTCTGGGGGTCGGCCTCTTCTCCCAGGCAAGCAGTGAGTGACAGAACGAGAGGAATTAACCGCAAGCTTGCCAGGGGAGGTTTAGGCTGGGCATCGGGAAGAATTTCTTCAGAGAAAGGGAGTTTAGACATTGGAATGGGCTGCCCAGGGAGGTGGTGGTGGAGTCACCATCCCTGGAGGTGTTTAAGGAAACGCTGGATGTGGCACTCGGTGCCACGGTCTAGTTACATGGCCGTGATCGGTCAGGGGTTGGACTCGATGAACCCAGGAGTCTTTTCCAACCTGATCGATTCTGTGATTCAGTGATTCTACTCTTCAGGCGTCCCCGGTGTAAGCCGGGCTCGGTGGGGTACCAGGGGCGACCCCGAGACGCTTCACTCGGGCACCCGAGCGGGGCCGCGGCCCCTCTGTCCCCTGAGCCGGGCCACGGCACTCGAGCCCCGCGGGCAGATGGGAACGCAGAGGACCGAGACACCTCCAGCCTCGCTCTTTGGTGGGGTAACACCGGTAACACCGACAGCCCCGACCGGCACCGGCAGCAGCCGCAGCTCCCGCCCCCCGGGCCGTCCTCGGGCGGGACACCTGCCCCCGCGCGCCCTGATTGGCTGGTGGTGATGTAATCGCGCGCACATACGGGTACTCCCCGCTGCCCCCTGTGGGGCAGGGGGGAGGTCGCGCGCCCCTCGCTCGTCCCGCGACCAATCGCCGTGCGGAGCGGCTCGGCGCGCGGGCCGGACCGCGCTCCGCTGCCCCGCCGGCCGCGCTTGATTGGCAGGAGCAGCGGCCAATCAGGAAAAGGTACCCGCGGGTCGGTTCACGCCCCCTTGGTGAAGCGGCGGCCGGGGCGAGAGAGGCTGCGGAGTGGCGGCGCTGGGAGCCAATGGCCTGCAGGCAAACCGCGCCGCCGGGAGGGAGGGGATGTGGCGGCGGGAGGGAGGCTGGGAGGGGCGAGGGCGCTCGCTGACAGCCGCTTCCGTCAGTCCTGCCCGAGGCTGCGAGGCCGGAAAAAAAAAGTGCGGAGAAAGACGGAGTCCGTGCGCCGTCGTCCTGACTGACGAGAGCCGCAGCCAATAGTTACCAAAGCAGGCGGGGGAGGCCCAATCAGAGAAAAGCTTTTGGGCGGGGCCTGCGTGTGAGCGGCGAACGCATTTGCCAATGACAGCGAGGAAGGGCTGTGCCGACGGGGCCGGCGGCCAATGGGCGGCGGGATGGGGCGGGGGGGGGTGAGCCTGGCCCCGCCCAGCTCTCCCGAGCGCGGTGACGCGGGCGGGGGGACGGCGGCTCCAACATGTCCGCGCTGCTGGCGGCGCTCCGAGTGCGCGACCGGGCGGCGGCGGCGGCCGGCGGCGGCCAGCGCGGGGCGGCGCGCACCTGAGCCCGAGCCAGCACCGCCCGCACCCGCGCCGGGCCCCGCAGCGCCGCCGGGCGCCGGGGGACGCGGGGCACACAGGTAGAGAGGGCGGCCGGGGCTGAGCGGGCGGGCCGGGGCCGGGGGCCGCGGCGCCGGGGGAGGCAGCGAACACGGCGTGCGGCGGGTGCGCCCCCGGGGAGCGAGCGGGCGCCGCGAGGCCCGGCCGCCGCCTTCCTCCTGCCGCGGGAGAAGAGAGGGCCGGGGCCGCGCTGACACGGCCCAGGCCCGGCACGGCCCCGGGGCCGGGGAGCCGCCAGGCCCGGCCTCGCGTGGGTGTCACCGGGGAGGGCGCGGAGGGGTCCGGCGTGTGCCGGCGGCTGCGGCCGGAGCCGGGCCGGGGGGGCGGCCGGCGGGCCGGGCTCGCGCACGGGCCGGGCCCTGGGGAGCGCCGGGCCTGGCCGGGCCCGTGCTACCGACGGGGCGGGCAGGGGGCGAGCGGCCGGCACGGCCCCGGTGTCAGGGGAGAAGCTGCCGTGAGGCCTGGGTGCTCGTGACGAGCTGGGGATGGAATCACGGGCAGATGGGCAGTGCCTGGGAGCCTTCAGGCGAAAGGAGTTGAAGGCAGTTCTTACTCGTAGTTTGGAGCTTGCTGGCTCTGCCAACCCAGTGGATATACTTTTACTGTAATTTACAATAATATCTTTCTCGGAAGGAGGGCGTCATTTTGATGAATTTAGTTGGAGGCAGCTAATAAAATCTGTACCTGTCTCGTTTTGTGTGCTGCGGTGGGTTGAGGGATGCGTTTATACCGTGGGGATGCAGGTGGTGGGTGAAAGCACACGTGTTTGAGCAGTGGTACAGGAAGGCCTATGAATTTAGGAGTAAACAGGCTTCTGTGTGTTGTGAGAAATAAGGTGGTAAGTTGGCAGGCGTCTAAAGGCCGTGGAGGAGGGAGGCTTTGGGTGGTAGGGAAGCCTGTGTACAAGTTACAGGCACAGTGGTAACAGGTTGCTACAAGGTTCTGGACTTGTTTTGTTTCGTGGCCACTGTGGTTAGACTTAATGTGCGAGACCTTCGTGTGTAATATGAGCTGGTATGTGGACAGCAAGTCATGCGTGTTCCTACTGCTGTGCTTTGGTTTGTCTGCTGCTCTCACTGGGAGCTGAGAGAGATGCCCGGCTGTCACCAGCTTGGAGAGTTCTCTGTCTGGTGTGTGGAGATGGGCTAGAGCAGAGAGCAACGTGGTCTGTGTCCTGGAAACTTGAGAGGAACTGTGAGTTGATGTTTCACTTGTAATGAAATGGAAAGGCTGGGTATTTGTTGTTTGGCTCATGGAATACAAATGGGGAAACATGTAGCAAATGCCCAGTGTTGGGATCATGATAGTACTTTTTGGAGAAAAGTCTGTGCGTGTGCTGGGGAGCTGTAGAACTGTAGTTAAATGTTTTTGACAGGCATCAGGCACTCTGAATTTCTGTCTGTTAGGTCATCAATGCTGTCTTCCTGTAGGTAAATTTTCAAAGGCAACTGTGGACTCCAGGAAAGTGAGGGGGCTTGGGTGGATGTTTATGGTATTGAAAACAGGGGGAAGGATGAATTTGCACGCAGGGTGAAGATTATGTTAGGATATGTATTCATGTGTGTATCAGGGGAATGGTATTTGTGCAAAAGGGAAACTGGAGTTTTCGTACTGCTGAGTTAGTTAGTCTGTGTATAGAGAGAGGAGGCAGGCGTTTTTGGCTGAGGCTGTGAAAAGTTGAAATGTGTGGGGGAGGGATGGTGAACTGGCTCCAGGGTCCTGTACAGGTTGGAGGCTGCAGGGATTCTTTGTTGCTCATATATGGAGAGAAGTATTTTATAGTTATGACACCTGGTAAAAATAAAAAAAGTGAATAAAGATGATGAGGCAATTTAGTACTGTTATGAATATTACTGAATCAAAGGAGGTTACAGGACAGTCAAGGGGTTTCTCGTAAAGTGCTTTTTTTGTTCGTTTATTTTGTTCTGTTTGTTTCACTGGATAAATTGACCATTAACTTTAAAGGTAAACTTTTGCTGAAACTAGCACTCATCATGATGTTGACAGGTCAGCAGCTAACTAAAAGCACTTAATGTGGTGTAGACAAGCTCCTGTGTGTATGTGTGGGCTCGGGCTCCAGTACATCCATTAAGTGTGTTTATTACATGCATTTTCTATACCTTAACACTTAACTATGAGTTTGCATATCCAGAGTATATGAAATCTTCACTTGAGGGTCAGAGATTTGTGAAGAGACAATCTATTTAGAATGGAAAGCTGCTTGGATCTGTTGGAAATGAGGACTAATTATGTGTGTATCCCATGTTCTGAAGTTTGGGATAGTATGTTCTATTTATTTGCATAGGCCCTCTTGTTCTGCAGATCTTTAGAGGAGGCTCTTACATAGTGATTTAATTAAGGCACACAGCAGCAGGATGAGGGAAATGTAATTAATGTAGTATGGAGAGGGCTGCATAGAGAACCCATTTTTCTTTTATAGTGGTAGCCATGAGGTGATCAGTCAGTGATGTAAGGAACAAGAGAAAGAAATTAGTAGTCTTGTAGTTATCCTGGACAATCCAGTTCTCTTCTTGTCTCTGGTGTGCATTGCTCTCTTAAACTTTTCCAATGATAATCACTTATATGTGCTTCTGACTTAGTAAACTTGTCTCAAGAAATAAAAACCTATTACAACTGAAATTCAAGCCTGTGAAATGTGTGTGTTGAACAATAGTTTCACGTGCTCGCTGTCAAAAACTACTGCTCTCAGGGGTCCAATGGAGAGTAGAGAGTATTTCTTACATGAAGGTGTTGCTTCCATATTACAAAAGAGAAAGGCACTAAGATCTGCTCTTAGTAGTGGATGTAAAAATCTGTGTTTATGAAGTATTTGTATTACTCTTTGGAGCAGGGTTTATTTAGACTGTAGCAAGGGATGGGGTTGTGCACAGAACAGTGTTCAGTGAGTATTGAATGTCCTCCTTAAATGGAACAGGCTGCAGCACACCTTGCTGAATGCTGCCACAGTGTTCAGCAAGGCAGGGGTGGGCTTGGCTTGTCAGTGTGGTTTCTGTTGCTTGGTTTGGTCTTGGGTTGTTTTGTTTTTGTTTTGTTTCTTTTCAAAAAAAAACCACTGAAAAGGAAAGTTGATCATTTGGTAGTGTCTTGATCAGTCCAGTAGGAATGCTTAAATCTGCCATGTAAGTTTACTGCTGTAGCTGAGGAAGTGGGAAATGGCTGTTCTTTCCCAGTCAGCACTGGAAGAGAATTAGCTAACCATTGGTTTTTACGAGCATGGTCTCTTCCAAGTGAATGGGAAAGCCTTGGTGAAAGAATCCAAGCTCCAGACTCTGTTTCAACTGTGGAGAGTGTTTACTGTGACAGGCCATGCATATCTTTGTGTCCATAGATGTTTGTTTTTCTTCCTAGTATTGATTCTTTCTGCCCACTACCTTAATCAAATATGCGCTATTTTGTTTGGGGTTTGTTTTTTTAGTTCTTGTCACTTGTCCACTGATCTCTCTGAATTCAGTGCTGCACTTTCCTGCCCTGTAAAAAAGAAGCATTCTTCGCATCTTGGCCCTTTTAGCAACTGAAGTGATTCAATCTGGGTATTGTTCTTCTGAGTAAATTGGAGGAGAGCAGTGGTCATTTCTTTGGAAAACAGTTGAAATCAAAACTTTTGTTGTCTTGGTTCCTTCCTTGTATATTACTTTTTCAATTCTGTGCCTCAGTTTGTGCTTGATGGTCTTCATGATTTGGCTTACAGCTGTCCAGGGTGTGAATTGTAACTTCTTTCTCACTGTCTGTTAGCAGTGTGAATGCAGCATAAATGTTTTATGCATCTTACAGGAGTCAGGTTTAGCCCCAACCTCCAGCATATCAGGTGTACATAAAATGTTCAGGGAATTTAATGTCAAAATCTGGACCAGTAATTACAGCTTCTTAGTAAAAAACAAGCTACCCAAATAGAATGACCTCTGACTAGAGAAGCTGAGAAAGGAGAAATTGAAAGATGATCCCTGATGTAAGAACAAGGATGCAGAATTTCCAGAAAGATTATCAGTACTGCTTTTACTTAATAGACAACTTTGCAAACTCCTTAGCTGTTTGGATGTTTTTCAGCCTTAGACAGATGTCTAGTGTGGGAAACTTTGTTCAAAATGCTTATCATTTGCTCAAGCCTTGTACAAATTTATATTTGTATCATATGATAAAGTCAGATAAATATTTGGAAGAATTTATGAGTGTCACTCCAGAAGAAAACTGGTCTGAAAATCTTCTTGAGATGGTAAGAAATTACTGAGCTGGGGTAGCTCATCTCTAGTTTCTAGAGATGAGCAGTTCAACTCATCTCAGTTTCTTGAGACATCATTGGCATGTTGAAACATAAGGGTTGCCACTGAGTGTAGGTTAAATTAGTCTTCTGGCTCTTGGAAAACCCTGTGTTGGGAGGGAAAGCAAAAGATGTTTGAATGTAGAGAATGATGGCAGAAGGGGAAATCAGGTGTCTCAGCAGACAGCAGCCTTTCTTATCATTTTGAAGGAAATTACTCAGGCCCAGGTATTTTTGTTCTTCTATGAAAATGTTACCCACAATTCTTTTTTTTTTTTCCCCTGTGCACCATTAGTTTCTCATTAACATTACTTCAGTGTGTCATTTTATGATGTCACTACATTACTATCCCCTGGCATAGATTCTTTTCATCTTTGATGGGAAATAACTTTATTCATTGAGTTTTCTTTCAAACAAATAGTGCAGCTAAGTGCTTAAGTCTGTTTTCACAAGAGTTAACATGAAACAGATCAGAAAAACATAGCTTAAGGATGTTTCAGACTGGGCTGCTGGAGAATTTAAAATGGCTTTTTAGTGAGTATGGTAATGACATGTCAAGAACCCCCAACTTCCAGTTAAATCACAAAGGAAAGTGTCATTAGTTCTTTCAGTTTTCATGGGATTAATGTGTTAACAGAAAATGTCATCTTCAATAATCCTACTTTTGTGTCTGCACCCCAGTATAGGAACTTGACCTCTACTGAATGTAGAGCAAACATGGCTCTGCATTGTTAGCATATGAATGAATTGGTTTTATCAAGGAGGTAATGAAGTAAGATGGTGGTAAGGATTTGTTGAGCAGAGGAGGTAACATGTTATTGGAAGTTTTTCATGCAGTACTGCTTCGGTCTGTTCTCAGCAGCTTGTTGGTCCTGCTAAAGGCAGGTATGTGCTTGAAACTCATCATCTTCTATTTAAAATCTATAGAAAAAATTGGTAACAGGAGAGAACATTTCAGTGATGGAACTATCTGTAAAGAACTGATGTTTTTATTCATGTGGAATAATGAATATTATGATGGTCAGCTTATTCAAAAAGAAAAAAACCCAAAACCCTCTGTTCTGGATGGCTTTGCTGGTTGAGCTGATATGCAAGTCATAAAAAGCATTATTGAGTAGATGCAGCTCTTCCTTTGCTATCACCACATCCAATGGAACCATTGATTGAGTTGTCTTTTCAATGTTACTTGAAAAGTTTTGTAAAAAAGTAATTGTAGGTGATGCATGAAGTATGTAGATCTTTGGTAGGCTATTTTTTTCTTTATTCAGAAAACTTTTCTAGAAAAAATATCCCACTAGCTTTTGAAACTCCTAACCTGTAAAAGGGTGGAGACAAAAGTGGATGAGTGGTGATACACTGTTGCTATCGTTACTCCGGAAAAAGGAGCAGCCTGTACAGACCTTCTTTCTAGGGCTTTTAACGGGGCATGTTGGCCACTTAAGCCTGTGGGTTTACTGCCTGTTGCTTGAGGCTCTCATGAATGAATGGACAGTACCTGTCACATTGATTATATTTGCACTAGCAAGCGGTATGCTGCAGCTGAAGAAGGTTGTGGAGTGGAGCTGTAAGGTAGACTCAGTGTCCCCAGTGTGTGTACTTCGTGGGGTTTATTTCAGACTAATTGTAATCTGGCTCTGTGGACTGTCTGTTCCAAGCTTTCCCAGAGTTTTGATGTAGGTCAGTCTTGGAGATGTTCAGATCATTTGTTCAGAAATTTCTGTGAGATGTGAACTAAAATACAGGAAGTGGGTGACAGATTTACTTCAAAAGCATGCTCCTAATTCAAACTGACATGTCAGTACAGCTGTGCCCACTAAAAAGCACGTTGGAGCACTGCAGAGGGTGCTGAGCTATGCAGGGGGTGTGGGTTCGACCCTCTGCTGTTTCCTAAGTGTTGCCAGGCCTCCAGAAATTGTCCTGCTCCTCTCTAAGGATTGCTTGTTTATCGTGACTGGTAACTAAATATCTGTTCCTAAGTTATTGTCCCTAATTTTGAAATTTTGTGTGAAAAAGACTGGTGTTAAAACTACAACAAATTCTGGAGAGTAGTTGTTTCATGGTTTTTCTTCAGTCAATCAAGAATGAAACTATCTGTGTGAGCAGCAAGTTCTGAAGCCTGACTTCCTGTGGCTTTGTGTCTTGTGGTTGGGTATAGGGTACTGTGAGTTCTGTAAGCTCATTTGTTTGGGGCACGTTTGTTTATCCTGTATGGGATGATGGTTTTGGTAACACAGCTGAGCTTCTGCTCCCCTTGTCCTCAAGGGGCACTAGTTTGGATGTCTCTCCTTGATGTGACTGTTTATTCCACAAAACTCATAGGACCTGATTATTTGTGAAATATTTACCCTTGTGTAAACTTTTGAGTCGTGTTTCAGTGAAACTGTGAGGACACAAACAACACGCGCTGTAGCTTGGCTTGGGGTTTTATTTTCCACTGATGTTATTTATTGTTTTACTGTTTATGTGTGGTTGGTTGTATGTTTTTAAAAAAAAATAATTACCACTGTTTGAAGTTTCTTCCAAAAGAGTTAAAAGTATATTCCCCTCAACATTTTGGGGAACATATCTAGAAGTAAGAAATTGTGTTCTTCATGGCAGCTTCTTAAGGGATGCTGAAAATCTTTTCTTCATAAATTAGATAAAGTTCTTCAGCATATTCAACATGCTTGTTAAACCACATCCAAATAAATAACAAGAGGTGTAAAGGTGCCTTTGTATATTGCAGCTGTATATATGGTGCCACATACAGTAGTTTTGGACCATGATTCTAGGAGAGAAGTGAATGAGGGTTTTCACATCGCATAAGTCTCTGGAGTACAGCTAGACTGGATTTAGACGGTGGTGGATTAGCAGTTGGAGGGGGCAGGGACTTGTGTTTGTGATTGCCCTTGTGACCTTGAAAAACTGCTGAAACTGTCATGTGCTTTGAAACTTTTCAGATGAGAAGTACTGTACTGAAACATGTGGCACTGTGGGCTGTTTTGAGAGTTCTGTCTTCAGTGTATAAAGCTGAAGAAATTGTTCCTTTTGCTTCTCTTGAAGTGGGTCTGTACTCAAAGCACTGCCTTCAGAGAGCTGTAAAGATATGAAAGGTGAATGTAGCACAGATATTACTCAGGGTTTTTTCTGTGTCCTTTCTTCTCCTGCTCTCTTTACCTAGTATAGTAGTAAAATGTGTCAGTACTACTTGTTCTGGTTCCCAACAGGAAAATCTTATCCTGGTCAAAAGGTACTCTGCATACCAGCTTGTGCATAAGATCTCTCTTCAGATATGATACTAGTTGCAGGCGCTGGTTTCTCATGTCTGACATGAAGCTTGGTTCTCTGGAACATTTGATAGAAATTGCTTATAGCTGGCTTTTTACTAAAAGGGTACTTTTTTTTCTGAGTGTTCAAAGGAAACATGAAGTTCTTTTTTTATTTCAGCTGTTGTAGAGCTTGAATTCACACCTAGCAGAGGTAGTCCATTGAGTCCCCCAGGTAGTGTTCAGTCCCTCACCTTGGAAAGTAAAGCAGCTCCCTGTAGCTCAAGAGAGCCCCAGTGCACAGTACAGGCTGTTAAGGCTCACAGATGCCTCACTTTGGGTGTTGTCAGTAGGAACTGAAGTGACGCCTCTAAGGAGGTTATTAACAATGTCTAATTACAGGTGGGATTTACATTCAATGAGTGTTGTTCAGTACTTGTGGGACTGCTGCCTGTCTGTGTATCAAATGGACTCCTCAGATGGGATGTTTATCCATTTGCTAGCTTGTCGTGTTTTCTGTGCCTTTATCACTTTTCCAGGAGACATATTACAGTAAGAGCTTTTTTGTTTCACTTTTCCTTTTCTCTGAGATAATGTCTTTCCTGCTCTTTTCTTTGCTGATT
This sequence comes from Calcarius lapponicus, assembly GCA_039654755.1. Classification (NCBI taxonomy): domain Eukaryota; kingdom Metazoa; phylum Chordata; class Aves; order Passeriformes; family Fringillidae; genus Calcarius; species Calcarius lapponicus. The sequence continues at coordinate 72,977,132 of CM077465.1, read as the reverse complement.
GCTTACCCTGATGGATGAACTTATTGGACTCATCCAAAGTCTAGGTTGTGTCTGATTATGTTACTCTGAGGAGCAGTTATCTAAACAAGTAGCAGGTTGTGCACAAGACTTCAAATAAGACATTTTATACATAAACAAGATGAAAACAATAGCTAGAGCTGGGAGGAAGAGGAGAGCACGAAGCCTGTTCTGTAAATCCTCCGTAAGTGCGCTGCAATTCAAACTGCTGTTCAGAAGATAACCTCCAGTTCATAAGCATTCAGTAGTTTAAAAAAATGTGTTCACAATAGGAGTTGTTTGCTTTGTGTGAGGTTTTCCAACCAGCCCTCTTTTAGTTTCTGTGCATTTCTTGCAGTGTAAAGAAACTGGAAGCAGTTCAGTGTGTCTGTCTCTTACAAGCAATTTGTGGGATCAGGGGAAAGACAAGCGTACCACTTTGTGGATGATTACACTGGAAAGAGATGTTTCACAGTGTTTGCTAGAGTTAAATATTCTCCTCTGCAGTCAGAGCTCAGATGAGTTAAGAGCTCATCTGTTTTTCCTTAAGTGGTAGAAGTGATAGTTTAGTCTTTTCCTATGTTTTAAAATTGAAAAATTAATTAGGCTTGTGATGTGGAAGGAAAGGATAGTTAGGACTCTGCTGTAGTGCCCACGCTGTTTCATATCCTGCTTTTATATAATAGTAAACAATAAATTTGCTTTTGTTTGGCCTTTGGTTTGTCTTATGCTGAATCTTGTCTGTACTATTATGTCTTCTTACAGTATTTGAATGTGAAAATAATGGAGTTTAAGAGTTGTTGAAGATCAATAGCTAGTTTGTAACATTAAATCAAATTGGATGACATCTCCATTTCTTAACAAGCACATACCAAGCACTAGGATTTCTAGGCCAGAGAACTTCTCTAAAATATTTAATGAACTCAAGTATTGTAGCTGTTGTTAAACAAAACAGCTTATTTTGTGATTTTGACTATTGTTACAGTATTATTTTAATTTAAAGAAGAAAAGGAATGCTGTCAACTTAGCGTATCTGACTTTTGGAGGGAAGGGGATAAAGTTACAAACAGTTGAAACAGTTCCTCATGATTTTTAACCTGAAGTGAAACGTGAAGTGCGATACTTCTGGAGTCGGAAGGTAATAAGTACAATTCCAGTACACTTCAGGATTCCTGAAATTAGCTTGTGTGCTGCTATTGCCAATGGCAGGAAACAGAATTTAACATGGTTAGAAAAATGTCACTATGGAAGGTACTCTGCAATTGTACTTTATTAATTCATATTTGGAAAAAACAATTCCTTGAAAAAATACCATTTATTCACAGATGTATTTAACAACCACACTTTTTTCAGTCTGAAGTTTTCTGTATTTCTGCATATATAGAGAGGGAATGTGGGGCTCAGTTACTGCTGTAATTCATCTTTTTTCACTGTTCTGTTTTGTTCAGGCTTAGCAAATTCAGATATGTTTTGTATAAACAAAAACTTGGGGTAGCAATGTCATTAACTGAAGTAACTAATTTTTTGGAAAGGTGTCTTAAGGTTTGTTGAGACTTGAAGCCTGATTATGTTGTTGAGTTTGACAAAGACCAGGAAGCTAATGTAGAAAACTTGTTAACAGGTCTCTCCCTATTGTCCCTTCTTCCAAAGGTCTTGTTTGTTTGCTTATTGAAGCACTGATTAAAACAAGCTCTTGCATACAAAGCACACGTGACAGCTTAGATCTGTCATGAGTTTTCAGGTTGTGCTTAAAGCCTTTTCCTAAAGTCAAGGAATGGTCCTAGAATACTGTATTGGAAACTCCATCATCCTTTTCTGCTTTTTAGTAGTCAGCATCTTAAGCTACTGTTAGTACAATAAGTGGTGAACCAGGCCTACCTGTGAGCAGCCTTTCTTCTGCACAGTTCATTTGTTTAAGTTGGTTTTTTTCCAGTCAGTGTTTATCCTTTCCTTTCCCTGAGTTGAAGTCTGATGCTGTTACTGCAAGGGAGAGACTGAAATAAGTGAGGAGAGGACATGAAAAGTAGTGTTCTTAGTATGGAAGAAAACTGCAGTGCTTTCTGAAGAACTTATTGCATAAATTCACTGATAACTTCAGCTAATCCAGGGAATACTTGAGTAGGCCGAGCACAGAATTCATTGAGGAGTATTCCTTCTTGCTCTCGTCATGGGGATCTGTTTTTTGTTCATTTGTCTGTACCTCATTTTAAAGATTTTTATCAGCACATACACTGCACTGCCTTTTATTACCAAGTTCTGCTGCCTGCCACTACCTCTGCTTGCCTTGCAGCAGTATCCTGACTCTTTTTAATACTGGCATGAGTAAAACCCAACAAGTAAAAATTGACCACTGAGACTGTTGGGTGAGATGGGGATTTGCTATTAGACTTCTTTCTCTTATTTTTGTTTCTGTTTGGTTTCTTTGGGCTCATTTTCTCCTGTTGAATCCACTCTTGAGAAGAACTAGGGGTAATGAAAGAAGATTTAGTCTATAGTGCTTTTTCCTGAACTGTGCAAGTTACTGGGTTTATTCACCCTGAATTGTGAAAGAATTTCTTCAGTTAGTGGAAAAATTAGTGCTTTAGGGATTTAAGGTGTCATGGAATTGGTAGACTTGCGTCACTGTTGCTGAAGAAGCAAAAATTCTTTTAAAGTCTTTGGATGACTGAGAAGATGTACTTTGAACGGCTTTGTTCAGAGAAGGAAAATAAGAGTGAGCTGATATGACCCCAGATTAATTTTTACATTAAGAGGGAAAAAAGCAATAAAGCTTATTAGGTCCAGCTGCCAAAAGCTAGTGTCTTCAAAATTCTATAGACAGGGGAGTTCATGTAGCTAGCATGTAATTCAGTTGAAGCTTAGCTCCTGTGTTGGTTTCTAGTCATTAAATCTTTTGCTACCTTGGTGAGAGTGCTGGGCACTAGATATATCCACTTCTTTGTCAGCCAGGCACCGCTGTTATGTTTTTGTAGCTGTTCAAAAAAATGGGTATAGCACCTTCTTGGAAGCTGAGTCACTTACTGTACATACTGCAGCTTTGGTTTTGTCTCCCATTATGGGAAGTTCATACCCTCTACCCAAACAAATTTTTGCTGCATGCTGCCCAGTTCGTGAGTATCTGGTATTCCTCTTTTTAAAGGTGAAAGGTCCTTGGAATAGTTTATACAGTACAGAAAAGTTTTTGCTAGGCCTTTGCACACACTCAGGCATTTTCTTTTGGAACCCACTCATAATCCTGACTTTCATTAAGGAAGAAGTTATTGTATAGTTACCTAAGTATGTTAGTGCTGCTGTATTTCTGCAGTTTTCTGCTTCTGACCATGTGCAGGATCCTCTTCCTTCTCATGCTGATACTTGGCTGTGTCTGATCTCGTGGTAAGAGTTGGGTAATGTGCATATGTTGCATACATATTGCTGAAATGAATTTTCTTCTAGTTTGTCTTCTTGAATCAGCTTGCTGCATCAGGATGTGAGAGCAACTACTGGTGCCAAAGCTGGGTTTGAAACTACCCACGACAGGAGGTGAGCTTACAGCAGTTACGAGTTCAGCACAGCCTCACTTACTGTAGGACTGCATGCTGAGGTGTTTCAAATTAGGTTCTTGTGTAGTTACTAACATTGGTTCTTGACACTGGTGGTTTTGATACCTGATAACCTATCTTGTGAGTGAACTTCTGTATTTACTTGGAATGTTGCTGCTGCTGAAGACCACAGAGAAGTCACGTAACAGTGACAGTGTTAGCAGTGTCACCAGTCATGTTGCAGTCCTAAAGTAAAAGAGCATGGAATTAAATGTTGACATTAAAACATCTATTATAACTAAATGTAAAAGGTCCATCCCCTCTTTTGGATTTTCCCCAAATGCATAGCCTGCAACAGATGTTTATATGACTCCCTTCATAGTAGTCATTCCAGTTTAATTAAATACCAGCACTTGCTGACAAGAATATCTGTAGGTACACGAGAAAGCAGCAGAAACCAAAACTTTACATAGCAAAGGTCACGGTAAGGAGTCTGTCAGAAAGTTTCTGAGCAAGTCAAGCTGTTTTTCTGTGCTTTTTGTCACATTTGCAGATTTCCTTAGGGGTAGGAGGACTGCCTCAGCTCATCCGCTGTGGTGTTTGTCATCACTTAATGTGCGGTTAGAGTATCGTACCCACTGCCTGTTTCAAGCCTAGGTTTTGATGAACTGCAGAGGGACAGAACTATTTTGGGTGAAACATGAGTAATGTCATCACTAGTAAAGAATAGAGTTTGCAGTTGTTTGTCAGGCACTGACTGATTCTGTGTCCAGGAGTTTCTGTATTCGTTCTGTGTTGGAGGTCTCTTTCAATAAAATTGGGAAGAAATTCAAGCTGTCTGAAAGGATGGAAGCAATCTGAATTCTAGAAGTTCTTTACAATGAAACATGTTTGAGTTTTCTTGGTCATTTGCTGTTCTTTTCCACTTCTTTCTCTTCTCTTTCTTGGCCATCCGTTTCTGTAATAAATTTTGCATACTGTTAAAAGCACCAAGTTTTCCCTTTTATAACCTCTGCTGTTTACTGTCTTGTAGCCAGACACCTTGAAAACCAGCCAGAAACTGAATTGTTTGATGTCTGTGTTTCACATGTTGAGACCTAGGTTGTTTGTTGTTTTATTTTTAATGCACAGAGTTTTTGTATCTAGGCTTTGGAACGTTTGAATTCTGCAAATTGTTGAAGCATAAGAGATGGTTCCTGTTCACTGTTTCAGGCATCCTGTTATGTTATATAATAAATAAAGCTTTCAATTTCACTTTATAAAAATGTTAAATACTGCTTTATTTGGATAGCACTATCAATAAGTAGTTTAAATAAATCTGTAGAAAAACATTTTTGAAGAAGGTGACTATTTTTAGTCTGCCTGACTTTACCGGGGGCCACTTGTGCTTGACTGATTTCTGTCAAATTACTAGGCCTTCAGCTGAGGATAGAACTTTAGAGATTTTTTTTTTTGACCTTAGCAAGATGTTTTGCTGTCCCTTAGTATACTCCTATTTCCAGTCTCAATGGGAGGATGACTAGACAAATGAAAAGTGGTTGAGGAATAATTTTAAAGGGTGGCTGATCAATGGTTCATACTCTTTCTGAACAGCAGTTACAACTAGAGCTCCACAGGGGTCTACTGGCTACTAAATAAAATAGTTTAATGTTAAATGGTTTTGGTATTAAGCAGTAGTTAATTAGAATCTGCCCATTGAGTGGGCTTGGAATAAGGAAAGTATGTTCATTGAATAAACATTTAATCTAAGAAAGGAAAAAACCTCTTTTTTAGTGTCAAAAATGAAGTTTTAAGAACATTATAGTTATCAATATGTCTTGTCTCTCACTTGCCTTTGGTATTCTGAACGTTGAGGAATAACAAAGTGATTTGTAGAACATTTGAAGTTACTGGGAAGGGAGGGGTAAGCAGGATGCTGGGTAGTGAAACTAAATCTCAGCTTTTGTGAGGCTACTTTCTTTTCACAGGCTGGGATAAAGAGGGAAGTGAACTGTCATCTTGGATGCTAGATGTAGACAATCTCCAGAACAGCCAATGCTTGAGGCAGATTCTTGCTGCAGAGACAGGATTCTGGTCTGTGAAGGTGTGGTGGGTTTAATTGTGATAGCCTTCTCGTGGGTTTGGAGGGAACACAACTTTGTTTCTTTCTTGTACCCAAGAGAGCCTAGGTGTGTTTCTGCTTGTGTTTTTAAAGAGATCTGTAGTGGCCAGTACCGGACTTTTGTCATGGTTTCTGTGCTTGAAGGTAAGTCAGAATCTCAGCTTTTAGTCTTTCTTTTCTTTTGCATCGAGGATGTGGATGTGTTACTGCAAACAATTGCATTTGTATGCCAGACTTCTCTGTTCTTTCTGCACTGGAATGCGCTTATACACACGTGATTGTATGCAGGTTCTCCTGTTGTAGGGTTTACAGATTCCTGGTTTGGAAATGGATTTGTTTACATGACATCTATAAAGGTGGTCTGTACTGAAAGTGGGAGTTTTTTGGGAAGTAATGGCCATGAAATGGTTGGTACCTTAGATCACTTCATACTTTCATCTTTAACAAGTGGAAAGCAGTCATTTGGTGTTTGGCAGCATTTTGCCCTAGACAAGTAGGAACTTCTTGTCTAGCTTGGCCTCTTCCAGTGGTACACAGAGTTTATTAGTTTCAGTTTAGCTGTTACTATTAAGTGTTTGAGTTAGAGATTTTATTGAGTATTGTGGTGAACTAGGAGAGAAGTTGGTCAATTCTTCCATATTACTACTTTCAGACTCAGAGACTCTTTTGCTTTATTCACTCCAATAGATGAGGAAGAATCTCTAAAGTGAGTCTTTATCAGAAAGACAAAGATCTGGAAGAAATTTTATTTTTGTACTGTGTTGAAGGTAAGACTTTGAAAATTATCCATGATCAGATGACACAAAGCATGAATAATGAGACTTGGCAAAATGGTACTGTTTCTGAGTTCTTTGCTTGTATATTACACTATTCCTGCAGAATGTTATCACTCTTTACTAACTATTAAATACTTCTGCTTATTTCTGTTGAAATGCACTAATGATCAGAAGTATATAAGCTAGCTGTGTCTTTGTTCCTTAACTAAAATAGGCAAGTAGATTGCTACTTGTAGCTAATGTTTGTTGCACCTCTGTCTTTTGAGTAGTATAGGTGTTGCTAATTATGAAACTGACAAAGTCCTATGATATGGAATGTTGTACTAAATTGGTAGTGTCTTAGTAATTCTTTTGTTTACTTTGTGGTCTCATTATATGCTTATTATTGTAATTCTCTGTGAATGCAGAGGTTGAACGCACTTTTGAGTAATATTTCAGTTGATTTCAAAATATCAGGAAATAGGGCAGGTTTGATGCATTTTGGAGGAAATGGCAGATGCATTTCTTTTAATAAAGCCATAGCTTCAAGCACCTGCATTGTTGCCACCTTTCTCTGAGTTAGAGCACCATCAAATAGTAGGAACTATTAGCCATTGCCTTCAGCTTACATGCATAGTTTAACAAAATGTTAATAATGTTTGTTGTTTCATTCCCACACCACTCCCAAGGAAAAGTGGACTAAATATATAAATATATATATATATATATATATATATATATATATATATATATATATGTAAATTATATTTAAAAATATATATGGGGCTGTGAAGCTGATTAAAGGGCTGGAGAACCTCTCCTGTGTGGAAAAACTGATAGAGTCGAGGTTGTTCAGGCTGAAGAAGAGGAGGCTCTGTTGAGACCTTAGAGCAGCCTTCCAGTACCTAAAGGGTGCTTACAAGAAAACTGGAGTGGAATTTTTGACAAGGGATAATGGCTTTAAACTGCAGGAGGGTAGGTTTAGATTGAATATTAGGAAGAAATTCTTACTGTGAGGATAGTGAGGCACTGGAATCAGTTGCCCAAAGAAATTGTGCATGTCCTGGCCCTTGCAGTGTCCAAGGCCAGGCTGGATGGAGCTTTCAGCAACCTGGTCCAGTAAGAGGTGTCCGTCCGTGCTTGTGGCAGGTGGGCTGGAACATGGTGATGTTTAATGTCATTTCCAGCCCAAACCACTCTTTGAAGATTTGAGAAGCACATAGCTATTGCTTTACATAGCAGGTATTTGCATAGATGAGAGAATACAAGGCCATGGTCTCAAGTCATAGAAGTGGTGTTGGAGGCACTGAGAAGGATGTGGGAGATGTTTTGAGGACTAATGTGTAAGTAGCACTTTATATAGGCAGCTGGCTGCCTAATGCCAGCTCTTCAGTTTCAGAGGCATGGAAACCTACTGAAATTGGCACTCGTTGTGCTGCATTCAGCATCTGTTTGAAGCTCAGGTCAGCAGTCTTCTATTCACATACCTATTTCTGATTTTTGGTGGCTGGGGTCTGCATTTTATGTAGTAGGTTTTACTGAATTATTTGTGTAATCCCCAAGCTAATTGTCTGCTTTTCTTTTAAACTGCTAAATTCATCTGATTCTTTCAGTTGTCATTCTGCAAATGCCGGAATATTTAAGAGTATATTAATGTGTTTTTTAAAGTGTGTTTTTGTGCTAAGATGTTTCCATCACCGTTCAGTCCAGCAAGGGCCTATCTTGCAGCCAGCAGAGTACAGGAGCAGTAGTATCCTTTGGTGGAGCTGGAGGTGGTGTCTTAATCTGTATTATCCAAATTTGCCTGCAGCTGATGTCTGAAATAATGAGTAGCATAAAGTGAATGTTGAATTATTAACCTGCTAACTTTCCTGGAATAATTTTGGCGGCCATGTCTATCATTATGGCACTGACTGCCTGTCATGCCCTTAAGCACCTTCTGTAATAATTGATTTCTTGAAAATTGGCATGATCTGCTTGTTATGTTAGTTTTAACATTCTTACTGACAGAATTCCCCTTTGAATTTTTGCAGGTATAGTTCAACATGTATTGTGATAATGGTATAGTGGTAAAATTAAAACAGTTTTTACTCAATAGAGATATCTGAAACTTCAGTGTTGAAATATATATTGCAAATCGAGAATTTGAACTATTGATTAAAAGTGAGTCTAAGTGACTTATTGTGGAATTGAAGTTGCAGAATGAATTGGACATGAAAACCTTGAGTTTTTATGCTTACACGTTGCCAAGTGGCTGCTTCTTGCCGAGTAGTCTTGTGTAGACGAGAAGTGAAACAGTTCAGATAGCCTCAATGCAGACACCTGAAAAAGATTCCGTGTGTCCAGGAAACAATACTGGATCCTGCTGCCAGAAAAAAAGTGTAATGGAAGTTTGCTTCACTCTGCAGTTCCTTGAGATAGTAATTCTTTTAACTAGACTTCTTCTTAAAAAGTTTCTCTAGCTTGATGGAGAAGCCGAGCATCCTGTGAAAGGAGAGTAGTGTGTTTTCTGAAATAGTCTGGACAAGTCATCTGTGTTCTGAAACATGACTTTCTGTACCATATTGTGGATTGACTATCATTTGACTGCAGGTATATTGATTCTGTTACAGTATGGGAGTACATAATTATATATTCTGTAGGATCAGCTGCTTCTCTTCCACATTGGTTATAACTGCCTTAAAAATGCTTTGAGATATGCCTTATCTGAAATGAATCAAATCAGGCTGATTTAGGAAGGTGATAAATCTCTGTCAGCAATAAGGAAATTACTTTCTAAACAAATGGACCCTCTTAAAAATTTTAATAGCCTTTACATTTCTACATGCTGATTCTGTCAATAGTAATACAGTGTTGTTACTGAAGTAACTTGGTTAGTAATTAGAAGCAGCATCTTAATCTGGAAGAGACAAAGGGAAAGAATGTTCTAAAACTGTAATTGAGATATAATAATAACTATGTGTTTTAAAAATTCCTATTTGGAGCCTTCAGTTCCTGTATTACTTAAATTACTTCTTTTGAAAGTCTGTGCGTGTAGGCTGTGAGTTGACATAACAGATGCCTGAATTCTCTCTTTCCATGCTGCATGCTTTGCAGTAAACATTAAACTGCCTATAGCATTGTAACTCTTAAAATTTGGCAGTTCGTGCTACTGGTTTTCTTATGTTACCAATTTAAACTTGCTGGTGATTTTATTGTGGTGTTGAATGACCTTTTTTGCATTTAATTTAACTCCTGATGTATATAAATTTAGCAAGTGATAACATGGCTAAAAAAAGCTACAAATAGATCAGAGTGTCTAAGTAGTGTGGCAGAGAATTTATGCCTTCTGTAACTGTCTGCACATCAGTGGTGGCCAAGTTGTTTTTTTTTTTTAAATCTGCTGTGATGGCTCAGTTTCAGTGCATTTATACCTGAAGACTTAGATTAGAAGTTGAAGAGGAGCCTTATTCAAGAGAGGGGAAGTCCTTCCTCTGGTCATTGGTGTCATATATAAAGCAATAAAACCCCATTCATATTATCCCTTTTAAATTTGATGCATCTTGGTTTCTGTCATTGTCAAACATACCAGCATTAGTGAATTCTTGCTGTATTTTTTGTACCTGGTCCTAACTGAAGTACTGTTATTTTGGTACCTTTTGTTTTTCACCCCATTTTATGGAGTTTAAATTCCTTCTAAAGTTTGGATATACTTGCAGTCACACTTAGGGTTGTGTTATATTTGTAAGATAGGGAAAAATGTGATTAGTTGGCATGTATGTATTGTAGGGCTTTATTCCCCTAACAGACAAAATGTGATGCTGTTTTGCCTTTGAGAATCTTCTGTGGGATATTAGTCCTAAATACAGGATCTGTGCAGAAAGACGTGTATAAAAACAGGTTTAAGGTTTTTTGTGGGATTTTTTTTTAGTGTCAGAAACAGCAGAAATTTGAGATATGGTATTGAGGATAAAAACTTCTTAATTGGCTTCAATGATGGTAACAAGACTTGATTCAAAAGCTGACCTGTTCTAAATGCATTGATAGCCAGTAGGAGCTAAGGTAAAGTTCTCTAATCAGATGAATATTAATTTGAGGACTCTGGCTTAAAAAAATCTCTGAATACTGGTCACAGAGGAATTTGTCAAGGTAGTCATCTGTAGATAGTTTGTTCTTTCTTCTTCTGAACATTTCATACAAGACACTCAGCAGAAAGATATTAATCTTTTGAAAACTATCAGACTTGGACTGTAAACTACAGCTGAAACATCTTAAAACTTTGTAGCTCAGTCACCTTTGCTGTCTTAGTAATGAAATTATACAATTCTGTCAGTTTTCTTAACTCTGTATCCTACAGTGCAATGAGGTTTGTAACAATAGACTTTATTATCCAAAACCATGTACTTGCTACTGAATTAACTGATCTGAACTGTGTTGCTTTCTCTGATTTTGCTGACAGTTTTGCTGCAGGAGTTTTTTTATGGTTTTATGCTTAAGATGCCTTCTTTGAACAGCTTAACTAGAAAGGGCTAAGCTTTTTGTATTGCATAATCAACAGAGGGTTTTTATTTTCAAGATTTCTTCTGAGCTTGAATAATATTATAGTTACTAATACTTTTCTAGGCAAAGGAGTGACAGACTCTGGATGCTCATTAATAGGGCTGTGGTAGATAGAATGGATGAGACTGAGGTGTGGTTTAGGGACAGGCTGTTTTGTCCCAGAGGACTTCAGAAAAATTATTATTATTATTATTAATAATAAATTGTAATATTATTAGGTGACAGTGTGGTGGATTCTTTCTCAGAGCATCTGACCAGTGCTCAGGCTGGTTTTGTGGACATTTACAAAATCTAAATAATCTACCAGTAGTGTTTCAAACATCAGTTTGAAGGCCAAATGTTAACAAAGACAGCAAAGGACAGGTATTTTCCAACTGACACATGTGGTACTGCTACCCAGCTATACTAGCTAGTTATGTGATATTAAATTTGCCTCATGGAGAAGAGTGTAGGAATGTGCTCAAATGATAGGCACTGCAGTAATAATAAATAGGATCTTAGGTTGTCCATCCATATCACTTCAGTGTGTCTGAGCTGGAATTTTGAGTTCCCATTAGGGAGATGATTGATTGTAGACTCTGCCCTTTGCATCAAGGAAAGCCACAAACCCATACAGAATACAAACACATCTTTCTCAATTTGTGACTCCTGGATTGCTGTGGAAGGTGTAGTATGTATCTAGAACTTGACTTCCACTACAGCTATTGTGTAAGGTAAGATTAAAGCTAGTTAGAAACTTTTGCAAGCTTTTCTCTAGAAAGTCCTAGAAGCCCCAATAAATGTGTTTGTTCAGAGTAAAAGTCTGCTGTTTACAATGCTTTGTTGTTTCAGTTCAGGTTTTTTTTGGAAGAAAACTTACATATACATGGAATATATTTTAAGTGTTGAAGGTACTTCCTTCTCCTTAGTTCAGCTAAAGATCAAATAACTGAAAATGAAGGCATTTTGTACTTAGGTGGTTTTATTAAAGCTTGCTGGATGACTGCACTCTTTAGCCTCCTCTCTTCCTAAAGCTGGCTGTTTGCAAAGCTGCCCAGCATACCTGATGGAGAGATGATTCCACATTTCTCTGCTTGACTTGTGCTGAGTGTAACTCTGATCTGTCACAGAATAGAGAAGTAAGTGCTTGCCAGGGATCTCCCAGTAGGCAAATGCAGATGGTATACACGCATTCTGAATTCCAGTAAGGCTGGCTTTTGGTCTTCCTCCATCTTCTGCTTGTATAATTCAAGAAGGTTTGATTTCCTCATCAGCCAGATGAGCAATCTCTGCTTCAGGCATTCACTTCTACCATTGTAGCTGTCTGTATGTCTGCTCAGCCACAGAGCATGGAACAGGAAAGGGCTGCTGAGAGCAAATATCACTTAAGCTACCATTGCTGCCGAGATACCCGCACAGCCATAATATGAATTTACTGATCTAAAGCTTACCTGAAGGTGAGTCACAGAGAATTTAGCAATTACAAAAGTGCAAATATGTATTAAAGACAGGTCTGCAGGATGAAGGTTCAGAATATCTTCTCTAAGATGTGTCAAAAAGCAGCTTTCTGATGCTGTAACTTATGTCCATCATTTGTGAGGTCATGTTTAAAAGTATGGGCCTAATTAGAATGCTAAGCCCATGGTATTTTCAAGCTTTTTGGTGTGTGGGAAATACTGGTCTAACAGCATACTCCTGTTGGAAATTCATCATTTAATAGTTTAAGTTACTAATTGGCTATAGGACTTTTAACTGCAAAGTTCAACTTGCTTAACTCAACTTTGACTGGAACGCCAAGCGAATTTATTTTAAGGCATTTTGCTTTTCAGGAAGTTCTGGGTTTTACTTCTAAAACACAGTGGAAAGATACTTTTGCAGATTTTTCAAAACCATAATATTGTATTAAGTGCTTCAAAAAGGGTAAGGCACCTAAATTGCTTCATAGAGTTCTTAGTTTTGAACTTAAGTTAGTTCTCCTTACTTTAACTGATTAATATGAATGTTTCAGTGCAGCTTCCATGCTTGGAAAGGGCGGAAAAGAATTCACCAAACACTCCCACACCTGGGAAATCCACGAATCAAGACTTGGTTCAGTCTTGGTTCCGTATAGAATGAAGAGCCACTTAGCAAATGTAGAGAGAATCTTTCGTTACAATGGATAAACTACTCTCTCTGTAGGATGGTTGTTGTGCATTTTATCAAGTATGAAGCAGAAGATAACTCCTTGTTTAGTTTTGGCTTTGTCATATAGGTACAATAAGGAAGAGTTACTGCATGAATTTGCAGCACTAGTTCATTCCCTTGTGCTCTCACTTTCCCCAAAAAGCCAAGTATCCCAGTGAATGCCTCTGAAGAAAGGGATGTGACCTTAGGTTTGCTGTATGTTGGAAACATGTCCTTGGTAGGTCGCAGTTTACTAGCTAACCTGTGGATACACTACTGCTCTTTTCTTTCCCCCTCCTTCTGTCTCTTACGTCTGCAAAACCTTCCTAAGTGGGACCCAGCTTACAGTTCTGGGGTACAATATTGGCAGTGGTGGTATTGCGCTGTCAGAGGGCGGATGAGGGCACATCAGATTATAGCACTTTCTGTTGATGCTCAGTCAATGAGTTGATTTGTTTGTTTGCTTGTTTTAAAGCAGCTGTGATTTGATTATCAATGAAAGGTCAGAGTCCAGGTCTAGCTGGTTGTGAGGCAGAATAAACACAGTTTTTTTCTGGTACTTCTCTGGCCAGAATTTAGAAACTTGCAAAGCGCTGGGTGTTGTAGTGGCTTGGTTTGTTTCAAACATTAGGATTCTGCTTGAGGCACATTAGTGCTTTGCAACCAGCATTATTAAGTATGTATCTAATCATCAGGAAAACCAGCATTTGGTGCCTACACTCTATAAAAGAACATGATAGGGTTCTTCAAATTTCTCTGGACTGTGTAATTTTTTTTCTTAATGATCTTATTTTCGATTAGTGAGTTTAGTTCTTTAGCAGTGAATTGCTTATGATGGCATTGTCTGTTTGGTCTTGCCTTCTGAAAAAAATCCTGTAAACATGGTCAAATTCAAATGCTTTATTAGCCCAGGAATATTTAAGTTTTTCTCAGTTAAAAACTATCCTACTGTAGGGTGCAGGTGTATAGTAGCAAAAAAGTTTACTGAACTAACTTAGTCCTACTAAAATATTACACATTTACATAGTACGAAGCCTTAAGTAGCTCAAATAAAATGTTTAATACATCTTATAATTTTGTTAAGCCTTTAATAGGAAGCATTCAGCTTTATTCTTGTCATGTAATTTATGATGAGCAATCTGTACAAGACATTTACATCTGTGTGTTGTGAGCATTTTTGGCATTCAAATTGTTAGGAGCTGGATATAATGGTTTGTTATCCCAAAGCTGTATCATGAATCTAAATGTCTTTTCATACTGAGAGGAAACAACCCATGCATCTTACTTGGAGAGGTAAGAGTCACTACCGTGCAAATTAGGTAGAAGTAGTGTCCCTTCTTTGTTGTGCCATATTCAGTGGTGGAAGCTATATCTTAAGGTGCTTTTGTGTTTTGGGACACTGAATACTGTATTCCTCACTTCTGAGAAGTGAGATAGTGTACATAGAATTTGTATAAATGCAATCATACTCTGAGGTAAAATGCTCTTAGCCCAAAATATCTGTTTTGGAATCTGCTGTATTGTAAGCAGCCTTCAGCTTAAAGTCATCCTGGTCTAAGGAATGCTCTCACATCCTCTGTAGAGTAGAATCTGGGAGGGCTCAAGGCTCTTGTTTCTGAAAAGCAGAATGCTCATCTTCCAGGGCTGCTTTTGTGAGTTTGCTGCTTTTAAAGGCCACTGGCCACAGAAGCACTGAGGCTCCTGAGCACTTGGTGCAAGCACCTTGTGATGCTCCTGGCTGGGAGGGTGTGCTGAAGGTGGGAGACAGTGCATGGAGGGAGCTGTGTCCCGGCCACATGCTTTGTATCTGTGCCCTAAAACCTTGTGTGTTGAAGTAGAGCTGTTTTAAACAACTCTATGAATTTGCATTAGGTGTGTTTAATTTTACTCCCTGAAGTTCGTTGATATAGAACCAACTTTTTTACTGAAACTTTTTTACCTTCTGGGGAGGGCTTTTGCCTTGCAGTTCAATACAATGATTTGGGATACTTTTTTCAGAGTTCATTAATGGTTTAGTGGATGCTGCTTAAGGTGTAGTTACACAATACTTGGAACAAATATGAATTGGCAGCAGCTCCCAGTTCTGCATTTCTGTTGCTGGCACTTGCCTGATCTGGCATTTCCTAAGCTGATTTGGAGACCTCAAGTGACAGAAAATAATTGACTTTTTCGGGATTAGTTTGGTTCCTTGAACATTCCATCGTATTGTGGTGCGTAAGAAGAGAGAGTTCTGGGGAAAACTGGGGGCTTGCAATAGTGTAGAGCTACAGGCATGGAATTTACTGAACTACAGTTCTTCAAAAGGGGTAAAGTAGTCCTTTTGAGCAATTGTGTGCCCATGACACTTGTTAGTAGTTGAAAAGCACTACTGAGTGTTTGGAAGAGGCAAGCCATAATGAAATGTTGTCGTTGCTCCATTCCTCCATCAGTGGGCTTAAAGTCAAGGTCAGCAGTAGGTCACCTTTATCATTCAGCTCATCCAGAGTGCTGTCATCAGTTTAAAACCTTCACTGTCACAATAAAACTTCTATTTCCCTCCTGTCCCAGAGAAAACTAGCTGTTATCCAGAAATTTTCCTACAATATTTCCTTCGACCAGTGTATTCTTAAGATGAGTTCTGTAAGATGCAGTGGTTTACAAGATTAAATATGAAGAAGTCCATGATCCATGGAGGATTTTGGGTGTTTGCATCCTGTTCAAAACAATGGGTAGATGCTGTTGTTGATCCACATATCTGAATTGTTGGTTATTCACTACTTTTACATTTTAAGGTGAATTTCTACTTAATTTTATAGAAACTATTTTTAAAGAAATGTAATAATTGGTATTACAGAGGATCTGAAATACTTTTGCAGTTGAGGCTTACTGCTTTTGTTTTAAACTCTTGTACATTTTTACATCTGAGGAAGCAGAATAAAGAGCTCACAAATCACACATGCTGCGCATGGTGGGTTTAAGTCATGTCAAACACTCAAGGAGTGTACTCTGTCATCTGAGTAGGTGAATAAAATTAAGAAGCACAGTGATGCTAGCAGGCATGCAAAAGCTATTCCTTCTGTTACTGAATTTAGGGACTTGAATGGCAGGTAATAGGCTGATGACTTTTTAAGTGCTTGTCAGTGTTGGTGAGGGAAATAGAGAAAAATATTAATTTGTTTCTTTGTTAGCATAAATCTTGAATATGGTGTTTAGAGAGTTTGCTGAAAGGTCTTTGCACATCCAGGCATGGCTTTAGTTCAAACACTTCTATTTAGGAAAAAGTTGTATTCATGAAAAAATTAATGTACTAATCTGTTGTATGCCATCTGGAGTAGCTAACTGCTTCCTTTGTTTCTTTCTAGGAAATACCAAAATAAAGCAGATGTTGTGTCCTGTACTGTTATCTCAAGGTTTTGCAAGTCATTCTGTTACGTGCTTCTTGGCAGCAGGAATGTAAACTAATTCTTTCAGCACTGAACTAGAACCTTGACAAGGTTAAAATTACAGGTAAGAAGGAATTCTGCCACTTGGAAATTTATGGGAATATGTTATTCCTTTGATTGTGTTTTCAATTTGCAATTTGTAATTCACCATGGATTTAATGGAAATTTCTGAGATTGGGTAAAATTATGTTTTTTCTTCTTTAAATGTATTTGAATTTTGCTTACTGTTATTTTTTTAATAGGGAGGAAATACGATTTCAAGTACAGCTTCTTTCTGTTACAATACAAAGCAGTGTTAATAAATGGGGGACAGGGAATTGTAATTTTTCACCACCTAAAATGTCTGCTGACCAGATTTTGGAGAAATAATGTTCTCACACTGAAGACTGTATAGTGTCAGTAAAAGTCATGAAGTGTTTTGCCCACTATGTGTTCAGATCAGTTTACTGTCTGCATGTGGCTTTTTTCCCTACAGGGTCTGTATTTCCTTAAATGCACTGGCAGCAGCAGTGCTACTTAAATTACCTGTTTTAATCAGTTACAGAAAATCTCTAAATTTCCCTTACAAGGTTCCCTGAAGCTTCAGCTTTTGAACCACCCTTTCAAGGGCAAAGATTGATGGCTTTTTCCAGGTCAATGAAAATGTTTTGGCTGCTGGTTTTCTGTCATTAACTTTATCTGACGATGATGGAGAACTCTTGTCACGCTCTGTCACCTTCTTCTGAACTCATGTAGAGGGGACTGAGAGTCAATATTCTTTGAATCCTTTTGAAAAAAAGGATAAATACAATACTATAAGACCATAGCAATGGGAAAAAATCCCATATCTCCACAAATACCTGTGATAGAGATTGCATATTTTGGGTTGTATGTTTCTGAAAGGTTTAGATCTGTTTTGAAACTGGGACTATTTATTTTGAAGACTATCCTTGAAATGGGTTTATTGCATGTGTCTGTCCTCAGGATTATGATCAAATGAAGGTTTTTGAGTCTTGATTACACATTTTAGTGTCTTTGACAGGAAGAGTTGTCTTTTTTCAGTAGTGGCAGGCAGGAGTCTGGGCTGTTGGTCTGAAGCAGTCCTGTCTGTCTTACTCTGAAGTTCAATAATGGATAGGTTGTAAATCATCGACAGGTTTGTGCCAAGGAAGTGGTGTTGGTTTTTCTGCTGCTGAAATGAAAGAAAGGTTCCAATGTGGTTTGTTTTGAGGGTTTTTGGTAGTGTTGTGTTGATTGAATGCTTGTATTTATTTTGCGGTGATGTAACATGTTGAAAAAAGCCACAACCTTTTACATTGACTGTGCAAGTCACACTTTATTTGAATGGACCTTTAGCACTCATCCAGCCTAACCCTTGTATCTGGCTTCCTCAGATTTTTGTGTGAATCAAGAAACCAGCCCTCAATTCTGTAAATAAAGGTGTATTGCTTTACTGTGGTTTTGCAGATCTGCTGCAGAACACTTATTCTGGTGTTTAGTAATAATTCACAGATGATATGAGTAAGTGATTCATTGCTGCCCTATTCTCACAAAAGTGTGTCTGAAACTTTTTGTAAACAGACTTTAAAAAAGGTGAGAAAAGTTGTCTTAAATGCCTAAATTTAGAGCAGGGGAGAACTCACTCCTAGTGACATAAAGTGTCATGCTAATGACACATTTACACGTGTAAAATTCTTCAGTTTTAATACCATTAGTGTAGTGGATAAATTTTGGTTCTTTTTCTTCAAAATGTGAGGTGCTGTTTCTGTAGTAAAAACCTGGCTGCTGTTAGATTGATGATTGAAAAGGAGCAAACTAAATCTAACTCAAAGTACTTGGTCCTTTATTGAATTTAGAGAACTAAAGCAGCAGTTCTGCATAGAAATTAATAAAAACTTTATTTGTGAAGGATCACTTTTATGCTAAGCTAATTCTTTGTAGTATCCAAGTGCCACCTGTGCTTCTGTTTTGAACAGCCCAGTAAAGAAGTGAGAACCTGCTTATTGGATACAGGAAACATGAGCAGGTATGGACAAGGAATTTCACCAATTATCATAGGATATGAGTCTTGTTGCAGTGTGGTCAGTGGAGATAGACAGCAGTACAGTGCAGACTTCCACGTGGTATTATAAAGGCACACTGAGTTGCAGGGTTTCTGTTAAGGACAAAATGTGATTTCAAGGATGATAAGCCTGCACAGGCAATATCTGAATTAACCAGGTAGGCCTATTTCCCTGCAGTGCCAGTGCACCAAATTTCTGTTCCAAGAAAATGGTACAAGAGCATGAATGCTGACTTAGGTTGAGCTGTCTTTACTTCTAGAGACTTTAGCTTCCATCCTGTTCCTGGGTAGGCACTGGCAGCAGGAGTCTGCTTTGCGCTGTCTGGGCCCAGCCTTGTGTTTGCTGAACCCGCCTGGATGTTTGCCTATTGTTGTGCGTTACTTTTTGTGTAGTTACTTTGTACCTCAGATAAACCATTTGCAGGTAACAAATGGGATTGAATTTCCCGGTCTCCGTAGTGCTTGGAGGAAGTCTTGGTAAAGAAAGGCTGAATATGTAACCTGAAAACCTAAGGTGCTAGTCTGAGCTAAGGACTGCTGATAATCAGAAGTCACACTGGCACACACATGGAATTCTGTGTAGCTAGGAAAAGCACTGCATGTTTTTTAAAGTTTTCATTTGGCCACGGAACTGTAAAATTGACTTCTGCAACTTGAATAAAAAGGAAGCTGCAATATAAAGGATCTGTGACTAAAAAATACAGCAACCTGGGCACTGATGATCTTGTACTAAGTGCAGTAATTAGAAAGCTAGATGCAGAGTCCACTTTCAAGGTTTCTGTGAAGTTCATCTTGAATATCTGAGGTATGATCTCTAACTTTGTAGCTGTTGAGCTGCATTCCAGGAAAATAAGAAGCCTCAGCATAAAGTATGCAATTTGCCCATGGGAGACAGATGGTTGCCACATAAGCTGAGCTGAAAAATCTGTAGTTAAGTAGCATCATCCATATTTTAGTAAAGTGCAAGAAAGCAGACTATAAAACTAATCTCTGAAAGGACCACAAGCATGTTTTTCTTGTGTTAACATAGCTAGAAAGGTTATAGCCCTTAACCTAGCTCCTGGTGCTCCTTTCTATTTCTTTGTCTTTTCTGTTGAAGGTTACAGCCCCCTTGGATCTGCTGTCTAAGCTGCTGGCTTCCAAACCCACTGCAGTCAAAGTCGCAAAGTTTCAAAATACTAAAGCTAGCTTTGCACTTCTTCAGTGAAACAGTTCAAAGAGTAAGGGCAAAAACACCTCAGCCAGCAGTTCTGAAAGAAAAGAAATTGCTGGCACAATGTAGTAGTGATGAGTAACTGAGGCAGAGCAGAAGCATTCATGTTTTCAGGTACTGCTACTGACATTGAAAATAGGTATGAATATAGAGCATTAAATTATGACTGTGATTGTTTTGTGCCTTCAGACCAATTTGAAATAGCTGAAGTTCATTCTGAAATCTTCATCTCCTTTGTAACTTGCTGGTTTAAAAGTAGTGTGGTGGGGCAATGTAGTGTTTTGTTTATCTTTATTTGTTCTTTTCCCCAACTGTTGCAACAATGTTGAGCTGAATCTAATTTAAAAATTACAGTTGTAGCTCCTAGGCATGTATGCTACCTGGTAGTAGGGATGGCTTGCAAAATTTTTTTGAATTCCTGCTTTAGAAGTCTCTTTGGCTTCTTTCTCAACATCCTGGCAGGAAAAGTTTTTGGTAGGAAGCTCTGCATTGGCATTTTATGTTGATACTTGTTTTCTTTCTGTTAGTATCTCTGGTCAGCTGACATCCTTCCTAAAGCAAGCACCCATGGCCACAGATTACCAAAAACCAGACCCAAATCTTCCAAGTAAAACCCAGGAATGGTAATAACTGCTCTTCTGTGTAGTTCATTTTTAAGTGAAAATAAAATATTCAGATCTTATTCTTGCAATAATTTGTTTGGCAGTATTTGTGGCCACGTAGTTAGAGTGGCTGTTACAGCCAATCTCCAATAATTATTGGCCTAATGTAAATTCATGTAGTGCCAGTACTTTTAAGGTCAGTAAGTTAGAAGCAAGACCAAGTTTTCTGGGATCAAAAATTAAAACTATCTGCAGTGTGTGTAGACACATGTAGTGTGTAAAGTCTATATGTGCACATGACACATCCTAGAGAGAGACTGCAGGGTGGATACAGAGGAGCATTCTACCAAGACTGAACTTTAAGTTTTTAAATTTTTTTTTTACTTAAACCAGAGAAGTTATTTCCTGAACTTTCCATAAATTTTGAAATTGTTTGTCATGGATACTTTGATTATTTATTTGTCATTTACATCTTTAATATCTAGTGCATCATTTTTTCTTTTGAAATGTCATTCTTTTTTTATAGTGGAGCACATGTGCTTTGTAACAGGAAACTCTGGCACTGTTTCTTTTCCACAGCACTGACTTATTAGAAATGACTAGCCTGTTGAGTGGATCCTGCTGAGGAAGAGACATTTTACAGTACACTTTTATGACCTAAGCCCAAAAGATTTATGTTGGACCATTCTCATTTTATGAAAAGATGCAGTATTGCCTTTGGGACTGTTAGCCGTCAAGGTGGTATTAGTTTAGTTCTGATGTTTTTTATGGAACTGACATGCGATGTGAAAATTATTTTATAGTATCTACAGAAACTTTGATTATGGCTTTTAGACCTTTGTAATCTAATTATGTGTTGGTTGCTGTCATGGTTTAACCCTAGCTAGCAACTAAGCACTGCAGATGCTTGTTCACTCCACCTCCTCCCTCCCCAGTGGGATGGGAAAGAGAATCATAAAAATCAGAAAATTCATGGGTTGAGACAAAGGTTTCTTAATGGGACAAGGAAGGAAGAAAAAGAACTAAAATATGCAAAACAAGTGATTCATGATGCAATTGCTTACCACTTGCCAACCAATGTGAGCAGTAGCCCCTGGCCAGCTTTCTCCCTAGTTTATACATTGAGCATGATGTCATAGATTTTGGAGTTTCTCTGGCCACTTTGGGCCAGCTGTCATGGCTGTGTCTCCTCCCAACTACTTGTGCCACTCTGGCCTTCTCCTTTGGCAGGATATGAGAAGCAAGAAAGTCCTTGACTAACATAAAGACTACATAACACACTGATATTTTTAGTTGTTGCTATCAACTTTATTCTCATACTGTATCCAAACATCAACTCTATACCAGCTATGAGGAAGACAGTTAATTAACTCTATCCCACCTGAAAGCAGGGCTATATTCACTTGCATCCTACCAGCTCCCACACCTTCCAATACACCCAAGTAATCACTATCACCTTTCTTGTATTTTGATATATACACAGAGATACCATTCCCATACTGTATGGGCCATCCTTTCAGAATGTTTGTTGAGTTTTAGTCCATGAGTTTTGGCTTTGCCTGTTGTAGTAGTCCTTCAGGGCAGGAGAGAATGTGTGTAGGGTTGGGTTGTTTTATGCTGAAGCCAGCGCTAATTCCGTCACTGCTGTGCATGTCTGGTTTGATCATCAAAATTCCATTCTTCATTAGGCTTTGTAATGCTATTACAATACCCTTGATATGGCGTTCAACAACAGTGGAAGTGATGACCTACAGTATTTTATAGCAAACAACATAATACAGTTCAGATCATTCACTGTTCTTACCCAGAATCAAATCCCCTGGAGGTACCCATAAGACTTCTCCATCCTTCCATGTTACCCACCAAGTGCACCCAGTTCCTTGAGCAAATGCAATCCTGTGGATGATTGCTGGGTCTCCTGTTCAGGTTCTTTACCTTTTTAATTGTATGGCAAAACCAGTTTACAGAAGGATTTGAACTACTTTTCCCTCTCTCAGAAACTTCTGTTATTGTATTGCCTCACACAATATTGCCATCAATGTACTAAGTGTTCTAGAGCTTTGCTTTGTTTCAGTACTGTTAATATCAGTCCGTGGCTAATAGTAGGTCTGTGTTTCCACCAGGTGTACTGGATGGGCCTGCACTCTATTGCCAGTGACTTGAGAAAACTGCACTAGCAGTATCAATTGTGGCATACTGCTTGGCTGCCTCTGACTCCAGTTTGTATTAAAATTCCAGCAGGTCGGGCACAGCTGGACTCAAGAGGTGGCATGGCTTTGTTCAGGCCATGACAGTGTACTTGTTAGTCTGCACTGGCCATATGGGATTGTTAGAGGGTGAGTGATGCTTGCTGATTGCTCCTTGGCTCTCCATATGGCAAATCAACTTATGGAGGGTGTCAGGGTGTCTTGGTTGGCGTGATTCCGTGGCCAGTGCACTGTTGTGATGGCACCTGTTGTTCTTTAATCACACCAGAAGTGTCCTCTGGGAGATGAGGTGAGGTAGATAGCTGTTTCATTTCTGTTGTCTCCAAGGCAGCTGTAGCAACAGCCCAGCAGTACCTTTTTGAGTCCTTGGAAGCACACCCTTGTGGGGCAGTCTAGGCAAAGGATGCCCTGGAGTCTCGGGGCCAGTCACAATGGAGTGCTTTTGCCACTCATTCCCTGTCAGGCTCACTTTCACCTCCAACAGAGTTAGGTGTTGAGATTGCCCTGCCAGTCCAGAAACAAAGATGGTGCCTGCCCCTGTGCAGCAGTGTTTGCTGGAGCCTTTGACTCCTGTGGCTCTGCTGTGCAAGGTCATCCAATCCACACAGTCCACTAAACCCAGCTGTTTGTTTCCTCTGCCTAGCTGGAGGCAGGGCCCCTCCAGTCCTGGCTGTAGTATTCAGTTCTAGGCCCTTCAGTTTGGGAAGGATGTTGAGGTGCTTGAGCATATCCAGAGAGGGGCAACAAGGCTGGTGAGGGGCTTGGAGCACAAACCCTGTGAGGAACTGAGGACTGAGGGAGCTGGGGTTGTTTAGCCTGGAGAAAAGGAGACTCAGAGGTGACCTTGTCACTCTATACAACTTCCTGAAAGGTGGTTGTAGTCTGGTGAGTGTTGCTCTCTTTCATCAGAGAGCAACTCAGAATGAGAGGACATAGCCTTAAGCTGAGCCAAGGGAAATATAGATTGGATATTAGGAAAAAGTTTTTTACAGAAAGGGTGATTAAGTACTGGTGTGGTCTGCCTGGGAAGGTGGTAGAGTCACCATCCCTGGACGTGTTTAAAAAAAGACTGGATGTGGCACTCAGTGCCATGGTCTAGTTGAGGTGTTAGAGTCTGGGGTAGACTTGATGATCTTAAAGGTCTCTTCCAACCTAGTGTTTGGTGTGATTCTATGTATTCAGTATTTATTCACTTCTTGTAAATGTGAATCAGAGTCCCTTGAAGATCAGGAGTAAGAGTAGCCCCTCTACTCTGTCTGGGGAACTGCCTACTAGAGACAGGAGCAGCAATGTCCTGCAATAATCCTCTCTTGTCATTTTCCTTGCTATTTACCCACTCATGCCTCTAGGGTCAAGGTAGATTTTTCCATCCCACTTCTTCATGTCCTCTCTGTGGTCACACAGGGTGGCCTGTGCTGTTTGTGCTTACTTCTAATAGTTGGGAGACTGGTCCATATAGGTGGGGAATGTCCTTCCTTGTCCACAGCCAAGATGCGGGCCTATAGTGAGGAAGAGGAATTTTGTTTGTATTATGGGAGATGACCAATTTGTCCACCATTTGTCCCTCTCAGTCTTTCCAGGTCATTACTCTCAATGAGTTGGTGTATGACAGTGGTGCATCCCATACCAAATTCCACCACATGAGTTGTGTACATTTGTCTTCATCTGGGTCTTTGGATAACTGCTTGTTGTTGTCATCCACATCATCATAAATCCACATCACCATAAATCTCCTCCAGTGTGGCTGATTGCCTCAGATACTGGATGCCTCTGTCCATGACTGTCCACTTGCCTGGGTGGCATAACGTGTTCCGTGAAGGAATACCTTTCCTTCATACCTGGAGTCACTTCCAGAGGCTGAGGACTTGTGCCCCTTTTCCAGTTCATTGTTTAATGCCCACCTCTGTAGAATGGGATGCCAGCTGTTTGGCTTCTCTATCCTCTAATTCCAGGTTACTGGGCCTGTTATTCCAGCATTGGAGCCACCAGGTGATGCCCCTGCTGGATGATGATTGGAATCTTTTTGCCTTTGTCACAGCTCACTCAAGGACAGGGACCAGATGATTAACTCGATCTTTTATTTGTTCTGCCTCTTCCCTCACCTCTTCTCATTATAGCTCTGCTGCTTCATCCCTCAGTAAATGAGCTCACCTTTGCATATCTCTCTCCTTATGTGTAGCAGGGGCTGATAAAGGCACGAGTTGGTGCTTTGGTTCAGCCGCAGTGCCTTTCACTGGGGTTGGAGTAGCCCCTGTGCCCATCATTTTCCCATCACATCCAGAGGCCTTTTTTTCCTCAGGGGTACTGTACAGTCCTGAGCATTGCTCAGTAGGCCTGGGTCAGGCTGCAGCACGTTGCTGTGGGTTTTGCATCTCTGGAATTGCCAAGGTGGCAACATAGTTTCTCCCAATATTTAACTAGTCTTTCCGAATTTTGCACTTGTTCAGGGCTGAAGTTGCAAAGCACTGGAGGTGACCACTGTCCTAGGCACTTGCCCTAACTATCCCCCACACCCTGGCACTTACCACTATCCAGCCTCAGGGCAGATCCCTGTGGGAGGTATTCTGGAATAATTGTTGATCCTAAAACAAGACCTTGAACACATTCAGAAGACACAGCAATAGGAATGCTGGTTTGAACATCCCAAGGATATTAAAAATTCCCAAGTGATGTATTAGTTGGCCTAGAGGAGAAAGGGAAGATTAAGGGAGGTAGATATCAGTCTCCCTCATGGATTGGGTCTCTGGGAAGAGGTAAAAGTTGTAATTATTAGTAGTTTCCTATAGATGGCTCCCAAAGTATGGAGATGTGGGCAGTGCTGAGTACAAATACCAGATCAGTTTCACCAACAGCAATCTGTCATATTATGAGACAGTGTTACAGAGTACAACAACATAACCTTAGCCCCGTTCTCATGGGTGACAAACAGCTCGGGGGGGCAATATGTACACATGAAGTATTTTATAATGCAACTTTATTAACAGGGACAGCACGCCAACTTGGGGAGCAAATACATCACCACTGTGACAGTGATTAATATAATGAGTACTTATAAGAAATTTCTTCTGATACGTTCTAGTCAGATTTGTCATTATCTCAACCTGTTGTGCCCTGTGTTGGGCACCAGAAATATCTGTCATGGTTTAACCCCATCCAGCAACTGTGTGCCACACAGCTGCTCACTCACTACCCTGACCCAGTCAGATGGAGGAGAGAATCAAAAGAATAAATGTGAGAAAACTTACGGGTTCTGATAAAGACAGAAAAGGAAGAAAATCATAATAATGAAAGACTTAAAGAGAAATGAGGCACAATGCAGTTGCTCATCACTTGCTGACCAATGCCCAGCCAGTTCCCAAGTGGTAGCCCTGGCCAGCTTTCCTCCCAGTTTATATATTAAGCATGATGTCATATAGTATGGAATATCCCTTTGGCTAGTTTGGGCCAGCTGTCCTGGCTGTGTCCCTCATGACTTCTTGTGCCCCTCCCACCTCCTGGCAGGGTATGAGAGCTGTCAAATCCTTGACTTAGTATAGCTAACAGTACTTAGCAACAGCTAAAAACCTCAGTGAGTTATCAACATTACTCTCATATGGTATCCAAACCACAACTACGAACCAGCTACTAGGAAGACAATTAACTCTATCCCAGCTCAAGTCAGGACAGCTCTGGCCTTTATGACATTCATTAAATAAATATTTCTGCCTGCTAAATATAAATCTAAATTGAGAGGAGCATGCTTTTCACTTGAAGTAGCTGCCTATTTCCTCTTTATGATATAGTCCAAAATAATGAATATCTATAGCAAGAACTATTTGTCAATTTTTAAGTAGATCTTTGGAGAAAATCTGCAGTTGGGGTTGTTTGTCTTTTAAATGCAAACACAAGTTCGTGCACAGCTAAATTTAAGGCTCTTTCCTATATAGCTGATCTAATACCGAAGACTCTTCACTGTGTAGCTGGGGCAGAAAGGATATTGATCATGAATTTTTCTTGCATGTCAGAGGACATGACTTTTGCCTTCATTCCTCTATACCTCAAAAGGATAGATGTTTTTGGTTTCCTGGGTCTGAATTGTTGCCTGTGTTGCCTGTATATGAGATAAGGACCTCGAGTAAGATTTCACTATGGTAGAAAACATTAGAGAAAAATACAGGTTGGAAGTTCAAAGAAGTAAGCCTTGGGCTGGATTTTTGCTCTGGAATGTCAGCTTTTGTTGGAGACTTGTTTCCCTGAACTCTCTTGGAAATGACTCAGCTATTGATCTAAGACTAGAGATGAACAATGTGCACTGGAGAGATAGTTGGAGTCTCTGCTTTGGTAGTGTATTGCTCAGATTCAACCTCTTCTTTGCCAGAGAGGGGCTAAGGCCAGTAATTTCTTCCTATAAAGTAATTTCTCCTCTGTAAAGGCATTCCAAAAGCCTCTGAGCCTTGGTGATGATTGGTCCTGCCAGGTAGTAGATTAAAAAAAAAAAAAAAGATTTATTGCTTTCTTTTTTTCCAACCTTTTCCAGGGTTGGAAAGACTACAAGGAGAAGAGAATTCTAGGGTTTGGTCTGAGTAATCTATGGTGTTTTGGAGCATGGACAAGAACTAAGACTTTCAAGAAAATTTTGGGAATTACAATAGACATGGTCTTCCTGATTTTGAAAGTTTCAACTAATAATTTTATGTGGGGTAAATATTTTCACCACAAGGAAATTGATGTTTTCTCATACTAATCTGTTATTCAATTAAATTTCATACAAAAATGAGATCTTTGGAAAATAAATCTCAAGACTGAAGGGTTCTGAGTTTATGCTGATTAAAGCCATGACTGAATTACTGGTTTGCAGGTGGATGCTTCATCTGTTCTGCTGACTGTGTTTTATCTTGAGACTAAATCTTTCTCTACAAAGATGCTTGGGGCTTAATGCCTTAACTCCCTCAAGAAATGTTGAGATGGTTTGACTAAGAGGAAGTACAATGAAGTCTTAGTTAAAAACTTGAACTATGGAAGGATATACATGCTTAAAATACATGATAGGAGGGAGTGGTCAGTTAGCCCAAGGGCAGGCCTTAGCAGTAGATGGATCCTGGTAGGCTGGACCAGTGTTCTGATATAACCGCAGGAGGTATAATCCAGTACCTGGATGTTCTGGTTTGAAAGCAAAACCAGTGAGAGACTCCAAGTGAGTACAATTTATTAGGAAAAGGAAAAAGAAAACCAAAATACATGCAATAATACAAAAGAAAAAAAACACTGACAAAGTCAGAATGCAACCTGACACCCTGTTGGTCAGGGTGTTGGTAGCAGTCCAATTGGATTGGTAGCTGCAATCCTCCTGGAGTGGCAAATGTGGGTCTGTTGGAGCAGCGATCCTGTAGAAAGGGTGTAGTCTTCCTCTGAAGATCCAGTGGAAAAGATAGCTGTTCCTCTGGGAATCCAGTGGAAAGACTGACTGTTCTGTCCCAAACCCTAGGTTATATCCAGGTGGGGATACTTATCTCCTCCCCCCTGGGCAGAGTATCTCACAGCTGGCTGTTCATCATTCTGTGAGTCATGCGGTGAGTCCATTAAAGAGAAATGGCTCCTGGAGGGAGTTATCTCTGAGTCATAGGCCCATTAACAGCAGATAAGGAAGATGGGCCCCTCCTGGTTTACAGCAGCTCCTGAGGATGGGAATAGAATATATCTTAATATTGTAACCTAGGACACTGGAATAAAGTCACCTTGTCCCTCTATACAGCCCGGCTGATGACTGTTGAGGAATGAGCATTGCCAAAGAGAGCCCAGGGGTGCGTCCTGATGGAGAACCAGGACAAATGTGTTAAACATTTGAGAGTAAAGTGTCTGAAGAGGGGAAAGTTTGGCACCTATCAGAAAAGGTGTATCAGCATTCTGGGAGAAGTGATGGTTTTCCTCTATTAGGAGCTGGTGAAGCTGCATTGGGAATGCAGTGTGGACTGCCCACCTCCCAGTACAAGAAAGGCACAGTCATGGAGAAGCACTCTGTTACTGAGGGGCCAGAGCCTATGATTTGTGAAGAAGGGGAGATAGGAGTTTCTTCAAGTGTGGAGGAGCAAAGGCCAAGCTGTCTTCCAACACTGCCATGGGAGGGATAGAGAGGGTTAATGCTGTGTTCCTCCAGGAGATGTGTGGTGAAAGCCTGTGAGGCAAAGGACACAAGTTGATTCCCAGACTTACTGATAGCAAGTCAATCTCTCCATCCTTTATTTGCAATATTAAATGGGATATTTAGAATATTAAGATCATAATCTTGAGTAGTGTGATTTTCTTATTTTCCAGTTTGTTTAAAGTTGTAAAAAAGTGAACCTACTTATGAAGCAAGTAAAACTAAGGTGTGACACATGCCTTTGGTGTTTGTTTTTTTTAATTGTGTTTTACAGATATAAAACACAACACAATACTGAGCTCACAGGCCTTTGCAATTACATAGGTTTTGATCTTTTTCCCCACTCAGTCGCATTGTCTTCCACATTTTTGATTTTAAAAATGCAGTGACATAATACAATTAAAGGAATTTCATAGGTGTGAAGTATTGGAGGGTATCTGGCATTTTGGCAGCATTTCAGTCCTGTTTGACAGTTTTACTGGTATGAATGTTTTGTGTGCTTTTAGAATAGTTTTATATTGTGTGTAATTTGGGAATAAGTGATTGTGAGATACAAGAATCCTTTCACAAGTCTCTTTTACTGATGTTAGTTGCACTGTTAAACTATGTGGCACTTGCTCAGCTCTAAACTGAAAACATTGGTTGCTGAGAACTCTGTTTGGTGGTGATATGTTGCACTGTCTTGCTTACCCTCTGACACAGATTAATTTTGTTTGTTTTTGAAGCAAAATCAGATGTTTTGAGAGAAGGAGTTGTGCAGAGTTTTGAACTACATATTGCAGTGATGGATACACTTGGTGTGTCCTTTCCATTGATTCAGAGTGTTACAAAAAACTGCTGAGCAAGCTCTTGGGGTCTTCAGCACTGCATGGAGATCATTATAGCACAGAGGTAGTGTGAAGTTTGGTTTATCTGTGTGTAGTCCACTGTATACTTCATATGGGTTTAGTTGAGGGGAATGGCGGGAGTAAGGATTAATTAATCTCTTCCTCGCCTGGCAAAAAATTCTTAAACTAGAATTAGTTTATCAAGACTCTGTAGATTCTGTAGGTGGGTACTACTGTGTCAGAGATGAGTGATTGTTCAGGATCATTCATGGCTGAATTCTTGCCAATTCTTGTTGGATGAAATTTGCTGTAATTTTCACATTTAAGGATTTCGTAGGGTGATGACTTTTAGAATGGTTTGAAGTTGTGATATGTGAGTTTCCGAGATCTGTGGACTAAAGAATGTATTCTCTACTGACTTTGTAAAGGGCAAGGTAATTTTTCAGTCTGTGTAGGACACTTGAGTCCAGTACAGGAGAGGAAATCAGAGGTCTTCTAAAGCTTCAATGTAGATTATTCACATTTTACCTGTGAGCTTGCATTCTGGAGATAGTCTTCAAATACCGAAGAACTTCTAACTTCCTGTGGGTTGTTTACTTCCCTTAGCTCATATCTCCTGTAATTGAATAAATTTTGTAATTTATAAATTTTATGAATTTAAGTTTATTGGAATAAATTCTGAACTTAAAATCCTATGTAAGCTCATGAAAGTCTTTCAGGGATGGCTGAGAGTTGAGGTTGTTCAGCCTGGAGAAGCCTGGGGAGATCTTATAGAGGCCTTTAAGTACCTAAAGATAGCATACAAGAAGCCTGGAGAGGGACTGTTGGCCAAGTGTAGTGATAAGACAAGGGAAATGGCTTCAAACTGTAAGAGGGTAGGTTTGGATTTGAGATAAGAATGAAAATTTTTACTGTGAGGATGAGACATTGGAAGATGTTGTCCAGAGAAGCTGTAGATGCCCCATCCCTGGAAGTGTTCAAGGCCAGGTTGGAGGGGGCTTTGTGCAGTCTGGTCCTAGTGGAAGGTGTCCCTGCCCATGGCGAGAGGGGTTGGAAGAAAATGATCTTTAAAGTTTTTTCCAGTTCAAACCATTCTGTGGTTCTATAGTAAATATTGAAATGTTGTTTTATGTTGTTAATTTGTTAAAATATTCCTGTGAGAGATTTTCCTGTATTTAAGTGGGAATTACTGCCTTGGTTCCTTCAGCAGATGGTCTGTGTTCCCCTATGGTCACTTTTGCCATGCCTTACAGGAATACAGAAGTAGCATGGCACATGCAAAGCTAGCAAGACCAGTCCATTCTGATTTATGAACATGAATTGATTTTCTTCATGCCATAGTAAAACTGGAAAGAAAGTAGGAGTGATATAGTTGTTTTTCCATCATAAATTTGTCTCTGCAGAGGATGACAAAATCAGCAGGGCTGCAAAGGTATGTGAACTACTCTGCCTTCGTATGGAGATTGTTTAATTTTTATGAAGTAGCTCTTCAAAAAAGACAGCACCCCAACAAAAAATACTAAAAATGCATACAGAGCTTTGTGAATTCACACTTCATTCATGCCATGTATTGATTTTTTTTTCCCTCCAATATAGTTGACTTTTGCATGCATGCATGCTTTATCACTTCTTTTATGAAGAAGAAACACAGGAAGCGGATAGCAAAGCTTATATGGAATGTTGATTTTATAAATAAGACTTCTTCTCTCTGTTTTCCAGATTCAATATTGCATAAACATGGGTGCATTTTTGGATAAACCAAAAACTGAAAAACACAATGCTCATGGTGCAGGGAATGGCTTGCGTTACGGCCTCAGCAGTATGCAGGGATGGAGAGTGGAAATGGAAGATGCTCACACAGCTGTTGTGGGTATTCCCCATGGCTTAGAGGACTGGTCCTTTTTTGCTGTCTATGATGGTCACGCAGGATCTCGTGTTGCAAATTACTGCTCCACGCACTTATTAGAACACATCACTAACAATGAAGACTTTAGGGCGACAGAAAAACCTGGATCTGCTCTTGAACCTTCAGTGGAAAATGTCAAGAGTGGAATCAGAACTGGCTTTTTGAAAATTGATGAGTATATGCGCAATTTCGCAGACCTCAGAAATGGCATGGACAGAAGTGGCTCAACAGCAGTGGGAGTTATGATTTCACCTGAGCATGTATACTTTATCAACTGTGGTGATTCACGTGCTGTTCTCTATAGGAATGGACAAGTCTGTTTTTCAACACAGGATCACAAACCATGCAACCCAAGGGAGAAAGAGCGAATCCAGAATGCAGGAGGCAGTGTAATGATTCAGCGTGTTAATGGTTCGTTGGCAGTTTCTCGAGCTCTGGGGGACTATGACTACAAATGTGTTGATGGTAAAGGCCCCACAGAACAACTTGTTTCTCCAGAGCCTGAGGTGTGTGAAATTTTAAGGGCAGAAGAAGATGAGTTTATCATCCTGGCTTGTGATGGCATCTGGGATGTAATGAGCAATGAAGAGCTCTGTGAATATGTAAGGTCTAGACTTGAAGTATCAGATGACCTGGAAACAGTGTGCAATTGGGTAGTGGACACTTGTTTACATAAGGTATGTAAGTGTTTTCTCCAAACAGCTGTCTAAAATTATCTTCTGGTTAGATGGGTACAGTGTTAATAGCTGTTCCTGGCCTACTGTTCCCCTTCTCCAACTTCTTTTCCTCAAAGTTCTTCACCCATTTGACTGTATATAAGAATATACAGCCTCACCCTATATGCTTAGAAAGGTGATAGCAATTGCAAAAATAAAGGCTGTTTTTTTCCCCCAGGTGATGCTTTCATATAGTTCCAGCTCTAAACATTGATTCTAAATAAAAAATTTGTAAAATTAATCTATTCTGAGCAAGATACTTTGTGGGGTGTTTTGATCTTTGAAGATGGGTAGTGTTTGTATCCTTTGCATAAAACCAGTGTTGGCACCATCTCCTCTTCAAGGTGTTGTTTGTCTGTCACCTGTGCCCTCAGCTCGTTGTAGCTTAGATGGAGTAACACCACCTTTGCATCTGAGCTTGCTTCCCACTCCTCAAATTTAGTTTGTTGGGAGCAAGTACTGGTTGGTCTACATATATTCAATAGATACTCCATTTCCAACATTCCCTGAAAAGTGCAACTCCTGCTAGTACAAACAGAGTTCCTTTGTTAGGCCGCAGACTAAACATGCAATTTTGAGGAATATACTGAAATTCACAATTGTAACTCTAAAGGGTAAGTTGTGTGTTTTTTCCAGAAATAGGGTTGTATTCTGGCAAATACCATACAGTGTCTGATTGGTTTAAATGCTATTTAAATGCCGTTTAAATTGCTTTTCTGACCGAGAACTCAACCAGCCTTGTTAAAGGATGGTCACTCTCAGATTCTCTCAGTAAAACTGAGCACTGGCCACATATTTATTTTCCAAGGTCAGATCCTGGATCTCAGTAACAACCAGGCTGTAGATTATACCACATAATACTAAGTCATAGGTGTCCTCATATGCTTGGTACAAAAGGGAATATAGGCTAACTCCTCAGCAATATTTCTAAAGGAATTCATTCTAATGTCAAATTCGTAATTGCTTCAGGAGAAGGATTAGTTGTGATAGATGATTAGAATTATCCAGTAGCTTGGGTTAACACAGCAACAGTATGCAGTGACTAATGGCACTTAATATTCTACACAAAAAAATGAAGTTAAGATTGATTTTCAAACCAAATTTTTGTGATTATTTTATGATTCTGCTGGATCCCCTTGTAAGAGACTTTGAATTGTGTTTTTAAATTTGGCTGTAAATTACAATTTTGAAAATTAAATATGAGCAGGAAAAGGGTGTGAGTGTGCTAGTAAAGAACTGGCATTAAATTAGTATCTAAAAAAGCCATTAGGTGATATTTCTGAGCACATGATAGTCTGTAAGGTCAGCTTGACCATACAAAACATTTATATTTTATACTTGCTTCAAGGTGCTGTGTGACACAGGTGCATTCTAATAAACAGACTTGTAATGCATGTAATGGCTTACATGAATACTCAGCAACTAAAAATTCGTTGCATAGGCTAAGCTATTCTAATAGTATTGGGTAGTATTCTGCATTTCATTTTGCAACAGGAGTTTTAGAATTTGGCTTAAGGTAACATTACGCAAGTATCTAATTTCTGACCTGTTTTATTGATACTATTTTTAAATGGTTGATGTGTAGATAAATCCATTAATTATTTAGATTTCAATGCTAAGAATATACAGTCAAAATCAGTCAAATTAATTCTAGTGAGAGGTGTAGTTGAGAGACTGAGAAGTTCTTATTGATGAAAATACAGGATTTTTTCAGGGTTTCTTTTTTTTTTTTCCAGGTTTGTCTGTAGCACTGTATTTAGAAAAAGTACAAATGTGATTAGAGTAGAAAGATGAAGAATAAGACTAAAGATACTAACTTCTCTTTCTTTTTTGTCACATAGGGGAGTCGTGATAACATGAGTATTGTATTAGTTTGTTTTTCAAATGCTCCTAAGGTCTCAGAGGAGGCAGTGAAAAAAGATGCTGAGTTGGATAAGTACTTGGAATCACGGGTTGAAGGTAAGAAATCTGCTTAGTTCACTAGATAGTAAACAAATCACAGTTTGATTGTGATAGTAAGCACAGTAGTGTCATAACTATCTTGAGCATGAAAACAAAAGCCATGAACGACATTATGCCAGTTTTTGTTAGGTTAAATTCAGACCTGGTTATAACTTTGAACTTTTGTATGTCAGGAAGAATGTTTTAGGCCTTGTGCTTAATTTACCCTGGTATTCTGCAAACATTTTCTTAATGTGAGCTCTAAGTTTTTAGTGGTGTCTTCATAGGTTAAAATGCAATTACTGACCTTGCAGAGTGTTGTATCAGCTCAGTAAATTGTGATCTTGCTATATTTCATATTGCTTATGAAATATTAAAAGGAATGTACGGTATATACTATTTCTTCCCTTTTTCTGTGCAAGTTTTTGACAGAAAGAAAAAGTTGTACTTGGTTTTTGTGTCAATATCCCAGTAATCCAGATAGTTGGTGTAGCCACCCTAAATTTTAATATATACGCATGGTGGTCTTCAGGTATGAGTTATCTCTGAGCACACAGCTGTTGTGTGTGGTGTCTTTTCCTCTTGTTTAAAGGGGCTCTAAATTGAACTGGGTTATATATTTGTAATTTCTGTTGAGATTAGAGAGTGCTAGTGGTCACTCCAAATGCTAACTCTAGGCCTGTTTCTTGGAATTTGGCTTACATCCCAGGTTTCCTAGATGACACTAGTTAAGATAAATACCTGTTATCTTCTGTGTCAGAGTAGAGTACATGAGCTGTTAATAGGCTCTGGGAGAGAGCCAGGAGCAGTTGCCTTCACTAGCAGCAGTCAGGTGAGCACAGTGGTTACAGGTTAGTATTCCCAGCTTCTTGGTGGCTGCTCTCTGTTAGCAAATAGGTGAAAAACATATGGAACTGCAGTGGATTTTATTGCTTTTATAAGTGAATGTTAAGATTAATAGAAAAGCTGTCAAATAACTTGTGATCAGAGTGTCTGGATTAACTCATCATTAACTGATTATTTTTAGCTCTGTTATCACATTTAACTAAATAATATATATACAAAAAATAGTTGAGAGTTTGTAGTCCAAACTGATGTGGAGTCATTTCAAATATAACTCAAAATGATTGTTTAGCTTAAGTGCTTCAGAGAAATTAATTGCTCCAAAGCTTGAACTTCTGTTGCTTCAGCTCTTGATTTTTTTTCCCTGCTTGAGTTCCCTGTGTCATTCTTTGTTTTGCTAATTGGCCAGAGTTCAAGGCCTTTAAAAGGCAAGTATTTAGCAAGAAATGGCAGTTAGCATATTTGAGAAATTCTGACAAGGAGTGGAGAAGGTAAATAAAACAGACTTCAGAGGAATTTGAAATATCTATCTGATTTTTAACAAATTTTTGCATTCATACATTCTATGAAATTGTAATTTTGATACTGTTCCCTTAATTAAAAGGAAAAAAACAAGTTGTGGGGCTGATTAGATGATTAGAATGTGTAGTTTACCTTACACATGTACCTTGAATATTATTAGTTCAGAAAGGATAAAGGCCTTAGCAAAATGTTTCAAACCACTAAGCAGCATGAGGAATATTGTTTAGAAATATTGGAATTTTTAAAAACAGTATCTGATTTAAAGGTTTAAGCAGTGAGCAGGAATACTTTTGGCTTTAAAATATCCCATGAGGGCAAGAGTATCCTCTCAAGTGTTAGAGTTGGTAAAAATTTTAGAAAGTGGAGTTTCTTTTTGGTTAAGACAATTGCCTGAATCAGTTTTGTATTCATCTTTTAACTTAGTGTAGAAAGCAGTGCATAAAGGAGTTCTGCCTGAAAGGTTTAAACTGTCTGCATCTCTAAAAACATAAAGCCTGATAGATATGTTATGACACTGATAATATGGATTTGTTTAAAATGCCTTTTTAGAGGCTGACTATTCCTTTCAAAAAGCAAATAATGACATTTGAACACAAATTAACAAGAACAACATTTCAAAAAAATTATTAATGAGTTAACAGCTCACAAGTTATATGCAGTTGGCTGATAGCCAGTAACAATCATATTTATACCTGTAATAAAAACATTCTGAAAAATATAAGGTTGTCTTGGAACTACCAAGCTGCAAAAATAGATGTTGTCAAAAATGTAAACTATGAGTTCTCTTGAATAGCCTCCACTTTCACTGAGGGACTAATATAAGTCAGGGCAGCATTAGAACTTAGTATAAAGTCCTCTGGGACTTCCTGAAGCAATTTTAGTTTGATCACTGGTGTTTGTTCTTTATGAATACACACTGTTCTGTTTCTGCTCTCTTGTGGGCCTTAAATTTCAAGCTGACTGTACAAATCCATCAAACCTTTTAGGCAACAGGGTTTTTTCACTACTATACTTGGGCATTTTAAACTCTGGCTCAGGAAGAATAGCAGTGTTTAAGGCATGCTTTTGTTAGATTTAAAAAAGTAAAAAGAAGTTGAAAATTAGGTTAATACTTGCACATGTAACATTTGTGCTCTGTACTTTCATAAGTGGAATGCTGAAATTTTGTATATTTGTATAATGAGCTGAGTTAGTAGTTCCCCAAGATCTTTCCAGAACTCTTAAAAGACAATTATTGTCTTAATACCTAGAGATACTTTTTTATTTTAACAGATTGATTAAAAACAAACTCAGCAAGTCATTGTTGACAGAGATTTCCAGTGGAAGAAGTATGTACCCGTGCTCTGTTGCTAGTTGGGGTTTTGAGGTTGACGGAATGTGAATGACTGCATTCCAAAGCTGCCACTTGTAGAGTATACTGAAATGCTTAATGAGGTTAAGCTTGTGCCTGAGTCATTTATGACTCTGAGCACAGCCCTGCTTCTCATTTGAGTCATTTAATTGATCCATCTCCAAAGCACAGTCGCAGAATTGCAGACTGGTTTGGGTTGGAAGGGACCTTAAAGATCATCTAGTTCCAGTGCCACTGCCATGGATGGGGCACCTTCCGCAGGTGAGGTTATGCTGGGTCACTTTTTTCTTACTGCCCCTTGCAAATACTTTCTGCTCCCTTTTTCAAAGATCCAAAGTTTGGTCCCACAAAGTGAAAACTAGATACAGAAGTCAGTTCAGTTCTCTGATATGTTTCAGTTTATTTAAAAAGGTGTATCAGAATTGCAGTTAATAACAGACAAACCACAGAACTCCACAAAACCCAAAAAACCACTAACCCCACAAATCAGAAGTAGGGGCACGTGATCTGTGTAGATTTAAACAGTCTCACTGATGTACTCAGTCCCCTAAGTTGGATGATACATTTTACATATGTGGAAAATATAGTGTATATAAAACTCATTAGTCATAATCTGATATCTGGGCATGAAAGGAGGGGCTGGAACATGGAGAACTTGTAATGCTGTCTGGTTAGGGACCTGCATTATAAAAAATGGAAGTTAAATGTTACCTGAATTTTCAAAATGCCTATCTGTGAGTGAAGTGTTAGGGTTTTAGTGAAAAGTGTTTCAGAGATAAAGTAGTAGACTTTGATGTGGACTTTGATGAATATACATGTATAACAATATTAGGAATTATTCTTTAAGTGTCTGAATTATATTAGCAATGCAGAGCTAACTGTGGGGTTATTCTTAACATCACAGAGGTTAAGCTGAAAATTGTTAATACCCATAAATCTGTTTCTGAAGAAATTTGGTTTCTTTCTCTGGTGGCCTTTGTCAAGCACATCCACAGTATGTACCTGCTAACTGATGTGTAATGACAATGGGTCATGCATACTCATTTGCTTTATTTTCAATTTTCTGTTAGGAACCTTTTTTTTTTGAGAGGAAGCAAGTTCTGGATAAAATTACTCACTCTAATACCAGGAAAATAAAAAGATAATGATTAGTTCATCCAGAATTCTTGGTTTGCCACCTTCTAGAAATGGAGAGAACATGCTTATGGTTCAGTTCAGCACTCCCTCAGAAGTTATTGTGCAGTATAAATGTGTATGTTTGTAGCACCAAGAAACATACAGCAATCTTCAGCTGCGATTGCTTTCTTTCCTTTTTAAGAAGATATAAACCTCTTATGCTTGTAATAAATATTTAGAAATTTCTTGCATTTGTAGTTTTTCTTATTACTAATTCTTGCTATTTGTCTACTTTTCCTGTGTATAGAACCAGATGTGCCCTTGGTATAAAAAGTATATTTTCATTAGAACTGTTTCCTGTCAAATGTATCTCAGCAAAATTATATTATAGCAGTACAATTACTTCTAACTAAGTAGAACTGAACAAAAGGATGCAATTTATAACAGGAGTTGTGGCTAATTTGTATGAGTATGTGTGGAAGAAGTGAGCAAAATCCTAAGATTTCAGCATACATACTCAGCTATCACTTCCTTTGCTAGCCATGATTTATCCTTAATGGATGGATGGATGATAATACACATTCAAGTTTCATGGAACAGTCTTTAATTTTAATCACTTCTAGTAGTAGTGCAGGTAACTTATTCCTTGCAAAGATTGTATGATGCTGGCTTTAAATTGCGACTTAGAAGCTTAATAGTGCCTTATTTGTTAGAAGGTAATGTAATTATCCTACAAGTGATTGCTTTGAGGGGTTACAGGTGTGCCCCATACAAAGTGGGTGAGTACCTTGCCAGGCACTTTGCTCATTTTGGTAGTCCTGAGAGAAACCTGAATGTCACTTGCTTCTTAAAAAAGTGATAGACATCAAGAAAGATTTAAATACTGGGAAACTTGGGATGAAGGGTTTGAGGTGGGCAGGTGGTATGCTTTTCTGCTAACTTAAGAAACTCATAAACTGCAGGCTCTAAGTCAGTCATCCAGAATATAATAAATTGTAAGAAAATTAAATTATTTGTTTCCTATCGTTAGATAGCCAAGATACAGAATGACTGAAGTTTTTTTAGGATGATACTTGAGAGGGTTCATTCTTAATTCTTCTTAAAGAGAATTTTATCTAGATCAGTGTCCACAGGAAATAGCACTCCATTCCTTAATTTAGTTGATTTTCAGAAAAAATATTCTCTCTTAAAAATAGAAAACTCATGGATACAACTCCAAACCTTTTTATGCCATGGTTGAATGAGTAGAGGCTGATGCCTGGAAGCTGGTAGCATTACACTTGTGTGAGTGTATACACAGATATGATACATGCATCTTAATAGCAGCCTGATGAAAGAGAATATGTGAAGATTTACTTCAGTTCAGGCAGTTCTTTTCCAAGCTAGAAGAACTTAGAGGTTAGAAGCACAGGACTTGAGTTGTATGTCACCTTTGAAAATGGATTATAATTTAAAATTTTTATGAAATTAAGTATTTTTAATTATTGTTCATCAGTTCCATATTCTGTTTTGGCCACTTGAGTGCTAAAATTACCTATCCATTATATATCCTCTGGATTGCTTGGTGGTCCAAGTGTTTGTACACTGGAGATTCAGCCTTTGAGGATACAAGGCCTTACTGACAAGGAAGTGTGCCAGAATCCTGGGAAGCATTGGCTTTATGGCATATAGCATGTTGCATCGCAAGGGGAAGCTAACTGAAACAGACTCCCAGCTGTTGTTCTCTGTGTCAGAGAGAACAGGCTGCTGTCTCATGGGTATTTCATTCAGTTCACAGTCTGCTTCTGAATTTCTTTTAGAGAGTAAGGTTTGATGCATACTGGAATGACAGACAGAATTTAAGCTCAGTTCTATCATGCAAAGACTGTTAACCCAAAATGCAAACAGTGTTTTCCTGTTTACATGTAACTTTTTCATAATGCCTCTGTTAAAAAGTGGTAATATCTTATATTTCAGTGTCTTAGCCAATGGGTGGTATTAATTCAGGATTTCTTGTGTTTTTAAATTAGAAATTATGGAAAAAGCAGGTGAAGAAGGAATGCCTGATCTTGCTCATGTTATTCGTATTTTAACTGCAGAGAATATCCCTAATTTACCACCAGGAGGTGGTTTAGCTGGCAAGTGAGTACAGTACTAGAATTTCTTGAACTGTTAAATTCACTGATACTCTTTCATTTAATGTTTTAAAGTTTTCTTATTGTAATAGCTATACTCGAGTTTTTTATGTTTGAACTTAGTTTACCTTTTGCAGTATATAGACATTTGTGTCATTGTTCCCATTCCAGAATGGTAAAGAGGAAACACATAACCAAATTATACACAACATATTAATTTATACATAACATATTAATTTATTACTTCCATGTGGCCATTTAAAAGAAAAATAGATGTGTTCTTGGCTTTTTACTGCTTTACTACATTTATTAAGAGCTATTGAACATATCAAAATGAATATCAAAAATGCCAGGACATTAGTTTTCCTGATGTCATGTTTTCCCAATCACTTAATGTCCATTATAAGTTTGGAACAGTACTTATTTACTCAGCAAACATTCTCATGAGAAAATTGTTTTTATTTTTTTAGTCTGAAACTGAATGGTAGATAACCGAGAATATTGAACTAGAATATGCATCTTTAAACTCAACAGGAATAAACTTTCAGAGATTACATTGGCTTTCTGGGGAGCCCAGTGGTGATGTTCTAGCAACCTATAACTTAAAGATTTTAATGAAAATAATTCAGGATTGCATAAACAATTGTTAATCTGGAATTCCCCAGACCATAGGACTGATTATTGTTCTCTGGCATATAGAGCATGTTGTTTCTGGAATATTTGTATTTTACAAAATATCAAGTCCTGTCCTCTGAGCATTTGTGTATGTGTACATCTATTTTCATTGCATGTACTTGTTAATGAGCACTGTTTGCCGTGATTATATCTCTCTGGCCTTGGAAGTATCTGTACATTCTGGGTCTTTTTCTCCACTTGTGTACATTCCAGGCATTCAGAGAAGTTTTGGTATGCCTGTTCTTCTTGGTGCCTCCCAACTACTGTGTTCTGTTGTTTTGCTCATTAATAACTACATCATGTACTGCTGCACTATTCTGGACCCCTGACATATAAATTCTGTTTTAATTTGTTGTGAACCAAGTTGCATTTCTCATGGACGTTTTCAGAATTTGCATTTTGGTGCCTTTCTCTTCTTGACTTTTAAAGTCCCCTGACTTCAGGAGTATACCTGCAGTTTCTTTCAAGAGAATGTTATTAAGTAACTCAATGTTATTAAGTATTAAGTAACTTGTTCCTGGCCTCTGAACCTGGGACAAAGGCAGTGACCTATGTAAGTTCATTTCACTTGCAGGAAATTAATGAAAGTATTGGAAGAAAATACTGCTGCACAACCCAAATCAATGTACTGTGTAACTTAAAACTTTTGTCCTATCAAGAGGATATTCTTTTTCTTGAGGTCCTTGTCCTATGATGTTACCAGATCACAAAGAAGTTACACTTTGTCCTTGTGTTTGAACTCCAAGACCTTGCTCAAACAGGTTGCAATGCAAAAGGATCTTGTCTCTGGCTGTAATCCACAGTTTTAGCGCCAGTTAAAGTTGCTCCCAGTTTTTAGTGTATCTGAGCTAGAGAATTGCAATTCAGTGTTACTATGACTAGAGTATGTGTGCACACCTTAGGTACCCCTTAAGTAGCACCATTTATATAGGCACTGTATAATTCTTTCCTTCAAGCTTCTCACTTATGTAGAAGCCCCTGCTGGCCCACTCTTTGAGACAGGAGATGTATGGGTCAGCTGATGGTGCTGTTTTATCCTAGAAAATCTTACTCTCCAAAGACTGTTTTCTGTGATTTCAAATGCTGGCTCAAGAGTGGAGTTTTGTTGCTGAAGTAAATAAAAGCAGCCCTGAGCTACTCTGGCACCTGGACCTTAGTAGTTCCACTCAAAATCTTGCTCCTGAGTTTTCCCATCAAAAAAAAAAAAAAAAAACATAGAGAAATACACTGGTGAAAGAAAGAAAAGTGAATTAAAAAGATTGGAGAATTCCCAAGGAGCTTGTTTTCATATCTTTTTAAACCCATGTAGCAGTCTTGCTTGGACTGTCCAGGTATTTTCTGTT
The DNA here is from genome assembly GCA_039654755.1 of Calcarius lapponicus. Lineage (NCBI taxonomy): Eukaryota > Metazoa > Chordata > Aves > Passeriformes > Fringillidae > Calcarius > Calcarius lapponicus. Next base: position 72,935,120 of record CM077465.1, on the reverse strand, counting down.
ACATTGGAGGTGCCTTTGCTTTATGTAGCGCAGACCTTTAGTCAGAATTGTGCCATTCCTCTGTCACTAAATGTGGAACTCAATGGAGAGAACCCTTTCCTCTAGCATTGGCAAAAAGATTCAGTTTCTTTTCCCTAGGAAGACCCTCCATCAGTTCCAATGGATCCCATACTGCCTCAAATATGCAGCCTTTACAGATTTCTTAAATATGTTCAGAAGGAGCCTCATCAAACTTGTAGCATGCTCAGTATTCTGGGGCAGAAAGTTCTGTTGCATTGAGAGCCGCTTTTATTTGAGACATTTGCTGCTGTTTTCACATCTGGTGCCTTTGTGCCCTTTAGAAGAGTCAACAGTTGGTGCCCCTCATTCTGTAAGACACAATTTTTAGAGATCTTGGTCATTTCCAGACTTAAGAGTCTTAGTCTGCATAGCACTTTTTTGTTGAAGCTGTCAATAACTTTGATCATATTTATTATGACTGTCTGAATGTTTGCCAGTTTTAACTTTGATTTGAAATGTGAGTACATAACCTTTTTTACATCAGAAGTCTGTTTAGATGATGGGTTTTCTTTTTTTGTGAAGTTCTTTGTGCTTACTTTGCCTGGGAAAGTGTGGCCTTAAATGACGCTGCTACAAAAAAAGTCTAGCTAGTGGCTTTTGTGTTTTAATTTTTACATTGTGACTAGACAATAGAAAACACATCTCAGAGGTCATATACTCTGCATACCACACTTGAAAAATTTTGTAGACGGGTTGTAACCTGCATATATGTAATAAAGATAGGGGAAAACTGAACTGTCTTCAAGTTCCACATCCAGAAATAGGGCAAGAAAACCAGCAAACTTGAAGAATTTTTTCATAACAAGCAAAATATAGATTTAAATGTTACTCTTGACAAAATCTGAGTATGCAGCTCTAAAAGGAGGTGGATCATGGAGATGGTAAGGTAAGAAAATGGTTTTGGTTTGCTGAGTCTTTACTCACTTTCAGCAAGAATTTGGGGATCTAACAACTGGTTACGATTTGTTAAGACACAGAGTGGGTTTCATCTTTTTAAAAGGCAGATTAAAAGAAAAATACCTTAAGCACTTCAAAATGCCTACTCTGATCAAACTTTTCTCAATGTTTTGAATCCTTTGTTTTGCTTAATTTTTTTAAAAACTTCTCTTTTTAGGCGTAATATTATTGAAAATGTGTATACTAGGCTGAATCCACACAGAGACAATGAGGGGGTAAGTTCCCATTTTGCTCTTTATTAATGTGAACATCAAAGTTGTCATACATTATGCAAAAGTGTTTGTCACTGGGAATAAAATATTAGAAATACAAAATACATATTGTAACATACCTCTGATTTTTACCTTGCTTTGGATGGTTTTGATATAGAAGTTCTTCCTTTAAAAGACAGAAGACTGGCACCTAATTCTGAAAGACTTTTTAAACATCTAAATGACTACCACTTTCTCAGTCAAACCTGTGAGGCATCAGTGCAGGGTTTTTCTAAACTATGGTTTATAATTGTAAAAAGTTAGTAGTCAGCAAATCCATTACCTAACTGGCTGTTATGTTTACTATCCAGAAATGTAGTACAAGAGGGGCAAACACACTTCCTGTTGTCTTCTGTAAGAAGGCCTTGGTACACTGAATATAAAAAACTACAAAACTAATATTGACTATTTCCATAGCATTTACACTATCTTTTCATGTCCCATCTCTACTGGTCTAAGGAAAAGTAATTTTAGATTACTTCAGTTATTATTTCTAAAATGGCTTACATTCTTCTTCCCATTTCCTATGAAGCTGAGTTTTAAATTGTATGTTGAAATCTGGTTTATTGTACCTCTAAACCTGATTATTAGGTAGCTCTTAATATTAGTGTAAGTAATAACTGGTGTTTCTGTCAATTGTGGTTAAATTTGTTTAAAAACTGTGGAAAACTGAAGAACTGATAAAAAAATATTGTCATTTCCTGTGCAGTTTATGTGAACTGTTTTGTGGAAGTACCATTCCTATTCTAGTCAATTCTTTGTAATATTTTTTTCTTCTGAGATGGCTACAACGCCCTCAGTCAGGTAGTTATTACAGTGAATGGTGTTGCACTTGAAATACCTTGAAATTATCAATTGCACACCTTGAGATAGTAAATACAGAGTCTCACCACAATTGTTACTGTGTCTTTTACATTGTCCTCTTTTCTTATCTGCCTAGATGTGATTTATTCTCTTCAGTCAGAAAGCTTAAGTGGGTGGAAGGGGCCACTATTCTGTTAGCATACAAATGGAGAAGAAATCTTTTAACTTGTTAATTTTTTAGGATTTGTTCCTTTGTCTAGTTTGAAAGTCATATGATATACTTTTTTCATTTCACTTTCAAGAAAGTGTACAACAGTACCCCAAAGCAAGATACACAAAATTTTCCTCTTTTCAGCTTCTTTAGTCCTTCAGGAAACTCTGCACTTCTATCAGCCTGCTACTACTTTTTGTGTTTAGCCAGAACTTCCCCTGCTTTTTGGGGAAAAGTTTCTGGTATATTTGGCTTCCTTAAAAATTAAATAAAAAATAAAACAGCATAGGTTTTACAAATTAATTGGTATTTTGAGAGAAAACCCTGAATGTTTGTCTAATCGTTACATTTTAGAAATGTTATATGCCATAGTTGCATTTATGATGCACCTGTTCTAAGTCTAGATTTACTTCTCAATAGCTGTGCAAGTTTGCTGAAAGTTCTAATATGTAGTACAGCATCTGTTTGTCTATTGGCTCCTTTCAGGAAATGTTTGTGCATCATCCATTTTCATTTAATAAAATGAGGTAGCTAACCTAAATATGCATTTTGCTCATAAGAAAAGATATCATTAACAGCTTTGACCTTTCTTGCCATTAAAATCCCTGAGTAGCTGGTTTACTTTTAATTTGGTTTCTTTAAAAAGAGATTTGAACAGTAGACTTCAGTCTGCTTCCTAAATTTTTCTTATGTTGATATAGACATGTAAATCTCAGATATTTGTTTTAAATAGAGTGGTTTAAATTCTAGTTTGAGCTTGTGATAGCATGTCATTTGCCAGTCAGCACCTTTGTTCTTTTCCCCCCAAGTGGTACTAGCCCAGAGCAGTTTAAGAGGATAAACTCCCCCTTGGTGAAGGATACAATTCCTGTTTGCATCTTCCCAGCAAGTTATGTTAATGTCCTTGAAGTGGGTGAATCTGCTGTGCCTCATCTGAGACAATGAAAACATGACTTCCTTGCTGGTCTTACTCAGTTTCAGGTGTATGTGTGGTGATCTCTGTAGCCTTCTGAACTGGATACTGTAGTGTCCAGAGATGTAAAGGGAAGGAAGCTGTTCATTATTCAGCATAAGACTCTTCAGAATGTCTATACACAGTGATAATGTTGCTACACATCTCACATTTAAGCAGGAAGCAAAGGCAGGAAGGAAACATCCAGTATATCCCAATGATGACATAGCCAAGTGAGATTGAAATCTGGCCAATGATGCTCCTGTTTAAACTAGTATGAGGCAAGAGCAGATGTTCATATGAAAAATGAGGTGCTAGAGACATGGATGCTGAGTCTGCAGAGCACAAAATCACCCATGACTTGCACCTGAGCATCCTTCCCTGAGTGTGGTTAGCAGTGCACCCGTGTCTGCTGAGAGTGGGTATTGTGCAGAACACCTCTGTTACTGACTGGAAACTCTGCCTGTGGCAGTCCTCTTCCATCTTATGGCTGTATGTAAGACTAAAGCAATTTTTATAATGACTAAATAGTAATATTGTTAGTTGCTAAAATATTACTGCAAATGACTAAAAAAATCCTCTCCAAACCACACAAACAACAACCCAAACAGTCAGATTAACTTTTGCAATTGAGAATATGGTTTCCTTCTAAAGACTATACATTTTAGTGTCTAACAATTTTAAAATAGTTACCATGAGTTCATGTGAACTGGATCATAATAGCTTTCCAAGTTAGTTCTTAGTATATAAATGAAAACCTTGGTTTTATCTGTTTCTAGGTTAGCTTTGTTTTACTCAGCACCGTAAACGTTTCAGGTAGTGTTGCACTTGGATGTTGTTTTTTGGTTAACCAAACTAGTGATAGTAGATTTTTATTCTTCACACATTTGTTTTCTGAGAAACCTTAACATAGAGCCTAAGTAAGGAGGTGCCATGCAGAGCAAGAGTCTGAGAAATAAGAGAATCCTTACAGCAGTATCTAGAGATCACTAGTCTGGCTTGAGGGTATAGCAGTCCTAAATTTTTTCTGCTAGGAATCTCAGCAGATTACAACTATTTTATAAATCCAGGGCTGGAGAGAGCCCTGCACTGTGGTCACAATGAACAACTTTATCATTGTTTGAGCAGAGACTTTCGGCTACAAATGAGGTACCTTGTGCCTTTATAAATATGAGCAAAAGCACAGAAATCTAATATGTATTGGGGCCTGATGCTTTCAGGTCTTTAAAGGGAATTTAAAGAATGTTTTCATAGCCAAATAATTGTTAGCACTGTGGTCTTACACTACCACTGAAGAGTTGTTCTTACTTCCTGTGCTGACGTACTACTCTTTCTCTGTGACGTTACTCTGACCATCTTAATTTTTGATGTGTTCCTAAGACTAGGAGACTACTATCCAATTAGGCTACTTCACTGTATGTATATATTCTTAAACACAAGAAAGAATGTTAAAATTGCAGTGGGTATGTTAATAGTTTCAGTGGCATTTACTTAAAGCTGCCTTTGAGCATCTTAGTTGAAATCAATCATATTTCTCTCTTGTTTTTACTAATAATACACTCTGGCAGTTGGCTGAACCAAATCATATGCCGTTAAGCTGTTACACATAAAAAAAGATAGATGGACACAACTCTTACATCATTCTCACAACATTATAAATCCAGTCTTTAATACACAGCAGCCCTTTTCATACACATAATTTAATAGCACAAAACTTGTGTAAAAATTGTGAATGTTCATGTTGAATATAGCTAGCACAAATTTATTCCTGATTTTATGGTCAGTAACGCTTCAGTTGAATTGAAATGTGAAGGAAGGCAAATGCTACCTTGCACAATAACCATAGTTTTCAGGGACCTGTTCTAGCCACACATCATTAGAGAGAAATCTCTGTCTATGTAGCGTATAATATATAAAAGAGGCAATTTCTGTCCTGCTGTCTGTGGGGTTTCTTGTCTGTTAGCACTGAGGGACACAAGGGAAGCACGGAATAGCCTGCTGTAAAATAGGGTGCAATGCCATGCAGGATGTGACTTTGAATATCAAACGCTAACAGCATTGCTAATTCAACTCCTACCAGCATTTGAATTGCTTAGGAGCCTCAGGGCTGCTATTATATTGCTTATTGCTTTTACTCTTCAGTGTTGCATGGAGCAAAATTATTCACTTCAGTCTGCCAAAGGAATTTTTAAAGATCTCGGTATTGTGAAATGTGGAAATTTCAGGGTGTATGTGTGCTAATGTCAACCTCAGAGCAAAGCTGCTGGAGTAGATGAAATACGGAATTTAAATGTTCCCTGAATTTTAAAAAACTGGAAGTCTTCAGCTGTGTTGCCCTGTTTAATGTTAGCTAGGTATAGATGTAACTCAGGTTTTTTTCTTTGTCAAACCGAGAAACTGGATGCAACTGTAGCCTCTTCTTGGTGCCCTGGGTTTTTGCTGACGTGCTTGTAAGGTATTACAGCAGTTCCGTTTCATACACTAAAACTATCTTGCTTCTCCTCTCTGTACTCTTGAAGACAAGAGAGTATTGAATTTTTGAATATTCTCTTGAATATTTTCATATTTGAATGTGAAAATGCTAGTACATGGGAGTCAAAACATCTCAAACTAGGAGTCAAAACATCTCAAACTAAGACCAGTAAACCACTGTGAAAGTATGTCTCTTCTTTCCTGAACAAATTAAACTTAGAGGGATGCCATTATATGCAGTCATACTCCTTTTTGTGGTAAAATTCTCCCCATCTTAACTTGCACTGTGCTAATCAGCGTTGGGGCTTTTATTCCAGCAACATTACATAGAGCATGCAGAATCTTACTGATCCCAAGGTATTTTCTCAATACTGCTATTAAGCTTGTAAATGAATGACAGCAGTACTTGTAGTTAGGAAGCTTTTGGATTACATGACAATAAAATGAGGTCAGCATGAAAACAAGGCAGTCTGGATTGTGCTTCTAATGTCTTGAAAATCTGCCAACTTCCAGAGATAGTTTCATTTGTCTAGATTGATAAGTTGCTAGATACTAATAATTTAAAATGTATTGTTCCCTTAAAGCAACAGTACTGCTTTAGCGCTTGAAAGTGAAAATACCTAGTATCGGTGTCAAAGCGCTGTAAGTCTATCATCAAAAAACACAACACTTTTTTCAACTGAAGGCTTGTAACCAAGCAGGTCATTTGCTGAGGAGACTTCCATTCCTTAATCAGCGCTCAATGATCACATTTTGTACTGAAGGTTCTTAGGTTTGACATTAAATAACTGTTCTACCTGCTAATTTTTCCAGGCAATACACAATCTGCCCAAAGTTGTGTCTTATGTTGTTCAACTACCAGCAATCCCCACGCTTACGGGTAGCTGCTTGCTTTTCTGGTGGCATCATGCATGCAAAAATCAGAGTGTTCACTAAAACACTGAGCATTTATTTTGATGTGATGCTTCAACTAAACTATTATCAGTAGAGTTAGCTATTCTCTGAGTTTTCCACAGAACTGTGCTGCTACTGGCTGTGCAGAAATTCACAATTAAATATATTGACCTGGTGGCTAAAGAAGCTTAAATTTTCAAAATTTTCCACTGATAAATGTCCAAAGCTGTGGGAGTGTATCATCTGTATTTATCAAAGACATTTGAAATAAAGATGGAGTTAATTGGGAGGAGGTACTTGGACTGGCTCAAAATGAATTGAAATTATTAAAAATGCTGGTTTAATAGTTATCATTTCTTAAGTTGTTTAAAAGGATGAACATGAAATACATTGTTCTAAGTTGTATGTTGCTGATAAGGTGTTTTACATTCAAATAGAGAGTTGCTTTCTCGATTTGAAAAAAAAAAATTTGGTTTTTCGGTTTGCTTTTTTTAATATTTTTTTAAAAATGTGGTTAGAAAAACTTTTAGTTTAACTACTGATCTTTTTGGGGTGTTGAATCTCAACCGAAGGAGCCCGGCGCGGCCGAGGAAGGCGGAACGCAGGGGAGGTTGGTGGAGGCGCTGAGGCAGATGCGGATTAATCATAGGGGCAACTACCGCCACCTGCTGGAGGAGATGCTGGCCGGGTACCGCCTGGCGCAGCTGCAGGTACCGGATGCTGGCCAGGTCCCGCCCCCGCCCGGCCCCGGCCCGGCCCCGGCCCCGGCCCCGGGCAGCGACCGCAGCGGCCAGCAGAGCTCGTGACCCCCGCGGCAGCTGGCGCTGCGCTTCACCGCCCCCGCTCGCATCGCACCGCCGCACTGCTGGCCTGGGAGACTGGTTGGCTTTACTGTAGTTAAGTGTACAGATTGTTTATATAGAGCTCTTACTTCCTTACGAGTTCAGCTCCTGGGGGATGTTATAGTTATTGCATCCCGAGTTGTGTAGCGAGATTTAACTTCCCGTTTGAGATTTTGATCTTCTTTTTTCAAATCCTGTGGCACCAACAACAGGAGTCTAACATGATACGCAAAAAGGCATTTTAAAACTTTTTCTTTTGAGAACATTATTAAATAATAGTTTTGATGGTATATGTTTGCTCATTGTAAAGTAATTTACATCTTAGTTTTATCTTTTGTGCAATTTAATTGAATTATACAAATTATTCAGGGTTTTTTCCCCCCAGCATTATGTACTGCATGTTTGTGTTTGGTTTGTATATAGTTTCTATTACAGCTAAATTACAAAAGCTGTTTTATTTTAGGTTGTCACTTATGAAATGTTTGATTTTTTTTTTTCCTTTTTAGTTTAGATTGTATCCAGTGTTCATCATAAATACTGATTTTCTAGACAACGGTATTATTACTTCTCAGGTTGTAGCAGAGCATATATCCAGAAATGAAAATGTACTTAAATTTAGTACCTAGTGTCAAGTTACAATAATTTGTGAACAAGTGAAAATAAAGAATATGCTGTGGAATAATATCTGTATGCATATTGACTCTTTTAAGTGAGTAATAAACTTTCTTTGAAGTGTGACCACTCTGACATGACTTGAAACTTTTCATAGCTTCTGATGTGAACTCATAGTGTTCATTAGTTTCTACAAAGCTTTGAGTGATTCTGGGTTTGGAGCATTTGTATTGCCCACTGTATTGTGCAACATTTCTCAGGTTCAAGCTAAACATCAGCCATATAAATGAATAAACTATTCTTCCAAAGCTTGCCTTCTGCCAAATCTGTTCTTGTCTCTTGGGGTACAGAACATACACGTACGTCCATTTGGGTAGGTCGATGGTAATACTGGGACTGTGCAGTAGTGGTAGCTCATCTGCTAATAAGTGAAATCTCTAAGCTTGTAAGTTCATCACATAACACGTGCACAAAAATGTAATTGTTCCAAACAGGTACAAATTTCACTGCCTTAATAAAAATGATCCTGCAGGAATTTCTTCCTGAGAAGCTGAGTTCCATAATATTTTGTAGAGCTTTTTTTTTGGTTTGTAGTCCACAGATATAGTATGTGTTGATAGTAGTGATTTTGTAAGGTAAATCTTGATTTTGAGTCATTCTGCTATAAGAGCTTTACTGGATTCATGTTTTATAAAAGTCAGTTCCATCATGATGTTGACAAACAGGAAATGTTTGTGTATGGAAGTGGGCAGGTATGGAAAACAAGGAAAATGTTTTCTGTCTTAGGCTAGTATTCTTCTTAATTATGCAACTGAAATCCAAAGTGCAACAAAATGTTTTCATTTGTATTGGTGAGTAGTAATATTTCTCCTCTTCTTTTCCTGTAGGGTTCTGGAGATCTAGAAGATCCGTGGTAGCCTTACAAATCTGCTAAAATGCTTTTGATTCTGAAAGGGGGAAAAAAACTTTTAAATCTGATTTCTTCAATACAAGGGAAAATTTCTGGTGGATTTCCAACATTTTGTGAAATGGGCAGAAAGATAATAGAATTTTCCATCATTTGTTCATTTTTGTGTTCTCTGATATTGCCACTCTTAGCATTGCCTGTACTACAGTATTTTTACCAGCCTCAGGCATACTGATTACATCTGTAATGAACTTTGGCCCTAAAAAAGAAGGAAGGAAGGAAGGAATATTCTCTCAGCAGATTGGTGTGTGTACCTGAGGTGCACGGGATTGTAGGCCTGCTCTGAAGATACACTGTGGCTAAATGAAACATGCAACACACAAGCTTGAGAGAGAGTACAAGTAATTGTTTGAGACGTTTCTTATTTCACTTTACCAAGTTGGAAGGCTTTGCAGCTCTGTGGCTTGGAAATAATAATTTCAATTGGGCAATACGCTATCAGATGTGTATTTTTTGGTTTTTTTGGTTTTTTTAAAATTTTCCAGTTTTACCTGTATTACCAGACCGTTAGGTTTCCCTGCGGTGTCCAAATTGTGATACGTTGCCTACTGCTTGCTTGAAGATAAGTGTATTATTTGGCAATAATATATGAAGATTCTAGGCATCTAAAACCAGTAAGAATTTTACGCATGTGTACAACACACCCTTCAACTCCTGCTAGAGAAAATCTTTTTGAGTAAAAACAAACTGGTGAATTTATAGTTAGTAGTGACTTGCTTTGACATCTCTCACAGCTGCAGGTTTTTTTAAAAATGCTGAAAATTTGCCTTTATTATAATGTAAATTGTGATTATTTTTTTGTTCTATATGTGGTTTTCTATAGTTTTTTGATTTTTTTTCAGCTTAAGATACAGACAGAAGTCTTGTGTAATATGGGTATAATTTTTAATTGTTTGCATTATTTTCAAAGTTCAAATTATCACTTTGAGATTACTATAAATACACTTAAAATTATCTATTTTAAATTAAGAAAATATTAGAGATATTTTCATGGGTTCAATGACCTTTCATTTTATAAGCAATGGGCATGGTACAGAGTGGCTGTCATGTAAGGTACTTGAAGATTCTTAGTTTAATTCTATTTTTGCAATAACCTTGACTTTTTTTCTGACTTCTTTGAGTTGTGCATGTAATGAGTCCAGTAAATGCTGAAAATGGGGAAGAGTAAAGTATTTATCTAAAAATAAAAGCTATTGGGGAGGGGAAACAATGAATGTATCCATCTGTACATGATTTACATGCTGTGGATGCCTTGTAAACATTTTCCTATTTGTTTAAACTGTGTTTCAGCGAGGATGTAATTGCCCTTGTGTGTAGTTTTAAGCTAATGACAGTCATCAACTGGTTTTGTGTGAAATTAAATTCATGGTATTTTTCTGTAACTTTATCCCCATGGTGAGTCTGTAAAAACCACACGCTCTTTCATACTGATGCCGAAGGCCAGCTTTTCCAGTCATTTTGATTCACTGTGTATCTGATTTTTTTTTTTTTTTTTTTTTTTTTTTTGGTCTAGAGAGGATTATTGCCACAGTATATTTTATTTATTCATTAGATTTTAGCCTTGTAAGTTAAAGTGTTTTAAATGATGATGTTAACAGGTATTTGTCCCTTTACTGGTTTTTTTGGGGTTGTTAAAAGATAGGGAATGAAGAATGCAAAATGGTTTATTGTTCAGACTGTCCGCTCTGGTCCAACCCTGTACTGATAGTACCTTCCCAGTATGATATTGTGATGTTTCATACAATACAGTGAACATAACCAACTTGTTATCTTCAATAAAGGATTGCTAAAACAGTGTGACATGCTTTCTGTTTTCTTGGGAAGGACTTACTAAGAGGATGCAAGTGTTCCATATGAAAAGATAACCCAGTAAGATTTATGAGGTCTCTTGGTTGATGGATTTCTGGTTATTCTGTAGCAGATGTGCCCCTTCATCCCAGAAAAGCACAAGTCTCAAAGTGGGCTTCTCCGTGGGATTAAGGAAAGGGCAAGCAGCATTTAGTGCTCCTAGGGCAAATCCCCATCCCAAGTTTAGCTGCAGTCTTAGTCCAGCTATGGGAGAGTATTCATTTAAAGACTAAAAATTCAGATTCAACTAGACTTTTTGGTCAACTCATTTCTTGAAGTTTCTTAAAAATCTGAGCTTAAACCTACGACATTTCGCTGTTGCACAGTTTTGAATAGAAATTTCTCTGATTTTAATGTTTTCATGTTAGAACTTCTACAGATTTTTTTAACTTTTACAGATCTTTTTTTTCCAATTTACTATGGTAGTTTTTTAGCTGAATGGAAAAGGAGAACGGAATCCTCCATGGTATTAATACTGCAGGGTAATAACCTGCCTGAATAGTTAGTGTTACTGTAGAATGGACATATTTACAAACAGCCTGAAGATTTTTGAGTTTACACACCTGTAACTTCTTGAAACTTTCTTATTGGATTTGCTTGTACAGCATAACCCCTGCATGCTTACTTCATGAGCTACAATTTTAATGCCTTGTTCCACTGGTGAGACTTCTGGTGTTCCATGGGCTCCAGTCCCATGAACGCTTCTTTGTGTAGATTTTTTTACATTAAGTGGATAATCTCCCTCCAGTACAAGGGTTTGTGCTTCCTTGTATCGAAGGAAGCATAACCTGTGCATACACACAGATTTTTCAAAGAGAAGGATGCAAGTTGTAGCTTGCACAGCTACAACAAAATCTAAATGGCTTGCACAGCTACAACAAAATGTAAATGCCAGCGTTTTTTTCCCCTAAATGATCACTACTTGCCATTCATTCATCCACTTGGTTATGAGCTCTAGTCATGTTTTTAGATTGATCTAAATACTGCATAGATTTCAGCAGCTTGGGAAAAACTTTGCTTGTTGACTTTGTATTCTTAGTGTGAGAAATCTGAATGAATGATGAAATTTGTTCATTTATTTGCCATAGCTTGTCAACAATTTAAAATTACAGTCTTAATTTTGTTGCCACCTGGTAACTAACACAAAGGTAGTTATGTGGAATACTGAGAGTGGCAAGTACCTCTTCCACCTGGGGTCTTTCTTTTGTATCAAATTCAGCTTGATTTCATTTTTATGACCTCCTGTAACATAGGCAAAGTAGTCCATGCTAGTTCTCAAATCTGCTCTCTGAACAGAATAAAGATCTGTTTTAACTGCTCCTCATTAACATCTCAAAAGGAATAGGGGGTAATGGAGTAGATGCAAATATAAATGATGTCACTCTGACCTCAGAAGTCTCATATTGTGACAGTCTCCTCTTAATAGGCTGGATCTTCATGTGGTTATTTGAGCCTGCATGCAAACCTTTGCAAGACTTGGTCAAAATATCCACATTTTTCATGGCCCTAAGTGTGAATCTGATGCTGATTTTGCTATTTGGGTGGTTTAAAACAGAACAAAAAAAACACAAAAGCAACAAAAAATCTAAAACCACAAAACCAAACAAACTGTCAAGTTGTTGATTCTTTTAGCACATCAGAGGCTGGCTATTAGTGGTTAAGTAGTTTCTTGGTATCATGTGTAAAGTGGAATTCAGTCAGCCACTTAATCTCTGAACTTTTAAGTCTAAATCTTAAATAGTAAAATTAGCCCCAGAAAACCAGTCATTTTTCTTTGGCAATTTGAGTGGAAATCAAAAACAATAGGAGCTTTAGATTAGTTACAGCATTGAACCAAACTGTAGTAGGCAACTTTTACCTCTGGAAGATGAAACTAAAAGCAGTGCTGCCTATCATTAGGTATAGGCCTATAAGGGGAAAAAAAAGGCCACAATGATAAGCAGTTTTCAATTATCAGCTAATTTGCAGTTTGTTGGCTTGAGGATTGTCTGAAGGCTTGTTGCTTTTGCTCTTTATAGTTCTTTTTTAGCTCTAAACTGGAAGTGAAGTTGGAGGGAGCTGCACTGGTGCAGGTAAGCAACTCCATGGGATACTCCCAGACATGAAGGCAATTTGACAAAACCAAAAGAAAGGACCCAAAGTCACTGAATTTATGCAGTCTAATCCAGGTAAAAATGCAATTTATGCAGCTGAGGCTCCACCTCTCATATCTTTGTGGCCCGTTTTCTCTGTGTGCCAATCTGAACTTGTCTTTGGGCTGTTGCTGTACAGACCTGACTTCGCTCTGCTTGCTTTGTGCTGTTCATGTTCATACCTGGCTGCTTCTCTGTTGATCAAAACACAAGCAACTTTTGCATTTTATCATGCCTGTGCCTCCTGTTTGTGTTCAGCTTACTGCTGGTGCTCATCTCTGATTTCCATCATTCACTCTGTCCTTTCACCAGTGCTGCTGTGCTTAGCTCTTTGTAAGTCTCAAAGATCACGTTCTCCCAAAGACTTTACATTTCTGTCTTTAAAAATCTTAAAGTTCTCCTTTGCTGTGATGTCTGGATTTAAAGACTGACTGGGATTACTGAGATCTTCCTTCTGATTCTTGCCTTTCCTTATTTCTTTGTCTATGTGCAGCTTGACTGGGAATTTTCAGAGAAAAATCCTTGCTGTGCTGATCAGTGGTTGCTGTGATTAATGGCTGAATCGTCAAGTGATGATTGCATCAGCACCTGCTTTTAAACCTAACAAAGACTGCTAAGGGTTCAGGTCATGGGGATGGGCTGATAGGAGAAAAAAGTGGACATTTTCCATCAGTTGGGTAATCTTTCTGAAGCAGTTATCCTTCCCAGTAAAGGATGAAAAACACTGTAGTAGGAATGAATACACATACTAAAGACTTGTGGCAAATAATTCAGTCTCGTTGGATATAATTTTTCCTGTTGTGTCAAGTCTGCTTCAGAAATAACTCTGACTCTGGTTTTCTGCTTTCTCAGACTTCTGTAATCTAAGGTGAGTTGTGGGGAAGTTGAGTCTATGGTGCAGTAGTGTTTAGTGTTGTAAGGACCCTGCCCTTTACCTTGAAAAAGCTGGAATGAGATTCATGAGACCCCTGAATGATGATGTTGGAAGTGTGATGGTGGTGTTGGAAGTTTCTCTGATCTTTAAATACAGAATTAGTGATTTTTCTGGCCTTTTTCAGGTGGGAATATGTTTGGTAGATGTGGGATATTTTGGAACATAGATTCTTCAGAGAGCTTACGTGCAAGGTTCTGTAAGAAAATGACCAAATGTGTTCTGCCTTTATCATTTTGAAAGAGCTGCAAAGCTTACGTGAGAGAAATTGGGCAGAAATTCATAGAGGGAAAATTCTCTCTTGTGAGATAAAACCCTACTATTGGAAAGTAGCATCCAGGGCTTACAAAGAGAACCTAAAAATATTTGTGTATGTTACATTCCTTGCAAGACTTACATTTTCTCAAAAAGTCCCTAAAAAGTCTTTTTTAAAAATGTGCAAAAAGAGAAACTGTGAAATGGTGAAAATGCACCATTCTATACTGAAGAATTATAGCTGTTTCTTTGGGGAGTGAACATGTAGATTAGTAAATATCTTACATTTAGAAGTTAGTTGGAAGGTTTGAAGTAAATGCATTTTAACTTTGAAGTAAAATGCATATTTAAATTGCATTAATGAAGAGATATTTCCCATTATTTTTGTAAGGAAGCTTCTTAACACCATTCCCATCAAATTCATTCTGTGAATTTTTTTTTATTTTGTTTGGCAGGTTATTCAGATGCAAAATGGTGGATGCCTGCCTAATATTAAAATAATTTACATTATTTAACTTGTCATTATTAGGGGAAACTGCATGATATGAGGGGTTTTTTTTAATCCTCTATCCAATGGTCATCTTCATAAATGAATCTAATTTTAATGGTACAAGAAGGATTTTGGCCTGGGTATGTAAAGCAGATATGTTTTCCTAGTGTATTTTAAATAATACTATTTCAACACTGGGAGCAGAAAATGTATGAAATGAAACCAAAATTTTTTTTCCAGCTCCAATAAATCTGCATTTACTTAGGAAGGAGGTAGTTTTTGGAAATACACTGCCAACACAAACAGTGTCAAGGTGTTTGGAAGTGTGGTGCTTTACAAGAACTTCTCCGTCTCTTAGTACTTTTTACGTTATGCTGGCTGCGAAGTTTTAAAATGGTGAAATATATTTTACATTCATCTCTTCATTCCTGCTTGTCCTTACCTTAAAAATATGTAGGAAGTTCCATGCTGCTGCTTCAGAGATTACAGTTACTGCATTAAACTTCACATTCAATAATTAAAAAAACCCAGACGTCCAAGCATGGGAGTAATTGGTTGCAGCAACTTCTTTACATGCTGTTACCATATTTCAAGTGCTATTTCTGTGAACTAAACCCCCACCCCCCCAAAAAAAAACCAACAAAAACCAACACAAAAACACAAAAAACCACCAACATCCAGCAAAACCCAACAAAATTACAGCTTTAAGATGGGATTTCTCATATGATCTTAGTAGCCCCTATGCTTTGAACTGCATTAAATTAAAAAAAATTGTCTTAAATGAAAGGAGAAAAATATGTACCAAATGTGTTATCACTGACTTGAAGATGTACAGCTGTCTTCCAGTTCAGCCTGCAGTATTCAAATATTTGAAAGATCTGTCTTTTAAATGCAAGCAGGCCATCCACTCAGAATGAAACCAGTTTGCACTGCTCCCCTGAACTTGGTACAACAGACTCCCAAAGAGCATAGCAGAGCTAGCAGCAAGAGAGCTGTGAGAGACTGCCTCATGTATATGTGGAATGAAGAGCAGAAATGTACTTTTAATTGTTCTTGGACGGGGGGATTGGGTGTGTGTGATGCTGAATTGCTTTTCTGTTAGAGTGGAGAGAACTGAGTGGGCATTTAAATGCACTGTGTGAGTGCTTGCAGGATGTGGGATTGTTTGTCTCTGGTTCACCAGCATAAACAAGTGAGGTGCCAGAGCTGTTTTGTGCAGATAAGCAGTGTGAGATCTGGCACTGAAGAGCCCACACAGTTCCATGGACTCAGGAAGTTCAAAATGGAAAGGCTGGTATTTGCTGCAGGTGATGCTTTCTTCACCTTGCACCAAGCAGTGCTTTCACCCACGTGGCTGGATCCTTGAATGCCAGGCAGTTCCAAAACAAAACTTGTTTTAGGCAGTGTTTATGAGGGTAGTACTTAGAGTTTTAGCAGTTCTTGTAACTTACAGGAAGTAAAGATTGTCTTCATTCATTCAGTTGTTGTACATTCAGGTGAATATGAAATTAAGGTGAAGTTCTCCTACCTGTATCCACACTGAATGGTATATCTGGAAAATACTTCTTGTAGTTGTGGAATGTTTTCTTAATACAGAAGTCTAGTCTGTGCTGGTCAGAGAGCCCCTTCCCTGTATACAGAGCCTTGCATGTACCGGGTGTTGCTGCACAGCATGCTAGGTCCTGAATGGAAGAATAGGATTTTTGTTGGTTTGGGCCTTTTTTACAGAATGTGTGCTTTCAGTTCTTTGGTTTCACTTCCAGTGCTCACTCTGATTTTGACACCCATTACTGCTGCTGGACTGTTAATGGTTTGATGTGGAGTCCATGAACTGTTGTTCAGAAGCAGCCATTTTAAGAACCTTGGGGTGCAATTCAGAACTGGAGAGTGAAGCTTTCTGTACAGACTGGAGATATTTGATATGAACTGAGCTCTTCCAGGAGGAAATAATTTCACAGGAGCACAACCTGAGTACATTTCATCACGGAATACCTGCCACTGATTCGATACTTGCGAACAATTGTTTGCAGGAAGGCCTGTCTTGATGCACTGAGAGAGACAAGGGAAAAGGAGTAAATTTATATGGAGTACCAAATATATCTGTGATACTGTGTGTGTAATTCCTGCAGGTGGGGAAGCTGAGGCATGGTGAAAAGCTGTACATCTTGTATATAGTGTGGCAGTAGGTCTGCTCATGTAGTGACACCTGTTGCCTGACAGCCCCTTCCAATAAATCCTTCAGTCTTCCACAAGAAGAAGTGCTTTGTAAGCTGAGCAGACCAAAGCTTACTCCTCAGATTCTTGTTCAGTGGATTTAAATTGTTCTCAGAGATAAGCCCTGCCAAAGGCAGATACAGCTTGTGGGGTTCTCTCTTTTTGGTAACCCAAAGGATGGATGTAGTGGTGATGTAGTGTCATGTCATTTTATTTTCTGAGCTTTGCCTTGGCTTCCTGTTGGTCTGCCTGGCTGTGCTATCTGTATTGCAGATCTCCCACTGCAGGGATGTTTCAGTAACACGAGGTCACTCTTGAGTTACAGCCATCCAAACTTCAACAGTCTGCCATGATTTAGTACCATGCTGAACCTCTCCAGCTTGTACAAGGGGAAGAGCAAGGTCTGGGTCTCTTGCTGGGAAAGGTTTTTGAGGAGTAGGTTGGAAAAGAAAATCCTTTGGAAGTTGTCATCCTCTAGGACAGAAATGGGGCAAATGAATGCCACAAAGGGAAGAGTGTAAATTGAAATGAGCACAGTTAATGTGAGTGAGCATCCTCCTGGAGAGGCAACAAACCTCGGGTTTGTTTTTCTGTGCGTGCTATGTGCTCTTGTTCTTGCAGCTCTGATAACAGCAGGAATTGGTGGATAATTATTTTCATTAAAAATAGTGGGAGAGGGCAGCCTTGCAGATCAGCCGTGAGGGGCAGGGGCTGGGTGCCTCCTTCCCCTGAAATATCCCCTGAGCCAAGCAGTAGCTAATTACAGCGTTTATAATGACATGAACCTTTAATCACATTGTCCATACTGGACTAAGAGCATTACAAAAGTAACAAAACCCCCACCAAAGCCTGTCACAGGTGTCCTGTGCAATTACGTTTTTCCACCCCCAGGACTTCAGGCTGATGGCAGAAACTTCAGACATGCTCCTGGTAAAAGATACTGTGTCAGAAACTTATTCACTAGACCTTCTCTCTCTTGACAGCTGCCCTCCGGGTCAAGGGAGGATTTTCTTAGTGCTGAGTGAAAGGTAGCTTTAAAGGTCAGATTATCCATCAGTCTTGTGGGAGCTGCTGAGGTAAAGCTGCTGCTGAGGTGTCTGCCTTTTTTACATACCTGTAAATCTGGCCCTGGTTCTGTAAATAATGAGGTTATATTTAAAGTGCATTATGTCAGAAGAGTTCCAGTGGCAACAAACCTTTTAATGAAAAAGCATAAATCAAGAGAACTTTTTAACAATAAATGTCTTCCTACACTTAGCACATTAGGGTGCATAATCACCCCTCTGCATGGTTTTCGGCATAATATGTGTGGTATTGAGGAACTGGCAAGCTACTTGGCATTTGTAGAGCATCAAACAGTAGATGACTAAGTCAGTCAGTGCATCTAAATAATTATATATAAGAAATACTTGTGAAAATTAACCCCTCCATCTTACAGAAATAACCATGGCAATCTGTGTGGAGATAGCAGCTATTACTGCCCACATACAGATTGGTTTTGTTTCCCTACCTAACCCCGAGGTAAACAGAGTAACTGGCACAGAATATGAAGTGTTTTCTTTACTACTTAATGCCTTTCAGTGGATTCTGCTAACACAGTTACACTGGCTAGTTACTCCTGCTAAACTGTAAAATAGCTCAGGAGGGAACCATTTCAGAATTGCTTGAGAGCAAGCCAGATGCATAATGCCTGCATACATAAAATATGTTTTAAAAGGAAAAAGTTAAAGCTCAGTGGGAGTTGTTGGTGATCTGCCTTTCTAAGATGAAGTTTACGTTATTCCTTTATCAAATAATTTTAAGGCAAGCAACTCCTCGGGATGAGGAGAGGAAAAAAATAGGTCTGTAATAACAACAAAATACCTGTGGGGTTTTATTTTTAGTCTGTGAGGAAAATCATACAGGAGACAATCCCAGATTCTTGTGTTCGTTCTCCTGGGTCTGTGGTAGCTGATCATCCAGCCCTATTTTAAGCTCCTTGGCTGTCTATTTTCTCCAAGCTTTCAAGAGGAATGTTTAGGGTTTAAGGCGCAGGTGTCTACCCGAAGTGTACCTGTGTTCCGCGGGTGCCTGCTTGGCTTCCGCTCTTCCCGCGGAGACCGGCCCGGCCCGGCCCTGCCGACCGTGCGCTGCCAGCGCTGCCCCTGGGGCATCCCGTGCTCTCCGAGGGTGACCGTGCCGCCGGAGCTCCGTGTGCCCTGCAGCCAGCGTGGATGGCGCACATGGATCCATCTGGATTCATCTCTCCGTGGCCTCCGCCTCCCGCCTGCTGCACTTGTCTACCAGAGCACTATAATCCTCCTCTTTTCAGCCAGACGCTTGGCAATTAAGACACGATCTGCCCTACTTAAGGTATAAATAAGCCTTTAATGTTACTTGGGGATTACATTGGGACGCGAGGGGCTCTTTTGAAGGCCCGGCTTTGGCACAGCAGGATCACAAAGCAGGCTGCTCCTGCAAGATGCTCGAATAAGGGGAAGGGAATGGATTCCCAGCCACACAGACAGAGAGCAGTGGCAGCTTCTGACTAGTGAGATGCTAAATTGGCCTTCAGCAGGTGTAAAAGTATGTGTGTCAAGGGTAAGCTAGCTGTGTCCTTAGGTGGAATAAACTTGTCCACGCAGGCAATAATCATCAGAGAGTTTACTGGCTTACTGATGGAGCCGAAATACTTGGAGCTAGTTTCCTCTTTTTGATTCCAGCAATACTGGTGGGTGCAATACTCTACACCTGACTGTCCTGAGTCTCCTTGGCTTATGAGACCCATGCATCTGTGCCAGGTGACTGTGTTTTGGCCATCATTTGCTCTTGCCTCTGACTTGCTTTGCTGTGCTTAGGTGACTGAGGGAGCTTTTGTGTATGCAGGATGATACTTATGCTTTTAAACTCCTCTGAGTTTGGGGGGAAAAAAGCAAGCTGGGGAGTACCAGGTCTTGAGGTGTATTTAATGCAGTCTAAAAAAAATTCTGTATTTGCACATTTTCTACTTTCATTACAAGTTAAGACATTGAAATTAAACAATTGAAACAGAGTGAGGAGTCACTGGCATCATGTTGAATACAAGTGTACGCCCTGAGTGCACAGTGGCTCTCTGGAAACTTTTACAGCTTACTGATATGATGATGTTAAGACTGTAGAGTCATTAAATGGGAGTGAACCGGTGTCAAATAATTTCCCACTTCTGGATCTCCTGGCACTACTGGATTACAGGCACTGGCACTACAGCTGTTATCTCAGATGCTCCCACAGCTGCCTGACACTGCCAGGTACTACTGCTAGGAAGAGGAAGGATTAAATCTGTCAGCATCAAATACCTGTTCTTAGCTCAGCTACTGAAGAAATAATACTTTTTTCAGTAATTTGAATATTGCATGCTGGACTTTTTACAGTTTATAGGCTTTTTACAGTCCGTAGTTTATAAACTTTTTTTGTGGCTTGAGGCAAACATAATAAACACTTTTGAGTCACAACCCAACCTTGTTTCCACTGCACTGTCCAAGCATTTCCTTAGGACCCTGACCCTATGGTCAGAGGTAGGAGTTGACTTTTACAGGTGATAAGGCGGCTCCTTGGCAAATCTGTATTGCTTTGTGTGTCCTTTGGTATGCTGGGCAGGGGGTACTGGTGGAAAGGAATATCTTGATGTTGACTTTAGGCACTTGGGGCTTAGGGCACGCAGATGTGTACAGATATGCATGTCTGTGCAGACTTTGGGCAGTGCTTTTTCCTGCCTATAGTAGAAGAAAAGGCAGGAAAGAGGGAGAAGAGAAAGGTTCTTATATGCATTTCTTTTTTCCCCCCTTTTTTTCCTTTTTTTTTTTTTTTAATTTTTACATTTTTTTTCTTCAGTGGGAGGATTTTAATAGCGGGCAGTGGGTTTTCCTCTTGAGTTTTGCTTGTGCCTGTGCAGAGCTCTCCTGTCCTGCCCCCGGGCTGGCTCTGGGTGTAGCCTCCACCCCACGTACCGGCTGAGTCGCAGGATCGGTATGTACCACAGCACTGTCAGTGCTCAGGCTTGGGGGTGGGCTGGGGCAGGTGAGTTAAACCGTGAAAAAGATGCACAGCCAGCCTTTGACTCTTTTCTTCTTAGTTTGTGTTGTTGCATTCGGGCCAGTAGTTGCTAACACTTCATTCTCTTGCTGTCTGTGTTTAAACTATCCATATTCAGAATGCTTCAGGCAGGGGAGACTATCACCAGTCTGGAAGGCTGCATATTTACTAGATCTGATACTGGTAAAACCTGAATTTCCCCCTGCTGTCAAAGGGAAGAGAAGTGTGGTGTACTGGAGAGAGCAAGAGTAAACATAACTGTGCTCAGCTGTTACCAACAATAGGCTTCACTTCCCGGGAGGACTGTCCTTTCTCCCAGCATTTTGTTATCTTGCTGAAGATGCCGAATATGCAGAACATTGTGAGCACTTTGCCCTTTTTGTCCCTTTTAGAACTTTGACCAGTTGGTCAGGATTGATTATCAACCCAGAATAGCTAATTGCACTGTTTCTCATTTCGCTGAACAAAGGTGCTGTGGCCAGAGTCTCCAGGACAAGAACTGTCAAGTAAAAGAGCTGAGATGGAAGCTAGGAGCTTACCTATGGAGCTGAGTGAGAAGGGAGGCGTGCAGAACAATGGATTTGTTCAAAATGAGGATTTTGAGGACAAGGAAACGGCCACCAGTAGCCAAGAAGAAATGCCAAAGACGTGCAGTGTTGATGTGGACCCGGTGGCTGTGGAGGAGGCAGTGCTGAAGCCTTATGCTGGGATGCCAAAGGAGGTCTTGCTGCAGTTCTCCAGCCAGGCCCGCTACAGAGTCACCAGGGAGATCCTCTTCTGGCTGGTGATTGCTGGTGCCATTGTGCTCGTGTGTGCTACAATTGCCATCATTGCTCTCTCTCCAAAGTGTCTGGACTGGTGGCAGGCCAGTCCTATCTATCAGATCTATCCTCGCTCCTTCAGGGACAGCAACATGGATGGGAATGGAGATCTGAAAGGTGGGTCAGGTTTCATTCTTGCTGTGTAACAGTTGTGTGTGTATGTGTTATATGAAAAGGAAAACCAGTGGAAAAGTACAGTCCAATAGACAAAGCCACCTTAATGGAGAGAAGTAAGTGAAGTTGTCAGGCAACGTTAATAGCAACTCACATTGTTGTGAATAAATCCAGGAGCTGTTTGCTCAAGTCTAAGTGTGGAATTAGGAAGTTGAGAGATGGTGCTGAGGGCAAGCAGCAGCACAGCTGCTACCAGAGTCAGACACCTCCACAAAACTGAGTCCAGTCAGGAGGATGAGTGGTGCTGAGCACCTGGTCATGTTCGCTGGCTGCTCTTCCTAAGGAAAACTAAAACTGATAAAAGAGGGGAGAAAGATGTGTTACTTCTTGTTTTCTTCATGGTCCAGGTGTTATCAGCTGGTAAAAATGCGTGGAGATGGGGCACCTGGTAGCAAGGAAGCAATGCCACTTATCAGTAGCTGAGCTGAGACTGCCCTGCAGAAAGGGAAGGCTCAGCACCAAAATGGACAATGCATTTCTAAACAAGAAGTGGTAGCCACACTGTGCAGTACTGGCAGGTGAAGGGCAGAAACTGTTCCTGTAGTTGCATACCATAGTAACATGTCAGAAAGATAAAGGGAGCAGAGTACAAACAAAAAGATTTTGTCTTTTCTGAACAGATTATGTCCTTTTCTTTTTAAATAGGTATCCAAGAAAAACTGGACCATATTACATATTTGAATATAAAAACCATCTGGATCACCTCTTTCTTTAAGTCTCCTTTAAAAGACCTTGGATATGGAGCTGAAGACTTCTATGACATTGATCCCATTTTTGGATCAATGACAGATTTTGAGAATCTGATTGCAGCCATACATGACAAAGGTAAGCTGCACCTCCAAGCAAAGTAACTCTGTCAAAAAGATGGACCTTATAGGGACTTCAGGTTGTGCACCTGCAGTCCCCCCGTGGTGGCATTAAGCAGGAGCAGATGGAGGTGCCAGCAAAGGGTACAAGGCAGCTCCACAGCCACATGAGCTCCGTGACTGCCTTCTCCTGCCCTTTGGCTCCGGGGCAGAGCTGAAAGCAGGACAGAGGCACAGGGCCCTACAGCAGCAGCACTGGGGGCTGCATGTCCTCTGCAAGGAGGATGTTCGTGGGTGGTGGGCTGGCAGCCATCCATGCTCCCTGAGGCCTGGCTTATGGGCACTGGAATGCTGGGATCAAGCTGAGGTGCAGTTCTGTCTGACTGAACATGAGGGAACACACGCTTCTCTCCTGCCCTCGCATCCTTGCTTTGGTGCTTTTGTGCCTCAGACCAAATGTTTGCTCAGGTGTTTCCTCTTACAGCTGCTGAGCAGAACAGAAAATAGTTTGCAAGTCTGAAAATATTTGAGGTTTCAATGAAATGTCTGTTCTTTAGGAAGAGTGATGAAGAATGTGTGATCACTGATGCTAGACTGGTGAAGTGCCTTTCTCACCTGGGAGGTGCGAGACAGATGTTGAAGTCAGAGTTAGTGAAAGTGGTTCATAAGTGGCTCATAACAGCAGAAATCTGTTTTGATTGTTCTCTCCACTCTCCTTTCCCTCCCAAGCTGTGTTCCAGCTACTTGCAAACACCAGTCAGGTCTAACTGTTTGGTAGTCTGGTACTTTTTGTGGGGTTTTTGTGCCCCTCTCCTTCACCAGACCTCTGGCGTGGAAGAAGCCTAAATACCTCTGATACTGCATTTGGAAAAAATGTGAATGTTGTCTTAAGAGGCTAAATGTAGTGTTGTAGTGCAGGGGGAGGGTTGATGGGGGTTTTTAATGTTTTTGTTTTTATTTTTAAGGGCTAAAGATGATAATGGATTTAATACCAAACCACACAAGTGAAAAACACCGGTGGTTTCAGCTGAGCCGCAATCGGACAGGGAAGTACACGGACTACTACATCTGGCAGGACTGCAGGCAGGCTGCTGGCTCAGTCATCCCTCCCAACAACTGGGTAAACACGGGAAGGGACACACACATGCCAGGCTGGATGCCACAGAGCAGAATCAGCTGTAACGTGATTGTCCCACTGTACAGGGGGTTATACGTGACTGGTGCGAGGCACAAACTGATGTTACTACATGAGTTAGTGCAGATTAAGATTTCAACCAGCTTGGGGGGGATCGCTTGAAAAGTTCTTACTTAAAGTGGAATTTAAAAAATTACTTTTGTCTCTTCACCTCAGTGTTAAATCTTCATTAAATAAGCACACACAAAAAAAAAGGTTGGGCACAAGTTGTTCACACATGCCCCCTTCTGTGTAGGGGTGTTCTGTTCTAGAATGTTCTGTGTGTCAGGTACTCTGAAGTCATAGTTGGTGGGGAAGGAAACAAAACAATGTGATCTTGGCTTTTGTCCTTTTTTTTCTGGAAAGTGCTCAGGCCAGAAAGTGCCTTGCCTATTTCAAATAGATTTATTTTAGATTAGAACCAGTAGGTGCCTGATTAGGAACTTGTATATTCTAAAAACTCCAGGTGGAATTAATACTTTGTACCAATTTGTATAATTTCTCTTTAAACTTAAGAGTCTTAAGAACTATCTTAGCTTTTGGAATCTTTTATTAGAGAGATGGTGATCAAGTTTAACATTTTTAACTCGCTGACTGTTGGCCCTTCAAAGGGATAATACTAAATTGCAGAAAGCTCTAAGCTAACTAAAGCTATTTAAAATAAGTTTTAGGAGAAGTAATTCCAAAATAAATGTCCCCATGCATGTTTTCCCCTCTATTCCAGATAATTCCCAATGAAAGTTAACTTAATAAAAAAAATTTAAATCTACTACACTGAACAAGAAATACATGCGGGAAAGCACAACTAAAGGGAGAGCAACTGGTGGCAAAAAGAAATGAAAATCTTAAGTACCAAAATCTGTTCAAAATGTTGTCCACTGGTTAGGCATTTTGTGCTTTATTTTATGCTTGTAATGCCTCACATTTTAATGTATGCACAGGAGGAAATGTTTGTTAAGTTAGTAGTTCTGATTGTCTCTCTCCCTTGGCTGAGCAGGTGAGTGTCTTTGGGAATTCCAGCTGGGAGTTTGACGACGTGAGGAAGCAATGCTATTTCCATCAGTTTGGGAAGGAACAGCCAGACTTAAATTTTCGCAACGCTGCTGTCCAGCAGGAAATCCATGTAAGTGTGGAACCCCCTGATGCTGAGCCAACAAAAGCAGCTCTTGCACGGAAGCCTGTGTAGAACGGCAAGTGCAGAGAAGTTTCTTATCTCTGTTGATACAAAGAGTTGTTAATTAGCCAGCCAAGTGGAGGGATGGCACCTTGTTTAGCAGAGAGATGTTTGCATTCTCGGGAAAGCGGAGGCAATGCTGATTTGAATTACAAGGAATGCCCGGGCTTGCTGATAAGGGGGAGATAGCGAGTTTCGATCTGTCCACGTGTCTGATGACTTTCCAGGGGGAAAATGAGTGTTTTCCCAGTGAGAGTGGTGGTGATGGTGCTGCTCCGATGGAATCTCATTCCTGTCTGCACTGTTTCCTTGCAGACAGCGTGGAATTCATTAAAATATGGAGGTGTAGGCCTGAATATAGGGAGCAGGACAGCTGCTGCTTCTTTTTCCCCTTTCTCTAAGTTATCCCTCAGCTGGAAGTACAGCCACTTCATGTGTTTAATTGCATCTGTAAGCGTTTTGCCACTTTGTCCTGTTGAATTGTGGTGCATTCCTTGGGCACTGGTCTTCACACTGCCCAGTCCGCCTGGGGGGGTCTCTGTGGGGCCTCTCCCTCACCGAGTGGGTGCTGCATGAGCCTGAAGAAACAGAACGCTTCTGGTCACACCTTGTAACTCAAGCACACAATGAGAACCATTGAAACTCCAGTAGCAAAGAGATGCTGCATTTCCTATGGGAAAAAAAAAAGAATACATGAAAGCTGGGAAGTTTGTCCTGGTAACACCAACCTTTGGTAAATGTGTATGAACATCATGTTAAAGAATAATTTTTGTCTAGTGTTTTAATTCAGAATCCTGTTCCAGAAGGTTAGGAGGACTGAGCAGGAAGCAAATGGACTTCAGCAGAGAAGTTCAAGTCTTTGGTTCAGCAGCACAAGGGCACCTAAGAACAGCCAAACTCAGCAACCAGCATGTTGTGGCTTTCATGTGTAAATAGACGTAGATTGGTGCCAGTGAGAAACACATCAGTGCTTGATGTTTGCAGTGCTGATACCTGGGTTTGCTTTTGTGCTGAGCACAGGTATAAGCATGAACATTTTTGGGTAGATTCAGTATTGGACAGACACCGTACTGAGAGCTGCTGCTTTCAGAATGGTGCTACGAGAAAGTGCAGCTCAGTGAGGCAGTCTTTATTTGCCAAACAAAAATCTGTACAGCTTGAGTGTGCACTAATTCTACTCCAGCCTGTTCAGACAAGTGTACTTCATATGTTTTACAAAGGCAACTCAATAGACTTTTTTAAAAAAAATACAGAAAATTATTTTTTCCTCTGATGAAGACAAGTATCACAACTAGAAGGACATTGCAGAAGCCGCTCAAGAGGGACTGAACTTTGGAGGTTTTTGTTAAAACTGGGACAATTAAACCTGTAGTAATATAGTTAGTGAAGTAGGATATAATTTTACTAATAGTGACTAACATTGGAATTTGATAGTGAAATTTCAAATCAATAGCATTTGTAATTGTTGCATAATAATTTCTTATATTCCTATGAATCAACAAATAAGTCTGAAAAAAATTTTAAAATGTTACATCAGTCAAATATGAGAGAACAAATGTTTTAAGAGCTCTATTATTTAAAAGAAAACTGGTGGCACAAGGTTTGTGCAGAACAACATATTCCTGCATATTTGAATCAATGTGTTCTAACTGTGTGCAGCGATGACATGAGTGTTCATCAACAGCATCCCTTAGCATGAGCCCAGTTGTGTTGAGGGATGAGATTAGAAACTGTTTTTAGTGAGTCATGCCCTGGCTTTGGTCTCCTGAATTATGGGAGAAGTTAGAGTATTTATTTTTTTTTTCCTATGAATGAAATAGTAAGACATATTTTATTTAGCTATTAATTTGACCTTTGATCAACGTGATTCACTTTAGCCTCTAGAAAAATTCGAAGCTAAAATCAAAAAATGAATTGTCATGTATTATTAACACCTCCTTCCAAGTTTAGTTTTCTTTTTAAGAGTATACTATTTTAAATGGAGTGGGATCACTCAGACTTTTCAATTTTTGCTTTTATCTAGGATATTATCAAATTTTGGCTCGGCAAAGGAGTTGATGGACTTAGTTTTGGCACTGTTAAATTTCTCTTAGAAGCAACACATCTCCGGGATGAGCCTCCAGTGAACAAGTCCCAGAATGGAGTAATGTTTATGTTCTGTCTTTGCTTTCTTTCCTGCTTTTCCTATGGAAGCAAGAGCGCCTGCTTTGACTCTTTTGGGTCTTAATTGTGGCTGTAGGGAAATCAGGTCAGCCTTGGGAGGTGGGTGGGTCCCGGGCACTCTGCACAAAGGGCACTCACCCCCAGTAAGAACTGGAGCATAACTAAAAACCACTGGGACAGGCCATGTGTCACCATGAGAGGTGCCCAGACCCATTCGCTGTTGTTCGTGTTGCTTGCTTTTGCTCTGATAGCG
This sequence comes from Calcarius lapponicus, assembly GCA_039654755.1. Taxonomy (NCBI): domain Eukaryota; kingdom Metazoa; phylum Chordata; class Aves; order Passeriformes; family Fringillidae; genus Calcarius; species Calcarius lapponicus. The sequence continues at coordinate 72,907,613 of CM077465.1, read as the reverse complement.
AACTTGGTGTTGTTGCCAGGTAGTGCCAGCACCATGAGACTTTCCTCCTGTGGGGCTGGGGGTCACAGACAGCTGGCCCGCTCCAGCATGGTGGTGGTGTTGTGTTACTGTATCCAGGCTCTGTCCATCTTTCCAGCCTGCTCTGAGGCCGCAGCTCATGCTGTGCTCGCTGCTCCAGATGGGCTCTGTTGGTTAGTGCTGTGGCTGGGCTTCCCTGCTGAAGGATGGGATCCAGAATTATCAGTCCTCTGCTGCCCCAGAGTTCCTCAAGCACTGTTCAGCTCTGTGCTGTTGGTGTTAGCGTGCTGAACTAATTTCAGTAAAAATTCATGAACTGGGGCACTGTCTCAGGAAAGAATGGGGAGGATTTGGAGAATTCTGAAACCTAGAACACTGGTGAACTAATGTGAAGTACTGTATTTTAAGGAGAGTATCACAGCCTATTCCCAGCTCTACCATGACTACACCACCACCCAAGTTGGTTTGCATGACATCGTCCGCAGCTTCCGTCACACCATGAATGAGTTCAGCAGAGAGCCTGGCAGATACAGGTAACCAGCACAGCTGGCCAGTCCTTTCTAATATTCATCTCCCTCTTGCTAGCAAGAAAATGTGCTTTTACTAACATAATATGCCACAGAAATGCAAATCCTCCAGTGCAGAGGCTGTACTGTCTCTTCCCCAGTGTATGCAGAAAGGAATTGGCTCTGTTAGCTCTGCTTCATCTGTGGACTGTATAAAGGTAGAGCAGAAAAGGAAAACATTCTAATCACAGAGATTTATCAACCCTGTGACTGATTTATTCTTTAGTTTTAATGGTGCAGTTCAAGTGAGACACACAGTCAGAGAGTGTTAAAATCACAGAAAGGTTGAATTTGGAAAGGACCTCCTGAGGTCTGGTCCAAAGCCCCTGCTTTTTAGGGCCACCTGGAGCCAGTTGCCCAGGAACTTGTCCAGATGGGTTTTGAACATTTCCAGTAATAGAGACTCTACAACCTCTCTGAAAACCCACTCTGACTGGTGGGAGTTTCCTGATGTTCATAGGGAAACACCTGTCCAGCAAGTAACACCTGTTTTGGTTTGTGCCCATTGCCTCTGGGCCTGGCTCTCTGGGCACCACTGAAAAGAGCCTGGCTCTGTCACCTCTGCACCCTCCACATGGATGAGATCCTCCTGAGGCTTCCCTTCCCCAGGCTAAACAGCCCCACCTCGCAGCCTTTCCTCCTGGGAGAGATGTCTCAGTCCCTTATGGCCCTAGTGGCAGACTCACTTGTGGCAGCACTCCCCTAATGCAGCCCAGGATGCCTTGAGCCGCCTGCAGGGGCACACCGATGGCTCACGGTCAGCTTGAGGGACCCCCAGGTCCTCTGCTGTGAAGGAAAGCATGGAAATTGCTGGAATGAAGTGTGTGGACATGGATTCAGAAAGATAAAACCTCAGTCAGATGCTTTAGCCTTGTGTAGATTTTTCTCCAGCAATTTCCAAGAAGTACTGCTCCTTGATTCCTTGTCTACCTTACCATTTCTCTGTATTAATCTTTTTTGGATGGGGAGGGGGAAGTGACCATAATTCTTAATGCTCTGTGTCCAGCCATTTCTAGCTTTATTGTGTTCTGTGTAACCAAAAATGAGCCAAAAAAACCTATTTGTGTACTTCTTTGTAGATTTATGGGTTCTAATGATGATGAAAAGGAAGATATTGAAGCAACGATGATGTATTATGGAACGACTTTTATCCAAGAAGCAGATTTTCCCTTCAACTTCAACCTAATTAACATGAAAAATCTATCAGGCAACAGTATTTCTGAAGCTGTCAACTCGTGGATGAGAAACATGCCTGCAGGAAAATGGCCAAACTGGGCAGTAAGAGTTCTAGACCAACTCTCATAGGAAGGGCTTGTTCCTCTAGGGGACAGAAACCACACACACACTCTGATTTCAGTGGGATCAGCAGCAGCCTGGGCCCGTGGCTGAGCTTGTGAAAACTCTCAGCTGCTGTAGTTGGAGTCCTTGGCACTGTCCGGCTCTGCTGCCCTTCAGTAACAGTTCCACTCCCCTTGCAAGGATGACAGAAGGGAATTTATGATCATGCCTCTCCCTCGGTGTCTCCAATGGCTAAACCACCAGTGAGAATGGAATTGGGATAATTATCTTTTACCATAAACTGACTCACTGCAATGGATTCTGGAACCCGCCCGGGGCCAGGGCAGAGAAGAGCAGGCAGTGGAGAGCATTTAACTTAAAACATTGCTCCTCTCTTTCCTAGGAAGCATGTTTGGAATGTGCAAAGGATCTTTTCAAAGCAAGCAGAGCAGTCCTCACACAGCAGAGAAAATAGCAGAGAACTGTAAGCAGGGAGAGTTATTATTTGTCATGTCTTCCTCACTTCTGCCTCATGTGCTGCTGGCAGGACTTCTGTGTATTAAATTTTTTGGGACAGAAGTTTGTCATGGCATCAAGGTAAAGATAATGGACCTCACAGCCCTGGAAGGGAAAGAAGAAAACCCCAAAACATTTACTACCTTGTTAAATTAGTTAATTTCACATATGCATGAAGTTTTATAATGTGTGTTTAACAGAATGATGTTTTCTTCAGGTTGGAACCCCTAATGCTGCTCGGATTTCAACTCGGATTGGGAAGGAGTACATCAATGTCATGAACATGCTGCTTTTAACCCTCCCTGGCACTCCTGTAACTTACTATGGTGAAGAAATAGGCATGGAGAACATTGCATCAGAAAATGTAAGTGAAGAGCATGTAAACTCTGGTCCTATTGTTGTTTAGTTCCAAGTAACAGAACATTCAAAAACACAAGAACTTGTGTTTTGTTAACCAAAACCCATTCTTGCTGCTTAAATGGTTTTCCATGTTCCTCACGGCAAACCTCTGTACAGCTTGTGGAAATGGCCAGGCCAGAGACCAGAACCAAGGCCTGGATATGTGTCTGAACTGGTAGACTTCAGTTATGGATGCTGATTTCTGTCTTTCTCTGGATCAGTCTTGCATGGCTTCCAGCAGTGGTGCTTCAGCGGAAGGGAGAGCAAGTGCCAGCACTGGGCCTGGCCAGAGGTTATGAGAGGTGCTGCAGACACATGAGGGAAGATAACTGAGCTGTCTCCTTCCTCCCATGGAAGTGCCCTCATCATCATGCCAGAGTCCATTATTTCCTGGCTGTTATTTAAAGGAAATCATGGTTCTGATTCTGTCCCAGCCACGGCTGTCATGAGTGTGCCCAAGCTCAGAAAAAGGGATCTGCACAAAGGGGAGGATGCCTGGTGGCAAGCAGAAGTCATGGTCATCATGCATGGTCACCATGCATACTCTGGCCCAAAGGGGAGCAGCTCATCTCTGCCTCTCCAGGCCGTATTTGAGCACCATAGGAACGTGGTCCTATGGCAGATGCTTTTCCTGTGGAAAGCCTGTTAGGGAATGAGGCAGCTGCTGGCAATGTTAGAAATGGCATTGGCTAGCTTTGTGTCCAAGGGAAAGAGGTACTTAAAGCATAGGATCATCTCCAGATTTGTCTGATTCAGGTATGGGGAAGTGATTCTCTGATTTAAAAGGAAATCTCATTTCCTCTGAGAAAACCCCAGGTCAAAGTATCTCCTGCATTTTCTTGCTGCTGCTGATTACTGCTGACAGAGTGATTCTCTTAAGGAAAGTGGCTCACCCTGAGCTCCTCAGGGCTAACTCTCTTTTAGTGGCTACCCTGTGGCTCAGGGCTTTGGAACAAATGCAAACCCACCCTTCACTCAGGCTGGAGAGGAAGGCTCCCTGATTAATGGGTGTCTTAGGAAAATGGAGAGTATTTGCTCAGGATTATACAGGCTTTAGTCCCAGCATTTCAAACACTTCAGGAGACACTGAAAGAGGTAAAGATGAGAGGTAGTGTTACCAGTGTTGAAAACTTAGGATTTTTTTTCCCTGCTTTTCAGAATATGCTAAAAAGGAGAAACCCATTATTTATAATGTCACAAAGCAAAGTGACAATTCCTTTTGTTAGGCTGCTGCTCTGACAGATTGTATTGAAAAGTGTCCTTTATATGAAAAACAGTTTTCATGGAAAACAAACACTCAAAGTATGTGCAAAATATTTTATGCCCTCTTATATCATTAAATTTAAGTGTCAGATCTTTTGGCAGCTCTTCAGTAACAATGAGAACGCTTTTTCAGAATTTTTCTGAATTCGTCAAAATGAGAACTTCAGACTTTTTCTACATCGACACTTTTTAATCAGCTAAAAGCCAGTTTTCAATAGTTTTGCACTTGGAAATAATAATTTTACCTTTCTAACACAAACAGTCCTGTCAAAATTGTAAGCTTGCAAATGTAAGTCCTTGCAAATGTAAGCTTGAAGAGTTCTGGGGTGAAAAGTGCAATACTTAGAAAATAGCAGACACTGAACAACAATTACTTGTTGTTTACTGTTATTTTAATGACATATCTTCTAAGGACTCATTACCTCACATATTCACTCTCTGCATGTCTAGATATTTATCAGAATGTCTTGGCTGTCATCAGTAAACTTTTATCCAACCATCTGTTGCAAAGGATGACAACTCTAGTAAGAGTCATTTGGGAATTCCACGTTTTACCCAGCAATGCTGTATCTGAGATGATCCCCTCCCCTCCATTTCAGGAACTGTCTTGGTTCTCATTTTCTCCTTAGATTTGGACCACAATTACATCCTCATTATTTTTAACTTAAACCAAAGAAAGCAATACTGAAAGGGAGATAATTTGGGAGAGGTGAGAACATGCTATTCAAAGAATAATTTTTAATATCCTAATCACCACTTCTATTTTCTAGGCAACCCTCCCAGAGAAATCCCCCATGCAGTGGGATGGAAAAGTTAATGCTGGTTTTACTGAAGGCAACAGCAGCTGGTTACCTGTTAACTCTGACTATCAAAGTGTGAATGTGGAGGTAGGTATCTATATGTTTAACAAACTAATGGTATCAAAATATTTTAATTATTTTAATGTATCTATTTTGCTCTGGCTTCCTTTTAGTAGTGAGCACTGGTAGCAGGAACAAACTCAAGGGGAAAGAAAAGCACTGAATCCTCACAAGTTTTATCAGAAAAGGAAATCCTTGCACAACAAGGAGCCTACTTCATCTATATTCATTTAAGCAGAGTAACTACAATTATGATGTTGATGCTGCAATTTGGCTCTTTAACATCCTTTTAATCCTTTTGATATTAAATTGAAAACTGGTCTCTTTTCCCCCATTTCTATTGCTATAGAAAGCACTGGTTTTGTAACAAGAACTTGACATAGACCAACTCTAACATAAGTAGAGCAGTGAATCAAACAGATTTTGCTGACCTACAGTGCTGCCCAAAATTGAAGGCAGAAAAAAAATCTACGATAGCAGAAATATAAAGCGTGAAATAAACCCAGTGACTGCAGTAGACTGGACTCAGTGAAAAAGATTCAGTGTCAAGCTCTGAATGGCTGTGGCCTTCTCCTGAATCAACAGTACTGAAAGGAAGCAGGGGGAGGAAGCAATCGCTTTAGTGCTGGGGAACTGCTATGCTTAATAAACTCTATGACTGCCACTCCACACACAGAAAAAGCAGATTTTCAGTGAAATTTGCAGAGAGATTTGAAGAGGGGTAGTTGTCAGCACGGAATTCTGACAGGCGCGTTCCCAGCAGCTTGGGTGGGTGTGAGAAGGGAGCTCTATTTCCTCCCTGCAGAGCCAAGAGCTGACCCTGCTGGTGCTGACTCTTGCAGATCCAGAGAACCTGGTCCAACTCAAGCCTGGCTCTGTACAGAGCGCTGACTTTGCTGCGGAACGAGGAGCTCCCCATGAACCGAGGGTGGATGTGCCACGTCTGGAATGACAGTAACGTGTTTGTGTACGTCAGGGAGCTGGATGGGATGGACAGAGTCTTCATGATGGTGCTCAACTTTGGCCAGGAGGCAACAACAGACCTGCAGGCCAGAGTTCCTAACCTTCCCTCTGAAGCTGTAGTAAGACTCAGTACTCATTTTAGCAATGCTGGTAAAGTGGTCAATACCAAACTAATTAAAACTGAAATGGGAGAAGGCCTGGTCCTAGAATATAAAACAGCAAAGCCTGTTCATACTATGGAAGCTTTCCAAGGAAAGTGTTTTGTGGCAGAAAAAGCTTGTTATTCCAAGGCCCTCAATTTACTCTATGTGAACTGTTAAGTAGAGGAGTAGAATATCCATGCTTTCATGTTAATTTGGAAGATATTAGCTTCAGGGAAATGCTACAAATACTCCATTTTCTTCAGCTTTTAAAACGTTATTTGTATAGAAAATAAATGTCCTGAAAAATCAGACACATAATAGTCTTGTATCTGTATTTGTGATGAAAAGGAAAAAGAATGGTATCAACTCCCCCTTAGGCTGTGTGGAGAAGAAAAGTAAACCTGTTCTAAAACCTGTTCTGTTTCAGCATGTATTTTTGGGAGGAGAGAGAACAGTTGCTTTCTGGGCACTGACCTGTAAGTCAGGAGGTTGCTGCTCTGTAAGTGCTCCTGTGGAATCCCAAGCCTGTGGCAGTTCACTGTAACTTTTTAGAAGTCTGCAGATTTGTAAGAATTATTCCAAAGGGGTGGCCCTGTATTTGTTAAAACAGGGAAACACAAGCAGGACTAGTGTATATTGTTGTGGTATTTCACCTCTTCTCTCAAATCTAATAACTCTGATTATCCTCAAAGTTAGTAAGAAAAAGAACAAAATGTAGCTAATATCTAATTCCACACTCATAACTGCATTTCCAGTTGATTCTGCCCCTCCCCGCTGAGTCAGAATATGTTTGCATTCTCTTATTTCTTTTCCTGCCCTAAGGCTGAGGTGAGGGGTGTGTACTTTAGTTCAGAGGAAGCAGCTGAACCAACCCTACTGAATGTCACACTTGTACAGGTGCTCTGATTTGCATTTGCTGCACCTGCAGTGGTTGATGTGGCCCTAGGTGTGCACCACACATCTCTTTTAACAAGCAAGGCACAGCAGATTTGTGCCTTGCTCAGAGGACAGCTGAGCTGTGAATCAGGCTGCTTTAGTGGGGGCATTCTTTTTGTTTTACCCTCTGGAGATACTCTGGCATCTTCTGACACATTGATCTTGTCCTCCTGAGGGATTTGGCACCTCCTTCTTAAGATTACCATGCTAGGTAAGGGAACTGAAAGATTTTTAATGTATTCAGATCAGAGTTCTGCTAAAATTCCTATTCTTGAGAGTGATTTTCTTTGCAGTTTGCTCAGTCCCACCACATGATCAGTACACCATGGCTGCTGTGCAGAGAGAGAGGGCAGCAGCCCCCATCACCTATGTATGGGAATTAGTCCTGGAAGCAGTGAGACTTGAATGTCAGATGCTTTGGAGAAATTCTGCTGCCTGGTGTGAGATGTACCTTGGACAGGAAGGCTGCCTGTGCCAAGTGCCTGTGGCTCTCCTGTGGGGCTCTGTGTGCTCCAGCTCTGCTGGCTCACGTGAACAGAGCTGCTGCACAAACTCATTTCTGCTGGCAGCTGCTTCTGCACAGCCTGGCAGGGCAGAATTCCAGTTCTTGGTCTGTATTTTTGTAAGGCAGTGCCACACCCAGCTTTGTGTGCTTGTGCCCATAAAGCAGAGATCTGAGAGGAGAGATCCTCTGGAGAAGGAGTTTGCTTTCCATACAAATCCAAATCTGACCCAAAGTTTCTCAGGTGGTCAGTGTCTTTCGGAGTTATTTGCAGGATTTGCTGTAATGTTGGGGATGGCACACTTCCTCAAGTTCTCTGTTCAGAAAAGCAAGGTGTCTTGCAACCTAAAACAATGAAAATATTTTATTACAAAGTAAAGTTCTTTGCACTATAAATGTTCAGGCTCTTGTGCAGCTATTCTAGTAATCTTCCTTTTCTGTACTGCTTAGAAATACCTTGTCCTAAGACAGGATGGAGATTTTCCTAAAAGAATTCATCTTGGGAATAACTGCTGCCACCACCAAATTAAAATTTTCTAGGATTTGTTAAAATTAAGAGTAATAAAATTAGTATCCAACTGTGACAGTCTGAGACATCAGGAAAAATATGTTTGGTCTTGGCAATATTTTGCTTTTAACCAGCATGCTTGTAAAAAGTGCAAAATCTTGAAAGCTAACTGTAATAGCTTTGATAGCACAGATCATGCATTTCCAAATGTAAAGATCCAACCCATCATGTATGTTTTACACAATGAGGAAGATAGGAGTAAATAGTATGACAGTTTCAAGCACTTAATACTCTACAGAGCAAGACTCTTCCTGCTGGAACGATGTTTTGCACAGCTTTGGAACCTTTCATTCAAATCTGCTAGCACATTACAGTGGGAATTCAACACTATTTTAAGACTATTTCAATAATCTGACTCTGTCACTCTCTTTTATATCTGTACAAGTATATATATGTATAAAAATAGATATAATTATATATAAAGATTGCTGGGTTTTAAAATTATATATATATATCTAAAATCAGCAGTTGCTCTAGCAGTTTTTCTTTATAGTTTAAACATACATTCAATGACTGCCCAACTGCTGAGGCTGAAGTATTCCTTGAGGGGGAATTTCCCCTGCAACATGTTATGGAGCTGTGCAGTAAAGGGACCATACCTCATTCAGTGAGTGCTCCCAGGATGAATCACAATGACTGCCATTTGCCTGGACATCTAGGATGATATTAGGAATCCAATTTCCTGGAACAATGAAGCTGATGATCACTTTACATTGAATGGACAAGGAAAAAATTAAGTGGGTATGTGAATTGTTTAAGGATAGCTAATTCTCCTTCTTGTCCTGACAGAATTTCTATTATTCCTTAAGAAAAAGAGAATTGTAGAGGGGCTTTCTGAATGAATTATTTGTATTTCTAATAACTGCATATTTGTAAAATATACATCTATTTAGTGTGTTTGTTCTCTCTGAGTATTTTTGGAAAGACATGCTCTTTTCTTCCTGCACAAAGAGCACAACAGCAACGGCAGCACCGGCCGCAGTTTCTCAACCACTGCACTTGTGCTGCTCAGAGACAGGGCATCATGAAATGCAGAAAAGGTTATTCAAGATCTCTTTTGGTAATGATGGTAAAAGCCTCTCCCCAGACTGGATGGTACAAGAAATTTGTCAAGCTTGAATATACCTTTTGCTGGCAACACCCAAAACTAGGGTAAGTTTCAGGTATAAAAGCACCTGTGCTTTGGCCTTGTTGTCACTCTAGCTTGGACTAAGGACCTGCAGCTTTAGCAAAGTGGGAAAAATAGGTTTTTGTATAGCAGCAAAAGTAAGATTCTTCTCCAAGGGTTGCTGAGAACCGCAGCCTGGCCCTGTCAGCAGCTGGAGTGACAGCATGGGTTCACTCTGCACTATCCAACAACTGCACTATGTGGAGGCCTAGGAAAGAGTGAGCCCCCTGACAGGCTTCCAGTCTTTGGTTTTGCGTCTCAGAGAGTGTTCTGAGTCTGCTGTGGAGCTGGTGATATGGGATTGTGTTTGAATTCATTTAAGGAGGAGTCAATCTCTCTGATCTTTAATTTACATGACTATTAAGATTTTGGTTCAGTTAACTCCATTTATCTGTGATACTCTTATCCTTACCTTTCTTACTTGTTCTGCTGGCATGATCTAGTGCAGCCTTCCTGAGTTTCTGAACATACTGTAAAATTCCTGTTAGTGGTACCCGTTCATCATTTTCATATGCCGTGATAAAAACTGATGGATAGCACTGAGATTAAAAACCAAAACCAGTTAAACACTTGACAACTGGTCTTTCTCAAACAGTAACACATTTTTCTCTTACTATACAACTTGTTAGGGTTTATTTAAGAACTCATCTATTTCATAATTACTTAGTGTTTTCTAAGAGTTTTATCACTCTAACTGCAAAAAGTATTTTGGTCTGAAAAATGACTTCACAGTTGGGCATAATCTACTTGCAAAAGGTCATAAAAACATCCTCTTCCCACTGGTAAAAGCCTGGTACCTGTCTGCTTGGTAATGATTGCAAAAAAAAAAAGGGAGTAATAATCATGTAATAGTTTACCTTAGAACAATAGTTGAAGTTTATTTTTGCAATCTTTCTGCAAAATAGAAGTTCGTTTTTAAATAGTAAGAATTTTACTAATGAAGCTGTGCAACACAGCTAAGACATTGTCAAATAGAGATTTCCCTTGAGATGACAAGGTCAAAGCTATAGGTCCTCTTCCCTTTTAGTGTTTGTTTGTTTAAATACCTCTAGAAAGGTATTAAATCAGTGGAAAGTACCTCAGGTGGAGGTATTTTCCATCAGCGGAAAATACCTCCAGTGGAAACCTCCTTCCTCCTGTGTCTGCAAAAAAGCCAGCAAAACACAGTAGAATGTCAAAACTCCCCCACAAAAGAAGGCATTTTGCATGTTGAGATTTGCTACACAATCATCTATTACTTTCTGAAAGTCCTAAAACAAAAGCAAGTTTAGAAATTCATATCATTTAGGAGAAGGCATTGGGTTAATTTCAGTAGTTACTCATGACTCCCACTATTGCTAAGATTATTACAGAAATAATTTATATTGGAGGTTTTTTTTTAAATTTCAGTGATCTACTTCTGATTTTCTTATAAAGCACTACAACTTTATGCCAGTAGTATTCTGCACAGAAAGCATAGTTTTACCTGTGGCTTAATATTCTGGTATGGGCAATAGCTTTTGATATACTTCATACATTTTTCATCTTCTAATGGATTTCCCCATTCTTCTTGTTCCTCAATTGTCAGTGGGAGATGAGTTTTCATCATTGTATTTAGAACATCCACGAAAGGAGCCTTAGGAGTCATTAAAAAAAAAAAGTTGGCAAATAGGACAGAGGACCTTGAATATCTGAGTCAAGATGTTCTCAAACAAATGAAGAGAGTGAACTTTGAACTGGAATGTTTCCAATTCTGAAAGTGGTACAATAGCAGAGATAACACAGTTTAATGTTATAATGTGTACAAGGTCTGCAGCAGCTCACCTGTAACACCATGGCTCTGAGCAGGGCTGGGTCAGTGTTGCACAGGGCTCCGGCGAGAACTCCCCCAGCACTGGCAGCTGCCAGGGCTGTGTGCTTGGGCTGAGAAAATCCCACCTGGTGCAGCAGCCTGATGCAAGCCCTGAGGTCATGGAGACCTTTGAGTTTATTATGCTGACATCCATCTCTGTGCCAGCTGAGGCCCTGCTCTCCTCCACCCCTGAAATTTAATGCAATTCAAGTTGGAGTCTCTTCAGAAAACATTACATGGCATAGCTTCAGATAACCACAGAACAGCAGCAGCAACAGAATGGCACATCATAGTTTGCTTTCCCAATTAACTCTTTGCTTTTGCCTTTACCCTTTATGGCTAAAAGAGAAAACATGAAGGCAAAATAAATCCATTCATGATGATTGGTGAAAAGACTAACTGTAGAAGGGCACATGTGCTTGTGTCCTGGAATCCACAGGAAAAGCAACACTTTAGGAAGTGACATTTTCATTGTAGGCAATACAAAATCAGATAATATTATCTTTTTATACAAGAAACTATGAAAATATTGAAAACATTTCCAGTACTCCCATTACTAACACTATTGCTTATTAAAAACAGTAGAATAGTATTTCTGAGCTCCACACCAGACTCTCAGGATTTGTCTTCCACTTAGCTTAAATTGTGAGACTGTTAGAAAGCTGGGTTTGGGTTTTTTTCCCCCCTAATCTGTGAATTTCAAATGCTACTTAAAATATTACGTTTTGTAGAACAGAATTATAAAAATAATTTATACTTCTTTCTATGCAACCACAATTTTGGTTCTAAGCCACCTGAAGCTTCCTCTTCTGGTTTCGAGTTTCAAATGGATTATTTGATTAGCTTGCCATCTTTGGATGACAAATCCATCTTCATGTAGGACTGACCTGCATCTTAAGATTCTTAGTGGGGTGTGAGGTAGAACAGCACAATTCTTGCCACTTAGTACAGCAGATTGAATTATTTGCTGAATTTGTTTTGGGACTGGTATTTCCAACAATTACTCATTCCTCCCCTTCCCTCCCCTCCCTAAAGTAATTCTTTTGTTATCTTCCTTAGCTACTGAGAAAAATTTGAAGCTTGTTGTATATTGCAGTTTTATAAAACTGGTAGATTTTAGCTAAACTGAAGACAGAAGATTTAGCCAATAAAAGAATAAGGGCTGCAGGTTAAATGCTAAGCTGTTCCTTGGAATGTAAATGGCTTTCAGAAGACACAGACTGAGCATTAGCACACAATGCTCTCAGAAGGAGAGGGAGATAACACGTCATGGCAATTTGAGCATCTAACCAAATTTTTTCTTGAGCAAAGATGAGACAAGAAGTAATGAGACTTGAAAAGATTAAAAGGTACATACAGCCATCATGTAGGTTTAAGAAACCTAAAATGTAGTGTGCTTTTGTGGTTTTGTTCCCTGAGGTAAATTTAAAAACTACCTAAATAAAAAAAATCTAAGAAGATATGAATAATTAGGTATAGGTACACAAAATTATTTTGGCGCATCTTCAGTTGTACATGAACAAGTACCTGTGTATCCTGCAAAATAAAATCTTATTTCCATTTTATATTTGGCTTACCTAACATGGCAATATGCTAATATCCAACCCTCTTCAATTAACATCAGCTTCTCTTCTTTAAAGCTCATGTTCAAATCTATGCCATAAGCTCCATATACATGAACTAGAAGTGGTCTCCTGTGTAGTTCTTTAGAATTCTTATTATGAAAAACTGTAATTGGCACCAAAGTTTCATCCTGGAAAAGAAGGAGTAGTTTTACAATAAGGGACATTGCAGAAATCTCAATGACACATGGCAATGAAAACTTCAATTATTTATTTTAAAATGTGTTTTTTTGATTACAGTAATTTTTTTTCACTTAGAGTGTACAAAGCACTCTTGAAAAATAAAGCCTGAGACTGAACCTCTGCTGTGTGGGCTTACAGATGCAGAGTATAAATTCATTTAAGTGCAACACCTGAGGAGTTTTTAAACTACCAAAGCACCCAAGTCTTCCTTCCCCCTATAACACCAAGAATACATGTTATTAACAATAGAGTTTACCACTTACCACAGTACAAACTCTTTATTAACATCTCCAAATTTTTAAACTCAGGCTGTTAAAACTTTCCTTTCTTGATCTGCACTGTGCAGCTGGTTGTGGGGTGTTCTTTTCAACAACTGGCACCTTTTTCATTTATCATGTGGAGTACAATACCATTACATCAACTAGCAATTCTCACTTATACTAAGCTTCTTGACTCATCGTGTGCTGTTATCTCCTGTGGAATACCCAGGTTAATGGAAAAAAAAAATCACGACTCTTTCTTGTTCTTCTCTGTAGCACTGAAGAAAACACCCACTGTTTAATAACTATAGCACCAACTGCTCTTTACATTTTTTAATCTCTGTTCCCTGCCAAATGCACTTTCTTTAAATGGGTGGGGAGGAAGGAAAGAATAAAAGGAATGGGAAAAAGACTGAAAAATCTTACCTTGCTTTTAGCTAGTAAACGTGTAGTGTGACAATTCGTAATAATTGGTACCTCTTGCACAGCTTGCTCAATGAGATTATTTTCTTTAAATGAATATGCAAAACGCTTAGGGGGGTGTACTGGGGAGGAGAGCTGAAAATAGCAGGTGCTGGTGGTATGTTCAGGATGAGATTCCAATTCAAATTCACAGGCCCACGTAGGTAGCTGAGAAAACATGGCATTTCAAGTGAGACTCTTACACTGCTTCTGTAAATTTTGCTTAATATGTCCTTCAGAGTAAAAGACTTTGGATATTAACTAATTATCTTAGTTTGTATGTAGCACAATCTGTATTTCATTTAAATCCAGTAACAAAACAGTCAAGAAGTGAAAGACTGGTGAACTTTTCCCCCAAAACCATTGGATAAAGTTGGACAATGAATTAAAAAGAAAAATAAATTCAAATTCAGTTTAAAATGGGCATTAGTGCAGACTTTAAAAAAAAAAAAACATTTGAAATTATTCTGCATCAGTTTTATTTCTTAGATCCTATTTTTCCTTGCATTTCCAGTTCTACTTCAACACTTTATACAGCCAAGTCCATGTCAGCTATTATGCTTTTACTGTGAGTTAGCTCAGTAATGCTAAGCCACTGAAAACCCCTGCCTCTTAACTTTGTTCCTAGTGCCAGCCATTGTGAAGAACAAAACCTTTTCCTGGCACATTCACCCTCAGATACTTACTGTTATTATATTTAAGGTTTTTAACTCTGCTAAGAATGAAAGAAATCAAGATTCATTCTTTGAGAGCAGCAGGGACATAGCCAAACCCTCTGCCAGACCATTACTTACTTGGGTTAGGTTGCTAGAGGCTTCTGAAAAGGCAGCAGAAGTCCAAGTTCTCCTGAGTAACTGCAGGCCCTTTCTGAATAAATAAACTACGGCCATTTTCAAAAATTGAAGATTTTGGAGACCATACAGTGTACTTTGTCAAAAACCTTTTTCCACAGCAGTTTTATAGAGAGCAGCATTGGCAGCTTGTTGCAATAAACTTGTGAGTTGTTCAGACTGTTATTTTTCAGGAAAATAAATCAATTAAATATTTCACCTGAATGGTCTTCAGAAATTTGATTTGGCTTAAGTCACTTTGTTTTAAATCCACAGGTATTTAATAACTAGAGAATGGAAGCAAATCCTTTGCACCAATTGTACTGCAATATCAGCTCTTCCCATTTATTATGGGACAGTGTCCATACTTGTTTTCTGAACATTAATATTTTTCCTCTGGGAGGGGCCTTGCTTACACCAATGAGTGTAGGCAGAAAAAGGCTCAGTAAAACTAAGTAGAGCATTTAGGGAACTAAGTCTTGTTTACATTAGAAATCAGCTGTATTGTGAAGAGCTTGACTGTAATCTGTTGAAGAAAGAAGCGGCTCACAGGATAGCTGCTCTTTAACTTTCTAAATGCTGCAATAAGCCACCACATCAAATCCTGAAGAACAGCCACAGGTAATACAATTAGTTATAACGATGAAATTGCCAGTATTAATAGTTTCCAAACTGCTTTTTGCTTTTGGAATTTATCTTTGCTTTTGTTATGTTATGCAAAAAAAAAAAAAAATAAAAAAAAGAAGCTGGAAAAATATTATGCTGCTTAAACCAAGGTAAAACATACCTTTATCAACTGAACTGAGTGTGAAACAAAAGAAATCACATTTAAGTAAAGATGACCAGCGTTCTTCAGGAACATAATACAGTCATCACTGAACATCTCAAAGTCTACTAGCTTGGTTTTCCTTTCCAGTGCATAAACTAACTGCCAGTTCTCCTTGCCACTGGAAGCTACTGGTGCCTTCATCAGCTATAAAAAAAACAAACCAAACAACCTTGTATTACTAAAATGTACCGAGAGTTACAAATGAGAGGTACAGACTTATAGGTGATCTCATACATTTTTCTTGCAAAAAAATACTTATTTGTATTTCGGGTGTTTGCCTGTCTAAAACTGGAGATTTTTAAACTCCCTTTACTTAGGCAAAATGGAAGAACAATGCAGTAACATTTGGAGAAGACAAAGTCTCAAAGAGTACTCCACAGAAGACTGTAATACAGTAAGTGCTTTCAGTATGGCCAGCACAATTGCAGGTGGGTTTGATTACACAAACTGAGATCACCAACTTAAGTTTTGATACAGGGGAAAAGACTGTTGAAGCATTGTAATTTCTTGATACTGCCAAAGGAGTTAGGATCAAACTGGCATCCTACAGATGAGACTCCATGCAGCACTATCAGTCTTTTTAATCCATGCAGCTCTCTTAATTTATTTCAGTAAGCTGTGATGAACAGAATTAAAAGCCAGCCTTACTATTTCTATATGACCTGCAATAGGCATCTAAATCCTATGAATGTAATTATCAGTCAAAATTGCCTTATATTCTGCAGGTTCTCCATATGTAGTAAGAATGTACAACTGGTCCTTCCTGTGCTCAATGTGGTAAATGAGCCCCGTGGTTCGTGCTTGTACAAGAGCAGGTGACTCAAAGGGATGTCTGGTGTCAACCAGCCAAACTTCTGAGGTTGTCTTGCTGTTGCTGTTGATAGTGAGAAAACGCCTGTCTTTTGTACAATAAAGGTCTACAAAGAATCTGTAGGGAATCATTGAAAAAAAAAAAAGATAAAAGCTTAAATTTTATTAGTATTTTAAAATACATCAGTTGTTTCAGAATCATGGGCTTCCATCTGCAAGGTAAGAAACAACATTTCTATAAGCAGACTGGAGAAATTTCAGGCTACTTGGCTCCCAGACCCACTTCTGCTGGATTTACACTGGGATTTAAAACCCTTCAATCTTGTGTGTGAAACCTGAAATCTGCAAGGAAAGCAATTTAGTTGTTGCCCAACTAAATCCAGGTTTTTGTATCATTGAGCTAGACTGGAAGCTCGTTTATGCATACAGGCTTTAAAATTCAGTCAAAATGTAGAACTTTTTATTGAGCTTGTAACCCTATTTAAAATTTTAAAAAGTAGTAATGGATAGTTAAAATAATAAATGACATCATGCAGGAACAGCAATAACAAAAGTAAGAGCTATTAAAAAATAAAATCATAAAATGTCTATACGCTACTGACCTAACTGTCTGAAGCAAATAAGACAAAAAGTACTGTTTAGAAAGAAAAAAAGCACAGAGGCTTATATGAGGCAAGATGGACAGTGTTGGAGTGATAAAACAGGAAACCAGGCACTGGTTTTGGAACTAAGAAACTAGAAATTACAAACTGGAATTAAATCTGTCTGAAATCTAGAAACCAAAAGCAGAATGATAACCACTGCCTGGATGCTAATAGTAGAAAAGTTCAGGCTGAAATTCAGATTCAAATTTCTGTGAGTCATCTGAATTAACTGGAATGTCACATCTTGGGTCAGAACAGTCTCTTTGCTATTTTGAACCCTCAAGACTGGATGTCTCTAAAAGCAAAACTGTCCAACACAAAGATCCAGATTCCATCAAGAAAATGTAGGGTACCATAATCTGCATCACACAGATCAGATACATGACTGCAATGATGATCTCTCTAGGATTCAGAGTATTTGATTGGTGAAGAAAAGGATGCTTTAGATAGTATTTTCAGTGCCTTTAATTATTTGCAGGTGGAGGATCTCAAATTTTTTTGGTACTATTGTTTTTTCTAATTGCACCCTCTTGACATCTTTAGGATGGGCAAAGAGGGGGAGAGCTAAAGTCTGCAAGAAAAATCAGCTTTCTGCCTGCATAATACTCATGAATTTGGCAAGAATGTGGCACTGCATTCAGTAGAGATTCCAAGAGTTCAGCTCTGCTGATCCTGCCTCTAAGAGGGTTGGGCTGAAATGCATATTACACTTCTCCCTGAGGATTATGACCTTGATATTAATTTTTTCTTAATCTTTGTAGCTTAAAAAAAAAAGTCAAGAAATTCTCAGCTTCTAAAAAAAGATTTGATTGCAACTAGAAGAGCTGGTGAGATGCAGAACAGAAGTGCTTAATGGCAATACAAAAGAATGTCTTGCCATCTCCAATGAAGGAGTTCAGCTATGAGCTGCAATAGCACATGAACCTTTAGAGTAAGTTTCTAGTAGATCTACTGTAATGACTGTGACCTTCAGAATTATGCCAACAGTTTCCCTGTGGGGAAGTGCCAGGTCAGTGCAACTTGATTTTCCAAAATGATGCATCAAATGCAGCTGGAAAAAAAAGATCTTATTTGTTCCATCTCCATTGCAGATTTTTTGTTTTGCGTTTTGTTTGTTTTTTTTTTTTTTTCTGATGAAAGTATAATTGGCATTTCTTTACTGAATATGTAACTTAAATTAAGAATAATCATAAATATTTATGCAATGCTGTATAAATATACCATGTGCTACAATGCTGAAAAGCTAGTTCTGCACTCAGTTTAGCAAAGAGCCTTCTTGTCTTCCTAAACCACTGCTTAAAGAAAGGTTATTGAGAGGGTATTCAGTCAACAATAGTTCTGTCTCTTGGAATGTTGTAATGATTTTGCTCATCCATTACCCAGAGCAAGGATTAGCCTGAACTTATGTATTTTTTTTAAAAGATGTATCAGACATCAATAGCAGAGAAAACAAAATGAAATCCACCGTCTGATTTACCCTGTATGAAACTGTCCCACGTTCATTAAAGGACACCCTGACCTGAGAGTGACCTTGACATTTATAAACTCAGCTGAACTCATGAGGTAAGAGAGGAAAGTTTAATCTCTGTTGATCACATATCAAAAGAAGAACAGAGCACATTTTCAGGCTGTATAAGACACTACTGACTGCAGAACACAAAAATGCATTTTACTATTTGAAATATGATATGGAACACTTTGTTTTCCAAATCAGTTATATTTTACATATAAAATACGTAAAGGGCTTGTTATATTTTAGGTATGTATTACCTTGCATCTTGTTCTGTATAAACTAACTTAGTATGTTCCTGGTAAGTGAAAGTGATCATGAATACATTCTGGCATTTAAGGTTCTTCTGAGCTGTATAATACAGAACATCATTTGCAGCCCATTCTGGAAAAAAAGACAAATGCATATCAAATTCAGAGAGAAGATGATATTACTGAGAGAAGATGGGACTTCCATGGACAATGGACCCAGCGCTGAAAAAGGTGGGTTGCAGGTGGTATGGAACTGAGGACAGCACTTCTGCATCCTGTGGGGACTGAGGTAAGAGCCAAAAGGTTTTTCCATGTTTTCTCTGAATAGCACAGAACAAGAATCTCATAATGCATTGAAAAAAAAGCAAAAAAAAAGCAGAGGTCAACACTGCAGGGCCCAATAATAGGAAGCTGTTGATCCTGTGTGGGTTCTGGAGGTAACAGGAAAATAGGAGATGTGGCTGTTTAAAACAGCAGAGAAAAAGAGGTTTACATGGAGTCAGCAAGACAATAAAGACATCATAAGCTCTGCACTGCTGCATGTGACTGCACACAAGCCATTTAGAGAAAAGAGATGATGCATGTGCCCCATGGGTACTGCTGAGATAAAAATTCTCCAGTTTTCTATGCTCGTGTATGTGTTCACCAGCATAGAAAGGCATAAATACAGGAACCTTGTTATTCTGAAGTTATTCTGACTGATCCAGCCACATTCCCGCCATCTCTGCTGCTCCTACATCCAACAGAATGATGTTTAACCATGTGCTTTTAAAAGCTGCTGTATGTGTCTTATGCATAAATACTGATTTTCAGTACAAAACTCGAGGAATTCATAACCCCAAAATAACACAAACACTTTGCTTTCTGAACAGCAATGTGGCTCCAAAGTGCACAGGTGGCTGAGGATTCTCTATGAAGACAAGTCTTTGGAGGGCAAATCTAGACATTTCTATAGTCTAGCCTATAGAAAAATCAAGGTGTAGATTTTCAGGAACTTTTGTCTGTTTCCCTGCCATTTTATATCACTCAATACAAGCCCATAAACTTCGCAAGTGGTTTTAAGATCTAATTCTTTTGCTCATGATTGAGGCACCTCTGTGCTTCGTGACACTACCTCTGTACCTCACTCACACCTGACTTACCTTTACAGAATTTACCATTCTGATAGTCATCTTTTGTACTCTTATTATCTGTCACACCTACCTAGGCAACAGGATGTTGATCTCTTAACTGTACTGATTCTTCTGGATCAACCTAGATAGATGTCCAAATCCAGTATGTTGTAAAATGTCATTGGCAAATTTGCATGTTTATTTTTCAACAGGTATTATAATCTTCAGTGTGGAAACACAACACTAAATTCTTGCTACTCCTAATTTTTTAACAAGGAAGTTGTACACAGAGTTTTGTTTTTTTGCTCTACCCAGGCAAATTGCTTACTGCACTAGATATACTTGATGACATCTAGCAATATAATCCAAAGTACAAGATGTGGAACACTGTATACATACTATTATACTCTTTTTGCTATATTCTTTAACAGACTATAAAAAAAGAATGTTTTCCCATTCACTTCAATTTACCTCTGCTTCTTTTAACAGCAATGTAAAGCTCTGTAATCTATTATGAAATAACTGATTCAAGGCCTGGCTGATTTCACTGGGCTCTGAAGTGTGACCCACATTGTGGATTCCAGTTGAAATTCCAGCCAATACTCACTGGTAAGTAGTACTTCCACACTTTTCAACCAAAGCTAACTGCCTACAGCTACCAGTGACTTCAGCTGTAGCTGCAAGGATTTACCAAGTAGAACATCCCTCAAAGAGATCTTTATATGACAAACAGTCACATCACTATATTTTGAATATAGAGTATTCAATGGAAAAAATTATGACTGCTGTAATGTGTATCAATGCTTTTGCAATGAAGGACAACTTGTATCCAGGAAGCAGTCCCTTTCATCCATATCAGATAGCCTGTAATCATGCAGCATTAAAGAAACCATAAGAAAAAATTCAACATTTATAAGGATTAAATGTTGCCTTCATTTAAAAAAAAATTATTATCTTTAAACTAAAAAAAAGATATTGTGTTGAAAGCTTGTGTGATCCACAGGATATTTATAAACAACTTACCAAAGCTAAATACACTTGGAATTACTTTTTCCACTACAGGAAGATTACCAAGTTTCAGAATAATGCAGGTTGCCTCTTCAGAATTTTCACTTTTTAAGCTGATGGCCATGTATCTCTGATCTGGTGAAATTCTAATCCGTTGAATAAAGGCATCAGAAAAGCCAAGATCTTCAACACTGAATAAAATCTTAGCATTTCCCTCACCTATTACACAGGAAAAAGAGATAGCAAAAAATCCTGTAATTAAAACACTGTCAAAATGAATGGTGATTTTTAATGTCTGTATTTAACAAATCTGTCTCCAAAATTCACAAACATTCTACTGGAATTTATCAACAACAAATACCTGTCTTGCAAATTATTTGCAAGTGCACTTTGTAAAAATAAACAAAAAATTACAGTTCCAAGCAAAAAAGTCCCGTAGTTATTACTACACAGGACTAAATATTTCAAAAGTGTAGATCTTGGCTTCTACTGAACATATTGAAATTTAAAGCTCAGATAGCTGAAGCACAGTTGTTTATAATAAATAAAATTTAAAATTCTTTCACTCCCCCTCAGAAATAAAAAAGCATGGATGTTTTCCTTTCTTCAAAATGCTAAGTTAGGGCTCTGCAAAGAAATGTCTTATCTCTTTCCAGCAACTTGCCTTAGTATGAATATATATTGTTCTCTAACTCTCTTTACCTCACCTTTTCAGATGCAGGATTCTAAAATTATTACTCTAGCACAGAATTGTATAAAAGTATTTTTAGTTAAGAAACAGACAAATAAAGCATTAATATAAGTGATACATGTATACCTTTTTAAAGAATCCTACCATATTAGGAAGAGATCATCATCACCCTTACCATCATCTGCTTTTGCAAGAAATATGCAGCCATTCTCTTCAAAGTACACATTCTCTCCAAACCTTATCTGTTCAATACAAAGAAAAATATTTCAAGTCCAGCATACTATTTCCTTTGAATCCCTATATAGTCGTTTTTCTGTACAGCAGAAGTGTAACACATTGTAACAAATGTAACAAATGACAGAACATATATTCCATACTGAAGAAGGCATTGCACACATCATAAAGGTTTTTTCAGTTAGGGTACTTAAGCTACCTCTACCTGCTCTAAATTTCACAGAAGGCTCAGATCACCTGCAACTGCTCTTGCAACTTACAATGTAGTGTATCCTTTATCCAAAAGTCAGATTATTATTTTACTTGCTTTTGCCTATGGAGAAATTTAGGTAAATTCACTGTCATAACAAGTATAAGCTGTTCTAAACACAAGTTGTTACTATGCACAATTATTAAAATATTCAAAATATTTGAGATCTGAATATTAAAATATTCAAAATTTCTACTGTAAAAAATTTAGTAAACCAGCATTTTATAGCAGGAACAGCTTCACTGTCTTTTATTTGTAGTCAGTGGTGGGAATTGTTTGCCACTTACCCTTGGGCTTTTTGAAATGAGTGTATACAAGTTGTGCAATTCTTCCAGTTTTTCTTTGATCCTCTTTGTCATAGCTTTGTATGTTGGTGAAATGTTATTCCAGTTTTTTTGCTCTGATTTCAGAAGGTTCTTGTGCAAAAGGTCTGAAGTTATTATGGATGTATTTTGCTTCCTTTTGGAAGGGACTTTTGTTCCTTCCTGTTAAGTAAGGAAAGACAGCAATGGCTACAAGCCAGCACACTGCACACCAATCTGAATACATTGAGGTGATATCCCCTGAGCCACAGGCCCAAAATCACAATTGTGTTATTACAAATGTACATGACAGCAAAAGAAAAAACAAAAAACAGTAGTATGCATTTTATTTTAACTCTTCCTGATCTTTTGGGAGGCACTGTCAAACATGCTTTACTTGACACACTGAGGTTTTCTCTTCAAAATTTAGGATAATATAATATATGCTCTTAATTGATTATCAGTAAATATGTTTGCTCCTGTTCTAGAACTAGGTTTTACTTTTTATGGAATTCTATTATTTTTCCTTCTTCACAGCTTTCCTTCATAATGTCCTGTCTTTAGAGTGTAATTTCTCATTTCATTTCCTAGACAACAGCGCCCACACCTCTGTCCCTGTACCTCAGAGTCCCAGCAGCTCATTCAGGTTCTTGCTCCACCTTCTGAGAAGTGTTAATATAAATGTTCATAAGGTGCAAAATTAAGTGAACTGATATGAGTTCCACAACAATTTTATCACGAATAAGTTTAAGGATCTGGTTTTCCATGAAATGTGAAGTGATTACTGCTACCTCACTGCCAACAAAGCTGTCCTCTATTGTAAAAAATGTTGAAAGTGTGTTAAAACTGCTAGAACAATGCTACTTCCTCTTGCATGCTGTGAAATCTCACTTGATCAAGTAGTAAGCTTCACAACTTACATTACACTACCTTATTCTGCACAGATCACACAAAGTAGCATTTTATAACCTTCAAGGTATGATTTGAATGTGTCTAAGCTTAAAAAGCGGCCCGTGCTTCATATCCTGTCCCCACTTTCCATCAAGGAATGTTGGTTTGTTCCTAGTTTGTCTTCAGAAACACATGAGAACCAAATGTGAATGTTTCAAGTAGACTCTGAAAGGGAAACCATCTGCTCCAGTAACCAAACTCCCTATGAACATAAAACATATCATTGCTGAGAGCTGAGAGTGTCTGTCACTGGTTCAGACCAGTCCTCCCTGTCACCTGGCACAAGGCAAAGAAATTGTGATGGCTCTTAGAGAAGCTCTAGAGCGAGTGAGTGATTGGTCAGGAGAAATAAAATGCTGGATACCAAAGGTGTACCACCTCACCCCCAGTCACTGGAAAAACTGTTCTAAGACAACACCAAGCCCCAAACACAATGCAACCAAATAAAACCTCACAGTGGCCATAAATGGATACTTAGGAAAGCATAAGAATGGGACAAGACAGATGATATTCCTCAGCCTCAAACAATTTTAGCTCAGAAATTTCCTAACCTGACCATGATTTCTGGATATTTAAAAAGTCTCTCTCAAATATGTCATATATATATATATATATATATATAAAATATAGGTCTCTCCTTATACCTATGTAAAATTTTAGCATGCATAACTTATTTTGACAAGTTCCACACTTTATGAATCTTCTGATGATTACCCTCCTTTTGTTTTCAGCAATACTCACTGTATTCATTTGGAAATATTATATACAGCTGGTGGTCACAGTGTAGGCATGTGTTAAGAGGTACAGTACACCTCCCTGCCTGGGGATAATACAGCAATCTTGAAAGATTTTCAGGATAGCAGAGGGTCTCAGTGACAACTGATGCGCAAACATTTGCTCCAGAGCAAACAGGCACAGCCTCCTTTCAGGTGAAAACCATGTTTGCATCCTGGGACCAGTGACACAGAGCCTCATTTGTAACAATTGTGTAAGTGAAGATCCACCGAGTAAACTGAACACACATTCTCGTCCCTCCAGACCTCCTGTGTTCTCCTTGAAACATTTGCTTACATCTGAGACACAGACTCAGAAACTCTTTACTTCATGGTGACAAATAAGAGTTACAACAAGATGAACTTTGTGTCACCTCTGAAGAAACACTGTCAATTTGAAACAATTTTTGGACAACCACGCACCAATCTGAAAACATGTTTAAGGATCAAATAAACCAAAACAAACACGTTTTTAAACAATACTTATGCATATAAATAAGTTTCTAGGCCGTCATACTGCAGTAAGCTTTTATAATACCTCTAGCAAAATCTGTATTAGAGACATTGAGACAGAAGACCTAAAATTATTTCAGACTGTTGTCTGACTCTGTGCATGAGAGTTACTGCCATCTAATTACACAATATTTATTTACAGAAATCAATGCAAATACCTTTTAAAATATAGTTTAGAACATGTGAGCATCTTGTTATATTTTAATATGATGGAAACCATGACCTTACTGGTCAGCACAGAAGAGTCAAGTGTTTTTTGAGACAGGTCACAATCTGGTATAATCAGTATGGACACTTTGCCTCTACACAAGCTGATCTCTCCCTGCAGTCTTCTCCTGACACTTTACCTAAGTCTGGAAAATACCAATTTTTTCAAAATTACAATAGCAGGAAAATCAACCAAAATGGAGCTTTATGTCAAAACTGCATAGGAAAGCTGAACAATGATACACGTCCTTAATGTAACTGATATAGTGGACTTTATTCCTCTGCTTAAAATCCCCTGGGAATTCAACATGTGAAAAGTATGGCTGGATTCCTTAATAGATGTGCCATGCTGGTTGTTGATATTAGGTCTGTATTTAGCAGCATACCTTGCACGAAAAAAATCTGCATGGCAGGATGCTTCCGGGTGGTGCAGTCTTGTGGGTGCATGCACTTTTTGAACAGCCCAGAATGTGGCACTTTTTGGGTGCAATTTTACTGAAAGGACACACTGTTTGAGGAGGGTTATGCCTAGAGCAGTACTTGGCACTGAAGGTCAGTCCTTGGAGAAGATTCCGCAGTCCAGCGTAGCACATCCCAACCTTCATTTCGTGACAGCCAGCCTGGAATTTCTGAACATCCCGAACTGCCGACCGTTTACACTGTGCGAGTGAAATATACATAAAGTAAACAGCAGGTGTAAATATACACACATACAGAGGAAACAGACATAGCGTAAACTTTCTCTTTCAAAGAAATGTGACTGATTCACTAGGTAAATCAAATGAGATTAAGTTAAACTTTGTCTGTTTGTTAACAACTGGCAGCCACATTTTAACCTGAACATTCAGGGCAGCCCAAAGTTTAACTCCAGTGAAACTGCGAGGAGAAGGGGAGCTGCAACCGCGCACGTCCAAACGCTGTAGGACAGAACACTGGGAAAGTTTGGAGAAGCCGTCCCCCCTCAGCTCCCCATCATCTGACACCAAACCCCCGCTCTCTCCCTGGGCAGCAGCAGCCGAACCCCGTTCGCACTGCAGGGGACGGGCCCCTCGTGTCCGGCCGGACCCGGCGCGGCCCCGCTCCCCGCCGGCGCTGCCCGTCCGCCCGCGGCCCGCGCAAGGACTCGCCGTGGCGCTGCCGCCGCTCCTGCCGCTCCCGCTCCCGCCGGGCCGGGGCTGCCCGCGATCACACACCGGCCGGGCGGGCGGCAGCGCTCCCGGGGGCGCTGCCCGTCACTAAGATGGCGGCAAGGCGCTTCAGCAGCCGCGGCGGCCGAGGGCCGCTGATGTCAGCGCCGGGACGCGGACCCGCGGCGGGGCGGGCACGCTCCCTGGGGCGGCTTTCCCGGGTGGCCGCCGTGCCACACCCAGTCCCATCCCCGGGCGCGGTGGCCACGGGCGACTTGTCTTGAGGCGCACCCACGCCGTGCCGGGCCTGAAGAGCGCCGCGCTTTCCCGACCGCCGAGAGTCGCTCGGCGCTGCCCATAGCAAAGATGGCCGCGCCCCTCCTCCCGCTCCATCCCTAGCCCGGCCGGTCCCGCAGCCGCTGGATGCTCAGCGGCGCGGCCCCGCCGCCCAATACAGCGTTCCCTCCCTCTCTCCCGCCCGCCGCGCCAGCTCCCGGCGCTCCCGCCGCCGCATGGCCGAGGCTGCCGGCTCCCCCCGCCGCCCCGCCGCGGGCAGGTGCGGGGCGAGCGGCGCGGCGGCGGCCCGAGCCCGCTGGCGGCTGCTCGGACAGGTAGGGGGAGCCCGCGGGCGGGGGGCGGCATGGCGGGCGGGGGGCGGTGGCGCAGCCTGAGGGCAGCGCGGGGGCTCGCCCTGTTCCCTCGGGCCGGGCTGTGCCCCGGCGGCGGTGCGGCGGGTCCCGCGCACATGTGGGGGGTCATGTAAAGGGGCTTGCAGCACTCTCCCTGGAAAATATGATAATAAAAAGATGTACATATATATATATATATATATATATATATGCACCCAACCCTCTCCAAAGAGAGGGGAAGTGGAGGGGCAGGCACTGATCACTTCGCTCTTCGTGCCCGTTGACAGGACTTAAGGGAATGGCCTGAAGCCGTGCAAGGGAGGTTTAGGTGGGATGTTAGAAAAAGGTTTTTCACCCAGAGGATGGCTGGGCACTGGAACAGGCTCTCCAGGGAAGTGGTGTCAGGCAAGCCTGACACGAGTTGAAGCCTGATAGAGTGGAAGTGTTTGGACAATGCTCTGAGGCACGCGGTATGGCTCTTGCGGTGTCCTGTGCAGGGCCAGGAGTTGGACTCGATGGCCCTGATGGGTCCCTTCCAACTCAGCTTGTTCTGTGATTTTATGATTCTAAAGTGTGCCTTCAGTAGATCCCCAAAACTGTCCATGGCCTGTGTTAAGGGAGGAGGATCAGCATCCCGCTGGCACCCCTACTGCCCGAGGGCACCTTAGGATTTTCAGGCCATGGTTTGACACCTTCCATCGATGCCAGTGGGGCTGGTTGTCATGTCTGCCACCTCATTCCTGCTCTTTGCTCCCTACCCCCTGAGACTGCCTTTGGTGGCTAGCTGGGCTAAGACCCTGCTCACCTGGCAGTGAAAACTGCATTTTGCTGAGGGGCTGTTCCTGGAGGAAGGTGAGGAGGAAGAAGGAGCAAGTGGTGACACCTGTGCTGTGGTAAGCAGCAGCTCCTCAGCTGCAGCCCTCCACACTGTTTTAGATCCTTTCAGAGCAGTGCAAGGTTGGAAAGGATTCCTCTTCAGACCAGTGTAGGCATAAAGGCTTAAAAATTCTAGTCTGTTTCATTGGCTGTTTTTGTTATGGGATGTGAAATTTACAGCCCTCACTTGAGTGTTTCTGTGCAGAGGACATCTGGAGCTGCCTGTGGACAGCTGTCCTTGAGAGGGCAGAGGGGTGGCACTGAGTCAGTGGTGGCAGCCAGGTTGGAAGGGGCACCTGCCTGCAGCTGGGTCATGGTGGGAGGCCTGGGGACATCAATATTGCACTTTGTGTGTGCTTTTGGTTTTGAAATTTGCCAGTCCTGTTCAACAGGATCAACTTTTGTTTT
This sequence comes from Calcarius lapponicus, assembly GCA_039654755.1. Taxonomy (NCBI): domain Eukaryota; kingdom Metazoa; phylum Chordata; class Aves; order Passeriformes; family Fringillidae; genus Calcarius; species Calcarius lapponicus. The sequence goes on along the minus strand of CM077465.1, from coordinate 72,880,120 downwards.
ATTATACTCCAAAGCAGGAAATGTCAAAGTTATGGTAGGAATATCAGGTTTGTCTTTGTAGGTTTCTGTTCTAGCAGCCTATGTAAGCTGCACTCTGTGGCTGTACTAGCTGTTATTTTTTCTCAACATATACTGCCTTTGGCATATTCCTGTCTCTTAAAATCATAAGGAGCTTTTCATAACAATAGAGTGGGGTTGTGGAAGAGTGCATGTAGGTATCTGGGGAGAAGGTTTCTCTTTTTTTCTCAAACTACATGTATCTGTGACCTTTACCTCTGCAGATTCTCTTGGTTTTAACATGTTCTTTAGCTTTTCTGTTGATTTTTATGTGGTACAATGAGCAAGGATCAATTTAATCTTACTGGTACATCTGAAGTAAAAATCAGTTCTGAGCTCTTTGCTGCAGTGGTGCTCAGATCTGTCTATGGATTGGAAGAAGGTATCAACCTCCCTTTAAATCCATTTTTAAAGGAGCACTGTCAAAGTGTTTCTTACAGTGCTTTTAAAAGCACTTTTCATACTGCTTATAATAATGCCTTACGTGAAATCAGTTCTGTGGTGTGTTTATATCTTGAATTTGCTTTCATTCAATGCACACACAAATTGATTTACTATGGTAAGGATGCTTGAGTGCATGCTCGCTGATTTAATTAAGAAAAAAAAGCCTTTTTATGAGGTATCCTATGAAGCTAGCATAAAGAACCAGGGGTTTGCATAATTACCTGTGTGCTCTTTATCAATGAAATGTTTTATGTATGTACTGAGTTTGAAGTTTGACAATATTTTTAAACTTAGTCTGTCAGAATCAAGAAAAGTATTTTTTGCATTTAAAAAATGCTGAGGGAAGTTACTCATTTACTGTGCAATTGTAAATGACTGGATAAGTTCTCTCAGGCTGTGTTTTGAGCTCTGCCAGTCTCTGTGGCTGAAGGCATTATCCAGTCAGTAGTTTTCAGCTGGCAAGTTAGAGCAACAGGCACGCTTTAGGTTCCTCCCTATATGTACATTTGCTCCCTATAGAAATTTTCATGAAATCTCTAAGCTTTTTTTTGTTTATCCTGCCTGTTACCTTCCTCTTGCTCTTCTCACACAAGTCTCAGAATCACAGATTGTGCTGAGCAGGAAAGGAGGCACAAGGATCATCAAGTTCAGTTCCTGGCCCTGCACGGGGCCATCCCCAGGAGCCACACCACATGCCTGATGGTGTGTTGTCACCTGCTAAGGTACTTTAACTTCCAGAATTGAAAAATAAAAGCTAAAGTGAGGACAAGTCAGTGACACTTTTTTTCCTGAAGAGAAGCACTTCTAAAACAAATTTTCATCTCTTCCTGCTCTTCTCTCTGTGAAGGGTGCCTGTGCATCAGATCTTTTTTCCATGTTTTTGTTAGTCTTGAGTTTGTAAATTAGTTACAGTTGGATAAAACAATTTGGTAAATAAATTATTTGTAAAAATCAATACTATAGTCCTATGGATGATATTTAGAGTGCAGTTAGAGGTTGTGTTGTAGTTGATTGTGTAGAAACTTTCTTGCATGTACAAAATACCATGTTGCAGTCACTGCCAGAGAACTGGCAGAGGTCTGTAGACCATAAGCTGTTACTGAATTTGGCTCTTAGTGCAACTAGGCCTAACACAAGGATATACAAGTACAGGGAATTTCAGGTGACTGCCTTTATCCATGTTGTTCGTGGGAGTTTCTTTTTTGGTGAGCTTTTTTTAAAGAGATATCAACCAGTTTTAGGTTTTATAGGAAGTCCTAAACGTGGTACTAATACTGTGGTTAAATACTAAGCACATTGAAATTGAGATCTGTGGTAATATTTTACCAGAATCTTTGTAGAACAGAGACTGTTTGATGATGAGTTAAGTTTTTATCAGTTATTCTGATTCAGGGTTATTCTATACCAGCAATTTATCTTTGTACCCTATTGAACACAACTGTGGTCCTTTTAGGAATAGACTTGAGAAAAACCCCCCTTTGATGCATATGTAAAAAATACAGAGTTAGATATAAATGATGTAGCATATTCTCCATTTGTGCTATTTTCTCAGTTATAAGTAGGGTTTTAAAATATTTGACCTATTGTTGTAATTTTCAGATATTGGATCACCTGATTTTTGTTTGAGGCTGTGGGAGAAATGTTCTTTTGAGTATTCAAATGCTCATGAGATTTTCTGCTAACCCAGAGAATTAATTTTACAGAGTGGCTATAAGATGTCTCTGTACAACAAAACCTGAAAATAGGAAAGTGTTGTTGCCACTGTATTTTTTTTCCTGTTAGTAATGGCTTGCTATTCCTTTAAGGAAGTCCCCAAACAACACACTTTTCTGAAAATTAGGTCTTGATAGTTTTCTTTAGTTATCAAGATAGTCCATTTTGTTTTCAGGCACACAGCTATTACATGAAGGTCTTAATTTTGTTGGTCTTTTAATTTTTTTCTCTGCTTTGGTATTTCTGCATTTTCCGTCATGTCCGTATTTTTCTCATGTGTTACAAAGTAGTGTGGACAGCACCCAAGTATTTTTAATACTTCATGGAAAATGCCCATGCCTTTCATATGATGAGACCTGCCAATGAAAATAGTTCCAAAAGCAGTAAGCATGATGTCTCAGACCTGCTGTTCAGTACCAAAAGTGTAGCAAATACAATTGTTCTGCTCGCATATGTATTACTTCCAAATATCCTGCAAAACAACAGATCATGGCCCCAAACGGTAAGGCTTTTGAATGGGAGTAGTACATTTGCAGTTAAAGCATGTCAACACAGGTTGGGTACAGCAAAAAAATCTCTGACCCGTTATTTTTTTTTGTACACATCCTGTATGCAAAGCTTCTATTTCAAGTTTCATAATTCTGGAGAGCTGTTTCTCATTTGACTTATCTCTAGGTGACAAAAACTTGTAAATTGCAGTGCTGTCCTACTCAATGGAGCTCTTCTTTGTACCCCTATAAATTTATAGGCATGAGTTTATTTTCTGCTCTGATTTTTCTTGTTTGTTTGTTTGTTTTTGTTTGGGTTTGTTTTTTTTTGTTTTTTGTTTTTAATCCATTACTGAGGACTGCATATGCACCTTAATTTTAAAAATGCAGTGGCAATTATTTATGTATTCTCTCCAATGTTAGGAGAAAGACGTTAAATATAGAACACCTTTCCTTCCACATCACTGCCCTTAGAAATAAATCTTTTTGTCTGGCAGGGAAATGCTGGCTGTCTTCTGAGCAATGGCACAGCTCAAGCAGCTGAGTGCTGGGTTCTCCTGCACAGAGGGGTTGGTACCTCACTCCCTGAAGATGCCTGAGTGCAGCAGACTAGGCAGGACAGAGAGCCCGTGTTTTCACTTTCCTGAACAAGTGTTTTAATCATTTAAGAAATGCAGATGACATTCTGTCTCTGTCACTGCCTTGAATTCTTCAGTCTCTTAGCACTGAACTTGGTGTTCTCAGAGTGTTTTGGGGCTCACCTGAAGTCTGGCTCATGTGTCAGTCCCCTTGTGGGGGCCTGGTTGGGGAATATAGAGTTGTGGTGTCTGAAAGTCTGGGGCATGGGATAGGAAGCAATTTTCTCAACTTAGGCAACTTTGGCAGCATCTCTGAAAGTGTGCAGCAGAAGACTTCTTGGCTAAGAAGGAATCTGTCAGGGGAACACACAGCATTCTGGCACCTGAAGATCATGCTTTGGGTTTGTCATTTTAATTCTAAAAAAGATACCTTTGTTGTTGACCTTTCCCCCCCCCAAAAAGGGGCAGTGAGTGGCAGAGAAATTGCTTGGGGAGGGCACTGCTTGGGCTGTGAAGCTTGGTAAAATGAGAGGATGGGGAGAACCCAGTTTGGCCCTCTAATTTTTGCATGGGTTTGCTGGAGCTTGAGTTAAAAAAGAACTCTGTGAACTTCTGAACACAGTACATTTGCTTTAGTTATTGAGACATAATTTATAACTCATTCTCTTGACTCCTACCATCAATACCACTGTATTTTGTTCAGACTTGACCTTCTTTGTTATTCATAACTACTAGCTGATAGCATATCCATTATGGTTTCCCTCTTCACTCAAAAAGGCATAGGTTTGTTCTTTTCTTGTTTTATTGTTTTAATGTTGATGCTTAATTTGTTCTTCATTTCAAAGGTTCTGAGGAAAAAGCACTTGAAAGATGTGCATCTCCAACAAGTATCTGTCAGAAGGTTTGCATCATTCAATCTCTTTTCAATAGAAGACCAGAATGCAGAAGACGAAACTGGGACCTGGGTTCAGTATAGAAGCATCTTTTATCCCAAGTACAGTGTCTCCTTAAGGTAACCACAATTTAAATTTTAAGTAAGATCTTGAATGGCCCTCAAATATAAAACTCATTAGTCATTCTTCTGCCGTTTTGTGTAACTAGGGCACAGTTTACAAATAAACTGGTAAATGTTATTTTTAGTTGTTTGTTACAGTAAGCAGCTTGTCTGACTCTTCTTTCTGGTACATTTCACTGAAGTGGCAGAGCTTGACTGAAAATACTGATGCTTGTAGCTAAAACAGAACGCAAATATGAGCATGTATTTTATATTTTAACAACTTTCTGTTTGACATTCTTCAGCTATACATGGGATATAAAAAAACCTGAACACAGTTATTTATGGTCTTAAAATTTTTTATGACATGATGTTATTAATAATGTTTTAAAAGGTTTTTGGTAATTATCTATATTTTATTCAGTTTTCTTCTTAGTACTTTTTAAAAAACCCAATGATATTTTGGCAGCCAAATTCCTACAAAATAATATATACTTAATGAAGTAATCTTATATTAGGGTAGGTCATTTTTATTAAAGAAATTGACAATTAGAAAGTCCATGCACACACAAACAAAGCAACAGAAAGCTTACTTCCCCTCCAAAAAACCCTCTGAAGGAATTTCAGTAAATTCTCAGTAGCTTTGTTTATAACTCTCATTCATTACTATGTTTGTGGGGTTTTGTTTCTGTTTTTTCTTTTCTGTTCTTTGGTTTTCTTTTCCACGTTCAGTTTTGTATCTACCTTACTTGGCTTCCCTCAGGAAGTTTGCAACAGTAACTTAAGAATCCCTGAATTGAAACTTGTTCTGCAGCATCTAATTAGACATCTGAAGGTGGAGGATTTTGCATTGTCTTTGCAGTGGAAGGCGTTCTGGAGAGCCCAAATCAAGCAGTGCATTTGTGTTTACCTGAGACTTTAATTTAAAGTCAAGCTTAGGAATTAAGATCTAACACAAAAAAGTGACCATCATTATACTGCAACATTTTTGCAAGGTTTTAAAATGAAACGATGAGAAAAAACCAAATCAAACTAAAGGAACCCTGCAACACTACAGGCAGATCATTTTAAGTTTGCATCTGGATGTAAAGTCAAGAGCAAAATTCTTTAGAGTTTTATAAAGTCCTAATTTTCCATTTTCCAGGCTGACACTCAGTGATGTTAAAAGGGTTCAAAAGGAAACTTTTACACTGGAAAACTGCTGTTAGTAATAGAAGTAGGTGCAGTGTTTTTCCATGTATAAATTTTTCCTGTAAACCACCATCACTGAATGCTGTGGATTAATTCAAACACTGCCAATCTACATAATGCCTTTGTGCAGTGTCCCTGTTCCTTGTTTCTAGGTCTTCAGAGGCACGCTGGGGATAGGAAGCACAAAGTGTTTAGGTAGAATTTGGGCTGAACAAGGCTGCAGTCCCTTACAATGCAGCCCTGAATTCATTTAGTTCACTGTCATGGCTTGCAACGTTTGCTGTCACTTGATTTACTTGTTCTGGAGTTTTAAGGTAGGAGATGAGCTAAGGTTCACCTGTTCTGGCAGTACAGAAGCCAAGGCAAAGTCAGACTGATCCTGTTCTGGCATTTGTGTGCTTTTGTTTCCACCACTTTCTATGCCATCATTTTATTTGGTATTATTTGCCTAATAGTAGTTTCATTGATAATAGGATGCAGCTCAACTATAGACTTTGAACAAGATCATTTATTTATGTATTTTTTTATTGTGTTTCTTTAATCTTGTTCAGTGGAAATGTATAGGTTCTGTGCTGGAGCAGGCTGACACCACATTTCCAAAACTGAATATTGAGGACAATATGAACATTGTCTTCTGATAGGGATTTTTATTTTATGTTTTCCCTGCATTTGTTCCTTTCCCAAAGATATTCAGTGACCTCTAAAAATAGTAATCACTGATTGTTTTAGGAATAATGATCAGAACTTGCTTAGTCTTACACACTTTTATATTAAAATGTCTTCTCCACACAGAAGCAGTGACAATACATAGAGTGTACTTACTATTTCAGAATATTGCAGGAGGTGAAGAAGGGAAGGAGAAAATACTGTGGGTTTTGCTAGGAACAAGGTATAAATAGACTGCAACAAAATTGACTTTACCATGAGTCTGTTAAATAAAGTTTCTTCCCTGTTTTTGCAAAAGCAGTAATTTAGGGCATCAGCCTAACCGTTTAACATACATAACAAAGCAACAGTTCTTGCTAAAACTTACATATCTAAAAGATAAAAATTCTTGGAGTAAGCATTCCTGGATCTTTGGAAACTGATCATATGTTGGAAACTTAAGCATTCTCTGTATGTCTGACAGTCTTCCCCTGGTTTTTCTCTATCCTCTGGCAAAATTTTACTTCTAATAATATTTAACAGCAGAAACAATTTAGCAAGTTAACAAGAGCATAATATTAACAATAACTTCAGTCAGGTAAATCCAGAACAGCATGCTTGAATAGGAAAACCTTTTTGTATCTTTTTGTCAGGAAAAAAATGATGTTGCTATGGCCTCTCTAAAATCTGGGCAAAAGTGCTTTGGAATTTTCATCTACATTTGTTTTCCTTATGCATTAACATCCTCTTGGAAAAGCTCATTGCATATGTTCGATGTTAAAAGGGTTGTCAGCTAATATCTTGACAAGACTAAATACTTAAGAAAGTTCATAAGGTTGTTAGTGGCTTTTGGCAAAGAGTATAAAGGTCAAGCTGTATCAGTTCAAAGGCTGTCAAAATGGATAAAATTGTATATTCAGATATGCTATGACCTAGCTGGAATTACTGCTCTAGTGGGACTTGGGACCAGTTTGTCAGGAAAATAGAAGCTTTTATAGGAACTACCAGTCATCTGTGTGTTTTTCTGAATTTTGTTGGTTTTGCTGTTTCTCTAACTGAATTCAGGCTGGATTCACATCTCAGAAAGAAGAGTTTATGCCATGTTTTTCTGTCACTAGTTTCTATTTTTTTTCATAATTCTTAATACAAGTCTTCCAAAGCAGAAAGCTGGAAATCCCAGTATAAGGCAATTTTCAGCTTAAAAAATTTAAGCTGAATTTAGGTGCTGTTTTGACTAGATCCCTGAAGTGAAATATCATTGACTCATTTTAAAAATCTCCATAACTCTTCTGGTTAAACAGTGATCTCCAGTGTGCTTAATGAAATGTAAATTCATAGTACATGGTGGAATGTGGTCTCGAGGTGTGTTTAGGTACTAAGGTGCTTCACAGTAGCTCTGGGGTATCAAAAGGAGTGTCTGGTGAGTGTGGGGTTTTGTTAGCAGCGAAAGGTGTGTCAAAATGAAATTTCTTGTGTTAGAATCAAAAATCTCATTTGTTTAGTGTAGTCTCATCTGGATTTGTATTGTATATGAAGTTCCTGCACACTACATCCTTGTATTGATGATGTTAATTGAGCTTTATCTTTCCTGACCTGAACCCTGGATGCTCAGACAATTTCTATGTATTTCTCACAGACTACTTGACTTTGCTTTCACACTCTGTAGGTTTCTTTTTTGTATTTGAATTTGTCCAGGAGTATCTTGTTCATCCACATAGGCTTCCTGGCTTTCTTGTCTGACTTCCTCTTGTTCAGGATGCATCATTCCAGAGGTGATCCTTGGATATTAGCCAGCTTTCCTGGGCCCTTTTTCTCTCCAGGTCTTTATCCTATGGTGTTCTACCAAACAGATCCCCGAAGAGGCCAAAGTCTGCTCTCCAGAAGTCCAGGGTAGGAAGCTTGTTGTGCACCCTTCTCACTGCCCTAAGGATCTCAAACTCCACCATTTCATGGTCCTGGCTGCCAAGGCTTCCTTGGAGATTCACATTTCCCATCAGCCCCTCCTTGTTGGAAAGAACAAGGTCCAGCACAACACTTCTCTTTGTCAGCTCCTCTTGAACAGAGAAGCATTTCAGGAACCTCCTGAATTTTTTATGCCCTGGTGTGTTGTCCCCCCAACAGCTATGGGGGTGGTGGAAGGTCCCCATGGAGACCAGGGCTTGGGAATGCAGGACAGCTCCTCTCCCTGTCTGCAGAGGGTTTCATCTGTTGGTGCCCCTGTAGCAAACCCCCACTGTAATGTCACCAGTCCCTGCCCTCCCTTCAGTCCTGACCCATCAGCTCTCTCTTGGCTCCTTGTCCATCCCCAGAAGGAGGTACAAGCACTCCAGCTGGATAGACAGCACCACTGTCTCCATATCTCCCCTGTGGTTTCATTTATAGAACTTTCAGGTCTATATCAGGTTAGATTTTTACAAGTTCTTCTTAACTGTGGCAGTACTTCACTTTGCTGTTAAAAAATTATGCATGTGCTGAATATGTGTTTTCTTCAGCATAGGAAGATATATAGTAAGTAAATAGAACTATTAACAATATTTATTTAAAACTGCCTTTCTAAATCCTTGTATTCTTCATCAGGAATGTGCTTTTAAATTTGAATTTTGTATGAATAGTTTTAGCAATGAAGTGATTATAGATCATAAAGATGCAGTGTCTCACTGTGGAGATGGTGCCTGCCTTTTAGATAGGAAAATTGTTCTTTTATTTGAGTTAAAAAAGGAGCAATCAATATCTTCAAGTTTTCTATTTCAGGATATAGATTTGCTTTTAAATTGTAGGCTCATTTTAAGAAAGCAGGGCAGAAATAAGTTATTTCTGTGATAAAATATTTTCCATTGATCAGTCATTTGCTGTTTCAAATACTGAAGTGCAGAACTGAAAGGAGCAATGTCAGCAGGTTACAGGAAGGGTTAAATCTTTGTAAAAGGTGTTAAGTGTACTTTGCCTTTATTCTGAATATGAATGAACCTGTAGATAAAAATATGACAGAAACTATTAGATGATTCTACACCTGTGGTTTAGAAATGAGGGGCATGCAGAGACACCACTTGTTTGTGGCAATCTGTGTGTTAGAAGATGGTATAGGACTGAATTCCATTGGCTGTTCCTCTTGGATATTTCTCCTAATAATATTTTCAAATTTTAAAGGCTTTTTATTTTAGGGATAGTGATTAAAAAAGTGAAGAGAAACAAATTTCAAGGAATATTGCCTACTTCTTATGGGCAATTTATGTGGATATGACAAACTTGCTTTCTTCCATGTATTGCGTGTTAAGAGACAATGTGTGAATTTAGCAGCATGAAGGGTTGGTACCAGGAGCTGGAAATGAAGGAAAGAGATGAAAAGTGATTTGGCAATGTACTTCTTTTATTCAGTGATAAGCAATTGCTGCTCCATCATATTGCCCAAATGTGTGTAAAAAAAATTGTAGTCAAAGAACCTTTGTTTCAGTTTCTTGCCACATTAAGCTGGGATCTAAAACTAGAATGAAAGAGTTGACTTATTTTTACTATACCTCTGGCCCAGAAAGAGCATCTGATAGGTAGCAAAGTTTGCAGATAACTCTGAGGTTCTTAGTGGGCTACAGTGACAATTGATGGTGATATACAACAAGATTTTTGGGAAGTATCCTTAACAGTAATTTTTTACCATTATTCCATCTTCCGTTTTTCACAAATATACTTTTAATTTGTACATAGGTTAATAGTTTATGGTGATGTGTTTGGTTTTTTTTCCCTTTTCAATATTATGTGGAAATGTATTCTATCTTAGATTTTGTAGGTTTTTAAAGTTAATATAGGCACATACTTACTTGTGTTATTTTTCATCACTCAGTTTAAGAATAGTATAAAAGGAGAGAGGAACTTACTTTTGTTTCATTATGGTTGATGAAAAGCAAGCCTTAATAGGGACCTACTGAAGGGTGTTTTTTTGTACTATCCATAGCTATTTTTAAATACATGGAAAAGTCTGCCACTCGTGTTGCCTGAATTGGAGAGGAAGGAACATTAATATATTTAAAGGTTGATCTCACTCTCTCTGACTTCATCCAGAGTTGATTTATTTGTAGTTCAGAGTAAGGAATTCTGCTTTGCTTTGTATCAGGAGAAACATGAGTTGAATTAGTTTATTGTTCATAGATTTGTCTTCTATTACTCACTGCCTCAGCCATAGAAATTTTTGCCTGTTGTTCCTTGGAGACTTATAATAAGAACACTGTGAATCAGATTAACCACGCCAGCCTGAAATTCACTTTTTCCATGATGCTTACCTGTGCTTCTTTGAAGTACTTTGTTGATCTCAGCAATCAGAGCTTTGAACTTTGAACTCTATGACATCCATGACATGTTCTAAAGCACTGAATATTAATGTTCTTCTGTATTTTGAGATATTGTGGAAATTTATGGGAATTTAAGGGTTGGGGTTTAATCCCAAGCTTCTGTGATTCCTTGATTTTGATAATTCAGTGCACATGACACTTAAGACTCTGTCAGCTGCCCTGTGGAAAGCTGTGATGATGACAGGCGCTCATGGAAACAAGATGTGCTGTATCTTGGCAGTTTTCTCTGGCTTTGCTGATGGAGGAGCAGCTGATGGGATGGGACAGTGAAGCAGCAGCTGTTACAGAACTGCTGAGGATGTGTGTGCAGGGCAGTGAATCCCAAAACACAGGCTCTGGTTTTTAGGTGCAGGACTGAGTAGTGCACTATTTATGGCAGAATTTGGTGTTAGAGAACACCCGTGTTTACAGGTGCATGTAACTTTAAGTCTGTGAGTAAGGCCTCTGATGGAAGAGTTGGGGAATACCTGGTGCAGAGTTTGTCTGCAGGCTCCACAAGTACAGATCTCCAAATGGAGAAACATGGCTATTGCTGTTTGGAAGTGTGTTTTCCTGAGTTCTCCCTTTCACAGGTGGATCCGCTGTTGGCATGTTGCTTTTCTCAGTCCTAAAACTTGTCTGCTGAAAGAGATTATGCTCAATTCCTCAGTTTTTTGATTCCACAAATTTTAAGTAGTTTTGCTAGTGTGGTGGTTTTATAATTTCTTCTTTTTGTGTTTCCCTACCTTTTGACCCTGAAGTATATAAATTGTATTCTTTTCTAGCCCAGGACACTGCTCTTATTTCTGTTTTTCTTTCTTCATTCTGTTAATTACTGGTACTAGACTACTAAATTTTTATCCTTACCTTTGTTTGTTTCACTTGAGGAGTTACATGATAAATCTCCTTTAGATATGAATTGAACTATGTACCTAAAGAAATTGACGGGGGGGAAAAAAACCCAAAACATGTTATCCCAAGACTACCCTGCATGCCAACAGAGATTAAAATATTTCTTTACTTCCTCAGCATCTCCCACCCTCCATTTGCATTAATTTAGAGATGAGACATTCACAGTTGTGTGAGAGCCCCCAACAGCCCCAGACATATGCAGAGTTACAGAGTTTATAGGGTTCTGAGGAGTCAGGGGGGATAGTTTAAAGGGCAGCTCTGTGGCTGGCAGAACTACCAAACCTATCTCCTTTCTTGTTACTTCTCTTGCACCATCTCTGTTGCATTGAGTGTCCAATTTGGTGGAAAACAAACTTGCAAAAAAGAAGTACATTAAAAATCCATATGATCCATCAGCATTCTTGTAGACTTCCTCTGCAGAGAAGTCATGTAATTGTGGTTTGGTTTTGTGTACCTGGGAAAAGAGCACTCATGTCCAGTTGAATCTTTTGTAACATCTCTCATATATTTCTTTGGCTTCTGATGAGCTCAGTTCAGTTTGTTGATTTGATTTCCATTTGTTTTTAATTTTTAAGAATTAGTCTAGTTGCTGTTTGGTGCTTCTCAAAATTTAATGTGTTAATATTTCTTTATTTAATGCTTATGCTTATCAGAAGCTATAAATAGTGGGTTTTTCATAATAATTATGCAATTTCATGTTTGCAAAATGATTGATTCCCCCCCCCCCCTCCCCCCCCCCCCCGTTCTTACAGCAGTCTTTCTTCAGGAAAGAACAGCCGAGAGAATGAGAACCAATTTTGTAGGTGCTAAAATTCTGGGATTTATTGCATTTTTTTTAGTATTTCAAATTAATGTGTTCCCAAACAGCCTTAGAGGTTATATTTGAAACATTATTAAAACTCTATATTTTCATATTTTGCTGCCTTGCTGAATTCCTTCTAGATTCTGTTTAATGCATTTGTGAAACAGCTGTGTGATCTGATTGTTGTAAAATGTGAGACTAATATTTTGTTCATTTTGGGCTTAGATTAGTTTGGAATATTTAAAACAAGATTAGATGCTTTTTTATGTGTGTACCACTGCACATTTGAAGGCAAATCTTAGGTAAATTTTTATTCAGTTTTGGTGCTTATTCTTTCTGCTGCTGTCAGTGTTTTGCTCACTGCATTCTAAAATTTGCACTTGGTGTATGAAATTTAGGTAATTAATTTATTATCCCCACTTTCAAATGTTCATTTCACATGGGTTATGCAAATGTAAAACCAAAAAAAAATGCAGTTCACTGAATACATTAATTAGTATTAACTTAATTAAGTGTTCTTGATTTTGTGGGAGAAAATAGGAATGTGCATACAGCTGCTGTTCAAAAATACTTTATGGATTTTCCCTTTCAAAGAAATTAATTTACCAAAGTTCCTCCTTTCTTCTATGTAACTTCCACAACTAAATAAAAATTGATGCTCCTTGGTAATGTTTTCCTCCTGATAGCAGTTTCTGAGAAACACATTCCTCCTGATTCATGGATTTGAGGTGCTGGGACTTTGAGGACTGGTCATTGTCCCCTTGTTTTCCCCCTGGTGGCTACACTAGTACCTATTTGCTGCTTCACTTTGAAAGGGGGTGGTGAGAAGTAATGCATACAATAAATCTCTTTTTTGAAGATGGGGTTTTTTTGGTGGTTTATGTATTAGTAAAGTTGCTTTTTTTGTTTTCTTCCAGATTTCACAATGGCCTCTTAAATGTTAAAGATGTTCTTACAAGTTTTGACAACACGGGGAATGTCTGTAAGTCACTGTTTATTTAAGTACAGTACTATGTTGATAAATGTCTAACTGCACCAATATAAAACATTTCTGTATGAGCCCTCAATAACCATTGAATTTAGCTGGGAAACTCCATTACTGTGGTCAGGGTTACCATAGCATTACAGTTTTATGTTAGCACCATTGTTTGTGTTGGATACACCCTTCAGTTCTTACAGTGCAGGTTATTTTTGGCTGTGGCTATGGTGGGAACATTAGAGCAACTGGACTGGAGTGGATAAAACATTAGTTTAGCCCATTGATTTGTGTTGGCCAGGGGCCAGCAGTGGCTGTGTGAGGAGCAGCAGTGCAAGAACATAAGAAGCAATCAGGGGTACTTCTAGCTTGGAGAGAACAAACTTGAACCAGAGAGACACAAAAGAAAGCACTGAGTCAAGTTGTGAAATTCCTCTCTACAGAATGTTTTGGATCCTAAAACATGAAATAAATTCAAAAAAGGAGAAAAAATTGTGCAAGAAAATTTACTGTGACTATTAAATATACAGACATCACTTATGGCTTAGGAAGTGCTGGGTATTAGGAGAATTAATGGGGCAGTGGGATGATATGTTTGTCCTGATCTTTCACTCTTGTCTAAGCATCAGTTACTGGCTGCATTAACCTGAGGCAAGATGAGCTCTAAGTGGGCCATCAATGTCTGACCCAGTATGGCTCTGCTTCAGTATACTTATTAATAAAATTATCTATGCTATTAATGGACTTGAATTATCAAATTGTGGTAGGTGGTGGAAACAAAGCTGAGCCAACATTAAAACACTTTTGATGTGATGAGTAATTACTATTATATAATTAACATTTAGAGATATACATATAATTGTTGTTTGGTTATTCTGCCTTATCTTGCAGGTTGGTTTGTTTGTTTTCAAAGAAGAAAACTGATAGAATAAAGTTGGTAAAGTTTGCCAGATATTAAAGAAATATACACATATTTCCCCCCCACCTCAAGCCAATGATATAGAACTGTTTTGATATATATATTTCATTTCAAAATTCCAGTCTTAGTATTCCAAAACTATGTTTCAATAAACATTAGTTCACTATATAGCAACTTAAGTATCTCTTTTGAACAGCAGAGAAAATACTTTCTGTATGTGTGTCTAAATGTGCTTCAGCTAATGAATCAGGACAGTGTAATATGGTAACACGATTTCTTGTTCTTTGTGTGGGTACTGATTTTGTGCTCAATCTACAGAGATTTCCTTGTTAACACAAAGAATTTATTCTGCTAAAGTTCTTGTGTGCTTTCCTATTGATAGATGTGTTGTCAGCTCTTCCAGTATTTCACCTACTTTTTTATTGATTGCAGATGGTAGAACAAGACTTGCACTCTAATAGGCACACCACCCATGCTAACACAGGAGTAATATGACATTTGTGGTTCTCTCTGTTTATACAAAGATTCACATTTGTCCTTTTGGATTCAGACTTGCTTTGAGGGTTCATGCCGTGCTATTATATACAGCGTTTGCCAAGTCATTTCAAATTCACTGCTTCCCTAGTTTTAAATGTCTTTGTCTGTAAGTGTCTGTCTGTATGGATCTACATATTACTGATTTATGCCTATTTTGCTATGCACTCAGGATTACACTCTATTAGCATAACTTTAAAATTATTATCTTCTGGCAGCATGCACTACTGGCTTGGAGTGCAATAATCACACTTTTTTGCTACCACCTGTATGGAATAGATGTTGTCAGTATCCAAGGCTGAATAACTATGTGCCTGCCACACCATCATAGTGAAGTTCTCCCAGTCATGTGTTTAGTGAGCTGCTTTGTTTGGGTCATAACTGATGGAATTTCTGTGTACTCCCATTATCCTTTAATTTTAATGGTGTCTTTCTTTGATCTTTTCCTGTCTATTTCTTGACTCTCTCTGTGTTAACCCACAGTGGAAATGATGAGGGTGTTGTGTTGCCGCCTTTTACCCACAGAGGTAACTACTGTTGTCTTTCTAAAATTAGGTTGACTGTTTTTTATAATTTCTGTAGTGTTCTGCAAGAACTTTTTATTATCAAATCACAGTGTACTAAAAAAAAACCCAGATATTTCTGAAATGGTCTTTGACAGTATCAGGTTATTTCTCTTAATATTTAATACTAATGGAGCTAGCCAGACTCAATGTGCTATCACAGCAGTGTGCTCTGTGAGGGGGATGCACTGAATAATTACAGACTTCAGTGTTCTTTTGGGGCGCACTGCATAGCTAGCATTTATTTACTGGCCACTAAACTTCATTTAAATGAAGTTTAAGGTTTAATGACTTGGACTGACTTACCACAAAACAGGGAAATGTTTTAGTGTTCTGGGTGTTTTGGTTGCCATACTGCATATTTATCAGCAAGATTAATGTTTTTTTCTAGAAGTTAGTAGAATATGGAATAATTTTGTATGAAACAGATTAGCTTTTGTAAAAAATTCATTTTGTTTTTAAACATAATAATTTGCTTCAAATAACATGGTTTTTGTAGTTTGGGGGGAGTTTTTTTGTTTCTTCTAGTGAGTACTTTATGTTAAAACAAGCTCTTTCAGGGACTGTTTCTATGGTCTTTCTGTTTGCCGTGCTGATCTCTGTGCTTATGGTATTTGACAGCCACATCACTGTATGCCATCAAAAGAGAAGTGGTAGAGCAGACTCCAGTTAATACCACTGTCTCCATACTCCCAGTAGGTATCAACTCAGTACAAGATGTGCCACTAGCTGGCAGCATTATATAAAATATCAGTAAGCAGCTTTTGAGGAGTACTTGTGATTGCTTCCAAAAATGCTGCCTTACACCAGAAAGACTTCTGGATAAAAGGGGAGCCAGCTGCAGTAGCTGTCAGTGGGGTATTGCAGGGTCCCAATTGTTAACTTTGAAAATTGCCTCTTCACAATGGCTCGTTCAAACTTTGTATTTGTATACCTACACTCGTATTCTGTCTTTTTAAAAAGATTTCTGAAGATGCATTTGCACTGTAGGATTGCCATTGTGAATGAAGATTCACATTACAAGTTGCAATTCGTTTTCACTTTCTCAGAAAATTGTGGAAGTTTTTTCCTCTCGGCTCATCCTTTGTGGGAGAGTGGTTTCCACATGAAAACTCTAAATGAATTCTCCATACAGACAGGATGCAGTGCTAAATGTACTTCCTTCAGCTTTAATTCTATGCATAAACAGGAGGCAGGGAAAAGAGGACTGGAATGAAGGAAAGGATCGGTCTGTTCGTTTTAGACAACAATATGCCATCTGTTAAAAAGAGGGTACAACCTGACACCATCTCTAGTCCTGAGACAGTCCTTTAAAAGAACTGATGGATCCCATAGTGGTGGCATTATGGGATAGCATCAGCTGACCCCTGGAACCACATGCTCATCCTGGCAGAAGAAATCATCCAAAAATTAAGGAAATTCTGCAAGGATGAGCTTTTGAGAGTGTCTCCTTCCCTTGCCTTTCTAAGTGTGAGAAAGTAGTTGTAACTGAAGCGCTTATGACTCTATCCCAGAAGCAATCATTGCAGATTATGTAAACATTTAGATTAAGTGAAATGAAAAGGGCCAAAGTAGAAACCTCTTTACTATTTGCCCCCAGTCTAAGCAAGCTACAGGCTGTGTAAAGGAGAATTTTAATAAGTGAAATACAGCATATTTTTGAATGTTCATCTAGTAGGTTTTTGTTTGATGTTATCACAGAAACAAGATATTCCAGAATGCTCAAGCAGTATAAAATGTAAAATATACTATATGTAATAGCAAAACATTTTTTGTAAATTGCACATAGCATTAGTAAATAATTTCATTTTCAAGTAAAAAACATGTTCAACACATACTCATTTTCCTTTCTACTTGGCTAAGTGTACAATTATATGTTTTAGAACTAAAAGAGCAGCAGAGGGTGCTACAGTTACAGAGCTGCCCAGGCACACACTCCAAAATTGTTGCTCCTGTAGGCAAGTAGATCCTGTAAACACTTAGGCTTTGCATTTGGGATACATGTAAACAGGATAGCTTTAAATTCTATTGCCTCTGTTTATAAAGGAAAACAGGTAATCTACGTGAAATCCAGAAAAAGTAGAATTATATACTCACTCCTATCTTGATTTTTTTAAATTTTAATAGTTTAATTGGTGGAAAATGTTACATAATTTCATGAAAACATAGTGTCTGGCTATAGCTACTGTTACAAAACACTCAACATCTTTTGAACTGTTTTTGTTTATGCTAATTTTACATTTAGAAGTTCTAGTCTCTGCTACAAGTTTTTTTGGAAAAATTTGTTATTTGTGGATTTCTTTTTAAATATGTTTCCAAAACAAATAAGCTAGCTAAACTGAAGAATATTTTTGCCCTTCAAATAATATTTTCATGAAAATAACATAAGAGAATGATTTTTTTCGTAACTTTTAAGTTTGTATTGGGGTGTCTTGAAAACAAAAATCAAGAAGGAAACAAATTATTTTTCTCTGTTTAGGTTTTACTTTTTTTTCCAGTTTATATTAATTTTAAAATGATAGTTACTTAAAACTGGTAATTATGCAACTTTGTTTAAAATTTATGTTAAAAATATTTTAAAATTTTCTTTAAAACAAAGAATCTTTAAAGAATCTTTTCTTCTTTCCTCCATTTTCTCAAATAACTAAAGCAAGAAGGATATCTTCTTTCTGGTAGTATATGAGGATGGGTTTAGAGAACTACTTGTTTCTTCAGAGGTCTCACTGTGTGCCTCAGATATGTGCACTCCTCAATGGAGAGATGATGGCAGCTACAGAATGATCATGTTTGGAAGGATAGAGGCCACACCTGGGGACAATCAGCAGACGACATCCTTGAAGGCAGCAGAGGCACTCCTGTATTGCATGGAATATTACCTGGAATCAGGCAGGGAGCAGAGTGCAGTTTTCAGGTGCTGCTGTGGAAGTTTCCCACATTGTTTTGAGTAAACATCTGGTGATCAATGGTGAAAAGCCTGCCAGCTGGAATATGCTGTCTGCCTCTCCATGCCTCAGTCAGTATTCTCACCTGAAGAAACTGCCACCCATTGTCCTCTGAGCCTTCTCTCATTCCTCTGGTGTGGCAGTTTGAAATGATTTACCATGTCAGAACCTCAGAGCCCCTTGGAAGTCTTCAGCAAAAAATAAATTGTCTGAAAGAGTGCTTGAATAGCAATGACATTTTGAATGAAATACTGTATTTATGATACCTACAATTTACTATTCACTATGCAGCTTCCTTTTAAATAAAACATTTCATGATCAGGGTTAAGAAAAACCAGCTGTTTCCTCCCTCCCTTCTTCATCCAATTCACTTCAATGATTCAGTGTACAGCATCATCCCAAGCAATCACGTTGACATAACCGACATAAGGCATATGGAATGGAGCAGAAAATAAATATATGGAGAGAAGCAGGCACCTTTTAAATTACTCTTGCTACCAGAATTGTTTTTATGAGGTTGTTCTCTGATGGAACATCAGTGATTTTGTCTGTTTTAAGTACTGTTCTGAAATATTCAGCTTTTCCTCACTCACTGAAATCGTCTATCAGCAACCTGTGTGTGAAAAGAGAAGTCATAACTGTGGTCAGTTTCCCTTTCCTCTAAAGTACTTTTTTACTACTATGTATTCCAAACATCATCTGTCTTTGTGCCTCTACTTTCAAGCATGGCACTAGCTTAGAGAAGTGGGAGGTGAAGAAGCCCAGTTCAGCCCTTCTGAGTACCCTCTTTCTTGCTGGGTCAGATTGAAGTTTTTGTAGGAACTGGTTCTCCTGTTCAGGTTATTCCAATGAGAACCTTTTGGTAAAAATATGTGAATCTCTCAGAGCAACTGCAGTTACTTTTCTGTGTTGCTGAGCAGTTTTTTGTACCTTGGCACTCTGATTAGCTACGCTTTGGCATCATCTGTTGTCTTAATCTTTAAAAAGTAGTTGGCATTAGTAGGTTTCTAAGTGTAAACTCGTGCTAATCTTCTACAATGTGAAGTATTTTTGAAAGTATTCCATGTATTCTAAATGGATTACCATGAGAAATTGGATCTTTTGATTTACATTAATTAAAATTATGAAAGTACAGTATAACACCTTAAAGTAAGTTAGTAGAAGGAAAGTGTGAATGATTTTAATTAATTTTATGGGGTTTACTTCTGCTTTAGGCAAGTTATCTTAGTCACCTCTTTAACTGAGATAGGGCAGGATAATGGTAAGCATCCCTTTAAGTTGTGCTGTGCTATTAATTCAGCTTAGTCTTTCAAAACATTTTAAAGTTTTCTCTAAAAAAATTTCAAATTTGAGTATAATTGAAGTAAATAGTTTCAAATGAGTTTGATGTGCACTGGGTTGTTGCCATTTGTGTGGAACTTGCATGTTTCTTTGTAATAATTCATTTTGTTCTCACAATTCCTTTCACTTGCCATGTTCCATGCTTTCAGTGCTGCTTTTTTTCAGTGCTGAGATCTCCCTTCTGTTTGCCACCACCAATGCTGGTGGCAAACCACAGATGCTGGTGGTTTCTGACATGCACATTGGATGGGGCATTTCTATCTACTGTATTATAGTCCCATCAGTGGCTGAGGTGTGGAGGCAGCAAGGGCCATCCTTGTTAGTTGTTTTCTCTATACAAATGCAGCTGAAATGTTATGCACAACTTGAACCTTGTTTTGGTTTTATTTCTTGTTTGGTTTAGAGAACCTTTCAAAAGTTGCACTGTATTTAATTTTAAAAAATCATATTCAAATGGGTCAACTCATGTCTTCTTTTGAAAATGTCACAGTGAAAGGTTCCAATTCAATTAAACACCAATTCCTAAAATTGTATTAAAAAGACCCTACTTTGAGTAAAATAATTCTGGAATTGAGAATTTGAAACCTTTGGAGAATATATCCATTTGAAATGCTTTGTTTCAGTCAGAATTATCTGATGATAGTTCTGACTGAAAAATATGATGGAAACTGATATACATTGAATTTTTATCTTGTCACTGCTATGTAGATCTAGTGTTCATGTATTAAGCTTGATAAATTAAATACTGTTATTGAGACTATGTACATTTAAATTAAATTATAACAGGTTTAAGCTATTCTTTAAAAAATATTTTTTCAATAATGTGGAAGAGGTGGATAAGACACTATTTCAGAAATATAAAGAACTAATTTTTGGTAAACTTAGTGGATTAAAAGACTCTCCTATACAAATGTTTTTGTAAACAGAAAATGTGTGAAGAGTAACTGCAACTTTGTTAGAATTACTGGAGTCCAGCCTTGTGGTTTTAATTAAGACTGCAGCCCACCTGCAAAAAGTTTTAGTGACTATCCCATAAACAATGATTTAGAACATACTGGTTCTAGCAATGGTGATTTCACATCTACTCTCCTTACTGGTAGAAGATATTTCCTCATATCTAATGGTAGCCTTTTTTTACTAAAGCTTAAATTTATTACTTGTTTGGTCCTTGGCAAAACTTAAATTTTCTTTTGCAACAGCTTTTTAGGGATATTAAATCATCACATGGCCTTGCCTCTATCTTCTTTTACTTGCATCCATCAAGCCAAATTCTATCATGGTTTCTTAAGCTGCAGTTTTTGCTAGCCTCTGACTTTTCTTTAGACTCCGTACATTTGGTTTGTATCTTTCTTGAAGAGTGTTTGTCAAATCTGGGCATAGTAATCCAGTTGAGACTTCTATGATGATAATTAAACCAGGAGATTTTGTGCTTTACAGCCTGTAATCCCAACATTGAATTTTCCTCTTACAACAGCATGACTTTGACTCCTGCTGAGCTGCTGACTTGTCATAAAATCCTGGTCCTCTTCAGAAGGAATCAGTTATTCCTGACTGTGTATTTATGTAGCAGATTATTCTTACCCAATTTTAATACCTGATGTTGGTCGCTGTTGAACTTCTTCATGTTTCCAGACTTCTCCCAGTTCATTGCTTTTATCATTTGAAGCCTGTCTTTCAACTTCCTGGTCTTCTAAAATTGATAAACTGCTAATAGGCATGTTCCTTTAGATGATCAATGAAAACACAGAACAAAGCACAGTCTGGTGTAGGCATTTATGGAAACTCCACCTGTTAAATTCACCTGCTTTTATATAGCAAACCGTTGGGAATTATTCCCATTATTCTCCATAGTCTGTTTTCTTCACCCATTTAACCAAATTTTAGTTAACCTGTTTCTTATGAAATTGTCAAAAGACTTTCTGAAGTTTTGATACAAGACTCCTTCTGCCCTATAAACAGGCCACTTATCCTGTTCCTCTAGTGAATGGTTTTTAAATTAAAATATGTAATTTATTTTTTATTGTTATACTTTATCATGGAATGTGCAACAAAAGAATGAAAAACGTGAATCTGTTTCAAGTTTTTAATTATGTGAAGATGAGGGAGAGGTTGAATTGAATGAAACATTATACTTAATTATTGAATGCATAATTGTTTTATGCACTGAAAGTCACCTGATGATTCTCTGCCTTACAATTTCATTCATTTTGTGAAAGCTGTTATTTTAATTATTTATACTGCAGATATATCCTATCTAAGCTTTTATGCATAGTTCTGTCTTGGAGTCCTTTGGTGTCCTGAAGGAGGCCTGCAACTACTCTGAGCTATGTACTGATTTTGTGATATGTTTAGTCATCTAGCAAAAATTAGTATAGGATTGTAAGAGTCATCTACCCTAATACCCTTTATTTACCATCTTCCTACTTGTGATAAGTATGACAGAAAGTGAAATAATGCAAGGTTTGGACTTTTTAAAAATTATTATTTTGTTTGGGGCCTTTTTGGTAATTTGGGAGTACTCAAATGTGTTTGGGCCTCTTGCACTGGAGAAATAGAATTCTCTAATAATATTCAGGACTAAAGAGAAAGAAATTTGAGCCCATTATACCTTTTAACGCCAACTCATTGTCTATTGTATTTTTGTCAAACTGTGACCTATGCTTTGTGAATTAAGTTTACTTTCTTCTCATCTATTCTAGTACTGATTGAAGATGTGTTTCACTATCTGAGGGGTTTTTTTTACCATTGAATTTTTAGGTTCCCCTTTATACTTAGGCCCATTCCCATATTTTAAGGCAATATTTGTTGTCATGTTTAAACATGTGATTTATATCAGCTCAGATGATAATGCTGTAGTCCCCAAAGCACTCTTCTTATTTTTAATGAATCCATACAATATCACATTTGTGAAACAAATATTAGATCCATTTTAGAAGTAGGAGATCTCATAAGTCTGTATTTTTGTTACAGAGCTGCTCATGGTTAGAAGTGGGAGGCAGAACCAAGCCATCTTACAGTGGTGGTATGCAGAGAACTGCCTGACTTCTAACCTTTCCCACATACAGGTTTATTGCAAGATCTTTGTTAAATTTGCAAGATCTTTGTTGAATTTGCAGTGTTATATTTTCAGGAGTGCCTTCTCATTTTAAATGCCACCCATTGGCGGTGTCAAAATTGAAGGACTTAGAGCTGTGTCAAAAAAGAGTTCTGGACATTGCTGAACTGAATTTTAGATCCTCTGACAATAAAATTTTGTCCTCCTTCAGGTAAGGAGGCCTTTCTACACACTTAGTGGCATGGCCTGGATTTCACCACAGTTGATACTCCTGGACTTGTGTGTCATTAACACTCCCTCTCTTTGTAATTTCAGTTCCTTACTTGGTGCATTCAAAATCTTAAATCCTTTCCTTTATTTAGATGCTTCATCAGTCTGTCAAAAATAATAGAAGGTGTAACTTTATTTTTTGGTTTGTTTAACATTCTATGAGGTAGCTGCAGATTTTCTGTAGAATTTATGTGGTTTCCGACATGAGTCTAATGGTTATAACACTTAGAAGGTAATTTCATGAAAGTAGGGGTAGTCAGCACACCTGAGTTAGCAAAGAGAATGGGCTCAGAGCTTTTATGTGCTCCCTTACTGGAGCTCCTTTTGGACAGTAAGACAAAAAATAATATTACTAAATGTATTGGGTAATCCCTCTTGACAGTGTGTCAGGAAAAACCCCACTGCAATCTGCCTGTAAGTATGAATTTAGAATGTGAAGACAGTAGCCTACCTCACCAAAAGCTCATTCCATAAAATTTACCTATTCACACACCTGAAACACTGTACAGTCTTAAGCCATTTTACAAATCAGCCCCTTAGTATAAATTATGTCAGGCTAAAAGTACTGGAATGTCTTCATAATAAAATATAATAGGACAAAGCAGCTTGTATACAGGGTCCTTATTTTTGCTGTATTTTGGTTGTAATTTTTAAATTGTGGCAATTTGAAGCAATTTGTAGGTTTACTTTCTATTTAATTGGACATTCCCAAAGTAGAAAATATTAATTCCTTTTGTTTGCGTGGTTAAAGACTCTGCTGAAAATGAGCTTAGCCAGATAAACAGAGGGGGTTTTATTACTAGTAAGAATTAATTTGATAATTTTGTCCCCAGCCATAATCTGCTTTTAAAATCATGCATTATATTTTCTGTGGAAGACTAACCAAGATAAATTCCCTATGAGAAAGGCATGTGCAGCTGCACATCTGCTGTGGGAGAAGCTTACTTACTGACAGGTGAATCTGAGTCCATTTTCTGATTATTTCCTAGGTTAAAGTAACAGAGAAGATTCTTAATCTTAGAGTGTGTCAGAAAATATATTTATGTAGGTGGATTTTGGCTGGTTTTGATTGGACTAGTGCAGTTATTTCTTAAACAGCAGTGAACTGTCAATATTTATGTACTGTAATGTTTCTCCCTTTGCCAGCTGAGATTAGCAGGCATTGCTTTCAAATGCACATCTGTGAGAAAGTGCTGAAACCAAAAAAGTCAACTATTTATATAAAATAACTCCTACCAGGGCAGAGGATTCATTATATTGATTAATAACAAGGGCTGTGTTTGTTGCTTGTTTTAGATGTTTGTATCTGGCTTTAGATTAATAATAGTATTTGAAAAAGGTTGAAAGGTCATGACTCTAAGGTACAAACTGAAGTTTGCATTCATTATTTTTCTTTTCGGTTTTTTTTTTTTTTTTTTTGAGAGGACATTTTTCACTTTCTTGAGCTATGTTTAAATTTCATAAAACACAGTTTTTATTATTTTTCCTAAAGAAACTCTGACATATAGCCATCAAATTAAAGAACTTATGAATGTTTAAAAACAAATGGATGCAGCAATTTAATTATTCTTTGCTGTATGTAGGCACACTCCTGAGGAATTTTGTAACTTTTCTCATGAAGAAGCAGGCTTTTTACTTACCATAAAGTTGAGGATTAAAATGTGAACAGCTTTGTAAGCCTTGATTTAAAAGCAATGACAGTAGCAATAGCAAAAAGAAACAGTTTACAAAGGTTTTAAGCAGCCTTTTTAAGCTACTCAGAAATGCAGTAGGACCCACAAAATGTTGAAGATGTACAGGAATAAAACAGTCATACAGCTTTGGCATTTAAAAATGGAGATATCTATATTTTTTAAATGGAAAGTAAAAAACATTGTCTTTGAATATACATAATTCAAAGAAATAAAACCAAACAAACAGGTATCAACTACGACAATATAATCATATGAATCAAGCAGAGATGGACTGCTTTTGGAAGCCCTCCAAATAATGCCTCTTAATTGTTTGCTCGGCTAAAATTCTTGTTGAATTATTTTCCTTGTTTTCAAAGCACCTGTTGAAAAAGAAGTATTTATCCTTCCAATTCCCATTGAATTTTCCTGTTCCAGAGTTAGAAACATGCTGTCGTACCTAGCATTGAAAAAACATAAATTATAATAGAGGTATTGAATATATTTTCAAGATCTGCTACTTAGCAGATACTTCATTCACTGCAATCTTTTTTGTAACTCATAAATGCTTTACAATGTAAATGTTTGCAGGAGCCAGTTGCACATCTCCCATGTTAATCTCCAGAAATTATAATACATCACACTTTCCATTGGCAGGCAAAAGTAATTATGGTAGCAATCAATATATAAAATATAGATTTTCAAATACTTAGTTTTGTTGACAGTAGGTACCGCACAACAATATAGATAATTTCAGACAAATAAAAATTGGTGGAAGTAGTCTAAGTGCTTTAAGTTTTGTGATTGTCATTACTTCAAAAAATTATTTCCTCATAATTACTGTAGTGTTTCCTTTTGAGGATTCTCTTTATGTGCTCTTCAGAAAATGATATGGCAAATATTTTGTGTTGAAGTACACATTTTATGGGTTGTTGGGGTAAGTGACAGCCTAACAGAAAGGAGAGAAATTATGCCAATTCATCCTGGAATGCTTATCTAGGATCAGACTGAACTGCTGATGAGTGAGAATAATTAATGAAAATTCTGTATTTTCATATTGTGAAATATATATAATGTGTTTTCAGTTGTTTCTTAGCTGGTTTTTTCTTTTTTAGAGTAAACAGGTTTTTCTATGTTTGGGATGTAAAGGGCTTTGTTGTAATAGTTGGATGTGAACGATCAAAAAGAAGTAGGCAGAAAGCTGGAAATGATGAGTCCAATTTTCATACAATGGCTTGAGTTGGAAAGGATTTTAAAGACCATCCAGTTCCAAGCCTTCTGCCATGGGCAGGGACGCATTGCACCAGACCCATTTTTTTCCTAGTATTTAATCTCATCCTGCCCTCCTTGTCCTATCACTACATTCACTTGTCAAAAGTCCCTCTCCAGCTTGTTTGTAGCTCCTTTTAAGTATTGGGAGGCTTCTATGAGATTTCCCTGGAGCCTTCTCTTCTCCAGGCTGAAAAACCCCAACTCTCTCAGCCTGTCTTCACAGGAGAGGTGCTCCAGCCCTCTGAGCATCATGGTGGCCTCCTCTGGACTCTCTCCAGCAGGTCCATGTCTCTCCTGTGCTGGGCCCCCAGAGCTGGATGCAGGGTTCCAGGTGGGGTCTCAGCAGAGCAGAGGGGCAGAATCCCCTCCCTGGCCCTGCTGCCCACGCTGCTTTGGCTGCAGCCCAGGACACATTTGGCTTTCTGGGCTGGGAGTGCACATGTCCAGCTCATGTCCAGCCTCTCACCCTGCAGCACCCCCAAGTCCTTCTCCCCAGGGCTGCTCTCAGTCAGTTCTCTATTCCACTTGTCTTTGTGCCTGGGTTTGCCCTACCCCAGGGGCAGCACCTTGCTTTCACCTGGCCTTACTTGCATGGCTATTCCAGTTAGATACTTTTACAAATCAAAACATTTAAGTATAGGTATTTGATTTGTAACTGCAAAGTGTTTCTTATTCTACAATTACAGACATGTGTGCTGCTCAGAAGATTTTTTTCCTAGTCTTATGATTTTTTAACTGATCTAATTGGCATGGACTTCTTAATGTGTATGTATATAGAGCTATTACACATAATTCTATATGTTCATATTATATATATAGAAAAGAAAACCTGTTTTTTTAACAGGGTGTTTTTTGCTAAGATATTGTCAGAGATTTATTTTACTTGACAGTTTACTTTGACCCTGCCTGAAATAGGATCTTATTGGTGACATAATTATTGTAAGATCATGAAAGTAGAACTACAATGTGCCATCTTTCCCCAAATGTTTGAAAGCATTGTCAGCTTTTGAATTACTGTCATATTTTTTCAATTGTTTTTAGTACAAGTCAAATTTGACTTGCTGTAGTAATATAAAGAATCTCATTGTCTTCAGCAAGGCTTGTCAAATGAATCAGAAACATTGTCTTCCCTTTAAAATTGATTAAAAAATCCCCCCAAATTATTTTAATTTGAATGAGGTGAGAATCTAGTAACTATTGAAATGTTTTCTGTGCTGAATAATAAGGAGCGGGATAATTGAAACTTGGCATAGAAATGAGTAGCAAATTTTACTCTTCCTCCTCTTTTTGAATTGGCAATTTGAATGTTGCATAAAGTAGTTACTGAAACACACTTAGTACTTGATATTCCAAAAGTACAGTTCAAAAAAACAATAAGTAATACAGTTAAGGTGTTTTATATTTATAACTGCTTTAATGTAATATATTTCATATTTTATAGAACCATATTTCATAAGTGTGTGTATATATATATATTTGTAGAATTTGTAGATTTCATCTGTAAATTAAACAATTTGAAGGATGGTGGCAGGTACTGCCACAGTTGTTTGTCTTTAATCTTTTAATTGTTTGTTTTTTTTCCTACCAAAAATGTCATAGCTGAGGTATGGGGAAAAGATCCGTGTTGCTTTCTGATGCTGAGGGAGATGATTGCAGGAGGGAGTGGGAATAACACTGAGACTGGTAACAAAGTGTCAGAAGGCAAGGAGAGTGTAGAGGGGAAAAATGAGTGGAAGAGTAGTGGCTGGACCGGAAGGAGAATTGGAAATAAAGAAAAATAAATAAAAAATAATTGGAAATGTTTGATTAGCTTTCTTCCAAGAGATAAATCAGATTGGGCAGAGAGGAGCCTGTATGAAATCACAATGAATAAGATTAATGTGTCCTGAGATTAAGTGGGCTGAGACTAGAAGAGGTAGAAAGGAGACAATGGTAGCTCAGCTTCACAGGGGCTGGAAAGAAATAATGGGTGCCTCAGGAAATGTTTCCTATAGGGCCAGCAAAAGAACTGTATTTCCAGAGATCTCGCTGATCCCTTCCTGTGCCTGCTCAGGTGAAATATGTATTTCATTCTTTTTAACTGCCGATCTTTGTTTTAATTTACTTAATTTGCATAATTGTAAAGAAATTAAAAGCAATCTGAAAGTCACAATCCTGCTGTCAACTTGTGGAGGAGCTGATACTCCAGATGATGGGATTTTTGATGTTTAAAAATACTCATAGAAGTATGTTTTAATTTTAAGGCCTTGGCTTTACAAAATGCACCATTTTGCCTGTGCAAAAGGAAATATCATGGTTTGTACAGTTGCTTGGAGAGCAGATATCCTCCTCCACCTGCCAGAAGGTTCTCAGTGATGGCTTGGCTCGTATGTTGTCTGTCTCAAAGGTTAAAGTCTGTTCTACTGAAGCAAATCGTGGCTGAAATGATGATTTGAGCAGGAAAAGCAGAAATGTCAAAAACAACAAAAAAAAGAGGTTCTAGATGCTTTAGGCTCTTAAGACTTAGTGGATATTTTTCCTATTTCTATGCTTCAGGGCTTCATCTAAGGAAGGCCTTATTCTGAATTCTGTCTATCCCCAGGTCATCACCACATGTTGTAAGAAACAGAATCAGCGAGGACTGTGAGGTGAAAGAATTGTTCTCTTGGGGGTGAATGCATGGCTCTTTTTCAAATAAAGATACAGAAAAACAGATGATTAATCGTCTGCATATGGCTTTCTAGCCAAAAGCTAGAGAAGCCTGCTTTATTAATAGGTAAATTCAGAAATAAGAGAAGGATCTGTATTTAAATGGAAGTGTGAATATTGGTTATTTTATCACTAAATGAAGACTTGCCTCTAGTTCTGTGGACTAGAAGGAAGTGGTGATCCTTGGTGAAGTACAGTATGTGGGAGTATTTAGTCACGTGTTGCTTCCTAACGCAAACAGGCAACACAGCTGTGCTAGGGGTATAGCAGCATTTCCTAATTTCGTAATTTCCGAAATTTGGCAACTCAATGTTACTTTGAGGGAAATGCATGTTGTAATTCTGTATACAAATTTGTACTATAATCATTTTATGCTTAGGCTTCAGATCACAAACCCAAGAATCCTTCATATGGAAAAATAGTACTTGCTGAGATAACTGGCATGCATAACATGTACTCAGAAACCATCTTATTTCTGAAATCTGTATTTTCATTTGTATGTCTAACCCTTACAGTCTGAATCATCCTATGATTCATAATTCTGTTATGGTTTTATAGATAGACCGTAGTTTGTGGTGATAAAATTGGATGTAATAATCTGGCAGTTGGAGGTAAATTTCAGTAGCCCCATGTAAGTCCAAAGAATACGTTAAAGTTAAGATTGTGTCATTTGTTGTTGATTTAAGAAACTTTCAGTTGTTGTGAATAGTCTTATGGACACTGATCAAATTTA
This sequence comes from Calcarius lapponicus, assembly GCA_039654755.1. Lineage (NCBI taxonomy): Eukaryota > Metazoa > Chordata > Aves > Passeriformes > Fringillidae > Calcarius > Calcarius lapponicus. The sequence goes on along the minus strand of CM077465.1, from coordinate 72,851,014 downwards.
GGCTTTATTGTTGCACAAAGCCTTAATCTAGTAAGCTCCTGACCAAGAAACATTCTTAGTTTGGGGGATGAAAGCAGTTTTATAAGGAATGCAAAAGCCACACACAAGCAAAGCAAAACTAGGAATTTCACTACTTCCCATGGGCAGGCAGGTGTTCATCCATCTCCAGGGTCCCATCACACATAATGGTGAATTGGGTGATCACTCTGAATGTCTCCACTCTTCCTCCTCCTTCCTCCTCCTTCCTCCTCCCACTTTATACACTGAGCATGATGTCATGTGGTTTGGACTGTCCCCTTGGTCAAATATGGAATATCCCTTTGGTCCCTTTTGACCCAAATGCCGTATTTAGTTCACTTGTCCGGGTTGTGTCTCCTCCCAGCTTCCCATACACCTCCCTGTCCTCTCACCAGTGTGGCTGTACAAAAGGCAGAAAAGGCCTTGGCTCTGTGTAAGCCCTGCTCACCAATAATAAAAATGTCTTTATATTAACAATCCTGTCTTCAGCACAAATCCAAAATATAGCCCTATACCAGACACGGTGAAGAAACTTAACTCTACCTTAGCCAAAATCAGCACAGTTTGGAATAGGTATGTAGTGAATACCAGGAACTGGCAAACAATAGCAAAAAAATTTAAAAAGGTGTTGAATGAGAACTTTATAAATCTTTTTTATCCTTGTAGCTACTTTTACAGTTAGTCTATTCAGTTTTCTGAGATAAAGATATTGACCCTGTTGTGAAACTAATTATGAAATTACTGGGTTTTTTTCTGTACATTAATTATATATTACTGTATAATCAACCTAATTATTATATAAACAGATTTCTACAGGATCAGAGATTATAAACCTTTCTGTATCTCTGTTTGTCTATATGTGAGAGCATAGACAAAACATACACCAATCTAAAATTTAGCAAATGCAGTTTGAATGACTTTTAGAAAGTACCAGTCTATTTTACAATGTATACACCAGGGTCTTAAACTCACCGCTGGGCCAAGCTAAAAAGGTAATGTCTGATTGTGATATTACTGCAAAACAAATGGTAGCATGCTACTCTGCTTGAAAACATAATGGCTTTATACTATAACCTTTAACCCTGAAATGATGCTTGAGTGGACCTTAACTCCAAAGTGAACATGCCTGAGTAAATAAAACTGTGGTTTCACATAACAGAGAGATACATTTTTTAGATCCTTTGCTGATTATATTGTGTGAAGGTCAATCTTCTGCCCCATTTCTGAAAGTCAGGTCAGAACAGAGATTTTAGGGTCACTTCTTCAAGTATCTAAGCCATTATAATGCACTAATAGGCCCTGATAGCTCATTTTATAAGTTCTTAGCATTAAGCTGGACATTGTTTGGACTCATTTCAAATCCTGCATGTATCCTGCAGGGTTAATTAACATCTTTTTAAACTCATGTTTTTTGGTTATTTTGAATGAAAGTGCTTTGGTTTAATTTGTCACTACTTACTATCTTTTACCATGTGTGAAGATATAAAAAAATAATATTCATGTAAGATCTGTATATTGCTTTGAAATTTAACTGTTTAATTTTTTCCTAATTTAAACACATCAAGAGTAGAGTATCAAACATGCAGTGGGAGACAGTTGAATACCAATACAGAGCAGTTTGGAGCAGAAAATTTTACTCATACACTCCAACTATATTTTACAGAGTGAAATTTCGTGTCATTGTCTCCTGCTTTGTGTAAAATGCCTCTCTGTGTTACTTACGTAATTGCTATGAATCTGCTTGAAAGAATGCTGAGATTAATTAATTAACAATTTAATTAGAATGATGAAGCAAATATGTAATTAGGAAGCACATTTCAGTTTTCTACTGGGTAAACAGAAGCGCATCAAAAAGGAGATAATTAATTCAAATTGAAATAACTGGTTTTTGAGAATAGTTGAGGACAATAGATTTGAAAATAGTATAGAATGGGTGAGATTAAGACAGAAAACCCCCAAAATATCACTGCAAATGAGAAGCACGTTGACCTCAAAAACACAATTAAAAACTCCCCATGGTATTGGATACTTTTGAGAAAAAATTACTTTTAAGAGATGAAAGTAAACTAAAACAAGTAACATGTTTTCAAAGAAGAGGAATGTATTAGCATTTGAAACTGTAAAACTATTCTTTCCTTCAAGAAAGTAATGTATTTTAACATGTATATTTTTCACAGGAAATATCTTTCCAAGCAGGTCTTCAAGAGTAGTTAGCAATTTTTAGGAAACAGCCTTGGCATCACCTCTCTCCACCTTCTGTCTGGACTAGTGTAAAACCTTAAGTGTGCTGCAAGCAGAAGCTCTCTGGTGTGTAGGAATTTAGGGTGCAGATTGAAGTTGTACTGCTCATCAGCAGGTACATTAATTACTCTGTGGATCTGGAATGTTCTCTCACACTGTGGTTGCTTTTAGATCTTGTAAGAAAGTCAGTATTTACAAAGGTGGCTGGTATGTAAATTCACAGAGCTACTGCATCATCAGATTGACCATCATGAGGACTTGTTGTTTTGTGCTTCACATGGCAGAGAAGTGCTGGAGGTGAATTGTTATAGCAGGTGTGTCATAATTATGATATTTTCTAATTTTTTAATGTAAACCATATATCACTCTTCCTTAGTTCCACTATTTCTTGTGCCTGCAATTACTTGTCAAACTTGTTTTTGCTGCACTTCTATTTGCTTTGGTGTTCTGCTTTCATTCATTCAATCTAAAGGGAATCCTACTTACCTCATGTATGAGAGTTTCTTAGCTGAGCAAGAGAGCTGAGCTGTTCAGAAATTTTGCAAAATAGTCATTCAAAAAATATGTACTTGCTGTATGCATGGAGATTTAGTTCCAGAATAGTGCTTTCTGTGTGTAGGTAAATCCTGGGGTTCAATACTGCAGTAGTGGATGGCTGCAGTAGGCTCAGTGTCAAACTTCTGAATGTACAGAAATAGCTGGTAATTTCACAGGTTCTTGCCATTGTCTGGTTTCATTCATAAGTAAAGTTGGCATAGAGGATTCTCCAGCAAAGAGTTTTTTAAAATAAATGTCACACCTCAAACCTAGCTGTATTCATTTTGATTGACATGCCATCCATGAGCTTTAAAAAAACCCTGGCAGAAACACAGCTACTTTCATGCACATGCAGCATTGTCTTTTTCTTTATAAACACACTGGAACGTGTAAGTAAGATGTAAGATAAAGGATTTTTTTTCAAGGGCTCCTAATACCATTGCCCTGCTGCCTCTACCCTCCTGTGATTTTCTTCCTGCCACAATAAATCTTAGTCTACCTCCCCTTACCCCTATTTGCAGGGATCAATCCCAAGAGTTAGGAAGTGTATTGGGTCTGTAGTTACCTAAAGAAGGGGAAAGCAGTGATGTTCAGAGAAGTTAATCCATAAAGTACAAGTACATGTATATAGCAAGAAATCTTGTTGTTTGGGGGTTTTTTATAATTAATGTGGATTAAGGCAGGTGAAGACATGTGAAACTGAAGTCTTTGTCTTGGCATGGTTTTAAAATATTTTAGTTAAGCACATTCTAAAACAAAATAGGAAAGCAATCTCCAGAACATACTAGTGCTTCTCTACACAAATTCAGCTTTGAGATAATTTTGTCTGATCTGTTGAGAAACATGACTAAGTTAAGGTGATGGTAAATTGTGAGCTAGTCACTTGTTGGTATGTACCACTATATGCTATGCTGATGTGTCAGCTTGTTGCTGCTTAAAGGAGGTAGTCCTGTTCCATCTCTTGTGTTACTCCCAGTACATGATCATCATTGCTTATTGCTGTGCCTTATTTTGGCTTTTGGTACCAACCTGTCAGTTGGATCAGCTGTTTGATCTAAAGGAAAAACTTGCCCACCTTGAGCACAAGTGTTGTTTGGTTTGTTTGGGGCATTTTTCCAGATTAACAAACCTAGCTCACACTCCCTGTATTCTCATTATCACAGGAACTGACACAAAGGTCACTGTTTACTGCTGATTTTGGAAGACTGGAGTAGGTGTGGTCTAGAAGCACATCTTTAACAGAAGTTTGCTCTGAAATAGAGTTTTCTCATTTATTTTAAGCTGGATACTACCTCCTTTAATAAGATGAAGGTATGAGTCAACTTCTGTCATTAAAGAAAGCTATTTGATCTCCTTTAGCTTTTAGGGGTCTAACAGTGTATAAAAGGCCACTAAAACATATTTTTGTCATTATGAGAGGAAAATGTAGCTATGAGTAAATACAGGAAGCAAGTTTGTCTGGTAAGAATACAATTATATTTTTACATGGTCACTTTGCAGAGTAAGGCTGCAATTTCATTTCTTTCAAAGCAAGAAAATGAAGGTCAAGAGGAAAACAGCTTACTTCCTGAAAGGCTGCGATCAGAGTATGTAGACCTCTACAAAAGTCATTTGCTGTTTACTGTACTCTTCATCTTAATATTCAAGGAATAAGAGCTAAGAAAATATTATGTACGCATGTTCAGCATTTTTCAAAATGAGAATCTTGGCTGTTGCACTTTTAAGGCACAATGATCACTGATTGCCTAAAAAATTATTTTAATAATTCAGCCTTTTCGCTTAGGTTTAGGGCAGTGTTTTGAAGCCATTACATTCCTTTTTATTTGTTGTATAACCTAAAATGGATAAACTAATTTATGCTTTTGGCAGACATAGATTAAGGCATACTTTGTGTCTGGGATGAGGTATGGGACAATAAGTTTGAATCTCTAATGATTTGAAGTGATTATATTTACAAATCCCTGAAAGTATATCTTTAAAATAAAGAAAAAGGAATTTTGTTCATTGCTACCCTGCCAAATTCCTCATAGATACCTTCAAAAAAATTACCCTCTTTACTCTCTCTTTTTTTACAACTGTGCAACAAACATTCAAAAAAGAGCAGTAGATACTGGATGAAACATTTTTACTCTTTCTCTCCAGTTTTCCCCTACAGCACCATAGTTAGGAAAACGCAGAGCTGGGAACTCCTAAAATTTCTGTATTTAATTGTTCTTAATTTCTCTACAGTTTTCATAGTTGTGGTTATAAATTTCCATTCCCTGCTCTTCTCAGACTTCCATGATCTCTCTTTCCTACTTCTGGACAGTGGAGAGAAAGGCTCGAGGTGCATTACACTGGTAATTACTTTAGTGTTAGAAAGTTTTCTCATTACACGAAAGGCTTGGTGTTTGCATCCCTTCCTGAAGTGCTGTAGGTAATGATTATCCTGTATGTTTCAATTTATACCATTCATTATGGCCAGATTAATTCTTCTCACTTCTTCTCCCCTCACCCACCCACATAGGTCTCAGAGAGTCTCCACTTCCCTTAGGTGTGTGAGCCCTGGCAGAGTTCTCTTTGTTGACCTTGGACAAAGGTGTGACAGAATTGCAAACTTGTGAATCACGTATTGGTGTTTGTTTGCTGGGTTTCAGAAGAAGCTGTTTATTTTAGTAGGCAATTTTCCTGTGTGAGCAGGTGAAATGTTGAGAAGGCAGCCCCTCATCAGTGGACAAACAATTCCTAAGAATTTAGCTAATGGCCCCCCTTCAGTGCGGAGAATAGATGGCAACAATTGTACTTCCAGACTAAACCAAGAACCACTTGTTTGGCTGCTAGGTGTTAATGCAAATTTGTTCTTCAGCTCATTCAACCCTAGGGCTCCCATCCTTTGATTTAATTAAATGTAATTGGTTACATTGCTCCTCCCAGGCCCCTGAGGTGTTTTTGTTTATTGCTCACTCTTCGCAATAATGCTTCAATTCAAGGCACAAAATGCTCCATAAATAAGAGCTCTTTATCCTGTGTTGGATTGCAGGGAGATTATTCCCCTCAAATAGTTTGGTTTTACAGTTAAAAGTGAATGACTAGCGAAATAAACTCATTGGGTGGCAAACCTAGAATATCCAGAAGCAAGGAAATAAGAAGGGTAAATTAGATCAGATTAGAACAAGAAATGATCATTTAGAACAAGAAATGAAGCTGTAATGTTAAATTAGTAAGGGGTTGCCACCGGTGCTGTAAGAGCCATTGACACTTCTAAATGATGCTTCACATAATAGGATTGCTATTGGTGCACTAATATATTTTGAGGGTTACTCTTTCAAAGTTTATTATTAAATTGCCTATGTATTTTTATTAATGGAAGGTAAGTTTTAAATGGCATGCATCAGGTAGCAAAAATTAACCTAAGGAAAATATGTAGCATGTTTTTCTAACTGAAAATAATGTCATATGTGATCTGGATAATTACAGTATTCCATTTTGTATTTTTCAAACCACAATATTTAAAGAATGTCTTTAAAAGGGATGTTTAAATCTATTTACATTCTGTTATCTGCATATAAATGCATATGCAATCTATTTCATTGTTTAGAGATGCAAATAGTCCTAACAACTGATATTGTGAAAGTCTGCCTGCTACTGTCCTAAAGGTAACCATGAAAATTTGACATTTAGCTTTACTTTCAGTTTTTAAGCACTCTTGCATCCAAGTGGTCTTTTTTGCCTTCCCACAGTGTTCAGGGGAGAAGCATCTTGTGTTCCACAGTGCTTGTGTCTTTTTGAGGCTTCACTTTCTCTCTTGAGAACAGATGTATGGGACATGGCTCACTAACACACTTGGCTCTGGCATCACTCAGAGGAGCTGATGGAAAGAATAAAACTCTGTAATGGCTTGAGTTTGACCCCATAAGCATTTTAAGCCCACCTAAAGTATCTCTTCAGCTGAAGACCACCTTTCCTGTCCTTCCCTCCACACTCTCATTTTTGTTCTGCCCTGTCCCTTGTGCTGTACAAGACTATGAATAGGAGGCAAAGAGGCAGGACTAAAAGTTTACATCAAGGGGCTGACAGAGCTTTGAACACTTTGGTCAGCGCTGCTGATGGAGTCTCATGTCTTCCCTTTTCTGGCTGAGTGTTTCATGCTCTCTCTTGTGTCTCATCCTATGAAGAAGCCCCTCAGGGGGCTCTTTCTGGAGAGCCAATACAAGCTGTGTGGTGAACCTGCCTCCAGAATGGAATTGTTCCTTCTGATGGCACTCGTAAGTAAATGTCCTTTTTAATGTTATGTTAAATTTCCCTTGTGCCAAGTTACTTTTTTCTTGAGTACGGTATCTGGTGGTATGTCAAAACCATTAGCTGGTGCTTGGCACTTCCATGAAGACCAAATAGAGAACAGATTACTAATAAGATTGTTAATATTAAAAAACATTTTTTTAGTAGTTGCTGTATAAAAAAATTTCCCCTCAGCATCCTCTCAGGACTAAATTAGATGAGAGTTAGGTGAATTCATGGCAACAAATGAATCCAGAGATGTCAGCAGATTTGAGGGAGAATTCTGCTATCAAAAGCCTGGGAAAATAAATGCTAAATATTTAGCAAACTAACCAAAGGCTAACCTAAACCACAATCTCAATGATTAGTGTCATAATCTGATTGTGAAATAATATTTTATTTTGGAAAAGTTGTCCTGAGTCAACAGCTGCTACTCTTACAGAAATTGCAAATTTGCGAAAAATTTAATGGTTTCCTGAAAACACTGGAAAAAATAGAGGTGCTGAATCACAGAAATATACTAGCTATAGAAGATGATAACACCTTTCTGACAGAGCATCAGGCCTGGACTTAACTCTAAAGGGATACTAAAAAAAAATTCAGCTCTCAAACACTTACAAAGTCCTGTGAAACAAGATAATCTATTTCACTGTTTTGTTATTCAAGCCTATTTTTGTGGATATTTTATTTGAATTTGAAAATATTTACATGTATTTTTTTATTTAAATATTACCTGAAGGTCATTTCAAAAATGTTATTTCTCATTGTCCACAGAGTTTACATTCACTTAGTAGAAAAAATAAGTTTCATAGTCAAAAGACTCTATTCAAAGTTATCACAATGTAATAAGATGCCTCTTATATATTATGTAAGACATGCTTTCACTAGGTGAAGTGTGTTTGTATTAATAAAATAATACAGAAAAAAATCATTTTGTGAATAGAAGGCCCTATTCAGAAAAGGTCTTCAAATTTCTATGTGGGGTCAAAACACTTTCAGAACTATGAAATGGAACATAAGTAATATTCCTATTCTTGAGCTGTTATAGACAGAAATAAAATTCTCAGAAATATAACGGTACTTACAACCCACAGCAAATAATAGCATTCATTCAGCAAAGAAAAAGAATGAATTTCTATTCAAGTCATGGCTAATCTGTACGGCCCCTAGAGCCTGGTACAAGAGCATTGTAAAATGGCATGAACCTACCAGAAAGAAAAATAGATAGTTTCTCCTTAGAATTTCTAGTTAGTATATCTTCACAAAAAACAAAACATTCTTTATTATTTATTAAAAGTCATAGATTAAATTTGTGCTATTTATTGCTTTATTGTCAACCCCACATACGAAAGAAGTAGAATATGTAGCATGAATTGTTGTAACTTTAGGGTATTACGATTTTTTGAAAATTCACATCAGAGGCATGGATGTAGATCTTCAGTGAATAGTTGTCATCAAATTGAAGCAAGACTCACGTATGCACATCAGCTAATGTTTTTTATTCAGTGCTTTTCACTGCAGTCCATTAATACTTGCAAATAAGTAAACCATGTGAGGGCTTCATGAAGAAGCCTGCTCACTGCTGCTTTTTAGACTTTGTACATCTGTTCTTCTCTGATTGCAAGTTAACTTTTAGCTACTGCTGGGGGTGTGTACTGACTTCAGCATGGCTTATCCGCCCACAATCCTCCTGGGGCTGTACCTCCTCTGACTTCATCCAAGCACTAGTAGTCTCCAACATCACCTTGGATGTTGGAGACTACTAGTGCTGTGTGTCTCTTCCACTTCATGCTGAGACTATAACATGCTGTGTGTCTCTTCCACTTCTCCTCCTCCGGTGGCTGACACTGTTTCTGAGAAGACATCTAAGCAGAAGTGGTGTCCTTTGGTTTAATTTTTTGGGGTGGAATGGGATGCTCCCAGGGGTTTCCGAGGTGGCTCTATCTGCCTGGCACAGGACAGTTCATGGCTTTGTCTCAGTTCTTTCCTAGAGCCTCCTGTTACCAAACCCTACCCTTTATGCTTACTATGCCATTTACAGTTAGCATAGTGGGTTTCCTAACATTTCCAGGGAAATGCATTCTGGAAGATGTTATGTAGTGAGAGGGGAGGTGAAAACAGAAGTAGCTTTTTGTAGCATCACTGTGTTTTACCTACCTATTTTAGTGGTTGTTGCATCACAGGATTGTATTATAAAACTGGTACAGCAAAAATAGTTCGAAAAATATCCGTTATTGGGACAAGTGCTTGTGTAATTGTTGTATTTTTTTTTTAGATTTATTTGCACATTTTTGCAGAACAGCTACATCTGCAGTAGACTTGTGTTGATCTCTTGATGTAATCATTATGAGGTTGATGTTCAATTTCTGTGTTAGCAAGTTGGATTAATTTTTTGTATCTGAAGAGGGAAATGAAAATCTAAATAAAAGAGCATGGTACTGTGTCCAAGACAGTATTGTAGGCAGGATTAAGTTAGAATGTACATACAATATTCTTCCATATTATTGCAAAAAATTTTACTAGGCTGAGAGTGCTGTACAACCAACACATTAACCCACAAATGCACAAACCGTGGAATCATAGAATGGCTTAGGTTGGAAAGGACCATAAAGATCATCCATTTCCAATTCCTCCTCCATGGGCAGTGATGCCTTTCATTAGACCGGGTTGCTCAGAGTTACTCTGATGTGTAGAAGCAGTGGGGAAGTTTGTGTCCTATTTGTGGTAGGCTGGTGATTTATCAGTCAAAACATATGGATTAATATCACATTGTGGCCTACATCAGAATATAACTAGAATGAACTCACGGTTGAAAAATGGCAGGGGGTGTTGGAACACAGTTGAGTCTGTGCTGGAACATTAATTGCAGGTTTCCTGAGTTGCTCACATTTTGCTGCGGGCTTTGTTTTTTAGCTATAACATCGCATTAGTGTGAATTCACATACTGTGGTGATGAGCACAGTATAATATAAGGATTAGATAGGAGCTGAAATAGAGCCAACTCCTGGGCTCTGTTGATACAAGTCTGCCAGCAATTGCTGTTCCTATACTACTCAGTTGTAGGCCTGGATTTTCAACAGAAGTGCCAAACAATTTGAGTTTTGTACATCAGCGGGGAAGCAAGTTTGTTGAACTCTTCATATAAGTCATAGATTTCCCACCCCCACCTTCCTGTCTTCTGGAGAAACTGAGCTCATTTTCTTCTTCTGGGTTTGAAGGTAGTGTCTGTCATTGGAAGAACTTTTTTACTACCAGCATCTCTTGTGAGCATTCCCACCATTCCATTCCAGCAATGGAAGGAAGGGTTGTTCTATTGTTTTTACTCTTGGAGGCCCTGCTTTTTGGAGGTGTCCTCAGAAACATTCTTATTTTAGTATCTGTAATGGGGCATACTGAATTGTAGGGAGAAGATGATGTCTCTTACGCTACTAGCAGAGTTTGCTAGAAACTACTGCCTGGTACTTCACCCTGGGTTGCCATTGCTACTGTGTCCTTTGCTTGGCCTAGGAATGTTTCCTGGATCATGTGTATACTTCTGGACCATCTTGGTTTGTTACAAAGCTCGGGTTCCAGGTAAGAGTCTGTTTTATCAAATGAAGCTTCATGACATGAAGGCAGAGGAAATTTCTCTGTAAGTCTTTGGAATGGGGCATGATTCTTGTTGAATTGTTGTGTGCCAGTAGAGCCTAGATTTATTGTGCCAGATGGCAAATGCCAGCCTGATCTTCACTGCACCTTCTACTGCTTATTTTGTTTTTCTCATTGTTTTTTGATGCACAGTTTAACCCATTGAGATTTGGAAATAGCCAGGCTCCACCAGTGCACAATTCAAAGAGTTAACTTGCTTTTGATGTGGCAAAACAAAAATGCTGTATTTGTGCTGATAAATAATATTCTTCAGTATTTTACTTAACTCATTTGCAGACTAATTCATTGTGTGAGAGCTAGTTTTTTATTTCTTGAAAATCTGTAATTATAATATATAATATTACAATTATAATTGTAATATTTTAATGAAATTATTAAGAAACCAATGAGGAATATAAGGTAACTTTTTTTTTCCTTCTTAACCCCATAAGGAGATCAGATCAGCTCTAGATCAACCCTATAAGGTCATTCAGTTTTGTATAATTTAATTCATTTGGTTAGGTCTCTCTGTTAGTATAAAACTGTAGTTTCACACCTCTTCTCAGTGCTCCATTCAGCCTTTTAATTCTGTAGTAAAATTTTTTAAAGTATTAATTATATTCCTTAGGTCAGAAGAACTGGAAAGTTCTGCATGTGATGTTGGTGTTACTGCCACTGCTATGTTATGAGATCAACATTGCTCTTAATAAATTCTTTTTAAATGTAAACATCATTAAATCTTTTGATCAACTAAACATCAACTAATGAATTTACATAAACACTGCTAATGAACACTTATTTTGCATCTCTGCAATTTAGTTACAGATTTTCAAGACAATAGGCAATTTTGTAATCTTAATTTTATAAAACCACTAGTATTTTTTCCCTTCAACCATTTAATATGTAAATTAGGTATTCTCAAGCTTAATGTTAGTAATTTTTATAAAACAAATACATCATTAATCTGATTAAGTTCTTGGATGAGAGTGCTGTCCTCAGATCATTGTGGATCATTTATTGTTGGGCATATTTCCAAAAAAATAGATTCAAGCATGGCACTTACAGTCTAGGTTTAGCAGAACTGTTGAAACCCTGAAATGGCATTTTTAGAAGAATGGAAAAGCAGTGCTTACTTGTAACAGCAAGCATTATGCAAAACTTAGCAACACTTCTTATCCTTAACTGCAGCTCACTGATAATAATTCAGAGCTTAGAGATGATGTTGTTCTTTGATGCATTTTAAGAGCATAATATAATAAAGTGAGCTTAGGGAAATCCTGTCATTATTAAAGTGTGTTGGTCACCACGAGACGTGTTATGCCAGCAGCACTAACCACCGTACAGCTGCAGACCCTATTTTCCTCAACCCTGAAGTCGGCTGTGGCTTTCATGTCATCTTGAACACCCACAAGAAACAGTTAATAAGAACACAAATTTGGTGTGTGCCCTTGTGAAAATGTGGTGGAACAAAACTGACAACTTTTCACCTGTAGTGAATTCATGACTGCTTGGTATTTTCTAATCATTGCTGTTAGAACTACATTGTTCAATGTCAGATCACATTGTAATGCTCTTTAAAATTTCTAGCTGGTTGGGTTCTTCTGTTTTCCTAATGTGAAGTCTATTAAAAAGGAGCACCATTTATGTGTGCTCTAATAGCTTTGGTAGAGGCTTGAAATGTGATTGCATTCAGCAGTAGCTGTGCATCTTCATTGTACTGCAAGGGGTGCTTAAGAGAGAATAAATTTAGAAAATAGTAATTGGTGATGTTGTTACACAAGGACAAATACTTTTAAAGTTTTTAGGTGAATTTGTTTCCACATAATAGCAGTCATAATGTCTTTATAAGGTGAAAAAGTGGATGCAACTCTGAAAACAGAATGGTTTGGTGGATAAAAACTAACAATTTTTCAGTCACTATTCTGTTTCCACATTGAAAAAAAACCTTCCATGTTCTGAAAAAGATATTTAGCAAAACTAAATTTACATAGTCTTGAACCAAGATTATTTTTATCATTAAATGAAGTTCTACTATTAATTTTTTTATGTGAGGGACACAGGAGACTTAAAGCTTCAAGTGGAGATTAATCTTGTTAAATATTTGTTTAAAGTATTCAGATAATTACATTAGGAGTACTGAAATGCAAGAAAAATTGGAATACCCTTACAGGGTACAGGCCTAAGGACCATACACCCGTTTTCCAAAATGTGACAACAGTAATTTGTTAATTTTGTGGTTGTGTAAAATCTTAGTCTTTCAAAATGCCAACAAAATTCACCCATGTCTGGGAATTCATCCTATATTTTAGAATATCTAGATCTTCTTGAAAAATAAAATAATTAAATGTTCTTTCTATAATGTTTGAACTTGTTTTTAATAATTAAAAGTACTAACATTTCCTTTTTATTTCTCGGTAATGAAAGGATTGACTAATGAAGCCACTTCCACATTTTATAACAAAAATATCATCCAAATGGTTAATCTTCTAAGAGTGGGTTCAGGGATATTTAATACTCCAATTTGCTCATTTTGTCTTTGAGGCTATTTTAAAAGTAGGGCTAGAGCTTATAATATTTTAAGCACTATTATGATATTAAATATTTCTCACTGATGTAGGTGCAGTACTGCACATAAATCAATGTCACAATGTCACTGTAGATTAAAAGGGTGTTCTTGCCCAGGCTGAGTGCTTTATAAAATTTTATTCTTAGAATAAAATATGTATTATTTTGGGCATATAAAATGCATTTTTCCCATTGTCATCTTGGAGACAATGTCATTTTAACATAGACAAATAAACATACTAGATTTCAAGACAGAAACGGACGTCTTTTAGATGGGTGAATCAAAAATATATGATTGGAAGGAATATGGAGGAATAAAATTATTAATTAATAGCTTAAGCAGTTCTTAGATCTCTGGTAAAGCCTATGAATTTTTGCCTGCAGATCTCATGTTATGTGACCGACAGATTTTTTTTATTGTCTACAAAATGGAAAATGGAAGCTTTTAGTTCATTCACATCCCCAGTTTGGTGTAGTACCCCTCCTCTTCTGAATGACCCATTCTCCACCTGAGCAGTGAGTGGTTGAAGCAGGTTTCTTGTGCTCCAATACAGTCAAAGGAAGCCTCAAGGTTTGTCACACTGGCACCCACTGGATGAACAGCCAATGAAATTCCTTTTCCCCTGGCAGAAAGGGTGACAGCAGCGAGGGGACATCTGCTCCAAATGCTCTTCTTGGGTCGTTGTGGAGAATTCATACCTCTGCTGAGTAAGGTCTTTTGTGAACCGTAAACCAGTTGAGTCTCTTCTGATGTTCCATTTCAGACCTGTTTATTTTTAGTTAGCTATCACTTACTGATTATGCTCAAAGCATCACTTCAAAATGCCTGCACTATGATTTGGGGATGGTGGGCTACCATCAAAAGGTTTAAGCCCACTGCCTAACTTTTGTCATTTCTGATGGGGAGTTTTTGCCCCCTAATTATCAAGTTTAGAGTGTGTTTATTTGAATATGTTAAGGAAGATTCTATCTTTAAGTTTTACTTCAGTTATGAAAATTAATGTATAGGACCAAGATTGGGAGTGTAAAGTTCTACAAGGGATCTTGTCAAATAAAACAGATGTTTCTTTTTTGTATGGGAGAGGATTGCCTGCTGTGACTTGAACTGTCTCTTGAAGACCTGTTGAGCAGCTCATGGCTTAATACCATTTGTTTCTGCTGGTGAATGACTTGCAAGGTGAAATTTTTTTACAGGCTGTGTTGTTATCTTGACTATTTTTCCCCTCCTCCTGCTGACAATATTCAGAATTATGTGAAAGTCTCTGTTAGCAAAGAAAATAGGAAATTTTCCCGAAAACATCTGATGAAACTAAGCCTTTTGACATTCATTAGTGCTCCAAATGTTTCCCTAAACTGTTGTATCTTTTGGCCTCTGGAATACTGGTTGAGTTTGTACTTATATATGAATGAATTTGCACTTAAATAAAATTGGTACAACAGTCATCATTAAAACCCAAGGACAGCTTAATTTTTATGTTTGATACTACAATATGTTGGTTTTCATTACTTTCTTATAAACTGAAAAGGAAATGCTTAGAATAATAGTAAATTTATAAGCATGTTGGTGTGGCCTCTTTCTTAGTGTCATTCAGCAGTTGTTGAAGAAGAACAATTTAAGATTTTCCTAGAGGCAGATTGTTAGTTTAATTCAGTTGTAGGTTTTTTAGTTATTTTAGTTGTAGGTTTTGCATATAACTGCTCTTTACTTCTGTGAGAATTCAAGACATCCTTCGGTTTATAGTTTAACAGGTTTAGTCACCACACTTGAAAGGCGTTATCTTTGCACTGAGGTCAGATCACAAGAAAAGTCTGCTCATGCAGATCAGGCTGCTCTGACAGTGAACAGTGAAACTTGCTCGCTTGCTGTTCAGTTTAGTTCCTAGAGCCTATATTTGCTTTCCAGTTATATTTTCTTGGATGCCTAAAACAGCTTTGGCATAAAATAATTTTATGATGCCCAGCCTCCCAAATTTTGCAAATTGCAGTAAAATTATTACTTTGTGACTTTTGTATGTACAATAAAATTACAGACATGTTTTAATCTTTGAAAGAAGAAAACAATGTTAAAACCAACACAAGGCATATAGTATGGACTGCAGAATGATACTCAGTTATTTCTTGTGGGTCAGAAGGAGTTTTGTGTTTG
The DNA here is from genome assembly GCA_039654755.1 of Calcarius lapponicus. Classification (NCBI taxonomy): domain Eukaryota; kingdom Metazoa; phylum Chordata; class Aves; order Passeriformes; family Fringillidae; genus Calcarius; species Calcarius lapponicus. The sequence continues at coordinate 72,835,623 of CM077465.1, read as the reverse complement.
AAAAGCCATGTCTGTTTCAATATAATTCTGTAAAATTATAAAGGAAATGCATGTTTGATTTTGGTATTATAATTCTAACTGTCTTATCAGTATTAGGTGCTGTGGCCTCCTTTGAACTTTTTATAATTCTGTGCCAGCTGTATGTTAGAAATCTAATTAAAGAAGGCAGGTTTTGGGGCATATCTTGTCTAATAACTAACTTTTACAGACAGAATATGCTCATTCTGTCCTCCATTGTTTTTCAAAACTGAACCTACCAGTAGCTACTACTTGGAAAATTATATTTGTAATTTATTTTTGCTACATCTTAACCCCCCCTCCTCTTTTTTTTTCCCTTTATCATAGTAGTGACTTCCTGCCCAGTACTAAATAAAAGCCTGTTGTAATCCTGGCCTGTGAATAGCTTGAGGTTCAGCATTCTTTCCTCTTCTGTGTCAGGTTCTCTGTCCCCACCACTGTAGAGCATTCTGTTTTATAGGGGGTAATGAATGGTGAATTGTTGATCTTCTGAAATGCCCCATTGGATCTTTGTGTTAGGAGCTCTGCCTTGCTAGGACTGAAGTCTGATGCTTAGCATTTTACTAAGTTAAAGGACTGTATTTATGTAAGGCTAGACAATATCTGCTGCACTTAATGGTGAATTTGCATGAAGAGTGTTTTGATGGAGATGAAAAAAAATTCTTGCTTTTCTTTCTGTATATATCCTACACAGATTGTTTTTTTATGTCTTGCATATGTATTTATATATATATATACACTTTGTGAATTGAACATCACATCTGCTAAAAATAGATTATTTCAGTCCTTTCCTCAAGATTTTCAGTTATTACTGAGAGAGATGTGATTTAAGTATTCCAAAACATAGTTTGCTTCTATATTGCTTTACTAGAATGAATTCACAAAATTTAATATGAAAAATTTTATTGCATTTGGAAAAAAAATAACTGGTTTTCAGTGGGAAAATCTAGTTGAATACTTAAAATAATTTTAAATTGGTCAGAATTTCAAACCTGCTGGAGCAGATGCAGTTTGGACATTTATTTTCACAACTTGTTTTCCCATTTCTCAACCTGTTACACTGCAAGAACTTACTGGGTCAAGTGTCAGTGCTTCTGAGCCGGCCCTTGTTCATAACAACTGAAGACAGCTCTATTTCTTTGGGACAATGAAGCACATAGTTTTCAGGATAAAACTTGCACAAGCTTGAAATGAAGCATTTGTGCTGCATGCTTCTTTAACAATGGAAGAAGCTAATTTTAAGAGAAATGATTGTTCTGTGTATACCAGCATCAGCTTTTGCAATCACCTCTCAACAGTGACTAAGGACAAGAAATCACATGCCCATGAAAGACACAAGAAGACAAAAACCCCCCAAGACCCAAAGTAAGAAAAAAGCAATATGGTGTAAGCTAGAAAATGTAAATAAAGACTAGATTCAAGTTCTACAGCATAAATGTAGGAAGAGAAATAGACTACGTTGTATGCTAAACCTCCTGTAAGTCCAGAGTGCGTCTGATTCAGGTGGTTCGTTATCCAACTTCATCTGTTTTATGGCTTTATCCTAATCTTGATGTCAAATACAGTCACTACAAGGCTGCACATTTAGTGCCAGATGATCTTCTAATCTGATTTTTGTTTTGGTGGAGTTAGTTTTCAGCTGGATCAGCTCCCTAATCCAACTTGCTTAGCAGTTGCATGGGAAATGTTGAAGTTTGCCAGGAGAAAAGAACAGGACTGACATGTTTTAAGAGCAGGCCATGCTTAGCTCAAATTAAGTACAAATAAAAATTTGCATCTCCATCCTAAATTGTGAAAAATTCAGTAGATAACAATTAATTTGAACTTGAAAATTTTGAGTGGGATGCAGTTTGTGTTATTACTTGTTCTTGAGATCTGTATTTGCAGCTTTAAATTATAAATCTATAAAAGTTTTACTACTTTTTTAATTAAAAAAAAGCAGATGAACTGAAGCTCAGTATTCAGGTTTTTCATTTACTTAATCTATGCACAAAATGCATTTTATGTCATTTATATATCAAATACAAACTATTTGATTACAGCAGTATATTCATGCTTATGTAGCTTACTTGTTTGTAGTATTTTGTCTGCTTTGTCATTGTGGATCAACAGTTTTCTTCCTCTCAGAATATTCTTGAATCCATAATCTGTTAGTGGCTCTCATTATGATGCCTTTTCTTTCTTTCTGAAAGAAATAAGCTAGTCCACATTTTCAGGCTTATACATTTATGGACAACCAAATACTTGATAAGTTGTTGCAGAAGGCTTTCGTAGTGCTTGTCTTTTCTTCTGAGTACCTTCCTCCTCAGTCCTTTTTGTATTTTCAGCTACGCAGCAACTCATGTGCTGGAAGATGTTCTTTAATCACTTGATGCAATTTACTAATACAGTAGAAAATATTGCAGTTTTCGGCAAATTCAGTAAATGAACTAAAGGAGATGTCTAGCAAGTACCAGCTTGTATGAGCAGAGTGAATGTCTTACAGGACCCTGTAGCCAGGGGAAGGGTAGAGGGCAAGCGGAAGCAAGGACCTTCTGTCTTTGATGGTGGTGTGTTATTATATCAGCCCCTTTTTTTCATACCACTGTGATTACTGTCAGTTCACAACACGTATTTTGTGGTACATTGCAGTATTCTGGGTGTTACTTGTGCTGTCTTCTCCTAAAGATCAGTTCTTACCCTTCCTAGCTATTGTGGTCAATTGGTACAAAACCTATGAATAAGTCTTATGAATAAATATGAAATCTATTGCAGTTACTTTGATGTAATTAGCAATCCTAATTTATAGTTAGAAAACTGCTTGAGAGGATTCCAACCGCTTCCTTTTATGGACAAACATAGGAGAAGTTTTGTATTGAAAAAGATACAATTATAACAAATTGTATTCAAAAATCTGATTTTGCTTCTTTAAAATATATTGCTGTTTATTATTGGAAGTATCCAGAAGAGATGCAAGACAAAGCAAACATCCTTTATTTCCAAGTATAGGAATGGACTATAAAAGATTCATAAAGCTTTACTTAGTGTTACCTTGGTAGCAAGTGAAGGACTGTGTTTTCAGTTGTACAATATCTCATACAGTCACAGGAGCCTTTCTTTTGCCTGCATAGAATCATAATTTCACCCAAAATATTGAAGACCATCATGATTAGCTGTTCTTGTGTTACAAGTCAGAGAATGTGACTGAAGTTTCAAACCTAGGATAACCCATGATATATTGTCAGAGAAATTTTGCTTTGTCAGAGGCTAAGTTAACTAACGTGACTCAGGTGATGACAGGTAGCTGGCAGTGATGCAGGAATTTGATTGAGAGTTTGAGCCCTTAATAACATCTTTATGAATTACATAACTTTGAGAAGAAATGGCATATGGCTTTCAGAAAGATGCATTATTTTTATTTAAAGACTCAAAGAGATGGATAATGAACTTCCTTGTCATACAAATCTTTCAGTTATCTAATTAAAATAAGCATCTTATTTCTAATCTGAAGTTTTCTAGTACTGCATTTTCCCTTTGGATTTTTTATTACTTTGTTTCTAGTTTACAGACTGTTTTACCTTTTTGCATTTTCATAGGCCCACTTTAACTGTTAATAATTTTATATTTTTATCAGGTATTTAAATAAGAATTAGATCACAAAGTTTTTCTATCATAGCTGTTTCTGTTTACACTTAGCATTTGAAATGTAGCTTAACATTCCACTATACTATATATATATATATATATATATATATATATATATATATATATATGAAATTAGTATTTTTATTATTATTCATGTAGTTTTAAAGCTAAGGTAGGATTTTTACTAAGTCTCATATTATTTGCATTACAACAGCAGAGCTTCTTCTTGTGGCTGAACTTACACTCTAATTAGGAAGAATGAGAAAAAATATGTTCAGGTTGTTTACAAGACTTGCTGCTAATTGTTTTCATTTTCCAGCAAACAAGTTAGCTAACAGCTTTGTGGGTTTTTGTTTGTTTGTTTTGGGGTTTTTTAAAACACTTGTAATTCAGTATTTGGTTTGCATTTTCCATTTTCTCACTCAAAGAAGTAGGGGGATGTGGAAAAGGAAAGAAGAGAAATCTTTACCTCCATCCACTAAACCGCTACTCTCACAGAAAGGGAGAAGGCAGAATAATCTCAGTATTTCATCAAAATCTGAAAAATGTACCTTTTTATCCTAAATAAATCAGTACAGTAATTTTTTTGACAAAATACATTCATAGTATTTTTTTCCTTGACTGAAGAACATCCAAAAGAGCCACAGTAAGTAACACAGTAGATTGGTTTTTACTGTGTTCTGTTAGGTGAGTTGTTATTCTTACTAGCAATAGACACTGATAGTATCTGATAGGAAAATTGATCCCAGGCTGCGCAATAAGCCTAGTAGAGAAATGTAATTTTATTTGCTTATCTTTTGCAATTTTTTGGGTTGGTTTTTAGTCTGAAATTTGGTGACATTGAGGCCATAATCCACTTGGAGACTTAGGGTCAGGTAAGAATATGCTGTAGAGAGAAACATGCAATGAATGCTGTGCTTTTAATGGTGTAATATTTAAATAGCCTAATATTTAAATGTCTAAGAGAAAAATATCTCTTACCGTGCTTTGATGATAATTATAACCCTGCTGTGCATGTATGGCTTTTGTTTGTTTAGGTTTGGGTTTTTATGATGTTGTTTTTTTTTTTTTTTTTTTCTTATTTTCATGGCATTCATAGCAAGACATATACTGAAGTAAATTAATATTTGGGCTTAAAAGCTGTTCCCTGAGCAGAACAATATTTTCAGTTTTCATACCAGTCTTATTGGTAATCAGGTTTTATGTAACTTAATTTCCCTTTACAGATGTATTTCAGCATAGTGTGTACTAAATTTCTTACCCCTAAAATGTTCTGTGTTTTATTGGTTGTAAAAGATTTTTAACTAAGAGGAAAAAAATGTGAGTAATGGTGTTTTTAAAGAAAATATCAGACTCTGTGATAACCAAGGATGTGCTCAAGTGGCATGAATACTTCAGTTCCAGATGGGTCAGCTTTAGGGGTCAAGTTGTGAAGAGAAAGCCATCACACACACTTCATCAACACCGTGGAATGAGAGACCAGTGCATTTACTGAGCAATGGATTTCCAGTGAGCGTATAAACTAATTGGTGGATGAACATGCCCCAGGAGCAATGATTTTAAGGTCATAGCAGGCTCAGTGAATTGTGCTGACTTACACTGTGTCTCAGTGATAGCTGATCTTACCAATGAGCAGTTTAGAGGCATTCAAGCCTGAACTCTTTTCCATGTGCCTTGAATGGCATGTCAGCGGTCACTGTTTCTGACATCCTTTATATTTGTCCAGTCAGCTCTAAATCTTTAGGTTGGGCTTCAGCGTACTCAGGAAAGAAAGGAGAGAAGTGATTATTTTCAGTCATTGAGTTCTGAAGATCTTAGTGTTAATTATGCCAAACACGGTTCGTTCATCAACAAACTAGAAATGGTAAAGAGAGACAAGAGAGAGAACTGATATTTTTGGGGATCAAAAGTATCCTAATTATAACTTTCTATTGCTTAGCTTTTTTAAATTTTTCTATCAATAACTGCATTCCCTTTTAAAATATTAATTAGTAAATACTGATTTGTATTTGACATGTAAAAATTCACAAGCTGAAAAATTGCTGTAACATTATTTAAGAAACTAAATAGTTGACGTGTCAGTCATATATCCCTTCCCTGCTAGTGATACATTGCTTCTCATGTGCAACGTTTTCTTTTGTTTTGGATAAATGTTTATTCATTCTTTGTCTACTATGAGTGCAAAGCAGAACCATGCAGAGGTTCTTTTAAATTTGCAATCAATTAAGAAATGCTACAGTAGCTCTAATTCTCTTTTTTTGGAGGGGAGAGGAGAAGCTATTTTGTTTTATGATTGTCAAGGCTTTGCTGAGAATGTTTTCTTTAATATTAATAGTAATTGAGTAGTTTAAAAACAATTCTGTTAATTTTTAGATAAAATTCAGCAGAGGGTCTTTTCAGCTTTGTCTCTGAGCATGGACGTGTTCAGTGATCCTTATGAAGTGAAAAAAAAAAAAAGTTAACATGCTTTTGGTCTTAGCACTTAAAGTCCGTTAATGATGATGCTCATCTAAAATAATTTTTAATATAATCTTTTAGGAGAGTTTAAGTACAATGATTTAATTCTAAGTAATGGTATATATATTTATACATCCATGTCTGCCTGTGAATTGGGAAGTGTGTACAAATATGCGCATTCCTTGAGAATGTGGACTGAAAGTAACACAATGCTATTATTTTTTGAAACAAACAATTTCTCTTCTGTACTATGTAAATATATGGCAATTTTGTTCATCTAGCAAGTGACAATTGTGTATTCATCATGATTATTTTTAAGACAGAAAAAAAAGCTTGTTTCCATAATTGGATGTCAATAGTGTGATTTAGTATGATTTGAGTGAAGGAAATGGCTTGCTATGACCTTCCCTCACAACCTTTGTTTTCCTCAAAGCCCTCCCTTTATCCAGAAAGGAAGCGACCATAGACATTCCTACCAGGATGAGTTAGAACAAGCAGAAGGACTAGTTAATAGTCAGGAACACATGATTAAAACTTTGGAAAATTGATGTGCTTTTTCTGATGGCATTTACTGAAATATCTGTATGCAAATGTATTCCCACTTCTCTGCAGCTGTATACAACTCTATGCTATTAAATGGAACCCCAGATTTACAGGATTCGGGTTTAGTTCAACAAGTCACAGAACCTTTTTAGTAGATTATATTTAGTTAACATAGACCTTGAATATTCTTGACAGTTCTCCTTTTCAGATTAATGGAAAACAATCAGATTTAGGATCAAATATGGAATTAGTTTATAACCTTGCTATGTGTATTAAATGAAGCAATATTGTAATTGAAATGCAGATAAACATTGTGGAAATCTCACATAACTGTAATAGGATGTCCTCATCGTATGATTTTGCTTCATTATACTCTATTACTTTATCCTCTTGATGTGCCTCTGCAGCTGATTTGTTGGGGGATATCAATATTCAGTTACAAAAATTAAGGAATAAAATCAAATTTATTTTGTATTTTTTTACAGTGACATTTAAAATAAATACTGTTTCTGAGCAGAACCAGAGCACAACTGCTTCAATAACTCAAAAGACAAATTGCAGATTTTGGCTGTTACGATAGTTCTCTGGCGTTTTGAAAACTTGTTAAAATATTGATGATTATGCATCAGTCTCACTATTTTAAGAACGTTTTAATGTAATGTTAGTGGCAAAACAAGGAGAATTATGGCTAATAATCTCTGTCTTATTCTTAATTTTTCAACTAAGTAAAATGGGAGTGTTTTTCTGCATGTAGTTGTATATTACATGCCATTTAAACTTTTGGTTTTGTAGTACTACCAACTCTTTTTGTGAAACAAAACCAAGATCTGTCTGGGTATGACTTTATTGTGTGATGTGATGATGACAAAACTGGACCATGTTGCTCAAAGTCCCATCCAGTCTGGCCTGGAGCACTTTCAAGGATGAGGCATCCACAACTTCCCTGAGCAACCTGTTCCATTCCCTGACCACCCTCACAGTAAAGAATTTTCCCCCCATATCTCATCTAAACTGGCTCTTCAGCTGAATCCATTCCCCCTTGTCCTGTCACTAAGTGCTCTTGTAAATAGACTTGCCCCATCTTTCCTGGAATTCCCTGGAAAGCCACAATTAGGTCGCCCTAAAGCCTTCTCTTCCCCAGGCTGCACAATCCTCATAGGTGCTCTATCCCTCTAATCATCTTGGTGTCCTCCTCTGGGCTCACTCCAAGAGGAGTGATGTCCTTCCTATTTGAGGACCCAGAGCTGGATGCAGCACTGCGGGAGGGGTCTCACCAGAGCAGAGCAGAGGGGCAGAATCCCCTTCCTTGAGCCATACTGCTTTTGAAGGTGAAGAAGAATATGAAGGATTCTGTGAGAATCTCTTAAAAAAGCCCTGGTAATGTCATGAGAAATGAGCAATACTTTACTATGGGGTAGAGCATTTTTTGAGGAGGTTATGAACCAAGCAGAGAGAAGCATAGCCTATAGTATAAAAGTCTATAGAGAGAATGAAGGGTGAAAATAAAGAAAAAACTCCTTTCATTGTAAGCAAATGAAAGGCATTGGTGTGATGGTAAATGCTGTTCCTGTAGTAAGGAAAATATTGGAAAGGAGTGATTGATAAAGAAGGAAAGGAGTTTGAATAGAATAAACAAAGTGACTTGAGCCAAAAAAAGATGGATGGAGTTGTAGCCAGAAATGGAGCAAGTAGAGTGGTGTGGTAGGACGCAGCATGAATAGTAATTGTTCTTATATTTACTGTATTTGAGAAACTCAAATCTTACATTACAATATGTCCCTTACCTTGACCATTCCCTCCTCTTTTCTACTCTTTCCATTTATGTAGGTTTTTCTCTTTTCTGAGTTGCCAATACTTAAAACAGTTTCTATACAAATTTTGTATATATTTTAAAGATGGCTCTTTTTTCTCACTTGTGTTCTTTTCATTCCAAATTTGATGTTTGTTTATTTTTACTGATTGTCATTTGAAATATCTTAATGTCAGTTTCCAAAGGCTTCTCTGTTATCTCACTGTAGGAAATGGATGTGTTCACGGTATTCTCAGTGGTGAACAGAATTCCCCTGTGAACATGTGCTGCCATTTTGGAAGGAGCTACATGTAGTCTCAGAAAATATTGCAGCAAGTAAATGGATAACATCTCAGAGCCTGAGAGGTATCTGTCTCCAGGGTATATTGGAAAATAGGATGAGGTATTAAAATTTTTTGTCTTAATGAACTGGTAATATTGGAATTTAGATAAATCCTTAATTTTTATTTTATTACACTCTTCTCTGCAAAAATGTTAATGTAATTTAAAGAGAGCATTTGCTAAAAGACAAAGACCAGCTTAAGATAGAATCATAAAAAGAGTTCTTTTAAATGCCAAAGGCAGAACTGGAAATAATTTACAAACAATTTTATTCTGTGCTCTAAAAATCTAAGTGGTTTTTTTGCGTTACCTTGTTCTTAGTAAATCTTGTAACCCAGTGCTGTCCCACATTATATAATCTTTCATTTTATCTTTTCATTCTATCAAGGCACAGCATACCTAGCTAATCCATCAGAAATCCTTTTCCTTATCAGTCACTCAAGAATGGTTATACTGTACAGTGTGACAGCATTAGACATCACTTACCTTCCTAAACTACAGATTACTTAGGAGAAAAGTAGTTTTTTTGTGTTTGAGGATGCCTTGACTATATGTCAACTTCATTGTTTGTTTTCCTGTTTACTGCTTTTTCCAAAATGTATATATCTTTTTCTTTAATTGTCATACCTTTCTCTACTATTTTCTCAAAACTTTTGGATTTTGCTATCTTCCTTTATTGTTTCTTCAGTGTAGTGATTTAGCAATGAAGTCTACATTTTCTGTTGCTTAAGATAATTTCCATCTTCATAGATGAGGAGCTTTGATAATGCATTCAGATGTATCAAAGATCAGAGGCCTTGTACACCTTGACAGCCTACTTGAATGGAGTTTTTGACACAGTAGATCACAGCTGCCTCTTTGGAGGTGTTGTAATATATTGTGTCATCTTTTACTGTGAAGCTGTTAATGCATGGTTGGCACTAGATACTCTAGGATTCTCACAAAATAGTATACCACACAGTACAGAAATATTTGCTCTCATTCTATCCTTTTTCTAAGCCAGATGAGAGTTAATATCACCTCAATATCATGGTGGATTCCAGACTGATTATAAAGCATATTTAATGAATTTGCATAATTTTGTCATAAAAAGCCTAGTGCTATATGCCATGCTCATTAGTTCTTTTTACCAAGAACACTGCAAGTAGTTTACAGATATATAATAAAGTCTATGTCTATTTTATGTAGCCCTGTAATCATGTGATAGCAATCAAGTAAGCTGGGATGAATAATGATGTCCCCTCCAGTTGTTAGAAATTTGGTTTTCCAGAAGAAATATTTGACAAACATTATACAACTATCAGACAGCACATACTTGACTGATGGGAAATAGCTGGCTTCAGTTTTGGCTTTATTTAGAGGTCTGGCACCAAAAAGCATGGCCAAAGACAGTGCAGAAACTAATAAACCATCATATTTAAAACAAATAGCATAATAAATATAATATATAATAAATATATAAATAATGCAAATAACATATCTATTATAAATTTATGTTAATTTAATTTAAAAGGAAAAATAATATGGAAATTAGGAATTATTGCTATCCAAAAGTCAATTTATCACATTTAGTGTTGCAAATATTCTTTGCTGATACTGGCACAATGGAGAGGATTGTGGATGTACTGGTGTTTGTACCTGTGAAACTCACTGCAACTGAATTCTGTTACTAGTTTTATTCAAAGGCTTATATTATTTTTGCATATGCTTTTCTGTGAACACTTAAGTACATCTGCATGGCTTTTGCTTGCTTTTGATTGTCTTAGTGCTGAATATCTCCAAAGTCTTTTATTAGCAGATTATTTATATAGAAACATAGAATAGTTTGGGTGAGATAGCATCGAGGCCAACCCTGCTGCATTAAGCAGGGACATCTTCAACAAGATCAGATTGGTCAGAACCCCATCCAACCTGATGTTGAATGTTTCCAGGGACTGGGCATCTACCACCTGTCTGAGCAACCTATATTGCAAGGCTGCAAGAGGTCTTCCCAGAGCCTTCTCATTTCCAGGGTGAACAACCGCAGGAAAGGCTCTCAGGCTTTCCTCATGGGAGAGGTGCTCCATCCCTCTGATCATTTTTGTGGTCCTCTTCTGGACTCACTCCATGTCTTTATTTTGCTGGGCCCCCAGAGCTGGATGCAGGTCTCACCAGAGCAGAGCAGAGGGGCAGAATCCCCTCCCTGGCCCTGCTGCCCATGCTGCTTTGGATGCAGCCCAAGACACATTTGGCTTTCTGGACAGTGAGGGCACATGACTGGGTTTTGTCCAGACTTTCACCCAGCAGCACTCCTAAGTCCTTTTTGAAAGCTCTGAATCCCTCCATCCCCCAGCCTGTGTTGATACCCTGGTTTCCCTGACCCAGGTACAGCACCTTGCACTTGGTTTTGTTAAATCTCTCAAGATTCCCACAGGTACTCCTTGAGCTTGTCCAGGTCCCTCTGGATGGCATCCCATTCTTCAGGTGTGTCAACTGCACCACTCAGCTTGGTGTCATCTGCAAATTTGCTGGGGGTGCACTCAATCCCACTATGTAATAGATGAAGATACTAAATATGGTCATAATTAGGGTTAATAAATTATATTTCTTTTCTTTGATGCTGAAACCCAGTCTGACAAACTTCTTAACGTGACAAATGTTTTGCAGCTGACCCAAAAACTTGGAAAAATATTTTACTGGAAACTGAGGAGCCATATAGTCCAGTGTTGCTGCATAACTACTGAGCTGCCTCAGTGGAGTTCTTGTCTTCTTAATGTAGAAAAATAATTTGTTTTCCAACAAAACAAGGAAGGTATAGAGCTTTATGCACAGTGTGTGATTTTGTTTTGTTTGTCTGTTTTTCCTTTGTTCTGCTGGGTTTTTTAATGAAGATAAAGAAGTCTATAATCTGGTCCTAGAATTCATTATTTATATTTGCAAGTCATCAGATCTTGTTTTAGTCTCTTTTTTTTTTCATAGCTGTGAGCCATTCTGGCATGCCTTTATGTTTATGACATCCTGCTGTGTAAGGATGTTTCAACTGTGCTTTCTGGATACCTTTTTATAGTTTTGGTTTTTTTTATGATATGCTAAATTAGATCATGAGCTATTAAGACAGGTTATGCATTTGTTAGTTTAAAAACATCTCTAATTATTTCATCCTGCTAAAATATTACTGCATATATGCTTTAGGCATGATTTCTTTGCTAACTACCTATTATGTATTCATAGGAGCAACAATACCAATTCATACCATTTGGAATGTTATTTAATTTGGCAAATAGAGTATTTTTTTTATTTGTATGTTGTTTAGAATACATATATCCTTGAAAGCAAACAAAAGGATGAATATACTGTATGGTCACATTCAGTAAATCTTTTGGTTTACTTTTATTAAAGCCTGATTTAGTCAGGTACAAATGAAAAATCTGTAGTAGCTTTAAAGTAAAATAAAATTGGTTTTGATTCAGTTCATGTCAACCATCTCATTTAAAATTAGCCCAGAGGTCTTGTAAAAATGCTAGTAATCTAAACATAATAATGCACATTGCCCAATTGCTACTGTATATGATATAGGTTCAGTGCTGTAATGCTTTGACAGCCCATTACTGAATGTAATGAACAGCTATTTTTAAACAGAAGAAATTCAAGTTGACAGCTTGGCAATGAAATTCAGCTAGTGGCATAATTTTTGTCGTCTTCTGTATAGAGAGTGGATTTCAGTTTTGTTTAAAGAAATTTGTATCATGGACTTAATTGGAGCAAGTATTTTTTTGCTTCAGTTTACTAAATACTTTTTCAAGAGCTTGAACTAAAGCTGCATTTTGTCAAATCCTGAAACCTGCACTCCTGTCACAGCAGAAGCAGCTCTGTGAGAAGTCAGTGATTAATAAAAATAGGTTGAAGTCTTAAGGAAGAGAATGTACTAGAATTGAATTGATAATCACAAACTCACTTTTTAATAGATGAAAACTGTAGCTCTATAAGCCTTTCAAGAGGGATTTAAGTATGAGTCAATAGGAAACTAAGAGAAGGGGCAGAGAAAGTAGCTGCACAATTGCACGTATTTTGTAGTAGAAATCTATAAATTCAGGCCAGACTCCCATCTATCATTTTCCTTACCTCTGTTCACTATTGCATTGGGAAGTGAATAAGATTCTGGTTTCTTTCTGTATGTACAAAGTGTTGTTTGCTCAGGGCTTTCTTAAACAGCCTGTGTTAACAGTGTGTACTGGGGCTTTTTGGCAGGGTTTTAGTCGTGAGGGTGCTACAAGGGCAGCTTTGGTGAGGAGATGCTGGAAGCTTCCCCCATGTCTGATAGAGCCAATGCCAGTTGGCTCCAAGATGGATGCACTGTTAGCCAAGGCCGGCCTCTCAGCAATGGTGATGGCACCTCTGTGGTAAGGAGGAGGACGTTCCCTTTGCAAGGATTAGCACTTGTGCTCCTGATGGTTCTTCCTGCTGGATTGCTGGGATCCAGCAGTGCTGTGCTCTGATTCTCAGCCACTCCTCCTTTCCTGGTGGGTTTACTCAAGCCTTGTTTGACTTAATGCCATGCCACCCTTTTGGTTAGTTTTGTGTTGCCATTCAGTCTTTTCTTCCAGCTTCTTCCTATACACATTAAAAATCTTTCCGGAGTACCTTTAGAAGCTGTGTTTCCTTCAATGTTCTGTAAGTACACTGAATTAAAGAACAATCGTCTTCACTGCAGGATTTTTTAAAAAAAGATATGATCCCAGATTCAGTGATTTTAATCATAGCTGTGGGATATAAGTGTTAATTGTAAACAGTTCTAAAAATAATTCCATATCTTGTTTCCTTTCCTAAATTATTACATTAAACAAATCTTCTCTGCTACCTTTAAGAGTCTTCTAAATGACTTCTTATTTCTGCTGACGTCATCTCACTTTCAGCTGTTAAATACACTTCTCTGTTCTCAGTAATCTCTGGTCCCAATTCTTACGCTTTATTAACACTTTCTTTCTGCATATCACAATACATCCAATCCCTCCAAAATAATCCCTTTTTAACATCTGTCCATCCTTATCCTGAAACAATTTTTACTACGTATTTTTATCTTCCTGATTTCTGTCCTCAATCTGCCTCTGTATTTCAGACTACACACAATAAATGCATTTTCATGTTATTTTGTTTCAAAAGGCTTGTTTATAGACATGGTGTAACAGAATCTTGTTAGGATGACATCTGTATCTATCTTGCATACCTGATTGCTTTGTGTAGAGGCAAGTATTCTGGTGCGTGTGGATAGCTTGTTTGTCTGCCAAATACTCTTGACCATACATAATAATGTATGGTTTATTATCCTTACTTACTTGTTTTCATTAATTAACATTCCAAATGTGCGCCTTCCTTTCAGAAAAAGTGGGATATGTCTGGTATTTTCTTATTTTGAAGTGTTTGGGTCAAGGCAGTAATATCAAGATACAGAATTCCCAATGATTTTCCAAGGTAATGTGCAAGGCCTTCATTTAAGTTATTTTTGAGAGGAGCTGGTATGGTTTTTTCAATTGTGATCTTGCCTGCTGATCACATAGGGCTTTCACTCTGCTGTGACAACATGCAGAAATGTTCATTTATCCAACACTGTTTTCCAAGAGAAACCCCCACATGGTTTGTTGGAAAAGAATGTTGGGGAATGCTTGGTGAGAAAGGGCCTGAGAAACAGCCAGAAAGCTCATTTCTGCAGAGCTAGTTTATCAGTTCCCACAGGGTTTGAGAAGAAAGGGCAGCCTGTTCCAGAGCTATATAATAATTAAGATGGCATGTGGAGATGATTTAATAGGATTGTCATTAAAACTATCCTTCTGTGAAATCCCCAATAAACTCCAACTAGTTTGCATTGCTGTTTTTTTTTTTTAAATATAAATTTGGCGTGAAATATTTTGAGTCTTCTGAAATTCATGGAAGGCTAGATTTAATTTGCCATTTATTTGTGCATGCAGGTTATCTGACCCAAGAGAATTACTATGTAGTAATGATGACAAAACAAAACAAACTTGATAGGTTTTCTTCCTTGATGCTGTTTTAAGCACCAGAGCTCATACTAATTTTCCTTTTAAATGTCTGGAGATCTCCCTGACTCCATAATATAATGAAATCACCTTTTCAACCAGTGGTTGAAAAAAAGGGAAAGGCTTATTTTGCAGTGCATCTTCCCATGGTTCTCTGTGGGTTAAGTTTCCACATGATGTGGAGTACTACAGTGTGTAATAATTGGCACCCTTATTGATAACCTCAACTGAAAGAGCAAGGATTAGGAATCAAGTTGCAACCTCCTTGAAAAAAAATCTTAGAACAAATAACTGGAAGGCTTTGTTGACTTCCTGAATTTGTCCTAGGTTCTCAGGGTAGCAAAACATATATTACTACTTTTTTACATTCAAAACATATATTCCTCCTTTTTTACACTCAAATATGCGAATATACAGCCATTAGTCAGAAATGTATGGAACGGTCTGCCTGGGCATGAAACTACTTTGTCTCTGAGAGAGTAGTTTTTCAATATGAGTGACATATTTTCAATATATGGCTGAGTAGGTGGTTCACTGGAACTACTTCTTTATTTCACCAGAGATTAAATGACAGTGGTGGGGAGATGGTTCTATGTACCTGTTCATACTGCTGAACCCTTTTCACTTGAGAGCTATAGAGGTTTTGGTCTTGAGCTTATGTAGGGTTTAGAAGTAATCATCTAGTAATACCTCATATGCTGTGGCTCCTAGTGTAGAAGAATTTTAAAGTATGTCCTTAAATTGAACTAACTAATTGTTACATAAACAACTCCTTGAGGTTTTTTTAGTGTGACATAAACAAGAATGCCTTGCTTTCAAAGCCAGGAAAGATTGGCCAAGATTGAGAAATGGATGATGTGGTCAACAAGGCAACAGTGTGCTTTCACACCCCTGAAAATGAGCAGTGCCTCGTGACCAATGACTGCAAGTATTCTGACCACACTTTAGTTCTGCCATTTCATCTGAGCCAAGGCATGGTAATTCCACGTGCCTGTTAGAGCCTGTCCTTAGAGGAACTTAGCCAATGAATTCTCTACTTCTTAATAGGTACCACCTTGGCTGAGTGGCCTAGCTTTTCCCATCCTCCTTGCCATGCAAAGCACAACACATTCATTGTGTCCACCTCAGGGTGTGAATGGGCTGAGTAGCAATTTGCTCTGAAGGGCTGGTATGTGAAGAGAAGAATCTAAAGCAAAGAACAAATGAATGAAGGATGAGAAACTAAGGCTCCTAAATTAATTACATTAGTGGTATAATACATTTTAAGCTATTAAGTGTGCAAAAGCCTTCTTGGAATTTAGTTCCTTTTTCATTTGAGCTCTGCCTTTCTAAGTGCAGTCTGTGATTTTACTCTTCAAAACCTAATATTCAGGTTATGTCTACTCTTCTGCAACAGCTTCTCAGTGGTTTTTTTCAGCATCCACTGTAATCACAGTACAAATCCCTGGTACGATGGGCACATAACTCACTCTCTTTTTTTCTTCAAATACCAACACTGCTTGATAGCTCAACAAACAGTTGTGCTGGAAGGCTACCTTATGCTGTACTTCTTCTACTCTATCCCAAAGTAATATTACTGCTTCACTTGACTCTTCTGTAGACTAAGTGTTGTTGTTAAACAAAAGTAAAATTGTCCGCATTGTGTTGAAAAATATTATTAAAACACCTGTGGCTGATTGTAGTTATTCAGAACAGATTATGTCAGATTATGAATGAAATATTTTTATTACAGGGAGGTTCTTATTCCCACAATATTTTGTATATGTAGCTACAATGGAATTTTACCCCAGAAAGGATTAACAGACATACATTTGGCCTGGTGTAGTTCAGTTATTTTCTGCTCTTCATTTTGTTATTACTTCCCCTTCATTTCTGATCCACGAAGCCCTTTTGAAAATAGTTTCTGTGACTTGAAGGACCTTGGATTTCTGAGGAGTAGTTATTTTAACTACCTGGACTACATATGAGTATTTTAATTTTACCCAGAGGAGTGGGGTAACCCTTATAAAAGCATTTGAACTAACTAGCAATTTTGGTTTTCTTCACACTTTCATCTCTTAAATGTCCTTAGACTCATAAAGATGCTACTGCTCATAACACATGCAGTTTTGTACACAAAGCATAAAATGTAATTCTCATATTCTTTTTCTGACTGCCCAGGAGTACTAACAATCCTCCTGCTTACATTCATGTCCTGGAGTCTCACTGGAGTATAAAGAGAATTGCTGTATTGGATTGGAGACCAGCCAGCTTCAGGGAATTCCCTGTGCTGCAGGAGCACTGCAGAAAGGAAGGTGATGTCCTCTCCTCAACACACGCATCCTCCTAATGTACTTACATTTTTCAAGCTTACTGCTGTTTCCTCACATTAAATTTATCTTTCTTGACACAGACTGAGTTACCAGTACATCAACACTCTCTTTTTATTAAGAAATTTAGATTTCAGTCAGTCTTTTGGGTAACCATTTTGTCATTCATTAATAGCGGATGGGAGGATAGAAGGGCTGAGTCATTGTTCTGAGGATCATTCTTTCATAGTTTTTGGTGACATAGCTTTTTTTTTGGCTGACCTTTTTAAAAAGTGTAGAACTATGTATGTATTTAGGTGCATATTGCAAGTAGGGATATTAGTGCTTTTTATGGTGGGAATGAAAATATGTCAGACTCCTTGGGCAGTTGAACTGACTGACCATATGTTAAAAATGGTTGATGTAACTGTTGCTTCACCAACATTTTTTCTTGAATTCCTGTGCTTTCCTGTCCATGCATCAATGGAAATTGATTAATGCCTCTTTAAACCCAAGCTCAGAAGAGCACTATGTTTATCTTAACATCTGCAATGGCTCTTTTTGCTTTGTAATGCTCAATTATAGTTTTCTTGGAAAATGCAAGCAATTTTTAATTTACATTTTGTGAAGTAGTGTGAAGGGAAACTTTAGAATCTGTTCTGTAGTTTTCTTTATACAGTTTTGTGACTGTTGAATATTTGTGGCTTTTTGTGGCAGTAGTTATGTTTTGTGGCCATGTAGTTTGGCATGCCCTGAAGCTTGTGATAGCTTGCTTTGTTTTCAAAGATTTTTTATTAAGATGATTATACCATGTGTGCCTTTAAGTTTCAGTGTTGGTTTTTTTTTTCCTGTTACAGTATGGTGATTTCACAGTGTTTTTAATCTTAATGAGCAGTGTTCAGTTAAAGCCAGATACTCAAAACAGAATATTTTGAATGTTGTGGTGCTGAAGTTTCCTGGTTTATGGGCAGAATCAAAACAGCATTTTAAAAACATCACACTGAAAAAATAACACCCCAAACAGTCACAGCCTACACTCCGCCACCCCCAGCATTTAATCAGCAGTCCTTTTAGCTGATAGAGTCCTAAGTGATTTTTCTTGCCTACTTAAGGCCATTCTAGATATGCTCACTAAGTGGACCTAACAGTACCAGTGTATTTTATGTTAGCAAGTCATGATAGAAAAGTGCTTGAAGTTCAGGGGGCATTTGTCTCCTTTCTCACAAATTCATTTAAGTACCAGTCTTGCCATAGCTTTAACTGGGGCAGACAACCATACAAATGACTTGAGATAAAATGAAAATAATGGACTGAGCTAGGTGCCGGGGGTGGTAGTTACACTGCATGCACATCAATAAGCATTGAGTGTTATTCTATGCTAATGTAAGCCTGATGGATCAGCTTTCGCTTTTAGCCTGGAGGACCATTAAGCACTAGAAGCTGGGTCAAACTGATACAGTGAGGCAGACGTACCCTAACAGTTGGCAACAGTAGTTAACAAGCAGTAATTTGCTATGTGTGAGACTAATGTTGTTTAAAATCTTCATGATCAGAACAAAGATCAGAGAGAGGATAATGCTTCTTTGTTCAATATTCTTTTGTAAACTTGATTCATTTTGGAGAAAGAAAAAACCACTAAGATGCAAACATGAATAAAGCATTTAGCAGTTCTGTTGGAAACAGTTAATGTATTAGTTTATGTTACAGAACATTAAAGCTTTGCGTATGATTTTCAAAAAAATTAAGGAAACTCTCATAGGCTAATCCTGAATAACTGAAATATATGAGAAATAATTTTATTTCAAACTAAGTACAATTATTGCTCCTAGATTATCTGTATAGCCTTGAAAGTATAAAAATAAAAGCAAAATTACTGAGTTACAGAATTATTCTGAAGGTAAATAAAAAACCCCCACTAATTATGTAGATCTGAATGTGAAGATAATTTTGTGCTTGACATCACAAGAAGATTATAATAAAGCATTATCTTTAGTCTATTTTGCTTATACACTGTTGCCTCAGATACAGATATTGTCTAAGTAGGTGGCCCAATATAGCTGAATATATGTCTAAATTTAGAAGTAGTTTTCCATCTGTTCTTTTAAATATTTTTATTCACAATTTCAGATTTAATTGTAAGTGCAGAACTGCTGTGTGTAAAGATTTGATAACCAAAATCATATTGGCAATGCTGATGAATATTAGCAAAAAATCAATATAATGTGTTAAATAAGGTATATCACTGTTACATTTCAAAGTCATACTGTGAAACCAACTGTAATTGGTTTAGGTTTTGATCTTTTTGCTTCAGCAGTGTGGCCTTATGCACCCTCAAGCTTAGTTTTGTTGAGGAATATTCACAGTTTATGCTGTCAGGGCCACGGTTTGTGGTGCATATTGCATTTAGTCCATCTTCTTTTGGGAAGGTTTTTTTCCTCCTTGCTGGTACAGCATGGCTTGGTGGGGGAGGATGAAGTGGTCTATTATAGTAAGAACCTCTGCAAATTTAGGAGACTCCTTTCCTTGTCAGGAAGGAGCCCACATGCATAGCAGATAATCTGTAATATTGCCTAGTTCACTGGGTAGCTCAAATGATGTCCAAAGAATTATGTGGGGGTTTAATGTATGAAGTCATGGTTTCAGATTATCTGACCTTCAAATCACCCTCATGTTATTTATGTAATACAAAAATAATTGCTGTTTCCTATCTCAGATCTAAAAATAAAATTTTGTCTGTTTCAGTCATCAATTATCATATTCCCAAAACCTGTTAAAGGTGATTTAAGGTTTAGGGACATAAACAATGTGCAAATAAGGCTGATTTGTTTTCCTTTCCAGTTATGTAAGAACTACTTGTGCTGGGGTATTTTGAAGCTTATAAGGGAAAGAAGTTAGTTGTGTGTCTTATTTAAAATGTCCTTTGAACTGGAATCCTTTGCTCTAGCTATTATTTTTTCTAGTTTTTATGTACTATAATTAAGAGCTTTTTTTCTTCATGATGCTCTTGTATGTGTGAATTATTTTTGGTTGTGTCATAAACTTGTTTGAAAACCAGTACGTATTAAAAAGATAAAGCTAAATCAGCAATATTTCTTTTACTCCAGGCAAAATTTGTGTTTGGAGGTTTTTAATTCAGTGTCTGGCTAGCCTTGATGTTTTATGTACAGGCATTGTTTGAAGTTGGTTTGCTGTAGCACAACGTTATTGATTGAAATGTATTTACTTTCCTTACAATGAAAATAGGAATTTATCATTTAGCTTCCACTTAATTAGAAGAATATTTGTAACAAATGAGAGTTATAAAACACACCTCAATTCACAGAGAACCTTAAAGGGTAGTTAGTTTTTTCTGTTTTAGAGAATTGAAGGAAAAAAATTTATATTGTGATAAATATCTATTAATCCCTGATGTCTTCTTGTAGCAAGATTAGTACCCTTATACTGTCTAAGGTGAGAGTAACTCATTACAGAATGGGAGTGATAACAGAAATGCAGTATTTTGAAAAAAAAATTAAGGAAAAAAACCTCAACATACAAGCAAGGCTCAAAGCTCACCTTTCCTATTTTTTCTAGGACACTAGGAAAGGAGAAATAATTAGAGAAGAATTGGACAGCCTCTCTGTGATATTGCAGGACATACTGATAGTTTTATTGGAGGATCTAATCTATTGTCAATGGACAAATTTCAGAAAGTTTTTGCTAAAAGATAAAGAAAAAAAAGAATTTGCATAAGGGATTGGTCTATATCACAACTGTAGGCATTTTTGCATTTTCTGAAGCACAACAGTAGCAAGCAACAGTTTCAGAAAGCCATTTAACTGAAGACAAGATCAGAACACAGTATTTCCTCTCCAAATTAGCATCAGAAGGGAGCACTGAGCTTAAGTAGATTTCCAGGGGAATCTAGTGAAAGGGAAAAAATGTAGATTATTGGCCTTGTCCCTTGCTAACTGAAGCATCTTGGCAAACATTGTGTTAATCTTTGAAGAAGCCTATGGCAAAAAGGAGGAAGGCCAATTTGGACTGTTTAGTATCTCAGGAGAATTGCTGGCAGAAAGTTCAAATGGTCCTTTATCCACTCAGGCTGGGCTTGCACCACTTGGCCCCTGATGGGTTGACTTTTCAGCTTGACTTTTCAGCTTTTCTCAGCTACCCTGACAGTAGTTGGCAAAGCAGCACGCTAAGGACAGGGCCACTCCTCAAGACAGCACAGATATAGAAGAGCCTGAACTTACTGTCCACAATGCTGGAACAGTTTGGAGAATTATGGTACATGGTCTGATGTTTTAAGGAGCCATCACAACTGCAGCCACACTGCAGAATTGAATTCTCTCAATTCTGCAGTGTGGCTGCATTTGTGATGGCTCCTTAAGGTTGAGAACTGCCACAAGAAAGAGAGACTGAAATCTCTCTCCTCATTTGCTTAGGTCCCAAACATTTACTGGAAAACTAAGAAAGAAATTGCTCTGATCAAAGATATTGAGTCATATTCACATTTTATTCCTGAGTGAGGAATCAACTAAAAAAAGAATTTAAATCAGACCATTTGTGGAATAGGACTACAAAACATGTGCTGTGAAGAGAGAGTCAGTCTTTGCAAGGAGGAGATGGAACCAGTTGAGATAAACCCACTGATGATATCAGTTCTTGTAAACTTGAGCAAGTGACAATGTGCCTAGAAAAAGGGCTGAGATACTACAGGTGACAAAGCTTATTAAGATTATACGTACTGATGGGGAATTCCAGGCATATACCTAACTTGTCATTCCAATATAAATTGGTGACTGAGTGAATTGACTCTGGGTCAGATCTCTCATTCATTTTCATGACCTGTTGTCTTGGTGATTGGCTGGGAACAGACTCGAAGGCGACTAAGACTCTTAAGACTGACATAGAACTTTGGAAATTGCATCCTGAATTACCCTCAGAAAGGAAAAGAAAGTGAAAATGCTTGGGATATTGCTGTGGAAAAACAAAAGGTTAGAGAATAGGAAGAGCTTTTATGTTGACCTGCAGTATTAACAGATTCTGAAATTGTACAAGGAAATGCAGAGTAACTCCCACCATTTTACTGTGATGTCAGTGACTTCCTAATAATTTGGTTTCCATAAAAAGGAGAGCAGTTCTAGAAGGGGTGAAAGTTTTTTTTTCTGGGTACTTTTAGTTTTAGTTAATGGAAGTTTGGTTAATACAAGTTGTAATAGGGTACCAAATATTTATTGAAACCTGTGAATTGTTACATTGAAATGCTACATCATAAATTCAGAACTTTTTTATTTAACAAAAATTTGGAATATTGTGGTAAAAGTTGTGGAAATTATTCACTCTTTCTGTTTAGGAAAGGGCATTTCTGAAGAGGAGAACATATGTTAAAAATGATTGTACTTGATGTTTAAAACAGGATGTTAAAATAATGCAAATTTACAATTCATTATCAAAACTGTCTTCAGAAGACATTTAAAATATTGTTTCTTTTTAGAATAGTGCAGTAGATATGCAGTGCCTGGCTTGATATTGTCATGTAATACTCTACCTTCAAATAAAAATACAGATTAAAACTGTTTATAACAAGTACTTTTAAAATTATGACACTACAAGATTCTAGAATTATGTTGCCATGAAGTGGAAGTACAGGCTTTTAATAATCCTCTGAAGGTCAAGAACTAAAGAAATTGAAATGAT
This sequence comes from Calcarius lapponicus, assembly GCA_039654755.1. NCBI lineage: Eukaryota > Metazoa > Chordata > Aves > Passeriformes > Fringillidae > Calcarius > Calcarius lapponicus. Next base: position 72,812,869 of record CM077465.1, on the reverse strand, counting down.
ATACATCATGGCCAATGTGGTTCTCATTCAGCTATTCATATTGTATAGTCAGTTGAAGGGACCTGCATGTGAGAGTAATGTTAACAATGTGCATTTGCAATCCATTTAGTCTTTTAATAATTTTGTGTGGTATGTTAATAGATGTGGTTTACTTTTAATGTGCTATGTGTAATGTCCTTAAGTAAATGGAGAGATTATAGGAGATAATTGACTTTGTGTATTGTATTTTTTTTTATTGTTTTGTCCCTTTGAAGATACAGGGCTTCATAATCACATCAAACTATTAGTGATGACCTGTTCTTGTAAAGTAAGTCAAGTAATCATATTCACATTATGTAATTACATTATTTCAATAGGAAAATAAGAGACTACAATAGCTACAGGAGATGTATAACAGGAAGGGAAATACAATAACTTGTGGTTTCTTGAAGACTGGATTCATATTGCATTCAATCAGAAAAAAAGAAGGAATTTTTTCATGTATCAAGATGGCAGGATTTTAGGACATATGCAGGACTGGTGCATAATTTTGCAGAATTGTTAAGTTTGATTTGTGGTGCTCCAGGTTTGGTCTGCTTGGACTATAAAAGTGAGACAGGAAAGATACTGAGAGTGAGATAGGTTATTCAGACAATGCTGAAGATAATTAATAGTGCATAACTATGAACTAGGATAATTTACTTAAGGACATAGATATCATAGGTTATAATGTTCATGACAGATCGTGTTACTGAATGCTCAAGTGACAGGCTCCCCATGTTTTGAGCTATGTGTGATATGCAAGCTATGTAAAGCAGAGAGCATTATCTGAATGGTCAAACTCTTTTCCTGGTCATGATTAGATTAGAATGGAGCAGAAAGCTGCTTCTTTTGCAGCTTCCCCACCTTTATTGATTAGGTACTAATGCAAATCAAGTTTAGGATCCTGGTAGCAAATCTCTTTAAGGTGTGCTTTATCTCTCTTTTTCTTGTTTTCTTGCTCCTACAGCAGCAATGGGTACAGTAACACATTACTTACCTTATTCCTCTACTGGCAGCAGGTGCAGGTGGACGGAGAACAGCCGAGCTGGAGACGACTATATAGTAAACCCACTGATCTCTGTAAGAAATGTCCCATAGGACAGGGCAGGTATGACAAGGATTTAGATGATCAAAACAACTAGAGGACAAAAACTGGCTGAATGTGATTGGGTGACTTAATACAGGGTTATCAGAGATAGGAAAACTTCCACTATAGTTAAGTATAACCATCGGTTTTTAAAAGGAAAGAAATTTCCTGGTCCACATATGATTCTGAAAAGGTGTTTCAAATCAGTAGGAATACCTGGTTTTAAGGCTTGTGAGATTGTTCTTACAAAACACATAGTTTGGATTGGGTAATATCTGGAATGGGTTTTTGGACTCCCAAATTAGAGAGACATCAAGATGACAGGTCCAAACCATGAGTTACTACAGTAATGTAATATTTTAAAGCAATCTCTGTTCCTGAAACACAGGTGAATAGGAGCTTCTGTAAAATTATGGGTATTACTCGCAGAATAGCCTTGATTTATTTGCTAGATTTCTCTGCTCTGCCTAAATAGACAGCAGGTTTGGAAAGCAGATTTTCTTTGCTTTGAAAATTAAATTTAAAACCACAGTTTTCAGTTTGTTTCTTTTCCAGCCTGAAAGGGAATTAATAATGATAATTAAAACAAAACACCTGTGGGAGAGAGGAGAGAACATCAAGTGTCCCAGCTTTTCTGTTTTGTTTTAAAAATATTGATGTATTTGCCCAAGTGAGTTGCTTATTTTGTTGTAGTGTGTGTGTGTGTGTTTTAATGCATGCTGAAGAGGCAAGGCTGTGGTTCCATGATGTTATCCTAGTGGAAGAGAGGGGATTATGCCCCCTTGAAGTGCTATCACATGTATCAGCTTCCTGCAGTGCTTGGTGTAACTGCCTGCTGCTCTCCTGCCCTCTCTGCTGGCCTGGTGCTGCTGTCCTCTTTCTCTTCTGGGGCAAAACACTTGTGTGTCTGCGAAGTTGTCCATATATTAATTCAAAGGTAAAACAGGGGTGAGGGTTTTTTTGGGGGAGGGGGAAAGGAGAGGGGGATCTAAGTTGAAGGCTGTTTTTGGGTTTTTTTTGTGGATTAGCCTACAACCCAGGATCACCAAATCTAGTGCAGGAGTTGGAATGTGTTGTTTGGACAGGAATGAGGAGGGTAGAAAGAGAAAAGAGACTCATTCTTTGGGTAGTGAACCACCATTAGATTGGGGTACACAGTATCTCAGAGTAGTTTATGCCCCTGAGAGGAGAAGGCATGCTAACATCAGCAGACCCGAGTTCCCTTTTGCTCTGATGCAGGTAGAGAAAGGCCTCAAAGCCCATGAGATTTGACAGGACAGATAAGCAGATCTAATGTCTAACTGAGCCCTAAGGGAGCTCCTGCACTCAATTCTACAAGCACCCAACTTGACTGCATTTCTACCACTTCTCTTGCCACCAGCAAGTCACTGTTCTGACTCCACAGTAGGTGATTTTGGGGCTGAAGGCAGGGGGCTGTTAACTTAAAATTTTTTTTGTAGATCTAGTGTTCCAAATTAGTCAGGGGAGAGTCAGTCATGGCATGACTTGGAGTTTTGTTTTCTTACAAAAAGGTGGAAAACAGTGTTAGCATAGAAACTGAATTGATTGTTCTTTATTGTGGCAATAAAGTAATTTTCCTATTAATTAAAAAAATCAAATTGGAAAGCGAGATGGAAAGATAACTTTTTCCCAGCACCAAAAGAAAGGCCGAGTATTTCTAATACTCACTGTTGAATGGCCAAGTATATGCTCATGTCTGCCTTTTTTCAATATTTCAGTTTCCTTGTAGCTCTATCGTCATTAAGCCCTGGAGGGAATATGTAGAGAACAAATTGTGCTATTGTTTGTGCCCAGTCAAAGAGATACTGATGCCTTAGGAATGTCTCTCAGGTATTTTCTCATGTTTCTTTCCTGCTTTTGTCATTTCTTTTGAGTACTGAGTCTTTTGAATAATAATTACTTCTATATCAAACCTCAATAAATACGTCTCTGCTTTCCAGAACTCTGACTTTAATAATGTCCCTGTTTTAAGACCTTCCTCTTAAATAATGTTCTTTTTAATTTGCTCTAATCAAACTGATAGCAGGGTGGTATGTGCTATTCAATGTCTGCTTAGCTTTTATGTCCCCGTTAATGCTATTTCTTCTGGAGATCTGTGCCATATTTTATTTATTTTGATAATGTCTTCTACTTGACAGAATGAATCTGTGTTGTAAGAGTCTCTTTGCTGTAATGTTACCTCACCTAGGCTTCTAACTGCATTACATCCAGTTTAAATTTACCCCTTTGCTCTGCCATCGTTTTTTATCCATGCCCATCTCTTGGATTTTGAAGAACAATGCCCTGATGTATTCAAATAGAATTATGTTCCCCAAGATTAAGTATAGAGGGGGTAGAGACTGAAGAGAAAAAGTGACATATTTGTAAAATTAGATGTTTCTAGTTTTTGTACCTAAAGGGTAGGAAAACTTGATTAGTAAACAAAACTGCACTGACTTTCTGCAAAATTGTTTGCTTTTTAAGTAAGTCAGATATATTGATTTGAAAAAGCTAAACATCAAATGTTAGTGATTTTCCAGGGGCATTTCTGTATGTTTGTGCATATATTACCGAGTCTGATATTATGCATGACTTTCAAATTGAATGCACTTTAATGTTTTTCATTCATCACCTTCTTTGTAAGGTTATTCTGATGCAGCATCAGTGTCTTTGATGAATCTATTGCCTAAACAAAGCTGATTTTTATCCTACCTGAAAGTTTCTTGGATTTATTTCAACTTATGCTTTAGAGGGAAACTTGTTTGGCTCTGGGCCCGCTGATACATCACAGCAGATAACACTGTGCTAACAACAAGGGAATTTTTGTTTTTCTGCAAAATTGCATTTATTGAACTGAATTAAGAGTTCAAGGGCTGCAATTTCCTATCTCAAATCACCTTGCTACTACTTAGACTCCAGGCAGAAGTTGGAGTTTATTTTAGGAAACATGAAAATGCTTTTAAAGGGATGACTTAGAGGTAAAACATCAGCAAAAGTGGGGACACCTGCTGTTAACAAAAGTGCCTGCACATTTGTCAGACCTACATCCCCGGCAGAGGGAACCGCCGAGTGAAAATCCTGACCGCTCCTGGGGAGATCCCATAGGTGGCAGCAGTCACTGCAGTTTAGGAGGTTAACAATGGAATGATTTATAGGTACATGAATAAAGATGTCATAGCTCAGCTAATGGCATCGTCCTACGAAAAAGTGATGCTCTTTGAAATATGATAAGTAAGAGGAATGACACTTACTTTTTCAGTTGGCTCTTAAGGTTTGACTAGTTCTTTGTCTGTAACTTATGTTTTTAATATTGTTCCTTGACAGGGTTTAAGGGAGCCAGACTTTTATAGTGCCACGCTATGAAATACAGTTGAACAGCTAGAGGGAAAGACCTGATGGGAATTACTTAAAAAAAAATAGTCTTATTAATTTTAGCGCTGGAATTGCAAATTCTATGTTTCTGTGTAAGCTTTGTCTGATAATCAGAAGAATTAATGGTGCAAAGTAAGAATGTTGCTTTGCTTTTGAGAAGCCTGGCTGAAACCAGGTTATTTTTTTAAACTAAATGTATATTTGGTACAATCTTTATTAACATAATCGCTATACTTCAAATTCTCAGCATGAAGATGCCTCAGAACTGAGGTAGCATATTCATTGAATCATTTTTGCTCTCTAGAGTGAAGGAGAGTAGCTTGCCATTTGAACTTCATAAACAGAATAGCTTAGTTAAATTACCCCAACTGAATTAATATGTGCTGCTTGTAAATATGTTTTATTTTATATGCCATTGGGCAAGTAGCTATGCTGTTTTCATTTTTAACTTATCCCCCCCACCTTTTTATAAGTGACAGGTGAATTGAATTTCATCTTTTCTCTCCACAAGTACCACAGCACAAGAAATATCATGCCGTGCTGCTGAGAAACTAGGGGGTTTTTCCTTTATGTTTTTGTCATGGTAGATATTTTACCCAGTAATGTGTTCAAATTGTTTTGAAAAATCATTGAAGCTCATCTCTTACTTGTTTTAAGAAGAAAAGAATAGAATCACTTCACTCATTGTGTCATTTCAAATAAAGTAGTTAGAGGTGGACTTTCTACTGTGACAATGAAACAATAAATAAATGCTGTTTACTCCTGTATCAGTGTGGATTCCTTTTTTCTGGGTGAACACATTATTGTACCCTCCTACATATATAAATGCATTCTTCCTAGATGGAACATTTGTCTAGCTAGCGTTTTGCACTGATAAAACCTTCACCTGTTCTCTAGGATGTGCTTTCATGTAGGTGCTTTTGTGTTGGAAACTTCTGTTTTAGTAGTTTGTAACAATATTACTGGAAGATAAAATTTCATAGACAGATATCATTAAATCCCTTTTACAGGTAAGCAAGTAAGAATAAATCTCTTTTGTTCTATGTTTAACAGTCTTACTGTGTTTAAAAAGTAATAAAATTTACAGCATAAAACGTAACTACAGATTTTAGGGTTTGTTATAATTTTTGATAGTCCTATGCTAAGTCTATGGAAAGGAAATTTTTTTTTTTGTCCTTAGAAAAAAGTAGGGTTCTTTAGAGAGAAATACTGCTTATTACCATGTGCACTGAGACTTTCAGCTGGTGTGTTTCTAAATCACAAGTGAGATATTAAATTATTTCACATGGCCTTTGAAGTTCAACTGTTTTCAGTGAACTGTCTAAATAGAATCATTCATTAGTGAGGGGCAGAATTGATATATAGCTTTGGAATAGTCCCTAAAACCTCTGAAAAATGTCTTACAGAATGAGACAGCATTGAAACAGTTTATTAGTCACATCTTGTGTGACATATTTGTGGCAATAGCTTTGTTTGTCAGACTTTGGGGGCCTGCTGCATGAATCAGGTGTGCAGGATCAGGACCTCTCCATGGTTTTTGTCTTCTTACAAACTGAAGCTGTGCACACATGGCATTCCTCTCTTACTGAGACACAAAGGAAAAGTACAGTTTTAAATGTGTGAAATGGTGAATAAAACTCTCCAGATACTCAAAACATAAATTAATTGCTGCATGGCTTTTCTTCCATGTTGTCAATGACTATAACTGGCTGTATTTTAGGGATATTTACTTAATTTTCATTGATTATTTTCTTAATTATTCTTCTTCATGTTGTAAATTGTTCTTTGCTAAACATTATCCAATAATTACCCACATAAGCAATGTCATGTTATTAACAAATTGATTCAGAATTTTCCACAAAAATTGGATTTATTTTTCTTTTAATTCTTTAGTGTAAGCAGTGACAGGAAACAAAATAGTTGTTGCTGTGTGCTTTGTTCTTTGTGTGAATGTCAATCATTCACTTTTCTGCACCTAGGAGGGTTTTAGTTTTGAGAACTACAGCACATGACTTGAAATCTGTAGAGCATTTCAGAGTGTTATGAACACTCAGCGTATGTCAGTGGAAGCAAGCAGTTTGGCAAGTGGAAGAAGAGATCATTATATCAAGGCAGTTGATGCTGAGGCTTACATGCTTGCAGTGTAGCAGTCTAGGTTAGGGGTTCTACCTCAGATTTGTTTTAGTTTGGACTGTTGGATGAAATGCCTTCACCAGAGGTGTGATTTGAAGTTGTTCAAGGAACCAGTTACTGGTTTGGAGCCCTGTGTCCCTATTACAGTACGTTTGGTGCACATCCCAAGTGAAGCTTCTGGCTGAGTCTCCTCTGGAAAGAATCCAAGTCAACACACCAAAACTCCTCAGCAAAGGTGACACCAATGTGCTGAGTGAGGACAGCTGGCATGTTCAGATCACTTAAACCAGCATGAGTATGCAGGTGCAGCCTCAGAATTCCCAACACCTTCAGAGTGTTCCTCAGGACTCAAAGCTTGGTCCTTTGGAAAGTGTTGTAAGGAAAGAAAGGAACTCTTACCTCTGCAAAGTGATCATGAAAATCAAGATACAGTTTGGGGAAGAAGCCCAAGATGTTAGCACAATTTTTAAATGTAACTGGTGAATTTCTGAAAATTTGTACCGAATGCTATTGCAGGGATGTTACGTAATTAGATTCAAGCATTTTGGTTTTATTTCATGTACTGTCAATATATGAATCCAGGGAAGACTTCAAGCACTTTGCAATAATGTATGAAGTACTATTTAGAATATCACTGTAAATTAATTTAGCAAATTTTCTTTGCTTTTGTTTTGTTTTCATAATGTCCCTTCCTTCCTGCCCCTTCTTTTTCACTGTCAACACTTTTCAAGGGTTTCAGGCATCCCTCATTGCTGTCACTGACTCTTGTGTGCCAAAGGTGGTTTTATTGCAAGAGAACTGATGCAAGTTATTAGCTTGCATAGAATACTGGCAGAAACAGAAAGGAGGACCAGGTCATCAGTGAAGGGGTGTGAGTACGGTTACTATGAACTGTGCTCCAGTACCTGTATCTTGTTTCCAATAGTAACACAGTTATCTAGTGTTAGTGCTTTCACGGAGAGAAAGTAAATTCTCCTTCCTGTCCTTGTACAGGTTCTTCTACATTGTCACCCAGAGGGGATGTCTATTGAATGATCTTTTCTCTCAGTTCTTCTTAGGAGAAATTAGCTTAATGAGACGAGAAACATCCCAAAAGATTGGGATGTTTCTTCATTTGGAAGAATTTATGGTCACTATAAAATTTATGGATTTCTTCCTCAGTCTTTATATTTAATGCTGTATAACTGCTACTAGCTGTAATGCAGACTCTGTGTCTCCTTGGGGTTTGGACAGTGGCCAGTAGAAGAGCATAAGAATTCCTGGGCCATATCAGACCAAAGGGTCTCCTTATCTAGTGTGATTATTGGTGATTCTCCAAGAAGGTGGAAAGATACAGAGTGCTGGGTCTCTGAGGCATTCCCCTGGCTTCTGTGAATCTGTGGTTTAGGAGCTTCTTCACTTTAAGATAGCACTTGTGCTATGGTTTTAACAGTTTTACTGATGTATCATCCTTAAATTATCTAAATAGTAACTGGATTTATTTGCACATCCAGTGACTGGGCATTCCTCATTTATTCATTTAACCATGGATTATGCTATGGAGTAGTTTTCCATGGTTTTTTTTTTACATGGCTTCTATCTAAGTATGCTCCTGAAGTGCAGATTGATAATAAAATAGTGTCAAAGCCAAATCCCAACAAAGAAATATCCCACTTGTGCACACCTCACTCAGGTGATAAATTCTTACAATTACTAGTGCCTATTTCTCACGGTGCTGAGACAATGTCTATGGCCACAGAAAGAAACAATAATTTTCCCAGGAGTCTTGTGTTTCTCCAGTCCTGTAAATTGCAATTACTGGGACATGGCAGCAGCACCCCCAGGTGCAGTGTACCACGGACAGATCCTGGGGGTCCTGGCGATCTGCCTTGCAGAATTCCAGTCAGTGCTGCTCAGCTGCACTCTTTCCTCCTTTCTCTTACAGCACAGCAGGTTCTGAAAGGAATGTTTTTGTAGCATTCATCCCAAACTGATGTTGGTTAAGGTAGTGGCTGATAATTTGGGAATGTCCAAAATGAAATATAAGTGTGTTTATGCTGTTTTATGTTTTTATTCAGTATGGGACATATTGAATACATATGATGTAAATATATTTATTATTTTGTAAGAAATACTCTATTTTTCATCCTAATAATACATTTGTAACTTATTTCAAAATATTTTCCCTTTTATTTAATTTTAAGACATTTCTATTGTTTTTATTTTTTTTCCTATTTTTTCAAATATAAGTTGTCCAGACAAACCTGTGTATTTCTGGTTGCTTTATATACAGTTTTGTGGTTATTTTCCTTCTCAGACAGGGAGAAAATGTTTTAAACAGCTCTGTTTCAGATCCCACTCCTTTTCTCTTAAAATTTGTATTGTCCTTGTAGACTTTTTCTATTAGTAGTGTGAGTTGGGTTCAAGTAGAGAAAATATTTGAAAATCTACTACGTCATAGATTGCTTTTGACCTCTGTTTTGTGTTAAATAGGTAATTTTACAAATTTTTTCCTGGGGAATTTCAATGGTAGTATAATTACTATGTGTATCTCAACACAACTTCTTTTAACAGGGATAATGTTGAATACATCTAAATTAGTATGTATGTGCCAACATGAGTTTTTTAATTGTTTGAGTGTTTTGGAATTTTTCAAAGTTTTCCTTAGCTCAGTCGGATCTGAACCAATCTGCACCTTGTAAATATGTGGTGTTTCTTCTGTCTTCCATAGAATGAATGCATCTATGACAATAATAATTGAGAAAGTGGCTGCATTTTATCTCACACATTATAAAACAGATGATTTGTTATAATTCTGTTTCCTATATTGTGTTCTTGGAATGGCTCTGTATAGTTTGAAATCATAAGTTCTTATGTGAAATTTGCCTATTATCCTCTCCCTAGTAATTTTCTTCATTACTTGCTGTGATTAATTTAATCTTTGAATATACGTTTTAAAATTTATTTATGTGGCATTAAAAGCCCAGATAGGTCTATTATTTTTCTGTGTTCTTCCTAAACTACCTAATGAATTCTAGTAAAGTGAGATGTGCTTTTCCCTTAAAATCTGCCATGATACCACTTCATCATGGGTTTTTCTATATGTATATATATTTATGTGGTGATTTTCTTTGCTACCTTCTAATTTTCCTGAACAAAATTGGGTTTAGCAATGGACATGGACACCAGGCATGTTCTCTTTAGGAAGATGTCCATGAGAGGGCTGTGACTGTATCACAGGCAGTACAAGCACATGCTATGGTAACCAGTATTCAGAGAAACGTAAGGTTCAGTTGCTGTTCAGTTCCCAAGGAAATATATTTCCCTTTTTTCATGATTAAGTTCATAATAAGCCACTTGAAAGACCAGGAGTACACAAATTAATGTAGAACCTGCCCATTGATGCTGACAACAAACATCATTGCCTTAACCTCAGTAAAGCTTTGAGCAGCTAAATATTGCACAGCATATTTGTTTATTATTTTGTTGTATTTTATTGTGTAGCAAGCTTTGTTTTCCATATACATGTCTTTTCCTTTTTGTGTCCATACTAGATATTGGAAAATTTCTGACAGCTGAAGGGTGTTGAGGAGTAGATTAAGGTCAAATATAGTCCCTCCTCTTTCAGGTGGTGGCTCCTCAATGACGATGCAAATACACCTACTACGATGAGTCCTCTTATGAATCTGATTTCCAATAAATATTCCTACTTTTTTTTTTTAATTATAGCCCAGCAATAATTTTCTTGTTTAGAAACCTGTCTTTTGTGAGTAGAGAACAGCTGATAATTGGAAAAGCCAGTAATTCCATTTTGTCATTGAAAGTAGAAGGATCAGTTTTAAACATGCGTTAGATATGAACAATGTTATCTGAGAGATGTAACAATATCCATGTTAAAATATTAAAACTATTGATTTGAGCTGACCTTGATAAGTTGTTGCCCTGAAGTAGGTACTGTTTTTAAAATTAATGAAGTCTTTCTAATGAAACATCAGAAATCTGTAAGTGTAAAATTCTACAATATGGCACGGGAAATCAAGTGACTCCAGTGCTAGTAGTTTTATATAAAGTAGACATAAATAAACTTGTGAAAAAAAAACTCCTGTGTGACTTGACAGAAGTAAAACTAAAGTTTGCAGAATTGAGAATATTCACTGCTTTGTCTCATGAGGAAGCACTCTAAGTCTGAAGTAGCTCCAAGTAATGATTTGTCTCATGATACACAAACCTAAAAGGGATGCTTTACCAGTAGTTGTTCTCTTTTAAGGTAGGGTCTTTGAGTCTGACAGTAACTAATTTCTGTGGATTGCTTTCCCCTGACTCCAAAGATTTTCCAGGAGGGAAGCTGACTGGGATAGTTGGTCTTGTAAGTGAAGCAACTTGCAACTCTGAAGCCTGGACTGTATTTCTTGGGTCTGCTGCTGCATGCTTTTGTGACTTTAGGTCACTTGGAGGCAGATCCAGAAGCCAGTGAGGTTGGATGTATGACTTCTATTTGTGTTAGATGGTCTTATATGGACGCTTGGGCTTTTTGTTGTGCTCCATTTTCTAATCTCTTCGACAGTTGTATTCCTTTATCTCTTGCCTCTCATTTTGAATGTTAAACCCTAAACTGTCTTGTAGGGACTGGCCTTTGCTAAATGGTTTTATAATTTAATGTTGATAACTGCAATTAAACATGGTACTCTAGCTTGAAATATTACATAAAATTACAAAAAACTGGAAGATAAGCACTTTAACATTTTAACTTTTAGTTTGTATTAAATCTCTGAGTGCCCGCAGAACTGTTCTATTGCCCATTTTAGGAAGTAAATTGGTTTGGAAAAGTGACTGTCTACTTTCCTTTCCTCTGGCCTGAGGTGAAGTGGCTTATTCACTCTTATCCCTCAAAAGCCATGTACACAAGAGTGTACTTGTGATGTCTGCCTGAACTGGAATAGTGATCTACATACTGTTAAAGGGTATTTAGTAAATTCTCTTTGGGGTTAATAACCCTTCAACTATTCACTCTGTAGTCTAATCTTTTTCAGAATTGCCTTGTAAAAAATGGAGAACCAAAATAGCTTGTTAAATTGGTACTCCAAGGAAATGATTGTGTTTTATATTTGAGGATCAAGTATAATATTTGTAGTTTTTTCATCTTTAATTTTCTATCTTCCATAAAAATTTAAAAGAATAGTGGTAGCTTACTTTTGCACTTCAAGCAAGAAGGAACTGCTCAGAGTTTTTGCTTGCTTTGTCCAAATGGAATACTGTGCTGTGAATATTTTTTTGCATCTTGGAATGTTGTATATGTATATGCTGTGAATATGTCTTGCAGCTTGTGTTGATTTCGTTTTATGGTATTCACTTTTTAGCTTTTTTTGAATCATGAAGCATTATTGTTGCTTTGTTTTCTTTGTTTTGACATGTTTTGCTTATGAAGCAAAACACTTGATAAAATACTAATTTCTGGAGCACAGACTCGTGCTTTGTTTATTGATAGTTATTCAGACTCTCCTCTGTACATAGAATTGTTAATTTCAAATGGGCTTTTTACAGACAATTAGTCTCCTGAGTACTTTCTAAAATTACATTCATTTATTTCACAGTATTTTTGTAGACAAAGTGATGTTCTTTCTTTTAAAGCTTTGAAACTTATGCAGAGAGAGATTGAAATCTGAAGTACCTTGTAATATCTGCTGTCCTATTTGTAACACATTTTCTCTGGTCATCCATCACTCTGTGCTCTCTTTAACATCAGTTTATGCTCAGTTGTGTGCCACTTGGTTTCTGCAAATCTTGAAATCAGGGGCTTTCAAGTTGCATACCAAACAGTCAGGAAACTATCAGTAACTATTTTATATACATATATTTTATCCCACAGGAACTTAATGGGAGATAAAAGTAGCACAACCACTTTTTCAAAATAAGGTCTTGTTATGTAGACCAGACCAGGTTACTCTTGGCTTTATCCTGTCTGGTCTCGAAAGCCTTTGAGGATAAAGACTGCACAGCTTCTCAGGGCAACTTGGGTCATGCTTGGCTGTCCTTACAATGAGCCAAACTTTTTCTTCCCTTCCATTTGAAGCAGCTCCAGTTTCAATTTATGTCAATTGCCTCTTGTCTTCCTGCCATGCACTGCTGTAAAGAACCTGGCTCTAACTTCTTGCTAATAACCTTGTAGGTACTGGATGACCTCTTGCCCTTGTCTTCTCCAGCCTGAACAATCCCCCTTCCCTCAGCATCCTCTCCTCACAGGGTTTGTGCCCCAGCTGCCTGACCAGCTTTGTGACCTCCTGCTGAATTTGCTCCAGCTCCTCTTTCTGTCTTTCTGTCTCATTGCCCAACACTGGACAACCCTTCCCTCATTCCACTGGGTGTGTTTGTAGTCATTCAGGCCAAGATGCAGCTGGCCTCCTCTGCTGTAGGGCGCACTGCTGGCTCCCTATGTTCCTCCTAATGTGCCTACCAAAATGTTTGTTGGTATAAATTAATAAACTTCATTAGGCTGAGCGATGCATTTGGAAGAAAGGAACAAACTGTTAGGACCACAAGCTGTCTTCTGGAAAAGAAGCAGCAGCAAAATTCAAACAGATACAAATTAGAATAAATAGTTGCTCTGAAGTGAATAATTTACTCTGAAGTAATTATGTAAATCAGGGAGGTAATCTGAATGGAAGAAGTGAAAATAGGAGGTGGAACCTAACAAGGTGATCAGGTCATTAGAGCTTTGGGATACACAGATAGATTGATAATTATGCCTCTGACATGCTGAGGGAATGGAAGGAAGTCAGACATAAGGAAATACTGTAAAATCAACATCTTTAAAAAGTTTGTTGTCATTATCCAGGAAAGTTATGAATTTTAGATCTTAGTCTCTTCTTCCAAAGTAACGTACATTAATTTCGTAATAATCAAGATTGAGAGGAGAGAGGTGGTTTTTTTCTTGGTGAAAAATGTTTTCCTGTTGGTAAATGGGTTTTATCAGTTGTCAGTGTGAATTTATTCTGATATGCTGTAATTTCTTTGACATATTTTACATGTTTCAATCAGTTGTTATTGAAATTTGGGACATTGCAAGAAGTATGGTGAAAAATCTGTGACTTTTGATGATGCTGAGAAAATTCCTCTTACTGTGTCAAGTCTTGCAGTTTAGTACTGAGAAAATTTGAAAGACATAATCTACATTCAGTTTAAAGTTTTTATTTTTAAAGTATTTTCTGAGTAGTTTTCAACAGTTATCACACATGACAGGGAAGAGTGTAGCTTCACTGAGACTTTCCTTTTTGTGATAAGAAAGGAGGTGACACTTTATGGCCTGATCAAAGAAGTGATCTGTTCTCAAAGAAGCATCCCCTTTGGGTGTAAATTCTCTTTAGCTGGATTCAATAATATGAGCAAATTTAGCAATGCCTTGTGGCTAGACTTTTTGCTTTATTTTGAATAATTTATTTTGAAGAATACCAAGTTTTGAAGAGGTACATGTGTACATGTTGCTGATTATAGGTAGATCATAGGGTTTGTAAAGTTTAAATTGGTGTAGAAATTTTCTGGAAGCTGTGGGTTTACTTAGGCTGCACAGGAGTTAATTCCTTTGTTGTTAAACATGCAAGAAATCATCTGGCTCTGAAGAAAAGGATGTTTTCTCCTTTCTATATCTTTTCTTTCATTTCCAGGTGAAATTTGATAATCTTTTCTCTGTTTTTCACCTTTTTGCTACTGAACAGCTTGTGCATGTGCAATACTATTCTGACAGACTTTCTCATTGCCTTTCCCATTAATTTTTCATTCAATTTTTCTTACTGTAGTTCACATGATACAAATTTCCCTAATTCCAGATTATTTTATTTCTAGTTTCACCAATCTGTGAAAAATAAATGTCATGTTTACATTTACATTATTCACTATACATCTTGAGTTCTGCTTAGCTGCTCAATGGTATAATGCACTGAGGAATTCGCAGCATCTGAGATGTCATTTCTCTAAAGACCCTGCAAAACACATTGCGGTTCTAGGCTTTCAAATGAGCTGTGTGTAAGTGATTTGTGGTGCAACTATAGATGGTGAAATTCATGTACATAAAATACAGTTGGAGTACCTAGGCTGTTTGCAGTTATCAAGAAACTCTTCCTTAGGATGATGGTCCAGCAAAGTTCCAGTGGATGCAGTTGTTGTATTGCTGGTGATTCAGTAAATAGTCCTTTTGTTTCTGAATACAGTAACTGTGAGTGATTTCATAACTGTGAATGTGTGTTCCCAGAGCCTATATGGCATTATTTTCCTGATTGTTGGGTAAATATGAGATGCAAAGCAGTGACAATTGGTTGAAAATTTAGTTACAGCTGAAGATGACTGCCTGTCATAGATAGAAGTCCTGTTATTCCACTGATTCACTGAAGTGAATTTCACTGTGACAGAATCCTCTGGGGTTAAATTTGGGAGGGAATTAAATTATGTAATTGGAGGAGGCAGAAGTTCTATTGACAGGACTGGTCACAAGCCTGGAATCAAATGAGATACTCACTCCCCTCAGGCAAAAACCATGCACTCACTGCTGAAAGATCATGTCTCTTGATGCTACTCTTACAAAATAAGTGTTATTTACACTGGGTAAACCCTCAGCTGCTTCCTGCCTTGTGCTTAGAGTCTTTTCTTTATTCTGGAGGATGGTTATCTTTCTCTGCCTCTGCTTCCACTTTCTCTGAATCAGTTGCACCACACAAGTGAGTTGGAAGTGTTTTTAGAAACTCAGTGGGCTAACAGGAAGAAATTGACTTAAACAGAGTCAGTGAGCCTCTAATATGAAGCAGGAAGTTCTGTTTGGGAAAACCCAAAAGAAGGAATTAACTAGATTTCATGTCATGTCATCATTCATTGACATTCCAATGATCTGTATGATTTCCTGTTACATACTTCAAAGACCATTGCTACATCAAAACTTTTTGCCTTGTGGTCATTGGAAGCATTAGTCCTATTGCCTGCAGATGAGGTGTGTACTTGCCTAGTCTCAGGTAGTTGTCCTGTTTGCAGTCCTGTGTTAGCCCTGTGTGCTCTCCCTTCACAGCACTGTGGTGTGTCTGCTCTCCAGGTGTCTGGCTGCTGCCTGTGCTTGGCTGGGCAGGGAAAATCAGTTTGTATTAACACTGAGGTTGTACTTGATTTTTTTTTTTTTTTTAGGATAAATATCAGCAATTTTTGTAAGACCTCAAAGAAGGGTGGAACTGTTAGAACAAGGTGAATCTTGCTAATTTTCCAAAGCAAAGGCTGATGGCAGTGTTTCCTGGAGATGGACGGTTCTATTCTTCCACCACTCCCCATGCGCTGGTGAGCAGAGTTTTTCTGTGCTTTGGAGCTATGCAGTGTTTTCACCTGGCAAAGAATGTGTAGCTACTGGTAGAGCCATGAGGTGGATGGGCTCTGGCTCTTGCTCTTTGTGTAGCAGCTGCCTGTAAAAAATAGCATTCCACATCAAGGATTATGTGGAGTAGTTAAATCCCATTGTGACAGCTTTCCAGTGCAATTCTGTGCCAAGAAGACACAAGTTCTAAACAACAAAGAATTTGATTATTTTCATCCATTACTTCAATAAAAAAACCCAAATTGTTTCAATATTTTTTATAAGCCAGATGACGTGGTTTAGAATTAGCAGCATTCGATTAATAAAATGAAGAATTTAAAACTTTTTTATTAATTTCTTTTTTAAAACAATTTGTATTTTTTCATATCTTTTATGCACAAACCTTAAGTATGTTTCAGTTTACTACAAAATGAGAAGCACTGGGAGGTACCTGTTATTTTGTAGCAATTTTGAGTTATTTTTCTATCAGTTAGTATTCCTTTTAAATGCAACATACAGAAACCCTTACTTAGAACAACTCCCTTGGGGCTTACTCCTGGATGTCAGTAGTGTGAGCAAGAGGTGCTGTGCAAAACAAGAATAGGTCATAAAAATGTAAACCCTCCATCACTTACATGGGTGGTTCTCTAGTTCTTTGAAATCCTGGACGTGAAATTAGGTGAGGATTTTTGGTGTTAGTATTAGAATGCAGGTATGGACAAACTTGTCCTCTTACTTGTAGGTTTTGGAATTTTTGGTCTTATCTTGTAATTTTTTTTTCATATATCCCAGTCCACCAGAAACTATGCTATCTGGCTTTTACCAGAAATTTACTGGGCAAACAGATGTTTCTTTGCACTGCATATTATCAAAAAATAGGCATTATAGCTAGACATATATAGCTAAAAATGGAATAGTAACATTTTGTTACTGCTGATGTATTAACATAATTGCTTGGGCTAGGAAAGTGCAAATTAATTTGCCAGGAAATATTTTGTGGGTATCCTTTTGGTCTTGGATACACTTCAGTGTAAAAGCTGTTTAGATATATAATTTAGCTTTGTTTTATCCTGATGTCTACTGTACCACAGATACAATCCTTGCAGACTATCACTGCCACTGGCATTCCTGCTCTTGGGTCTCTGTTAAAAAAGTTTAGAGGTAGTAAATTAGGTAGAATACTCTATCCATTAAAAAGGATGTGGCTTGAGACTTCCATATTTTGCTGTTATTCCTCATTCTAGAGTATTTTAAATTATCAATCTGCATTACAGGCTGAGTGACTCAAAGCCAGTTGCTGAGCTTATTAAATAAGGAATTATTTTTTTAAACACAATAAAGAGAAGTTGAATAGACCAAATTGGTAAAGGATACTACATCTGTAAGTCTTTTTATCCAGAAGTAGATGTTCGTATTTTATATTAATAACTTCAAAGTCTGTAATGGGGCTATTGATATAGGTTGGCTCTTTGGGCTTCTTTAGTAGTAGTACACTGTGAATTTAGCTCCTTGGGTGTCACCTGTCTCTTTGTCCTGTGTATGTAAAACACCTGGTGTAGGCACTGGTTAATTTTTGAAATGCCTTGGTGGCATTGCAAGGATAAATTAAAAAATCTTTTGTAACAGTCATATTTTGGTAATTGGTAAGATATCTACCATCCACATCAGAAATATTTCTATTTTTTTAAGGAAAAGTATTTAAGTACTAGGACCCAGTTAAGTTTTCTTATTTAAGATATCAAATCATCATATATTTTTCATGAGTTTCTCATTTCTTTCTCATTTCCATATCTAACAGAGCATGGTATTTTCCTACTCTAAACCCATTCTCCTGACTGTGAGAGTGTGTTTACAGCAACACACAGTTATACTAAGTTAGTTGTGGTAGCACTACTTAATATCCTAGAATATGGCTGTGTGGACTTCATAATAACTGTCTTAGTCTACTTGTCTCTCATATCAAGACCTTTGTCATTCTTGTTAGCCTTGTATGTTTTTCTGATTCTGCTATATACTTCTTTGAAAGGCTTGCTCAGAACTGTGTGTAGCTGTCAAGATGTGAGTTCTTTGCAGGTTTATACAGTGACAGAAAGATACTCCTTTCCTAATAATTCTTTCTTTTCTGTGTTTTTTTTGTTTGTGTTTGTTTGGTGGGTTTTTTTTGGGGGGGGGGGGGTGGGTGGATTTTTTTTTTGTTTAGTTTGGGGGTTTTTTGCCTGCTATTCCGTGTTCTATCAAGTATTTCACAGAACTAGCTATCTTAACCTCCTGATCATGCAATGGCCAGCTCTGGGCCAATTGCTTTGCGAATTTAGGACTGTCCTTGCTTTGTTGGTTGCTTTTGCCTGCATTGTATTTTTGGCTTTCATTTTTGTGCCCCATTAATTTTTCAGTTTTACCAGTCCCCTCTACTTTTCAACTATTTTTCACTTGAGTGTTGTGTTTTATTACCATGTGTAATCTGTGTATTACCATTTTACCGTGTAAAATGTTGGTTACACCTGCATTTTCAACATATTTTACAATGTCCTGGGACAGACTCTTGAAGTAATATGTTCTCATCCCATCACTCTGCAAACTTATATTTAATTTTATATTTTGTCTTGTAACTTATTAACACTTCTTGTCTTTTAATCCACATGAGAACTGCAGTTTTTATTTCAGAGGTATCATTTGGAAACACAGCTGGACTATATCAACAGAAATTCTTCTATTTCCAGGCTTCTTGTCTCCAACAGAGGTTTGTAAGGCAGGACTTTCTTTGCAGGAGAGTGCTGGTTCTTTCCTAATACCCTTGTTAGGCACTTGTAAAGACAATGTATGAAGACACATATAAAGACAATTGAAGTGAAAGGTTACACACCTCAGTTCCACTGTTTGGTTCTTAAATTCCTTTAGCACTCCTGAGTGGATACCATTTGATTCTTGGACCTGTTACTCTTGGTATGCCTGTGTATTCTGCAGCTGCTTCAGAGAGTTTTTCTATATATTCTTGTTTCTCTTTACTAATGGCTTTCTGTACTGCTTGTCTGCTGCTGTTGCAATCTCTTGGCAAATGCCTGATAAGTTGTTTTCTTTTACAAATTTGTCAAATTACTTTATTACAAATTACTTTGTTACTTTATTGTTCCTGTGTAGCTTGTACTCTGGTGTTAGTGTGACCAATTGTCTTGTCTCTTTACCATCATATGGTTTCCAATATGCCTTTCATATCAAACAGTTTTAGAAGTTTTATATCTTGCAAGTTTTTTGTACACCTCTTAAAACCTCTTTTCTGCTCAAAAAGAGAGTCTGGTTTCTGTTTTGTGGAAGTGTAATTCAGTTGCCTAAATGGACGGCTCCTCCCCTGTTCTACTGCAGTGCCTTGTTTTGTTCAAGGCACCACAGCACAGCTGATTTTTAAACTAAAATTTTTCTTGTGGGGATAAACATACCCAGCTACTGAGGAGCAGGTATACCTTTTATTACAAAGTAATCAGTAATTTAAGAGAGATCCATTAACTCAAGGAAACATGACTGGATGTTATCTACTTTATCTACAATTCTATTATCTTACTATGAAAATTTTTGGGGGATCCTGATACTTTAAGAGTGAAGTATTATAGCTGTAGTATTCTAAACCAGATAGAGGAATAAAGCATTATGGAAATGTTAGTCCATTAATTTTCATACGTTGTGGGAATTTAAGGGGATCATGCTTTGGAATTTTTGCTGTTGTGGAGATGTAGATAAGGGTTACATTCAAATGAAATTCTGCACTTTTGTTAGCTACATCTAGAACTAGGGTTTCACTTCTATCTCTGTGTCAATGCATATGTATGTGCAGGAAAGAAAAGACATCCTGTGTTGTTTCTAGGTGAGAGGTTCATGCTTTTCTAACAAGGTAATAAAAATAAAAACAGTTTAAGATTCCATTATGAGAAGAATATTATCTTCTTTTCTCTTTATTTCCTGTGTTTTTTCATAGTTTGTCTTCCCTCTCCCCCCTTAATTATGGCCAATGATAAGGAAAAAGCATTTTTCTGTGGTTTTGTGTAGTCACATTGTGATTCTTTGTAATAGATGGAAATGAAAAAGGATTTGAGTGTGTTATTACAAAAGAAAGAGTTCCTGTGTAGGCTTTTATGTAATTTATACTATTTTTGTTCCACAAAATTTCCAGTATATTAAATTTTGACTTAGTAGAAAATGTATGAGGTTTGCCTAATTGTAGAAAACGTTCAGAGATCCAACAATATTGAGGCATGTTGTAAGGAGGGCATTTATGTTTGTGTTATGTTCAATGACCATCCACAGCAGTTAAATATGGTCTTTGCATACCTGTGCTAGAGTAGAGAGCCCAGCTCTGGGTTGAATTTATTCAGTCTGCCCTTCAGAATCATGTGAATGACCCATTGCAAGTTGCCAGATCTTTCTGGAAAGTCACTATTGATCCTCATTTTTGAGAAGGGAAGTGCACAGGGAAAGGGGAGACTCAGGCGAGCTAACAGTGGGCTAAGCATGTGGTCTACAGGTGGGCAGGTGCTTACAACAGATTTTGCTGTTTGTAAAAAACTCTGGTCATGCTTGGCAAAATAAACTATCAAAAATAATTATCTGAAATAATTAGTTTTGTTACATGTCTGTATGATGACTACAAGGCATAGCAGCAAAGGCAAGCAACTGACCATCCCAGAAAATAAGTTTGATATCCTGTGATGGACAATCCTGAAGTCTCTCCAGTTGTCAAGAATTGAATATGCAATTCTAATTGCTAGACAGAATTGGCTTGGCTTTAAAAATAAATAGAAAGGAGAACACTTGAGTTAGGTGGAATGCATTTGTCTGACTAAGCAGAGGTCTTGTTTAATACTAGAGAGGTATCTGAGAGCTGTGAGACACCTCTGTGGGGATGCAGCATTCTTATTTTCACCAGCTATGATGCATGTGAGAGCATTTCCTCTTCTCTGAAGATGAGTTAGCTAGTTTGATAAAAGCCTGTTGACTGTGCTCTGTCACTTAAGAGATGGGAGCTTCTGAAGAAAATGGGGATAGAGCATTATTAGAAGTATAAACAGGCACCATCACTCCAGTCTTAGCTGTGTGAGAAAGGGCTGAAATCAGTTTTGAATTGGCATTTTTGGCTTGTGTGACAGACAGGTGAAAGCTCATGAGGAAAGTGAGGTGGTTACTCAGTGCACCATTGGATGATTTCTGGGTAAGGCAATGGTGTTACTTTCTTATCTCTTGTCTGAAGACCAGGATTCTGCTTCTTGCTGCATCAGTGGGAAAAGCAGAACAGATGTCTTCATTTCAGCACTTTTCTGAAGAACAGTGTTCTGTTATAATACCTTAATCAAATAAAAAAGAAAGGTGTATCTCATAGCTTGCCTAGGAGTTAATAGAATTAATGAGATTAATTTGATAATGAAAAGATCATGTTTGTGTTAAAACATGAACATAAAGTTATGCTAATTTGGTTTTATTTGAAGTTATTTTTATTTTAATAATCATCTACATGCTGCCTGTTGATTTTAATTTTTTGTTTCTCTTTTTTGGGGGGGGGTGTTTTTCTCTCAAACTTTGTCAGGGCATGCATTTATTTGCATTGCTCTTTTAAAATTTAATGTATGTAAGTCTTTCTTATAGTCACTATGTGACGTACTTTCAAGAAATGATCCTGCTATTTTCAGAAATTCTTGATAAACACATTATAGTTAATAAATGTTATTTCTTGAAAAACACATTATCGTTATTAAAGGCTATTTCCAGAATGAGTTTTATAATAGGAAGAATCTGATTTCCCACAAGTGCTGTAATTATAAACATTACTAACATCAATGATCTGGTGTTCAACACCACCATAAAAAATACAATGATGTCCCTTTTCATAACCTGAAAGACCTCAGAAGGATGGGGATTTGTTTGAAATGTTTTCTTTTAACAATATCATAATATAACTGAATGTAAGGACATGTATCCTCAACTGTCTTGTTACGTTGTTTAATTTCTTATTAATTTCTTATTAAATCCCTTAGCTACCTCCAATATGCTCAGATGAAATGTCCCCAGTTTTTCCAGAGACCTTGCAACTGGGAGTGTGGTGTTGCAATACTTGGTAGCTCAGAAAGCAAATGGAAAAGTTTTGCTGTGTAGAACACTGAACAGGAACATCAGGAGTGATGGAGGATACTTGGGGAAATGCACTGTGACTGGCATTTTTGGTTTGAATATTTTGGTTTGGATTTTTTGCATATAACTATGATATTTTTTCCATAATTTTATTGACAGTATAACATGAAGGAGTTTGAAAAACTTATAAAGGTATTAAATCGTTAGGATAATTAAGTTGTCTATGGTTTAAATCAGCTGGCTGAAAGCTTGTAAATGCTATTATCTGAATCAGAGAAGCCAGTGGATATAATTGTTAGGCAATTAAATATTTATCCTTCTGCAGGCTTAGTGAGTTGAACTGGGTTATTGGCCAGTAGCACTAGTTGAGATAAGATGTTTAAATGCAGAAAAAAATCTAAAAAGCTGACTTAGAAAAATTTTTCTCAAAAGGCAGCTTTTCCATTTTTTGTGATCATTTGTATAGTTCCATTAACTGTCCTACAGAGGAGATCTGATAATGCTCACCTGCCTTGATGACAGTTGTGAAGTTCTTTGGTAATTTTCTCCTTTGAAAGTAATTAATAAAATTTTTGAATACTTACACAACCAATACAAAATCATACAATAAAACCAGTTCCCTGTATTATTTGCATGGTTGTGAAAATTTATTCCCATGGTGAAGATGAACTTTCCTTAGTGAAAATCAGAAATGTGTGTGCCAGTTTGGCTCCTGGCCCTGCACTCTCACACTATGCTCAAGTGAAGAAGATGGCATTTTTTTCACTGTTTTCCTGCAGTAACCGGTAGGGACTGGTAGAGTTTACCACAGGTAAACATATTAATGCAAAATTATTCTAAATATTTTAATATTTAGAATATTTAACATTATTAGAAGTATTTAAATATTTAGAGTTTAAATTTTGGGGGTTTTGTATTTTTGCAGTGAAGCAGAGAAAAACTTGTTATTAAAAAATGTGTGTACTTAGTTTAAGTAATTTAAAAGTTATATGAAATGTGTTACAGAATAGCATTTTGCTTTGTCATGGTTTGACTCTGGCACAATGCCAGCGCCCCCATGAAAATGCACTCTCCCTGGTGTCTGCTGTGAGATGTGATCAGGAACAAGCAAAGCAGGCTCTTACTTAAAAGAAAGAAAAGTTTATTAACTAGACTACACATGAAAGAAAACACACAAGGAAAACTGAAAACCTTACAAAAACATTCTCCTCCTTCCCCCCACCAAATTCCCAATACAATACATCTTCTAAATCATCAACTCTTGGTCCAGCACCACCCTTTAGAATATTCAATCCTCAATTCACCAAAAGGAGAAGGAGTCTCTCTTTGTGCCATAGGCTTCCCCCTGGAAACACCGTTGAAACCTCTTGTGTTTCCATGTCATACTTGGCACTGCTCGGAGATCATTTGCCATCGTGACATCTTCCTTCCATGTGCAATGCTCTCACCATTACACATGGACCAGAACTGCTTCCAGGGTCCCCCTTTTAAGGATGCTTTGTCCAGTTCCAAAAAAGCACAGTCTCTCACCTTTGGACACCAGTCCCCCCCCACATTTCACCCCCTGAGGCTGAGGGGTCTCAAAAACAGAGATCTTCTCTTCCACTGAAGATCGAGGGCACCAACCACCCTCCTCACCTGTTGTCTCTGTTCATGCACTCTTTCACATAACATCACTGCACTCCCTTGGCTCCGAGCCATTGCCTCCCCCTAAATGCAGTCTCTGTCTCACAGGAAAAAAAAAGGTGCTGTCCATGGCCACACATGAAAAGTCCAGCCAAAAGGCTACTCCATCATTCCTTGTGGCCCATCCCCTCTTATCCCTCGTCTCATTCAGCTCCAGGCAGATCAGCATTAATAAGGTTTCTGTCATGCTAGAAAAGGGTTAAAAACTTCAGTCTCTGCCTGTCCAGAGCTCTGGAGCTCTGGAACTCCCACGGCTGCCCTGCTGGGCACCTTTTTGCCCGCACCCCCCGCCCCTTTCTCCTTCTCAGCCAGCCACTATCAAAATCCAGATGCCGGCTCTCCCTCTCTCTTTGCCGGGGTCGGGGGGGGGGACGACTGCCCGATGTCTCTTGGTGCTCCTCCACCCCTCCATCCTCAAGGGCCTCGTCACCTCCCACCTCGGTCCAGGCCCAGGCCTACTGCATGGCTGCCCCTCTCCTGCCCAGCAGCAGCGGCTGGATGGGGGAGAGATTTGACCTCTTTCCTGCCAAAGTCCCAAGAAGAACTTCTTGGGGGAGCAGCTCTGGTTTTTAACCCCTGTGTGTGTGTTCTCAGAGGTGGATCCAGTGCCCCAGTGGTCAAACCAGATGTCAATATTAAAATCTGAGCACTCATTGGCCCTGACCACAGCATGCCAGAAATCCTGTTTCCGGGTCAAACCACCACAGCTATTAAAGTATGCTCTGTGTGACACAGACTTATTAAGCCATTTACAACTTTATTATCACCAGAAACTGAACTGTCTTTAGACTGTCTTTGACTGACAACCAATTGCAAGTATCACAAAGCTGGTGAGGAGAGAGCAAAATATTATTTTATCTTTCACTGAAAACATGGCTATAAATTGCACTGAAGGGAAGCTGTGTTCATTTTCTCCAAAAACTCATGGTCTGAAATTGTTACTTCAGTTGCTTCAATTGTACTCATAAATGTACATTGGTTTACAGGTGTAATTTTGATCTGAGTTACGAAAGCAGATTTTTCATCTCCAGAGGTATTTATTCCACTAGATAGAGCACTTGAGAAATAATCTAGAATTTTCTTTGAATCCTGAAGTATTTAATAATATTCCTCATTGAAGTTTTTATAGGTTCCCTTGTAAAAGAAGAGTGTTCACAATACTAATGTGATGAAAAATTAAGTCTTGTATTCTTGTTATACTTTATTATTGTCAGATTATTAGGCTATAGTCTGTTAAAACAGACTACTAAAGTAGATTTTTAAAGTGATTGATATTATATTGAGAAATTATTCTGTTAAGTAATATTTGATCTTACTTATAGGACTTTTCTTTCTGATCAACCAAAATAAGGTTTTTAAAATCTATGTATTCTTATCTTCTAATGTATCTTTAGTTGTACCACTGTGTCTTCTTCCAGGGTTTGAGCTATATCCATCAATTAGTCAGAGCTTAGGTGATATACAGAAATAGGGCGAAATTTTTTAACACAATTTATATGGAGTCTTCAATTAAAATCAGGATCACATTAGATTGCTACATCTTAAATTGCAACTAAATTTTAATTAAATTATTAAATTTATGATTAATGATAGTCATAAATTCTGTTTGTTGGTATAATGACTAGAATAGAATAGAATAATTTTTCATTTCTGTCTGATGGTAATTTGTTGGTCATGGTGGTGTATCAATTTGTTTAATGAGAAAATATTCTTGATCATGATGGTTGGTAATAGAATTCCCTCTAGTCTCTGATCACATATGCATAAGCAACTAATTTCTTGTTAATTCATCAGGAAGGGTCCAGTACATATTTCTCTGAGTTATTCCTGTCAAACAGATTGTTCTAAATGTAACTGGGTTTAGCAACTGAAAGGCTTCATAGAGCCCTCTGTTGTTATCTATATGTATATGGAGAAAGTTACAATATGGAAGTAATTTGGGAAATTTCAACAGTTTCAGCAGTCGCAATCTAGAAATTGAACGGGTTGTGGAAATACAATATTCGAGTGCACTGCTGCATATATATTGTATATGCAGCATATGCTGAGGTCTTTTTCAAAACATTTACATTAAACCTGTCAGGTATTTATGAATAGCAAAAATTAATTTCCTCTAGTTCTGTCATCAGTTAGAGAAATGGATTTCAGCACAGAGGACTGTCAGTGTTTCCTGCATACCAGAACAGCTCCCTTCAATGTCATAGAATTACACCAGGTGGCCTGCTAAGAGTCAGCTTAATGTGATTCCAAATGATAGGGTAGAGAATGTGAGGGAAATTAAAATAGTATCATACTTATGATTTAAAAGGAAGTTAATTACAAGGGCTTGTTAATAAACAAAGAAAAATTCAGAATGTATTATCTGTTGCAGAGCATATCAGTGGTGAATGTGATACCATAAAAAATAAAATCTAACACTGCATAACTTTACATTGGCTATGAAATATTTAATTAATATGTTGACATGTTTTGCTTATTAATGGATTTTTGTCTTTGGAAAGAATTATTAAAATGGTAGGTTTAGACTGTTTTTGAATGCTGTCTGACAATGCAAATGTAGTTGTAGCCTCTTTATTTCTTGTTTGCTTCTGTCATGCTAATACAAAACCAAATGAACGTGGCCTGTGTTTTGCAATTAAAAGATTTATTCAGCTGGTATAAAGTAGTTGAACACCAGTATATAGGGCATTTTATTAATTATTGCCTAGTTTTCCATTATCTGAAAATTGATTATGTAAAATTGCCATGGTAAATGTTACTTAACAAGTTAAACCTGAATGATTTGTTACTGTCTTACTTGTTACGTAATTTTCCCAGTGTACTTGCATGTACTGCTCCATGGCTGCTGGAGATCAGAATTCAGAGCATATTAAAGTTGATTGGGTTTTTTATTTTCTTGAAAGGTAGTTCCTGTAACAGGGAAAAGATATGGTGTACTTTGCCTTTATAGACTAAAGGGTGAGTAAATATATGTGACCTTGTTTTTCAGTTTCCAAATGAAAAAAACCCCAAACCCAAACAAACAAAACTGTAGGCAAGCTTACTCATATTTTCATGTATCCTGTCTGGATACAATGAAAAAAAAGACATCTGAATGGATATAGCAGTTAAAGGACTTTCAATGTATTACAGAATTTCTTACTTATTTTACAAATAGTCAATTGAAGAAAATTGCTTCTTTTTTGAACATGAATCATATTTCTTTCTTAAAAATGTTAATATGTGTGTTTTGTACAAATTAAACTTGGCAGCTATAGCTTCATGTTAAAATTTAACCTTTGTGCTCTAACTTAAAGCAGTTTTTTGACACTTAAGAGGGAAAAATGGTTTGAAAATTCTTTTTATCTTCAATACTTCATGCAACTTAAAAATGTCCAAGAAACTGGAAAAAAGCCTGAACAAGTGTCAAAGAATATGCCAGAGCAAAATGTATGTCTTCCCTTATATTCACCAAATATAAAAATGAGCTCCCAAAAACTTTATGCAGAAAATAGGAAGTGTGGAAGTCTTTAATGGCTATGAGTAATTTAAAAAATCTGGTTGGAAAATAAAAAAATAAAAAGCATTTTGAATAAATTATTTCAGGAGAAACACACATTTGAATTAATATTGCAAGTATATTAAATAAGTGTAAGGCTGTGTTTTAGTAGACGTCCATTTTTGCAAACCTTTGAAGTTAAATGTATGTTACCAGTTACATGTTTTAATAGACATGCCTACTTTATTAAGCCTATTGATTCTTCATTGTCTGCAATCTATTTACAGTTTTATACCTTTCAAATGATAATGTCTTCAAGGTAGTGCTCGCTAAAATTTTGCTTACTCAACTAAAGACAAGTGAGGTTGCCTGGAAGCAACTTGGAAATTTACTTTTAGCTAAGACTGCTAAGCTTGAAGAGGGAGCATAAATATTGCTATGGAGTTAAGTGGCTAATGTGCTGAAATACAGACCAGAGACTTTTGCCTCAGCTATATTTATGGTTGGTCTATTTTGGTGCACAACAGAGGCAGGTTCTTTGTCCCTGAGATTTATTGCAGAGCTGCTCGTGCTTACTTGGTGTCAATAGAGCTCTCACCGGCCAGCCTGGGAAACGAGAGCCTTACAGCCATAAAGAGCAGCTTGCTAAATCATCCCCCAAATATCTCCAGGTCTTCATTAGGTTTTCTGTCCTATCCTGCATATATAATACTGTAATAATCTGAGACCGTGGTTCCTTGAGACTGATCTGATCACAGGTTTGCCACTCTCTGGATTTCCAAACCCTGCATCTCACCAATAGTCCATCTCTTTGCCATCTCTGTGCTGGCTGAATCTTGCTATGAGACAAATAATTTAAATGACAGAGAAATTATTTGCTTATTTTGTTTGGTTGTTTTATTTTGGTATGGATTTGCTCTTTGTTAATGAATTGAGTTGGCTTACAGTGGGATGAACATGATGAGCTTCAGAGGATAGAGTCAGCAGGGAGCAGGAAAGGAGAAAAGCTGAAGGATGCGTTGGGAGGGGAAAGGATCTCCCTTAATAAGTAGCAGTGATCTACCACTACTGCTCTCTCACAGTACTCAACCCAGAGAGAGCTATTTTGCATTACAACTAAACTGCTCTGTGAGTTTCTCCTAGAACATTGTTATTCCTGCTGCTCATACTATCAACATGTGCCCTCTCTCCCTTCATCCCTACCTGATATAAACCCAAAGAGAGTAAGTTCTGGGAACTTGATGTGCAAAAGAATAAATTCTCCAAACACCACCACAAACAAACAAGCTTTTGGCTTGCTTGACCTTAGTATGTACCTGTGTGGGCAGAAATGTCTGTTGGAAAGGAGAGAGAACCAGCACTGCTGTTTGTGTGGTGATACCACCTTAGATTA
Source organism: Calcarius lapponicus (assembly GCA_039654755.1). Taxonomy (NCBI): domain Eukaryota; kingdom Metazoa; phylum Chordata; class Aves; order Passeriformes; family Fringillidae; genus Calcarius; species Calcarius lapponicus. Next base: position 72,784,290 of record CM077465.1, on the reverse strand, counting down.
GTTGAAGCCAGTGATGACATAAAACACTGGATAATTTCCATGGTAGTGATAGTCACTAGACCAAGTAATTAAGATTAATTCCTCAAGAGCATTCTTGATGGGAGTATATTCAATAAGGGAGAACATTTTATCTAGAGTCTACTTCTGAAAATATTGAAATAATTTTCCTGTCAGAAATCTATTCTAGATGTTTCCTATGTTTTTTCTTGCTACAGTAGTCACAATTGCAGGACAGAGAAGGTAAAAAACGTGGCTCTGTTAGCATCAAAATGTCCATATGTGTCATAGAAGCTACCTCTGTGTTCAACAGTTTATGGTTAACTTATTTAAGATTTGTTTCTGACTTTAAATTTTATGTATTTAATGAAGTAATTAATTTTAAAATGAATTGACATTGGCATCCTATTTAGATTTTAAGTAATTCCAAATACAATATATCGTTTGTGTATTTTGGTGCCTTTTTTTGGAATTATTTATCCATTAATAACTGTATCTTAGGTTCTCAAGCAGTTTCTTTATAATTTTAAATCATCACTTATCTTTTTTTAAAAAATTGTGGTTTATTGAAACCATTAATTTTCAAGTCTATTATTTGTAATTACCATCCTTTATTGAGTTCCTGTGTCTTATATAAACATCAACTGGTATATTTAGATTTGTGATTTGATTGCTGATTGTCTGAAAGAGAATACACAATACAGGGGATACAGTATACAGGGATATTATCTAGGAACACTTTTCTCTTTACAGACATCCTAATTACTGTTCAGATACCCAAAGCAAACGTTAAATGGAGGCTTTTCTTTATAGACATTCTCTTAATAGTGTCCTGGATTTTGAAAAATTGCCTATTTTAACTTCATAATAACAAAAATTGTAACATGCTTGAAAAAATAATGTGTAGCTGAGTTGAAGTGGATTCAGATTATTGAAAATGGATTTGAGTATTTATTTGTTAATTAAAAAACACTCCTTTTGGCCAAGGTGGTCAAATCAACATTAAGAAAAGGTAATATTTGATATTAGTGGATGAGAACTTGGTATAGTTTAGAATATGGAATAGTTTTAGTACAGTATAATAAATAATTATACTATATTTGGTACGGGATAGTATAGACTTCAGTATAATTTTCTCCATCCAAATAAATGTTCTATTTTAGAGTGGACTTAACTATTTTGAACATGATATGGAATCATAGAATGGTTTGGATTAGACTGGAAGGGACCTCAAGGATCATCTGACTTTAACCCTCTGCCATGCACAGCAGTGCCATTCAGTGTCTGAGATTCCCTGGGTGTGACTGTTTCCTTAGTAAGATTTCTGTCTGTGTGGTACATATATATGTTTGTTTGTTCTTTTACATAGATTTTCTGTTAGAAGTATGTCTATCATATTGTAAACTAATCTAATAACTACCAGTGTTTCACTTAAGAGAAAGTGATGGGAAAGGATAAAAAGGAAAGAAATGGCTTTTCTGTCCTCAACCCACATGTAATATTCCACTGTCACTTTCCATGACTTGATGCTAGATTTTTTTGTAGCTGGGGAAAAATTATAATCACAGTCTTATGAAGTCCTGAAATAACTTTTCATTAAATGAAATGCTGCTGGTGATGGCAAAGTATGAAATAATGGAATTTAAAGAATTTGAGTATTATTTGGAATTCAGGATGTGTTTCTAACAATCATAGACACAGAAAGCTACCTTGTCTTATTCAGATCATCTTAATTGTCATAGACCTCTTAGTTTTCTTGGGTTTTATCTGTTGCTTATAGTATTCATTAGCTTAATCAGCACCAATATTTATTTAAACAGATGCTTAAGACCAACAGTATGGTGTGTGAACAAGCTAGATATATGGCTTTGGTCAAGTGTATGTTCAAAGTCTGACTTTTAGCACTAAAAAGGTCTTTAGTGGGCCTGCATCTTCTGTTGTCCTTGTCATGGTCATGCCAACCTTTAAAATTTATTTTCAATGGTGAACTTTTTTGTGTGATGCTTCTCTTCTGAGATACACATCGTGCTAGGCTCAGCCTCATTCTGCCATGACCGTTTCCATCATCCCAAGTACTTGATCTGTTTCACGTTTTATGGGATCGATAAATCTCATCCCTAAAGAGTCCAGCAGCCCTTTGATTCCTGACCTGACATTTGCTAATGCTATTCCTGATGACCTGCCAGTACGGATCTTCAGAACTGCAGTCTGTGTTTGACAACACTCATAATATGAATCAATATTTAGCATTCAGTAAGTGAGCTGGGGAGTCATTTTATTGCTGCAAAAGTCTACATTGCCTCTGGGCAGCTGTCAGAAATGGGTAGTTATTAATAGCCCTCTGTTTTCGCTTAGCATAGTCAGTAGGGGTCAGCCATGAAATGATTTAATCAGTTTATGATATCTGTGACAAAGAGCACTTAAAATGTAATCACAAAATTTAAGTAGAAGTGTCCCTGGGCTGTTGGAATGTTTTCCTTGCTTAATTTTCTCAGAAGCTAATGTAGTACACCAGAAGAATGAACAAGTAAAAAAAGCTGCGTTTAAAGTTCTTTTTGCTCTTCTGTCTTACTCCCCATGTATCTGAGTGCAGTGTTTTTATGGGAGGTGAGTGTGGTAATATTAAAAAAGAAAATGGTTTTCCAAAAGTTCATTGCCTCAAAACCCTTTCCACTTGATCATGGTGACTGTATGGTATGAAAACTTTGTGTAGGGATGAAGCATTCCCACATCTGAAAAGTAGGAGGAAGAGTCCTAGACTTTCTCTTCAGATCTTTTAAAAACGTTGAAATACTCATGGGATAAATGTAACATGTTTTTGAGCAATTTAGTTTTCTGTGACTGCGTTTGCCACAGGTCTTGCTGAGCTTGGCAGCATCATAACACTTGTGTTTCCATGTTTGTTGGTCATCTGGTTTGGAAGACGGTTGTCAGTGTGTCAAGTACAAACAAGCTTGTTTCACTGTGGATTCTCCCTTTTCTCTTTAACTTTAATTTGCAAGTGTTGTGAATTGGTTGACAATTTCACTGTGTTTATCTCTGAGTTTCCTCCTGTTCATCTTGCAATATCCTGAGGCAAAGTTTAAGGTTTTGCATCACCATTAAGTCCTTGTTTAGAGGCTTCTCCAGTGGTACTTGCCAGTCAACCTTTGCAGTGATTTAAGGAGCAAAGCTGGTATTTTTCTTTCTTCTGCAGTAGCTGTTTCCTTACATGTAACATTGAGGCTGAGTCCTTGACTTTCAGAATGGTTGTATAAAGTTCATTTGTAATACAGCTGCAATATGTGCACTGATTCTGCCAGTAACTTAATATAAAGAAAGCTGTTTTGTGAGTAGCTCTTTCCTGGGACATGTTAAAAGCACATTTACAAGCTCCTCTCATATATTCAGATAGATTTTCTGCATTCTTCTTGTGGAGAATATCTGCTTCTCTATGGTGTAATATTGTCTTTGCCTGGTATGTTTCCAAGTTTTATGTACAGCATTGAATGGAGATTTTCTGCTGGCAGTAATAATCATCAGGATCAGGGTGCTGGGGGAGGGATAGGAGATTGCAGTTTAGTTTAAAAAGTTTCAGAATCAATACATTTCTGGAAATTTTGAGTGTGAGTGACTCTTACCAGCTATTTGGCCAAGGCATCTTATGGTGGAGAAAAGTCTTTTTAGGCAAAGTCTTTAACACACTAGACATTGTGGCATTAATAATGATAAAGAATTTTGTCCATTTTAAATAATGTCCATCATTGTGAAGTTGCTTCTCTTAATATTTTGGAGCTAACAGTAGAAATCTTTTCTTTTTTTCCTCTTGTAAAGTACTCTCTGCCTGTTACCTTTGCAAGAGCTGATCACTGGAAATGGCCCCTCTCAGATGACTACACTACGTTTACCAGAGTGTTTTTTTACAGAACACTGTAAATTTGTTGAATGTTATTTACAGGATAATTCTGCTGCCAGTTACTATTACACATCACCTTTCTGTCTCATCTTCTAGAGATGCAAATGCTGTAGTTGCTGCGCAGAGGTATCTCTGCTAAGCTCAAAATATTGCAGCTCAGACTTTTAATTCTGAAGTTACTTTGAATCCTTAGGGAACAGAAAAGCTACAGGCAGTCCCTTATATCAAGTGCTGAGATGTTCCCTATTCAGAAAACTCTTTAAATTTAATAATTGATATTTACTCATTTCATAGGAGCAAAAACTGTGTTGATATTCTATTTTGTAAATTAGAGGCAAATTTCAGCAGATATGGTGCATGTTCATAAACTGTAAAATACAAACTAAATTTTAGTAGTCATTCTTTGGTAATGTATATACTGTTCTAATGGGTTTTGAAGTCAGTAGGAGTCTCCATTGCAGTTAACATTGTAATGCTGTGATTGAGAGTACTTATACATGACAGATATTTTTAAATACAAATGCCTGATTGAGAGGAGGTTTAGTGGTACTTTGAAAATTTTATGAAGTTTACTTTGCTGCTCTGGGCAAAATGTCTGATTTTTGAGCATGTAAATTAGTTTGCCTTCTTCAATTTAGAGTGCCACGCCTTGGTTTTTCTTTTGTTCTATTAGACTTTTTCTCTTTTAGTTTTGCTTTCTTTTGCTTATAGATGGGTTTAAGAAGCACACTTCTACAGATGCCCTTGTCTATATGCAGTGTCTATTTGATTGTATTTTGAATTTTCTTGTTAGTCATGCAAACCACAATGATTTACTGCTAATTCTATTTCACATTTCAGTATTATGAAAATAATATTAGTATCTGGAGCGTGTAATTTATTTTTTAGCTTGTCATAGTTTTTTTCATTAAACATTTTCTGCTAAAAGTAGGAGTTCAGTAGCCCATAAATTCACACTATGGATTTGCTTATCTCCAGGATAATTCTAGCAGTCACTAGGTGATCAAGCATCTTCAGCAAAAACATTTTCTTCCCAAGCTGCATCTGTGTGAGTGCAGCATCCCTCACAGGTATGTTCTAATGTCTTGCTAGCATTGTAGTATGTACCAAGTGTGCCTCTGCTTGCAAGGAGAGACAGAAATCCTGCACTGTGCTTAAAAAAATATCAAAATTAAAAATTACTTCCTGCTTTCAGTAAGAGCTCTTAGTAATGCCACCCAATAGTCTTTCTTTCTGTTTGTTTTTTTCCTTTTGTTTCCTTTTAAATTTTTTTCTCCTTTTTCGTTTATTTATTTTTTTTACTGCATCATACCAAAGTAAAATATTTGTTGTTATAAAATTTGCTGTCAAAGACAAACATCAGGGCATGATTTCATGAGATATTATAAGTTTAGCATCATGCAGCCATAGAATTCTGACCAGCAAATATTGCAAGGGTTTCATGGTAAAATAATGAGCCCTGAAAGTTGCCCTCTGATTTCAAGCCTTTCAATAATTCAATGAAATATCACAGTTTTTCAATTATAATATAATTTATTACTCTCCTTTAAAACAAGATAGTGCCAATTTCTTAAAAGTACATTTTTAGTAGTAGGATTTTATTGTCTGGTTAATAGCAAAACCAGGAAGTTTTTCCCTGAAGAGTGTCATTAGTAATTATCACAATGTTGTCATAGATATTTTTTAGTTCCAAGTTTATTTTGAGCAGATGGGAGGAAGATATCATGTCAAACCCCAAATATTTATGTATTTTTTAAACTAGTTATGCTTAAGAATGAGTTATAGTAGAATGAGGATAAGCAGAATTGTAAGCAAAGTTATTGAGCATGGAAAATTCGTCTAGCATTTATGATAATATTTTGCCATTGATTTCAGAGGGTTCTAATGGTATAAGACCCAAGTGAAAACTAAGTAATAAATTCTAAAATGGCATGATAATATCCTCTGTTTTTAGTTGGTAACCATTTAAGGGCTTGCATTTTTATATTTTCCCTCACTCTTTTTGTGAGGTGATGCCTTCATAGACCTTACTCTGGCCTTCTGATTGGTTCATTCTTTACAATAAATTTTATAGTTACTTTTGAAACTCCTGTTGCTTTACGAGCTTATTCTGTAATTTCACCTTATTTTCATATGTACGCACAATTTCAGTAAGAATGCAAGTTTTTAAAATATTATAATGAAATCAGTCATATGAAATTCATATGGAGGATACATTGAAATTGCAATTGTCTTTGTGAACCTTTCCCACCATTATGAATGCAATACTAGAGGAGCAATGTGCACTATGATTTTCTTGTGTTTTGGCCTAATTATTAATTTGAACTTTTTCACTTGCAAAGTAATAGAAATATGCTATTGTGTTAATTTAGGATAATGCAGCTTTGTTACTCATGCAGCTAAACAAAAAATGAAGCTTAGCAAGAGATATTGGCAGGACATGTCTTTTTTATGGCAGTTTTCATAGAAGGAGAATGTTCTCAAACACTATACTGCATGAAAGAAATTCAGAATGTATTAGGTAGAAAAAGCTCACATGTAAAAGAAGTTTTGAAGTCTTAATCTGTATGAGTGGGTAGTGCTTGATCCTGAGAATTCTGGGAAGTTAAAACAGAGATGATATTCTGTTATTAATAGCGAGAGATAGGAGAATGCCAGTGTTGTCCATTCTGGGAAAGGGAGATTGGTTTGGATTAGAGAGGAAAACTCAGGTCTTTTTCTATGTTTTATGTGATTGCAACCACAGCAAGGTACTGAAATATCTGGCAGGAGCTTGTTCTACCTGTAAACAACAACTTAAGAGAAATCCAGAAATCTACTTGAAAAAAAGGGAGGCTGGTACATCAATAACTGTGTGCTGTAGCTATATAAGGATGCATAAGGATTATTGAGTTTGTGTCAGTGAACATTGTGGTCCATGTTCTAAGCATACAGGAGTAAAATGAGGGAGTGAGATGGACACCTATTAAATTCCTCCAAAAGTCAGGAGGACACTGAGGAGGTTGTTGTAACAATAAAAGAATAATGAGCATGGTCAGAAAAGGACTGGTTAGAAAAGCTAACTCACAAACACTGACAGGGAAAAAGATTCTTAATGGATTGTGATGTTGATTGTGACTGGCAAATTAAAATGGTTGAGAAGAGAGTGTTGGGTCCAAGATTTGGCAGGAAGGTTGGTGGAAACTAGTGTGAATCACTTCAGTGTAGTCAATATGCAAGACTGTGGTTTGGAAAGTGCCAGAGGAAATTCTAGACAATAATTTTGCCTAAGTTGTTCACTGATCTTAGATATGAAATAGAGAGGTGAGATGGAGCAGTTCTGGGAAAGGGAAGTGGGGTCAAGTGTTAAGATTCTCTAACACAAACAAGGAAGTGAAAATTACAAAAATTTAAATTAAGCATACGTTTTTAACAATGAACTTGTCCTCCTTCATCCTTACTTCATCTGTAAGGGTTTTACAATTTCATCTCATCCCTCTTTGAAGCACCTTCCTTCAAAACATAATCAAAGTATTATTTTCTTATTACTTCAGCATAATGCAACATCTAATCCCAGGGCAACTAAACCCCATGTGCCATTTAAGAAATCATTGTAAAGAAAGGGTGTCCTTGTGTGTGATAATTTTCATGGAAAGAAAACATTAGATATATGCTGAAATTGTGAACTTTGTGACATCCTGAGGTCGCTGAGAATTCTGACATCTTCAGCAAGTGGCAGACACAATATTCAAGTGCCTGTAATTGACCAATGCAGCACTTGACACCTGACACAGAGTTGACTGTGTGACCTGCAAGGTTAGATGGGTAGGTAGTACATGAAATCCTTATTTAAAGCTTTCTCTAGTAACTGGAATGACTGTGACATGAGGCTAAATCACAGATAACTGACTTCTTTAAAAATACATCCAGAAATCTAACCCTCTAGAAAGGTCTGTATTGTGTACAGCATTACCCATTAACTTCAAGATGTGCCTTGCTTTTGTTCAGAGTATTGTGTGATTAGATTTTCTTTTAAGTTACAAATACATGATTGGAATTGTATTTCACAGGTACATCTTGCTGCATGGATGAATGACAAGATGGGTTGAACCTTAGTCTTTTTTTTTCCCCTCCATTTTTCCTTCTGGATTGAGATGATGCATTGCTATACAGAATGCCTCCCTGGATGCCAGTCTGCAGTTATAACATGAAATAGAACTGCTAACAGAAGTATGAGAAATTAAAGGTAGAAAAAATATATTACTTCATCATCTCCCTGCACCTGACAGTACATCAGGGTCCTAAATTGTTCAGGAAGAAAGTTATTCTGAAAGGATTAGATATGATGTAATGAATTACATAAAAATGAGTGATCACAGCTTTTATAGCTTAAAATTGTAGAAAGCCTGCATCTAATTTTAATACTGATACAGGAAAAAAGAGCTTGGATCAGCTTTATGAATAACCCTGGTATTTCATTAGCATGTTCACACATAGTTCTTGTACACAGTATATTGACAATACTTGAATTTCTGAGAAGTCTAACATTACTAAATGTTATTAATTTCTTCCCTTTTTACTAGGAAATATTTCTAGGCTGGCATTCAGGCCACTGACTATAAACTTTTAGAAGTCTACCATGTATACCAAAACTTTTAGAATTCTACCGTGTATACCAAAACCTTAAATAACCTCAAATACTTTAATCCTTTGGAAGTTTATACTTAAACCAATAATTTTGCTTAAGATTGCTCCTTTGAAGCTGTGTCTTCTTGCAGTAATTAAAGAATGAATTTGTGAAAACTACTTAAAATTAATATTTTTCCCCAGGCCTGTAAATTCACCATGGTAGAACTGGTACCTATCTTCATAAACTGTAAGTGTTCCCTGTATTTTATGCTTCAGATTTTCTTCTAGTCCACACAGGTCAACAGCATCTGCATAGGGATCTCTTGAAGGTGTGACAAATTAAAGTTGGTTCATTTCACTTGATTTCCTTAACTTGCTGAAATGTCATTATCATTCTGGGAGTCAGTACTAATCTACATTTCTTTTGATCTTGCTTTTAATTTACAGTAGAATTGAAATCAGAATAGGACTAATTTTAATACTTACTTTTTAAGAGAAAGCAGAAAGACTTTACAGCTCTAGCTACTTTAATTTTCTTTTTCTGATGTTTTTCAGTTAAGTTCAAGCTTCATTTTCATGTAAATCCAAACCTCCAAATTTCTTTATCATTATTAAAGGCTGTTTATTCAGGTTCTGAAAAAAAATGTCTCATTGCTGTCACCATAATATGAATGATCAAAGAAGAGTAATTGTAGCATTTCTTTTAGGAATCCTGCCCTCAGTAAGCCCATAGGATTTGTTTACCCTCTCTTACCAACCAACATTTCTACCCATATGTTGAGATGGCAGCATGCCTCCCTCATGATGTACTATGCCAGTTTCAATGGGATATAGATGCCAAACAATATTTAAATAAGGAACTAGCATAATGCTGAAAATACCATCTGTTCTGTAAAATTTTTCTTACTCTGTGACAGGATCACCGTACTGAACTTCCATGTGTTAATCACATTTCTGATACACAATAATGAAATATGAATACCTGAACAGCTGAAATGTCTGAGCATCCGTGATACCTACAGTTTTATCAGGGATTGTGGAAGCTTTACACTGTATGCTTGGAAGCCATTTTTAAAAACATGGAACATCAAGATGCATTGGTGAATATAGTGCATCCGTGGAGCAACTCATGCATGATAGTGGCTGTGTCATGCATAAATCAGCCTTCAAAGATAAGTATTTACTACTATCATGCCCCTTCTCATGGGCATATCTACAGAGACCAGTATGTGGAAGACTTCTATAATGATTCTTTCAGTGAGTTCAAATGTGTCAGCTCGAGTAGCAAGGTCTGTTCTCTCTGGACTCCTTACTTATGGATTGCATTAATCTTAAATTTGTCAGGTGGCTAAGGTTCAATTCCAGTGCAAGCTACTGATTAGAAATCTTCCTAATCAATCAGCCAATTGATTTGAGGTCTCCATTTCTCACTCTTCTGTTAAAGTATCTAACCATTTCCATTTATTTGGCTCTGTTAATGAACAAATTATTTTTTTGCTGTGTTGTAATTCCATTTGACAATATCTGAAAAATTACAGGTGTCCTAACAAACAAATATTGTTGCGTGTGCATGTGAAGAGATGAACATGAATGCAGCAATATGGCATTTTCTAGAAAATACTGACTTCTGTGAATGGTGACAGCTGTCTGTATTAAAACAGGTTGTATGTGATTGATCCCAAACTGAACATAGCTGCTCTGAAAAAATGCATATTTCTTCTAAAGAGCATTGTGTCAAAGAACATTTCTTCTAACTTTTTTGGGTGTGAGAGACATAGATCATCTTTGTTTCAGAAAGGGCAGAGACGTACTTGTCCAACATAGTTTTACATGAAGTTCAGTGATTTTTTTATTATAACTATGAACCCCTTTGAAAAATAGTTTTCTGAGGGACCTATTATATTATTCTTGCTGAGTTTAATGAATGGTATTATTCAATATACCTTTCTCAATTTTTTTTAATACTGTGTATAATATCACTAGAAGTAATTAGTTTTAGTAAGTATTTTAAATTATGCAATCTGAGCAAAAAATATAAAATCTGATTAAATTTTACTTGAGCATATTTAATACATATTTTTTTCTGTTCCACTCAGATGAATTCTATGATCTCTGTTTTCAGTATGAAAAAGTTCATTATTAACATTTGATTTTTTCTCTGCTTCCTTCTTTTTTGCTAAATTCTATTACTCGATCTTCATCCAAGAAAACAGGTTTGCATTTGCATTCACATGATGTTTTCAAGTATCCAGAGTCTGGAATACTTCTTGCTCTACAGAGGTGGATTAGGAAATTATTTTGATATTTGTTGTGGGGCTTCATTTTGTTTGGTTTTCACTGAGGCCTAGACAGTAAAACAAATGAAGGGTCCCTTGAGTCATTATAGATATCACTAAAAACATTTTGGTGTTCCACTCTTCCAAATTTTTGCCTCCAATATCTTCCTGCTTTCTTCATTCTGTCATTATAGCCAGACTTTAAATTTGCCTTTTTCTTTTTCTACTCCTGGAACTGAGCTTTTCCAAGGACCAGCACAGATAAAATAATCCCTTTTCTGCTGAGCTTGATAGTGGAGTTTGTACCTTTACCCTGTTTCTGTAAATAACATGTGGTGTTTGTAATTAGCTGTGGCTGCCTGTATCCAACAGAAAGGTGTATGAAGGCAGTAATGTTGGACAGGATAACACTCTTGCGCTATCCTGCTTCTCTGTGTGTCTGAAAAGCACTCAATGAATTTCTCACTTCCATGAAACCATGAGTTTTTCTATGTTGAGGCTGTGTATATGTTTTTAATATGAATTAACATATGTATATTAAAAGCATTTAAAAATGAAAGGAAATGTGACGCTTACATACAAAGCAGGATTATCTGAGTGTAATAATTTTTGTGTGGGAGAAGATATGGTCCTTCTTGGGTGGAAATAAATGTTTGAGATCAGTTAAAATATTCCCTTTGTTACACTATTGCTTACTCAAGATTCCCAGCTCTCTAGTCTAAACAGATCTCTCTGTAAGACCTCTCTACTCTCAAATTACTCCACAGCCCTTCCTAATTGAGTATTGTTGGCAAACTTAATTAAGGTACATTTGATTCCTGTGTGCAGTTCATTTATAAAATCATTAAAGAGCACTGGGCCTGAAATTTGGCCTGGGGATCCCCACTGGTACTGACTTCCAGCCTGATGTAACCCCATTTATTCTCACTCTTTGAGCCAAACCTCTTAGACAGTCATTCACTAGATCTGGGAGACCTAGAACCATTGCCAAAGGACCATGACCAGATGGCCTTTGTAATGTCCAAGGATGAAGACTCCACGGCTTTCCTGTGACCTTTCCATTGCTTGGTCTCTCTCACAATAAAAAGTGTTCCCTGATGTTCAATTTGCACACACTGCCTCTTGTTCTGTTACTGGGCACCACTGAAAAAAACCTGGTTCCATCTGCTTTGCGCCCTCCTTTCAGATGTTTGTAGAGATTGATGAGATTCCAGCACTTCAAGCCTTTTTGCTCCAGGCTAAACATTTCCACCTCTCTACTTTTCCTCATAGGAGAGGTACTCCAGTCCCTTTGTTGTCTTGGTGGCCTTTTGCTGGACTTTGTCCAGTATGGCCTTCTCTTTCTCATACTGGGGAGTCCAGAACAGTACTCCAGAACAGCCATAAAAGGTCTTGAAAACCTGCCTAGTTGGCTTGAGTGTTTGATAAGAATAAATCTAAAATTTAGAATTACCGCAATTAAGTTTTTTCCCCCATAATTTCTTTTAGAAGTTTTTCTGTTCTGTTTTCATGTGCCACTATAAAGGTAACACGGACTGGTACAGTTGTCTATGCAATATCCAAATACCAGTCTGCTTTCATTCTGCAAACTCACATACAGTGCTAGCAGGGAATTGCTATTTAAAGAAAGGAAGCAAAAGAAGTTTTGGAACCAGCTAAATTTAAATAAAAAGATAAATTAAGGAAATATCCTGGTCCATAGCAATACCAGGCTACAACGTAATTGATAATTTTTGTCTTTGCTCACTGAGTTTCTCTGTGTAATGAAAAGTTGTTTTATTATAGGTCACTGTTTATCTGGGGATTTTACTTTGTTCAGGATTAATCCATAAAGTATTAATTCTGGTGGACTATGCTGTAAAATCAAGACCATGGAGATGCTTCATGGTTATTTTTTTAACTGGATTACTCCCATATCAAGTATTTCATATTTGTATTTAGAAGCAAGTATCAGCCTTATAAGTAATATTTGCTTCCCCAGCATAATGAAGCCCACTTAAATAAATACCTGATATAAAAATAATCCTGTTAAAACTGAACAAATGAACTCTACACCAGTCTCTCAGAGTTCTAGAAGACCCTGACTGGTAAATACTTGATTAATGAATAATCCTTTAAAATGAATAAAATTTGTGTGCCAAATAGAGAAGTAAATTGCAATCATGCTAAGACTTGTTATAGGAAAGTTACAGATGAATAAATCTGGGCTGATAATTTATGAGAAAGCATGATGACATTCTCTTTTCTTTGATAACAATAAGCCTTTTATAAGTATAGTTTCAATTATTTTTTTTCAAAAATATATTAAAAGGGTTTATATCCATGTCATGTAATACTGGAAATATTCATGAGAAAAAAGTGGACATAGATGTATGGTAGTAAAGCACTAATATGTTAAAATGGAATGTTTTCTTATTTACATTTCATTGCATCTGACTTTGTAAAAAATTGATACCCATTTTGTTTTGTCATCCTAAAAAAAATATCTTCGGAGTTAACATTTTACCCAATATAGGTCACACAAAGTTAGATCATTTAGACTAAAATTCTTTAGAGAGACATAGGTGTTTTAATGAAAATTAGATATCTTGTTTGCTTGTTCAAGGACATATTATAGTGTTTTCTATCATTTTGGAATTTAGTCTGGGAGGTTTTCCTATCAAAAGCAAAAGCAGAATATATATATATATATTAAATCTATTTCATATATATGAATGAGTCCATGAAAAAGCGAATGAATTGTTCATTAGTTGTGAATGCTCATTAAAGCAGATCAAATAAATAGCTTTTACCTCAATACTCCTACTGGTATCTGGATGGCAGCATTCCTCGCAGTTGTTCACAGAAAGTAGCCAAATAAATCCGGCCAAAATGAATAAAACATAATGCTGTGGTCAGGTTGTGTTTGGTAAGGGAAGTGAGAAGGGGTGAGAAGGTTTTGCATGCCTTCAGACTATCTGTGAGTCCCTTTATTTGGGAAGCAATTAGACTATCAGCCTCTGGAAATCTAGAGCTAGCAAGGGCCCATGTGACTCCTGATTTAAGAACAGGAAAAAAAAAGGTTAAAGCTTTAGTTGCATCTTCCTTTTGTTTCTTGGCTGCATTGGAATGACCATATTGTCCTTTCCTGAAGACCAGTTTTAAGATTTAGAATCATTAGTGTCTTTTACATATGTAAAGGTCTTAAGAGATAATATCTGAATGAGCAGAAAGGTGGATTTGCATAATGATGTAAAACTGCCACTTGATTTACTTTTAAAGGTGTCTTCATTAACAAGGCTTTTGAAAGTCTAAGAAAGTGCAAAGAAAGGTGGTTTTATCTGCAAGGAAGTGATCAATATATGCCCTGTGTTCAGATAGAAATACTTATTGTTAGGCTCATTAAAATCATGGTTTTAACACAGAATTAATTTTTCTTTTCCTGTAGAGATTTTCCTTTCTTTTATTTTTTGAAAGTTGTTTTTATGTTTCTCTTTTATTTTTTTCTAAACAAACAAAAATTTCTTGCAGGATACATAGAGCATAATTTCAGGCCTATCTTCATGAGTTTATTAATGCAAAAACTCATAAGACTTTGAGAATAAGCTGCCTCCAAGGTAAGTTAGGGTTGAAGAGTGATTTGATTTTTGTAAACAAAGTAGTATAGATTTGAAGTCTGAAGGTCATCATAACTAAATGGAAATTATGCAAAAGGCATAATTTCTGCCATCTGTATGTGGGAGTGGGAAAGGACATTTCTACAACTCTGGCTAAAAATAGCCGTCTCATTGGCTGGAGGAAATTTGCTACTGGTTGATTGATGGACAATGAATTTCCCCTGGTTCTTATGGTTTTCACCTCAACTTTTCTTCTCTTTGGACTATTGGATGTCATCCAATTCGTGCATGACAGTAACCCAGGATGGTTTGGTTTTGTTATATATGTTTTACTATTTGTTGTGTGAAAGGAGAAAACACAAGCAAGGAAATGAATTCTGATTGTGCCTAAGAATAATGGAAGGATTGTTTTCTTATTAATTTCCACTTCATTTCTGGAATTATTTGGACTAGATTTGTGATTATCACTAATTTTCCACTGTCCATTTTGATACTTGCTGTTTGAACCTGATACCAAATCAGTATAGTATGCCAGGTATTTGTTAAAATGTTATTATTTACAGGAATGAATGTATTCACAAGCCTAGTGGCTAGAACTGGATTTTTTTAGAGAGCTTTAAGAAATATGATATTTATAACCTTGAGCTGCTTCTGAAAATCTTGTCATAAGTGATTTAATTTAGTAATCTTCAATAATCTTGTTGAAATTGTTTTTTCATTCACTATGGACAAAGGAAAGTTTAGAAGGTAATATTAATTTATCTGGTTAATGGAGGGTGGCATTGTCAAAAGCTTGTCCCATCAGGTATAAATTGTTACTACAATTAGGAAGTTCATTTGAAAATGTTCTAGTTCTCATACTCATTTAGCAAGAAATCCAGTGGCTATTAATGCATTAGGTAGGCCTGCTGAAACTATTTTATTTTAATCTTCACATGCATAACTGTTTTTGAGTTTGTCTACTGACTCATTTTGTACAGTCATTAAGACTACTGCCTTTTGGCTTTCTGAGTTTATTATGTAGGTCTGCTTTGTTTGTTTTAGCAATGGAGAATTTTACTGACTTGAGTGCTAACCAAAAAATCAGAGGTCATAGAAAATTGTGCTGATCTGAAGACATCCTGTTAAGATGAACCAAAGGAGATGTTTAAATCTGTGCAAACAAGACTATTCCTTTCAGGAATAGTGTTTTTCTGACCTGTTCTGAAAGTTCTGTATTGATGGAGATTCTTCAGCTGACATATTCCATTACTATTCCAGTCCTTCCCGATCTTCATCACTAGAAATGCTTTCCTGATTTTTTCCCTTGCGCTACTTTAAGATCACTTGGTGTCTTGTTCCTAGTGAATAAATGTGCACAGATCTGTTTGACTTTGCTATGATTTTTAATGTATTTTTATATCATAATCTACACGTTGACCTGACTTTTGTGGAAAAGGCATTACCAAATCAGTCAGTCATTCCCCACAGACCATGAGAAAGCCTCAGCTCTTGGAAATCTAGGTCAGCATTTAGGAGGAAACATCCATGGCTGATAACTCACTTTAGCTGTTTCATAGACTCTTGAGCTGTCTGAAAGAATTCCCTTTGGTTCATTTCTGGTGGCCTAACCAACCAGCTGATATTTAAACATTTCCTACAGAAATGAGACTTCTGACTAGAGATCATCTAGTAGAGTATCAAGCATTTGTGTGCTGAAAGTCATTGTGACCTCTAAAAGGGATTGCATTGCAGGCCTACGATTGCAACCGTATAAATGATACAATTGCATTTGCTCCAAGGATTAGGCACTCCTCCCTTGCTGCTTCCTTTGTTTTCTGCTGCTATATCCTTGGTCACCAATCAATCTGACTATGTAAATTATGGTTTTTGAAATAAAGTTTTAAAAGTAACTACTTTTTAAAACAGCATGGTTTGAGGGGTCCACAGTACCTCAGAATTGTTGTAATTTGAATTTTCAGTAAGTCTGAATAAAGACATTTCCACATAAAAATTAAGGCTTCATCTTAAATTTGTTATGTCAGGAATGGAAGTTTAGACAATTTGAGAATTTTTTATTGTTTCACAAGCAAGCAATGGAAATTCTGGGAAACTGCACCAGAATATTGTGCACATATCATGGAATTTGTTTCAAATGCCAGGGACTGCTGTAAAGAGAGAAAATGAAACAAGCCAATGCATCTCTAAAAAATAGTTTTCACCTAAATTGTAAGAATATGTATAAAAATAAAGAAATCATTAATTCTGAACATTGTCTTTTTAAAGAGCAAAAATGTAAAGTCTCTCTTTTCTTGTCAGCTTTCACCCTTTGCTCCCTTTTTGTCTCATCCCTAAAGGTTCAGTGGTTCTGCTGGAAGAATTGTCGTAGTGTTAACTGGCATGGTTAGAAGCAGACCTTGTATTCTAAACTCATGATGAAGGCCTGCTGCACATCTCACTAAACAGCTGAATTTTTATTTCCCCCATCCTGATGCTGTACAGGCATTGGGCAAAATTGCAGTGCTCAGGAAAGACTTTTCTACCTGCACTTCCAGATGCAAGGGAGGTGCTGTGATGGCAAGAGCTACCATAAAATGATTAAAAAGCTTCTTGAGAAAGTCAGCTGTCTATGGTATTGGAATTCCATTCTATGATGGAAGATCAAAGGGTACGGAGAAGTGTGCTCATCCCCGTTTACATGAGTGGTAGGCCAAACGGACTTTTTTTTCCCTTCTACAAATCAAACTGAGAGAGTGATAGCTAAAGCAGACCTGTGGTTGAGGTAGGATTGTTAATCAACTAAAAAAAAGAGTTAAGTATGATGATTATTAACTATTTCGTGCCAGAATTTGACAATACTTGTTTGTCAACAGCTATGTTATATCAGACAGTCTAGAAGTATTATGTCAATTTTTATGCATTTTTTTCCAACACATAGAAAATTAAATTTGGTATTATGCCTGAAGTGATTCAGAAATTGAAATGACACTGAAAGCTGTAGTGTTAAAACTAATTCTCATTTCTTCAGTGTGATATTTCTGTGCTGTCACTCGTATCTTTTTAAAAAAAAAAACAAACAATATGAGCTACTATTTATACACTTAGAATTTCTGGCCAGATTACTGTGCAAGGTTGTGGTACCCACATGTACAAAATAGTATAATAATGTTCTATTCTTTTTGGAACAAATTTGTTACACAGATTGTCAGATGAGTCATTTTCTTCATGTCAGATATCTGAAAATAATGGAAAGATGCCAAAGTAAAAGCCCAGTAATCCATGCACTGGTGTAATGGAGCAAATGAAATGCAAAGCTCTTGTACAGGTCCAATTTCAGTACCAAATGCTTACCTGTCAGTCAGCAAAATTGTCCCTGAATAAAAATGAGCTCTTCTGAGAGGGAAAGGATTTTAATATACATCAAATTCTTTGAATCTCTTGTGAGGTAGAAGTTGTTTTGAGGAAGAAATGCTGAAAGGGAAATCTTAGTTCAAGCTTGTTCAAATCACACATGTATTGCTGACTGTGAGAGGTCTGGGTTTATCCTTATTGTTTGGTATCTCTATCTTCTTGGATGGAAGGGTGATTTCCTTTAGGCCACAGCAAATCTGGTCAATCACTGATTTAAAAGTTTTTGACAGGTAACATGCAGACTTCTGGAGGCATCTGTGTTTAGTCTGTGAAAGACCTGATTAAAACTTTAATTCATGAACTGCCAACATCAGAGATATCTTTGCATATATCACAGTGATGATTTGCCGTGACTGAAATGTTTTTGAAGTGCTATGCAGCTGAGTGTGCTTCTACCTTTAAAGTGACCATTGGGAGAACATGTTTTGCTACTGAGATGTCCTCCTGCAGTCCAAAACATGAAATATTGAACATAGTATTTATCTTATGTAGCCTCAGAGTTGAGGCTGCCAGAGCTCTACATGATCTTGTTTTATGAAGTCCCAGTTTCCTTCACATTTCAATAGTGTGTCCCAGCAGTGTTTTTCTGGGCTGAGGGTGCGAGAGGCTAACTGGAGTCAATATAGCCATTGACAGTCAGTCAGGACTACTTCTCTAAAAGTTAATGTATTGAGAATGAGCCAACACTTTGGGTATGAAAGGAAAATGAAATGTGCAGTATGAAAAGTGATAATAAATAAATTGAATGAAACTGTGTGTACTTTTGGGTTACGACTAGTTGAAGTGGAGATTAAAAGCTCTGAACTGATGCATGGAAACAAAGAGCACAATACTGAATTCATTTTAATCCTCTGGTTTAAGTGGGTATGCCTTCACTTCTGGGTCCAGAAATAATCATACTGGTATCAATCTATATTGTGTGACTTTTGTAAGCTGTGAAAATAGTATTTTTCATTGGATTGTCACTTATTATTGTTCATTTGTGGCCACTAACATAGAAAAATGTCGCAGCTACAATGTCAGAAGAATAGGGACAATTTGATGTTTTCTTTTGATGCTGTTTGTTGATACCTAGACCACTGCAGCTTGATTGCCTAACATTAAACCTATAATAACAGTGCAATCATAGCAGTATCATCATGAATGTCGTTACAATAGAAACAACATTTACACGGCTTCAGAATGGTAATTATCAAAGTTTTTGTCATGAAGCGCTTATTTGCTAGCATTGATCTGCCCCGGTCAGTTGTTAGCTCTTCTCATCTGAGGTGTATTGATTGTATAATCAGTAGATAGAGGCTGCAGGGAGATGAAATTCAGTGTTGTTGGGCAAATTATTGTCTGCTTGCCTGTTGACCTGGACCCTGCTGGTTGTACCTTAGACAGTGGTGGGATTATTACTCATTTCAGTGACCCTACTCTGACAGAGAACTCCATATTATTATAAAAGATAAATGGCATCCTTCTTTACTGTGGATATGGTTGAATGCAGGTGTCAGTGTGTAGTGAAACTGAAAATCTTGTGCAGCACTCTTCTTTGACTTGCCTTCAGATTATTTCCCTTTTTAAATATAAGTAAAAATATTGTAGAGTTGCCACACATATCATATATGACATCCATTTGTAGGTATAGGATGTGTAAGCACAGCGTTTCTCATTGGTCATTGAAGAATTCTACTTGCCAGGCTGTAAGATATTGATAAAATTCAAACACAACTTTTGCCATCTGGTAAAAAGGAGGACAAAACTTATCACTACATCTAAATACATGCTTTTAAATCTCAGGCCAATAGACCACTCTTGTGATGAGTAATTTTGCAAACTATTCTCATGTTTGTTTTCTTCATCTGTAGCATCACTATGAAGAAGCTAAGTAATTATGCAGGTAAATGTATGTGAGAGGTAGTAGTCAGTAAAATGTCTATCAGTTCAGCAAAAGTAAATATCTTATGTAAAGTTCCAATATGAACTTTTACAGCCGTAAAGGTTATTAGTCTACAGGGCAATTAGGAAGGAGATTTGCAGTATTGTAATTAGCAGAGGAAAAGCCCTCCTAACTCAAATGACAAGAGGTTATGTAGAAACTCTGAATACTTTTACATCCTTCAGTAAAGCTACCTGTGCTTGGCTAATGTACTGTGCTCTCTGGTGACTGTACCATTGTATTGTAAAGGTCAGTCATTACCTGTGCATTGTATTTAAACCACCTGCTCACAGCAAGTAATTGTATTTGGATGACCAGCAGTTTTATATTAATTGTCAAGTCCTGCTGAAGCCATGATAAGAGTACTGAGCACTTACACAGCAATTTGCAGCTTCAAAGTGCTGTAAAAACATAAGCTAATTATTGTTATGCTGAAAAATCCATAGATGGTTCCAAATAGCTTTGAACATATATTTTTTGACCTTAATTTAATTGCAAGAAACAATGGATCTACCTTTAAAAGAAAATGGAAATGGCTCACTGCAAGTGCCCAATGATGGTATTACTGCAACTTCTAGAATAATTGCCCAAGAAAGGGAGCCTTTGCAAAGCACCATTATATTTAAACCAGATGAAATACCAATTTTGCAAATGTAAGGAAAAAAACCTCAATGTGAAATTGACATTTCTTGCTCTGTAGACCTGTATAAGTATACAAATGTATCATGAACAGAGAAGGTAAATAATATGCCAGATGAGATAAAGCAAAATGAAGAAAGAGGGACAATAAGCACTTCTGTGGAAGGATGGCTTGTCTACTAAAGAGAAAATACATATATCAAAAATCATGTTAAAATATATGTAAACTGTGGCATGAAGTGAAGAAAGTAAATATGGTCATCCACACATAGGGGTTTATATTTTGGTTGGCATTTTCAATAAACATGTAGGTCTTTCCAGAAATAAAAGCATACATTATTTGCAAGAGCAATAATAGGAGTCGCTGTCTTATTAGGGAAAATGAAGTTTATTGTTTCAAGATCTGGGTCTTATAAACCATTCTAGAAGAAAAAGCCAATTCTTAGCTGGTAACTTAGTGAACTAATTAGAAGGGAGGATAACAGTTTTATGAATCTGTTAATCCTCTTGGAATGTTGTTGACTTCTGCAGCATATTCCTAGAACTCTTCTGCCAGAGGTTCATATTTCTGTGTCTGAACACATATTTTAATACAATAGAGCTCTGTCATATTGGCTCAGACTTCCATGAAAACCACGTTGTGAGAAGGAGCTTTGAGATTCTGTAAAATCATGAGATACTAAAGGTAAAATATGAGATGGATAAATGATTGAAACATTTGAAGGATTCAAGAGGAGGAGATGATGACTCAGGAGTGTCAAGTATTCCAGGAGTACTGAAGGTTTCCTGCCACACTTAGTGTTTGCATGGCTAGTGAAGTTTGAAGAAGTGTCTGAGAAAGGGTGGTGACGAATGAATGAATGAATTAATTAATAATGGTAGCTTGTAGCACCTGATTATGTATTATATGTATTAGCCAGTAAATAATTAATTTGTGCTTTTAGTTGTTTATACACTGCTTGCAGTTCTTTTATAAACAGTAAAATTTGCCTGAACAAAAAGATTTCCAGGCATCCCATGTGTAAAGCCAGTCATGGTAGCACCATGTGTTCAGTAGTGACCACTCCTTCCCAAGACTGTCTGCTGGACTTAACCACCAGTTGCTTCCCTGGAAGGCAAATAGCCAAACCCTTAATGTTTTGATTCTTACTTATTTGATATTCAAATTGAGATCTGGTCTTTTTGGTTTTATGAAGACAGCTTTGGAATATGGCAAAACATTTTTATTTTTCACAGGAATCATCAGAGTCCAAAGTAACATGAATTTGCTGTGTTCAAAACTGTAGCAGTTTGGGGTTTTTTTTTGTTTTTGTCCGGAGGTGGAAATCTTCTCACAAGACACTTTCCAAGAATTGGGAATGAAAAATTTATAGTATTTTTATGAAATATTTTAGGGTCCTCTATAATCTCATGCAGATTAACTCGTCTAAATTATGTTGATTTTGATATGTTGATCTCCCTGCTATTCTGAGATTTAAAGATTGAAATCTGTGTGGAGAGGTGTTATTTGCAAACCTGGCTGCAAAACTGTATTCAGATTCTGAGCGAGGCTCTTCAGATACAATTCTGGGGGGGTGGGACCCGGTGATTCTTATTGCAAAGGAATTTTTCATCTCTTGCATTTTGAAAAGGCTGATTAAATATTACCACTCTGAAAAAAAATTAAGGCTATAGTATCAAAAGAAATAACTAAAATATTTGCTTGAGGCAGACCATAAAAATATGAAAAATCTGCTTTTTCAATATCACAAGATATCAAACAAGTCAGAACATCAGCCTGCTTTACTGTATTATTTTGCTTCTCTGTGTGGGAATAAATGTCAAATTTCTTAAACAACTGCAACAAAATATTTTCACAGGTTGGTTGATATATTGAATGATCTCATAGGAAAATTCTCTTAGCAAAGAGAATAAGAGCAAAGATCACCTCTACATCCTCTACATTACTAGGAAAGTATTAGGAAGCTCAATATTCTCTAAAGATGTATGCTAGAATGAAATCAGTTCTAGAGTTCAAGTATCTCTCTTTGAATATTCAAAGTTTAAATTCTGATCTCCTTTTCTCAATTTTATTTATCTAATTCCTATAACATCAATATATTTAACAAAATATTGATGAGGTCATAATTATTAAGTCCTCTGTAGTTCTGAATTTCATCATTTGACTTTTGCAGATTCTCCTGTAAAGCAACATTTTTTTCCATTTCAGGTCTTAGTGAAAATGTACTGTAACTGTTGAATGAATCAGTTTATTTCATTTCTTTTTCCTCCGCATTTGAAAATTAATTTTATATTACATTAACTGGCTTAGTGGTTTCATCCTGTGACTGCCTAGTTGTTTCACTTAATGCAAGGGCAGGGCTGAGCAGGATGCAACTTTCACAATAGCTCACATTTGCTCTGAATAAGGTCTAGAATAAAGCTTATAGTTCTTTATGTAAATCCAGTATATCTGGGATAAAAATAATTTTTTAAAAAATCAATGAGATCACATGCTGATTTATATTATTCAGAGTTTTCATACCTTTCTTATACTGTAAACATTTCAACTAGACTAATTATAATAAAGTTCAGAATTTCTTTTACTAGCTCTTTTTTTCTACTAGTTTCTACTAGTTCTTACTGGGTAGTTTATCCAAAATAATTTTATTTATAATGTCACTTTTACATTAACATGATGGGTCTCAAGAAAATTAAAGGGGGGAAATAAAAGGTGGTGATTAAAGTAGAATCAAAAAAGTCTTCCGTTTCAGTTTTGTATTTTGTTGGCAACAGAGAGATGTATCAATTAAAAGTTACTGAAGTGAGTTGTTCATATTGGTCTATTACATTACTTTTTAAGGGATGTAAAGTCAGTAGAACATTCTCTCATGTTTTGATGGAGTACATAGTCAAATATTTTGATTTCAAAAGTCTATTTAAAGGTTTTAGGTTTGACAAGATGTAAGTCACATAACTAATCTCTTGATAATACTGAAGCAGGGGGAAAAAAGCCCTCAAATCCTCTCAGAGTACTTGTGGAATTTTTGTAACCATTATAACCATTAATTGTATGTCTTTTGACACATTCCCGAGTTCTGCTGTATTTTTAACTCAGACATATTGTCTTACAAAGGTATCTTTAGCTGTGGCTATTGCAGCTCATTACATTACTCAGTCAAGACTTTTGTAGCCCTGTGGTGTGACAGAAAGTGGAATCTCCTCTGGATAGTCAGTTGAACAGATTGAGTTAGACAACTATTATTTTATTAACTATTAAAATCATACAAAATGGGTCGGGAGAGGCAATTGGTTGGGTTTTGTTGGTGGCTTTTGTGAATCTTTTGTTGGCATGGAATGTTTTTCCCTGCTTAGGAATTATTCCACCTGGACTGCATTCTAACCACTTTATCCCGAGAAAGAACAATTCATAAATAAAAAGACTTTTTAAAACACATCATGATAAGAACCAACCCAGCTGTCTCAGGAGATCGCTGAGCTGCATTTTTTGGAGATTGGGAATATGTTTTAGGAAATTCCTGGTTTTGTCTTACAGTCTCCTCTTGTGATTCTCTTCTTTAGCCAATGCTGAAAAGAAGTTGTTGGTCTGTGTGGACCTTTGGTCTGACCCAGAGTGACCACTGGATCAGAGGGAACTGAAGTTGATGTGATGAAAGATTGCAAAATAATTAATCATTAGGTATATGGTGGTGTCTACTTTCTTTTTTTTCCCCTAGTCTTTTCTTGCAAAACAATTTCATTTCTTCTGATAAAATATAAAGGTGAAACACAAACTTTGTGCATCTTAAGAGTTTGCTTCTGTTTCACTCTATTAGTGCTGTAAGGATGTAGTGTGTAAAAGCTCTGTAGTTATAAAAAGGCACAGATACTTGTTACACATATGTAAAAAGCGCTGTTATTTATACACAGGCTTGGTTTATGAGCATAAGCATTCAAAAAGAGAAGAATAAGCAGGATGGCAATAATATGCTAGAATATAAACTGTCTACTTAAATATTGGACTGTAGTAAATGACATACTTTTCTTGTTTTGGGGGTTTTTGAATTGGTTTGGGGTTTTTTTTGATGTTTGTTTGGGCTTTTTTGGGGGGGAGGGTTGGGTTGAGGTTTTTTTTGTTTGGTTTGGTTTTTGTTGTTTTGGTTTTGGGTTTGGGGTTTTTTGGTGTTTTTTTTTTTTTTCCTCTGAATATTCATTCTTTACTTTCCACGGGATCCTTTGGATGTTTTTGCTATATTGGCCATGGTTGGTTTTGATGTACTTGAACAGTCCCAAATTCTTTGTTGCATTTATTTCTACTGTGAGACAGATTACAGATTTATCTGAATTTGAGAAAATGCATCAGTATTTGGGAAGGTAATTGGCATTTGTGAGATAGAAAAGCTTCATAAAGCATTTCATAATTATAGCTGAAATGCAAGCTGTAAAGTCTTGAGTATTTCTTGCTCTCTTTTGTTTTCTTACATAAGAAGGACCCAAACAATAAAACTTGTGTAACAGAGGTAGTTTTGTAACTGTTTTTCCTACTTTGTACTCAGAGACCTTTTTTTTACAGAGATCGTTTTATTGAGGATTTTATTGGTGTGGCAGGAAAAAATTACAGTGGCAGCAGTCCATCTGATCTGTAAATACACTGTCACCAGTGGCAGTATTCTAAAGCCTTTTAAATGCAGCTAAAGCATTTCTTTATAATACCCTATTAGCAAGACTTTTACTATTATTATGAGTTGATTATTTTTATGAATTCCAACTTAAAGATTTTCTAAGAGTGTCACTGTCAAGTTGAAACATTTCAGCTTTACTCATCTTTTCCCCTAATTGTACATCACACTGACTGAAAGCTGAAGGATCATTTTTCCTATTGCCCATAACTGCTTTAATCCTTCCTATAATTCCAGAGAGCACCACTGGGAAAGCTCTTTTTTGTATACTGTGGCAGTGACCTGCACACCAGAAAGAGTCAGGGCTCTGCAAGTGGCTGACAGGACCTGGTCAGGACTCTGACATTCCATGTTAGGCTAAATTGATAGACTTGTTAGGATCTCCAACTGCTTTACATAAGGTTGTTGTAGGAAAGGAGAGAATCCTAGATAGCACATCTATTGATAGAACAGATAAAAACTGCTCAAACAAAGCTGGGAAAACATGGTGCTGGGCTTGTTTGATTTTCGGTGAATTTATTTCAGTGTACAGATTGAAGTACCATGAATTAAGGAAAGGTCAGAGGCATGGGAAGAAGTTGCAATATTCTGCAAATCTGTAAAACTCAATTTTTGGCAAAATGCAAAATGAGGATTTTTTTTTTGTTTTGTTTTTAATGTACAGAACTTTATTGTCTGAAATAATCTCCTTTAAGAGCTGAGGTTAAAAATATGGAAGAGTTTCAGAGAGTGAAATGTGGGAAGTAACTGGTGGGGGGTTGTACAATTCCTATGACTGATTTTAAACTGAAAGAGCACACAAGTTCTTCTAAATGGTGTTCAGCAATGCATATAGTATCTTAGAAAAATAGACAGGAGAATGTTATAGCAGTCATAAGATGGACAATTTAGTTAAAAGACTAATCTAAAAGGTGAATTGCAGTGATGAAAATGAACTAATGCAGAATAATGTTTTACAAGAGCCTTTAATACAAATTCTTGCTTTTTTTCATGTGTGATTATGCAAATCCTCCTCCTGAAAATTCTACATTTTACGGAAATAGACAGAAAGTGTATACTTGCAAAAATCTGATATAGCCAAATAAATTTTTGGAAAAATGATAAAAGAAGCTCCATTCAGGTGGCACTGTAAATCTGCCATGCAGTGATTTCCCATGTCATTTGTGAGTCTGGATATGATTGGAGAGCTCAATGCTGCTGGGAGTTTTGTTGTTATTGTAGATCCTGCCTTCTCTTTTGTCAGAATCCCTAGCATTTTTTCTCTCTGTGTCTGAATGTGATAGCTAACAGACTTCATCACGCTGTCGCTGGGTCAGCAAGATCTGATGCCGTTTGAGACTTGTTTACTGTAAGTCTGTCATAGAAGAGCTGATTATAGCAAATAATCTCATCCAGTCAGTTCAGATTAAATGGGGAGATAAAAGTATTTTGGTTCCTAAGTAATTGATTTAAAAATGCAAACTTGGGTAAACAGAGCTATTTAATGAAGTCAGCTGTGACTTGAGACTAAGGGAGAGAGTTGTAGAATTTTTCTAGGATGAACTTGCAGAATCAGTTTGTAGCACACATCAGGAGGAAAGAGGAAGAATTTTATGCATTTTTCAGAAGTACAACGGTACTGAATAAGAGGCCAAAAGTCCAATGGAATAACTAATGGAATGATAAATTTCAGGTCCAAATCTTCACCAAACTGAAATTCAAATGCCCTCCTTATTCAAGACCAGATGTGCTCCATCAATGAACTCTTAAAAGAAGTGAGTCATGGAGTTGGAGGCTGATCAGTATTTTAAACTGGAGAGTTACAGGCCCATAAGCCAGTTTGTCATGATGTAAAAAGGAGGTCTTTTGAATTTATACCTGATGGTAGGAAGCAAAGGATTAAAGTGATTGGTTTTCATAGTGAGGGGAATTAGTATCAGAACCCACCAGAGATGAATACTCTGAGCTACACTGTTATGAGTGGGAACTCATGGTGCTGAATGGCTAGTTGATAATATTATGGATTACATTAAATATCCATAAATAATAAGGAACATTCATGGAAAATACATCTGAGTGTGTATATGCATTGTTGAGCTCTGGATCAGGTAAAACTAACATGAAGAGAACACTGGCAGTTGCTTGGTGATTTTGGAAAGAGCAAACAATGCTAGAAATCAAATTGCTGTTCTGCATGATAAACCTGTCTCTTAAGTACTTCATATAGTCTCTGTCTCTCATCTCAGAAGGGACATACAAAAATGAGGAGAGGCTCAGAGAAGAAAAATGTGGATTACTGGGGTAACAGAAGAATTTCCACATCATGGAGTAGTTAGACTTAAGATCCCACAATTGAAAAAGAGCTGAATGGTGGAGGGTAGTATAGGAAGATAAATAATGAATGAGGAGAAGGTGAAGCACATTTGGTTTTTGTAAATCAAGAATAGGGAGATAGCCCTAATAAAACCAGCAGGCAACACAGAATTTTTTGATGTAAGATATTTTTTAAGCCTGAAATTGTGTATTTAATCAAAATGTAATTGGCAATTCCATAGAAGAAAGGTCCATCAGGAATGACCATTTAAAGATGTGAATACAGCCCCAGTTTATTGCAATTTTGATCTGATATATAAGTGATATGAGTGTGTACTTGTTTCTCTCACTGACTAGATAGACCAGAAACTCATCTAGACTGAGTCCCAGCGTTATTCTGTGTATTTTATACATTATATACTGTTTAAGTAGGGGTTTGGAACAACTTGGAAGACTTAATACTGTCTATAAAACCTGTATTTCTTATAACAATTTCATCGTTTGTTTGGTGTAGGGATTTTTTCTTCCTAGAAACAAGTTGCTTTGATATCAGATTTAAAATTTATTATCTCTCAATTTCATTGCATATCCTTTTGTTCTTCTATTACTAGAAATGATGAATAGAAACTTAGGATAAATGTTATCTATGTAATTAATTGTTTCTCTCATCTCTCAAATACACACTCTGAGTGTTTTTGTTCTCTCCATGAGAGATTTTTGTGATTTTGATATTACTTATTGCAATATCTTAACCTCTTCTAATTATTTTAATTAAATGTTTACAAATACAATCGTCGGAAGAGAAAACCTTGAAAATATGACTAGGATAGTTAACCTTGATCAAAGACAAAAGAAGCTAGAAGATTAAATATGCAATGCTAAAATCAGTATGAGAAAGACCTTTGAAATTATACTGCATTAAGAATACATGGGTCAGAGGAAATTATTTATGTTCCTGAAATCAAAGTAGATCGCCAAGATCTCAGCCAGAGCACCGTGTGAATTTTATTGTGTTCATATTATATACAAGAAAATGAAAACTCATTTCTAGACTGAAGTCTTCTCAATAGGCAGGTCTCTGTAGAGGGGGAGTAGCGGGGCTTGTGCAAGTAAGAACCCTGCCCTGCACATACCAAACTGGCTATATGAAGAGTGTTAAAAAATTAGAACAGCCTTTTGGCCAGGCATCTTCTTCAAACAGGACATGAGGAATCACTTGGTTTGTTTTTTGTAATTTTGGTGCCACCATAACATAAGTAACAATAGGACAATGACAATATTAAGTCATGTCAAAAGAGCCCAGACCCTGAAGTGTTTGTACCAGCCTGTCCATGTCTTGACTGCAACCAAACATATCCATTTTGAACATATGGTGTTAATTTTTAATAATGCTTCTCGGTGAATCAAATAAGGCCAAATTTTGCTTCTGGCTGCTGCTAAGAAGGTGTGAAGAATTACCATGCAGATACCCCCCCTGTATACTGACGTTACAGATTGCACAATATTGTAGTTTGACTTACAGACTGTAGTTTGTTTGGCATATGAAGCATCTAGTAATCTACAAAATAATTTCTTATATTTGCTCCTGTAAGCTGCATGGAAGCTTTATTTAAATGCATCTAAATGTGCTGCTCTGTAGAGCACCTCATCTTCCCATTGAGGTGGGAGAGCTCTGTGTCTGCCTTTGACTGTGTCCTACACTGAGATAGAGTCAACCATGGATACCTTATGTCACTCTACAGGATCAGGTTTTGCATGATGACATTTAGGGCCTTTTTCCTCAATTTATCACCTGCATGTGGCATTCCTCTGCTCTCAGCAAATGTCTGAATTCTACTGACTAGCTCAGCACTTACTACAGATACGGGTTTTAATGTTGCAGAGACAGTTGTCTGGTTGTGAAACAAAAAAATTGTCTTTTAGGGTTTTTTCCTTTTTCAAATTTGTTTTTTTATTGAGATTTTAAGTGCTTACAAAATTTAATGTTCAAAAGCTGAGAAATCAGGCAATCGTGTTTGCTTGTTACCTATCATCTCAGCATTTCAGGTTTATGTACTGGAGTACTATTTTTATTTATCTACATATATATTATGGTTTTTGCCACAGGACTCCTTTCTCATTCAGTGTACATAGTGACAGAGATCAGTGAATGAGCAGCTATTCATGTTTTCTGTTATTCTTATTGGCCAATATGTGACCCACATGTGGTGTTCACATTCAATCATTACATTGAATTCAAAACTATTAATTTCTCCATAGGCTTTCTTTCCATTGTAGCTATCATTAGCATCTGAATGCCTCACAAACCGTAATTAATTAATTTTCACAAAGCCCCTGTGAGGTGAGATGACATTATTAAAAGAGGAGTGAGCCACAGAGAAAAGTGCCAGCCTATATTTTGAATGCCCAAGTTGACATGTGTAAGGTGTGTTTTTTTAAGCTACTTAGCATTCCATGACACTTTATTTGGTCTTTGTCTAGCTTCCTCTTACTTAACTACAAGTGCCACACAACTTTGCAAATCAGGCCACAAATAGGTATTTATGAATAGCAGTTATTTGTTATGAAGGAGAAAATTAAGTAATGTAATCTACCAGCTATCAAATCATGCAGACATTGATACAATCCAGTGTTCAAAAAGACATCTAGCTACCTTAAGCTTCCACTTTCTCATTATAGTTTCCTTCATCAATAACTACCCACCAGTGAACTACTTCAGAAAGGGATCCTGTGGGCACAGACCCTTGATGAGTCCCCAGGGCATAAATAAGTTCCACAGTGTTGTGATATGTTAGAAGCCTAACACAATTCTGGCTTTCCAACATGGAAAAGAAAACACTGATTAATTAACAGCATGAAAATGGTATGTGTTTACCTGATAAATACCAACAGTTTCTCAAAGGCAGAAATGAAGCTGGCCACTTCTGGCTGCTAGAAATATGTGAAATGGAAAGGCTCAGTGCAACAGGAATAGTTATACAGATCTTTTGTTTCTTTCCCATATCAGTCTTCTGATGCCTCTCACTCCTTTCTTCACAGATATGTAGAGGGTGATGCAGAAGAAGAGTGATTTTGGTACAGGCTGCTGGCAGCTTTGGATAGTGGGAAAAGGCAAAGGTATTTTCTGATGTCTCGTAATGAAAGCCCAGCAGAGCAAGCGCAGTTGCCTGCACCCACTGAATTGATGAGTAGTAACTGGCAGGATTTATTGAGCTGAACCTCCTGTGCAGTTCTTGTTAGAGTCTTATATATGTATTTTTTAGGATATTCTGGAGACAATGCATATGTTCTATAATGTACAATAAAAGCATTTGTCTTTATTATCTCCTGTTAAACTTGTAACACCAAGAAGTGACTCTCTAACAGATTCATTTTCTACAAGAGACTTCACGACTTTATTGATCAAGAGATTTTTTGATTTGCATTTATCTATGCCTTAGATAATGGAGTTTTGGTGTTTTAGGTTGGGTTTGCTGGGAATCTACTACTCAAAGTTTAGTCTGTGTAGCTGACATTTTTTGAAGGCACTGTTGGGTGGTGCCTCTACCCACACCTCAGGCTTTGTCCTTATTGGAGTGCATTTAATGTTTCTGGACAGGCAAGTGTTTCTGACAGCTCAGAGCCTGTAGCCTTGTTGCAAAAAAGAGTCTTGATTGACTACAAAGCAGCGTACAGCATGACTCCTACCTGTTGGGCCCTTCAGGAGCAGCAAGGAGAGAAGCCTTGCAAAGCTGCAGAAGCACTTTGTGCAGGTAGTACTGTGTGTCTCTGATGCTCACAGTAGAGGATTTATTTATGGTAATTGTTTGGTGTCTGATTGTCACAATTTGTAATTTCAGACCACTTTGCAGATACTGAAGTAGGTTTACCTAATGTGTAATTCTTGTTTCATGTTCATGTCTAACCTCAGCATCCATAGACTAGTATTTTACTTTATTGGGAAGTAGTAACTAATGACAAAGTAAACCCTAACAAATATTTATATTTTCCAGAATTGTTGTCTTATTTTCTTATTTTTTAACAAATTCAGGGAATTTAGAGACAAATATTTATTTAATTTTGATTGAAGATACAGATCTGTGTCTCCTAGTTGCTTTGAAATGTCATGTCACTCTCTAGCTGCTATTTACTCCTTTAAATGGATGCCTGAAGGATACCAGGTTAAACAAATCATGACAATCAACAGATACACTGCTTACCTCATGTATCTTGAATTTACTGCTCTGAGGGTCTCTGTGATTTTCTGGGAGATTTATAACCCATTCCAAACAGACACTGATTGTTTAGTCAGTTGAGTTTATTGTTTGCAATTTGCTTCTTCAGGAATTTATTAATGAATACTACACCTTTAAGTACATTCTTTGCTTACCTATATCCTTCTCCTGTTTTCTGGAAAAGTATCAGGGGAGGTGGCTCAATTAATACCTGATCATTTAGAAGAAATTTAACAACAAAAACAACAACAAAAATCAGCCTGGTTTTTCTATCTCAGGGTTTTGTAAAGCACTTGTTGATCATAGCCTCTGATAAAGTGTGTCTACAGTTCAATAAAAATTCTCAAACAGAGGGGAAGATGTATATAAATAAAAATTTTAATTGCATTTCCTGGCCACATGAATGTTTGTGTTCTGGCATAAGCAATTAGGCAGAAACAAATTAGATTACTGGACTGTCACTAAAACAGAGCTGTCTGCTATGAGCAGGCAGAAAATTTAAAACAAAGAAGAATGTACAGAGGCATCTAAAGTAAGAGTTACAAGTGGGTGGTGAGAGGCCTTTTGGATGAGGTCTTTCTGAGAAAAGCAGTGACTCAAATTTAATAAAAGCACTTTAATATAAGTAAAATATTTTAAAATCTTATTTTAGCTTCCTGGCATGTAATATTTATATGTAGTTGTGGCTGTTAAACTCATTTTAATGGATGAATTTTTATGTAAAAGTGAAAAAAGATGTTCTGTGCTGCAAGCAGCAGGTGTGTTTTTAATCTTTAATAGGTCACCTTCCTCAGTGCAAGCAGGCAAGCTGTTATTGATCAAAGAGGTTTTGTTGGGTAGCTCTCAGATTATTGAGTGACAAACTTTATTGGATTTGACTTAACAGAAGTCAGAAGACAGCTGAAGCATAAGAGCTTGCACTACCATCAGAGTCATTTTACGACAGCCAGGGAGCAAAGCTCAGAGATGGATACTGAGCTCTTTGCTGGCCCTTGGAGATTAACTGAACAGCCTTCCTACCAATTCCCAAGCCTGTCAGCAGAACCAATTAGATTTTCAACCAGTAGACAAGAAGGGTGGCACTTGGGGACCTTTTTGCTTTAGGTCAAAGGCTTTTCAGACTGCGATGAGATGACATTGATGATGACACGTTGAGCATTGGTTGGTTTTAAGACAAGTTAAATTAGCAGTCTTGAAATGATTCCAACTGTCTCCTGACTTCTCACTGTTGCCATATTCAGTGGATCCTGTCAGGAGCAGGTTGATGACTTAATAGTCTTTCTTGAGTGGATTTGAGCACTTTGGCTGTGTGTTTATGTGTAGTTGTCATGCTTAAAATATTCATATAAAGGTTTGAAATATTTATTTGAAGGAGCCTTCTGCGGAGTTCAGCAAATACAGCTCTCAGTGATTCTGCCTACCTTTCCTCTCTCTGTTTTTGCTGCTCTAAGCAGTTGTTGCTAAAAAATGCCTTTAACTATGTTTGATCTGTATGAAGTGACATTGTTTCTTGTGGCTATTGATAACATAAAGCACTTAGGAAATGTAAGAATTTATTCAGTGTTTGATTTCCAAAGCCCTGGATGGCAAGTTCCAATCCCACCTGTAAAAACATTACAATAGTTTTGAGACCATTTCAGATTAGAAAAGGTGTATTCAGCTTGTACAGTCTTGTAAACATTTTGTGGTCTTTGATTCTAATTCAAATGGATTGTGATAGATGTGGCAAAAGAAGAAGGGAAAGGGTAGGAATTAAGATGAAGTCTGCTGTAATTAAACTGCCTTGGGCTATTGAAACAAGGGAGCAGGATATCATGGGGCTGTTCTTTTAAAACTATGTGATACTTTAAAGACACTTCCCTTTAGTGGATTGACTGCTACTCTGTTGTAAAAAGAGCTAAAGAAATAGAAGTGAAGTAAGCTACTTGACTTTAAATTTGTACCTTAATGTAAACAAAACCCCAATTGTTACTAGAAATAAATTAAAGCTGTCAACATGTAGGTGTTAAAATTAGCATGTCTGTAACTTTTAATGCGTGTTAATATTAAATGCTCAGCATTTAAAGGGAATGGCTAGAATATTTCCTTCTGAATGCCTAAGGTTAAACTCCTACATCTAAACCCATGTTTATTCACCAGATTAGGTACTTACCCTGTATTTAGATCTTGATGTCAAGCATTCAATTGAAAATGTTGGTGCTATTTATTTGAATTTTATATTCTCAACTACTATTTTCTCTCAGTAAGAATTCTTCATCTTTTTTAAGGATGTTGATTAAAAAAAAAAGAGAAATGAGCAATCACCTGGAGCTTTTAGCCATTATTCTGAGAACCACAAGCAGTATAACACAGAGGCGATTGACTGCCATTTAAAGTATATATTCCAGGCAACAATATTATTTTTTCTGTAGGAAATATTTTGTCATAGCTGCAAAAAGTGATCATACCCAGATCAGGAAAAAAAGCAAACAAAGGATTTGGGACATCTGTCTACCATGGTAAAATCTAGTTTAATGTGTTGCATACTTCTGAGTGATAACTTTTACAATTAGAATCATCCTAATTTTTCCTAATCTGATACTTGAAATATTTTATGCCATGCTCTTAAAGGTTTAATCACAAATTTGATGTGACCATAGTTAGAGGCAGCCAACCTGTGATGAGTACAGTTTTGATGATCAGTGACTTGCAGAATGGTCGTGGCATCTGCCTTAGTTCTCCTGTTCTATAGGTGTAAATAAGTTGTAAATCTCTAAAATAAAAGGTGATGTTAAGATAGTTGTCTAATAAGCAGTAAGACTTCTATTTCTTCAAGGTACTTTCCAGTTTAGTGGATAAGTTGTGAATATTAGGGAGAAAAATAAAATTATTTATTGGGGATTTTGGCTACTAGAGAAAGAGCAAGGAATGATCTGCTGAATTGCTTTGGTGGCCTCCATAAAATACATTAAAGAATTATTTCTGGAGGCTGGATATAACATGCATTCTCTCCTAGGCCATTTTAACAGAAGCCTGTTATTTTTAATAGAATATTGATTCTGAGGAAAGGATATGCTGCATTTTGGATCAATTTAACTATTTATATGAGGCCAGAATATTGAGCAGAAATAAGAAAATTGTACATATATAATATTTTACAAGCACTGTTGTCTCCAAATGATGAAGGGAAGTGTGGGACCAGAACATTGAATGAGTGAGTCAGTGCCCACCTATCAGGGATAGTGTTAAGACTAGTGGCTTATTCTATCTATTAATCTGGAGTTCTGCTTTCTGGACCTTGCTGATTTCCAATGTGTTAATGTTCTTATGGTACTTTTGTGGCCAGTCAGTTTAGCTCCCTGTTTAAACCTCTAAGACAGAATTTCCTGAATTTTGTTTGAAGAAAGTCAAAGCATCTCCAAAAAAGTTCATGAAATTTTCAATGATATACAAGCCACCAAAATAATTGGCAGTTACTGTCTTATTACTTACAAATTTATATTTGATATTTTTGTCTTTTTTTTTTTTTTTGTTATTTTCAGCAGTCAGCCAATGAATCTTTTAAAAAACTTTGCTTTTCCAATTTAGGAACCTCTGTTACCAGGGTTTTTTCCCCCATGTAGGTTATTGTTCTCAGTGGGCTCCCTTTTCACCTTCTGTTTTATAATCAAAATAATTAGGTCTCCTTTTTGTTCTTCTTTAAACAGGCCTTTATAGACTTTCATAATTCTTCTTTGAAACCTCTTGAAGTGCAGACTGCATCACTTATACCAATATTTACTAATCAGCCATATTAGCCAGGAAAGAAGTATAATGCCTTTTTGCAGGCAATATTCTCTCCCCACAAATAAGAAGACATTAACCCTTTGAAGAACTGACTCTCCCACCACAGAAGTGTTCACAGAGTTTTTTTTTATCCTGGGTGTGTGAGTTTACTTTTAAATTTGGTGGTATGAACCACGATTATTTTTCATGCATCCAGATTATCAAGAAATCCAGATCACACTGTAACATTGAACTGTCTTCTTCATGATTATCCCCAACATCAGCTTTTATGTTATCTGCAAATTACATATGTAATGATTTTATGTTTCCAGATGAAGATGTTAAATGGCATGAAATCAAAAATATGCCACCCTGGGATCTCACAAAAAATACATGTTCTCAATATAGTAACTTCCATTTTGAGGCTTTCTTTGTTTGGGCCATGCTGAACTTCTGTCAATATTATTTTAGAATCCAAATATTTGTTGCTTGTAAAAGCTTCATTAGCACACCCTTTATGAGATATTAAGCTATATTGGCTAGCATTAATTTTATTGTCCTCCTTTAATTTCTTATTAATGAAAATCCTGTGACCATCCCATTATTGTATCTAGAGCCAATATCATGTTGTCAGAGCTACCTGGCTTATTTCATTTGCCCTTTGTTGAATACTGATATTGTACTGGTTTTCATCCAGTTTTCTGGAATTTCTCTGCAGTTCTGAGATACATTAAAGATCAGCATTAAATGAGCAAGGAACCGCTACGCTATCATAAAATGCTCAGCTATGAGTTAGCTGTGTGTATACTGATTGAAAAATATCTGACTGTTGTATCTGTCATTTAATATCTTCCTGAGATATTGTTGAAAGGTACTATATTCTTATCACTTGATCAGAGCAGGTTATCCTGTTTTATTTCCTAAATGCAGAAAGTAATTATTTATTGAACTTTTCAACCTCTTCTGCATGATTTGTGATGGATACGATTTATAGATGCTCTGTTGTTCCTGGTATGTCTTGAAACTCATTTAAATTATCCTTAAATCTTCAAACAATTGATTTCTTTTTTCATCTATTTGCTCCTCACATAAACTTGATACATTTCCTAGCTTCAGTATCTTCTTTAAATACTAGAATTTAAACTACTCTTTAGATTAGTGTATATTTTTCTTAGATTTGAAAAAATTTGATTTATGGACATTAGAAATAAGAATTCTAAACAGTTTTCATTTCATGTGACTGTTTCTGTGTTCAAATTATTTTCTCAGTCTGAATTTAGCTTGAATTTTCACATTATGAAATTGGCCTTTTAAAAATATCAGATCTGTTTTTGAGTTTGGGTTGCATGCCATCATTTTTGTAGTGAATGTGTAGACTCATCATAGCTTGACTTTTAAATTCCCTGACTTTTAGTTCCACCATCAGTCTCTCTCTATCTTCAATATGAGGTTTAATGTGTAACTTCCCAATATTGACTCTCTTAATGATTTTTCTACTAAGGCATTTTAATATAGTTTTATGAATTTCATGAACTTTCAGAACGAGCAGTTGCATGTTGTTGACATATGTCACATGAGGTCAATCCCTGCTGACAAGTCAGATTTTTTTTTCTCCCCTTCACCTTAGAGATTGTGTGGGTTAGTCATCCTGTTCAGCACCACGGCTTGATTGTCTGTTGCACCCAGCAGTGAGGAACCAGCTTTGATCCATACTACCTACTATCCATGACTGCTTAGTCAGGATCATTTGCTTCCAGCTAGGCAGTGAAGTAGATAATGTTGGGATTTATTTCCAAGAAAAACCTGTACCTGTTATTCATGGAATGTCACTACTCTGAAAAGACCAAGCACAGAACAGCAGTGCAGGAGTATACTGGAAATCATGGTTTTATCATTGTATATTTATTTGTAATCAGGTTACAGGAGTGGACACCTGAGCACAATAAAGATACTGAGCAAGCACAGACTGAAACACTGATAACAATGGACCCAGATGTTGCTTCAAGACTATAAACCCTCCCTTCCACCAAACAGTTTTGGTTAGCTCTGTGAGTCTGTCATTAAAAAGAGACTTCCAAGGGAAATAAATAATTGTGTTATCAGGAAGACATTGGAAGTTGGAGATTGTAGTCCTCATCAGCTGTAATTCTTTCATTTGTGATGAATCCTGAAGATGTGTGTGGAGGCCCTGGAGGGCCTTCTCCTAAGTTATACCCCATTGGCTACTTCCCCTGTTCCTGTGCCTAAACATGGGTGCTCCTGGGGCTCTCCCACCCTTTTCCCTGATTGGGCCTCACCTTGGTACTGTCTGGAGACCAAGGACTGCCGGGAGGCCCCTGGGGGAGGGACTGGGACCTTGGAGGAAGGTGTGGGGCGGAGAGGAGAACATCTCACCACGCGGCTGAATTAAACATCTATGGACATTGTGCAAAAGCCTTTTTTGCTTCTTTACCTTGGACGTTACTAGCAGCAATTCTAACTGCAACAGTCAATCTTTTAAAAATATTCAGGAATCTTTTTGACAAGACTCATCAAAGAATTCTAACAATTTCTGTAATGAGAAACTTAAGATTTATTCTTCTGACACAGGAAAAAAGTTCACACTAAAATCTTTAAAAGGCTACTCTGGGAAAAAAGAAAACAAGAAGTGGTGGATATTTGGTAATAAAAACCAAATATAATGAGATAAGACATAAAATGACAGCTTTCCTTCTCCAAATGAGGCCTCTCTATAACAGATGAGCAGTACTTGGTTGAGAGTTTTACCAAGTGAAAATCTTGTGGCTTTTGGACATCTGGGAGGGGCCAGCACTGTATTGCCCATGCAAAAGGAAGTGTCCCTAAAGTAACCATCTATTTTTTAAAGTAATGATTTCTATTTGGAGTTTCCAACAGGCACACCACCACCTACACTGCCTTGTGCAGAGTCTATCACAGCCGACCACTTTAGCACAGGAGACAGAGAAAGAGCCCCTGCTGAAGAAACCTTTTCCTGACTCAGTTTCCTGAAAAACCGTGCTAAGAAAATGCTACATCCCTCCTGCCAGCTCTAAGACACTCCAGAAAATCTGTTTGGACACTGGAGACTCAGAATTCTTTGCATTTTGAAAGTTGTTTTATAGGTGCTTTTGATTGTTTTTGTCATTTTATGTTAATTGAGTTGATCCTTCAGAAAAGCTTTCTTAATAATATAAAAAACGGGGAGTTGTGGAGGCCCTGGAGGGCCTTCTCCTAAGTTACACCCCATTGGCTCCTTCCCCTGTTCCTGTGCCTAAACATGGGTGCTCCTGGGGCTCTCCCACCCTTTTCCCTGATTGGGCCTCACCTTGGTACTGTCTGGAGACCAACGACTGCTGGGAGGCCCCTGGGGGAGGGACTGGGACCTTGGAGGAAGGTGTGGGGCGGAGAGGAGAACATCTCACCACGCGGCTGAATTAAACATCTATGGACATTGTGCAAAAGCCTTTTTTGCTTCTTTACCCTGGACTTTACTAGCAGCGTTCAAACTGCAACAGATGTGTACCTTGTGCCCAGACATTTTTGTCTATTTTAAGTTTTCTTTCATTGTATCAGTTCACGTTATTGGAGGAAAGAGGTCAGAATTAGGAAAGTGATTCTTCCTCTGTAGGCGACGCTGGTGAGGTCACACATCAAGTGCTGTGTTCAGTTCTGGGACACACTTCCTTCACTGCAGGAATGACATTGAGGAGTTGGAGCATGTCCAGAGAACACAACGGAGCTGTGGAAAGGTGTAGGGAGTAAGGCCTATGAGCAGCTGAAGGAGTTGGAATTGTTTATCCTGGAGAAGAGGAGGCTCGGGGTGACCTTATCACCCTCTACAACTCCATGGAAGGAGGTTGTAGTCTGGTGGGGGCTGGCCTCCTCTCCCAGATAACAGGTGACAGGATGAGAGGAAATGACCTCGGGCTGACTCAGGGGAAGCTGAGTTTGGACATCAGGAAGAATTTCTTCACAGAAAGGGTTGTCAAGCAAAGACCAGCATTGTCCTTCTTTCTTTGACTTCAGTTGCAAATATGACCTTTCAACAACTTTTAAGCTGCTTTAATTCATGTGACCAGTAACCAAAGCATTAGTCAGCCCCTGTATTTTACTGGTTTTATCACTGTACTACAGTTGCAATCAAGAAGAGAGAACTGACACATTTATGGCCTGTGGCTAGGCAATTAGGAGAATCAGTACTGGATTACATCATCTTAAAGCAGATTTGTTGTGAGTGAACTAAGTTAACTTTCACACCCTGGATATCACAACAGTTTTAATCTTTCAGTAACATCTTGTGTAAAAATTAATCATAAGCTTGGCTAGATTATTTCTGACACCCTGGAAAACATTGTGAAAAGCCATTTTTGTGCAGTTTTTTGATACATGAAGGATATGTCATAAATCTTCTCATTTTGCTTCACTGTTTGCACAATTTAATCACAGTGGCCCCAGTAAATAACACATAAATAAAATTCTCTGCAAATTATTAAGCTATCTGTTACTTAAAACCAGGTAATGAACACAACAATGAATTTGGCATCACTTTTCCAATAGAAAGAAACCCCTCATTCCTTAGCTCCAGAAAAATTCAGCTTAAAGAGACAAAGGAAGGAGTTACATAAGAAGTATGTTGTATTTTGTATTTTGAAGTATTTTGAGGGAGTTGCATAATACAGAAAGTTATGTCCCTCATTATCTAGAAATTCTGATTTATTTTGAAAGTTAAAAGCCCTGGCTTGTAGGTTTTTTTTCCTCTACTTTTTTTTTTTTTTTCAATTTGTGCTGCATAGCTGTATAAAATGCAACATAAGTAATTGGCAGAGAAAATTTTGTTGACAGGGAAGTTTTTACCCCAGTAAAGGTGATGCATGTCAGTGGAGTGTCCTTTCTATCACCTCATGTGCTTGTATCAGAGACATTACTAATTTGGCAGGCAAAACTCTTCCACATCTATCCTCCTTTGGGGCTGGATAATTGCCCTGAATTCCTGTCTGTGTGAGTTGGCATTAGCATGTACTAACTATTGAGCTTACGTCAGTGTTATCTAAGCCTGGCAATACACTGTTAAATCTGTGAGCAGAGAAATCACTTCTAAATCACTATTTCATATGCCCTTTTCATATGCATTTTAAAAGACTTCTTCATTTCAGTCATGTTTATAAGGCATTTCTGAAAAATTACTAAGGTAAATTGAGAGGTTTGTGTATACATTTTTATTGTATGTTAGGTATGTGTGTAAAACAATGTGTATATATATGTATATATGTATATGTATACATATATATACATATATATATAACATGGATGTGTTTTATCTTATTACATGTAATATGAGATGCATGTAACTCTGATTAAGATGGTATTTTCTGTTCACTGGTAAAATATGGGCTATATGCCAGAACAACAAGGTACAGTAAAAATCAGTAGGAGATGATTAAGACTAGGAGCTCATAGCGGTGCAGCTTTCCATTTGGTCTATTCAAAAGTTCTTTACCCAGACTTTTTTTTAATTGGAAAATCACTTTCCCTGAAGTGTTAGATTAATATCTGAAAACTATCTACACATAGATAAATCTAAGAAATTGTCTAGAAACACTTCATTCCGTTTTCACATTAACAGTAATCTAAAACCGTTGTCAATAACCATCACAAAGGCTAAAAACACCACCCAAATTTCCAAGAAGGACGTGAAATTGCTGTAGTCCCCATTTTCCCTCCAAAAAGAGTCATTCACACTTGTTAGGTAGAAGAAAGGTAGACTACTGGTTGGCTTCCTTTAGACTGTTTATCAGAAGATAATTACAACCTGTTGACATTGTTTAAAAGAAGATTAAAAATTATTATATAAAATGGTATTAGAGAGCTAGATAGTTCCATATTTGAAGGGAAGCAAGTATGGGGATACATGGCTTCAAACTGCGAGAGAGAGCAGGTTTAGATTAGACATTAGAAAGAAATTCTTTATTGTGAAATTCTTTCACTCTCTCCTCACTGAGGGTGGGGAGGCAGTGGAACAGGTTGCCCGGAGAAGCTGTGAATGCCTGATTCTTGAAAATGTTCAAGGCCAGGTTGAATGGTGCTCTGAGCAACTTGGTCTAGTGAAGGTGTCCCTGCCCATGGCAGTGGGGTTGGAAGAAGATGATTTTTAAGGTCCCTTCCAACCCAAACCCTTCTGTAGTTCTATGATAGAAATATCACCTCACGTCAGGTGATATGGTGTCATGGGAACTGCCATTTCTTCTCTAGATGGCTGCAAGTAAGTGGTTGAAAATAGCTTTGGAGTGATGTAAGATGTGCTTTGTTTACACAAAGTTGTCAAATGTGTGGGAAGAGTTTTTCTGTTGAATGCTTGGCATGAATTTGGAAGAGTTGTAACAGAGGGAAGTGGGCGGGTGTTGTTTTCCCTGGAAGCAATAGTGAAAGAATAAGTACTAGAGGGTTATTTGTCTGGATAAGCTAACAAGGCAGTTTCAGGGTTTAAAGATCATAACTTAAATATATCGGCGTGTGGTGATACTTGCAATGAATAGAGTCCTGCCTCCTGCGGGTAAGGAATATGAGTGCACATCCAAGGTCTGTAGCAGGAGAGGCAAAACACAAAAGCAAATCAGGGAAACAGACTGCACAACAGGCGGCAGCAGGAAGACCTGACAACTAGGAATCGATCTAGTTCTGAGGAGTCAGGTTCAAACACATGGGGCCTACCTTACTTTGTAAAGGGAGGGTTGTGCACTGCAAGGGAAAACCATTGCGCAGCAGCTCCTCACTTAAATTCATAACATTCCTCCTCATCTGTCTGCAGTTGCAACAGGCTGGCCATGTATTTGTTCTAAACCAGGGTGTTTTGTGAGCTTTCTGCCCTGAGTAATTTTCTTCCTACCCCCTTTTTTTTATACCAAAGTGGCTTTAGCAAAAGCTGTCTCCTTCAGTGTTGCTGGAGAAGGTTCTCCTTCAATTGCAACAGTTCACAGTTAATGTGTAGACAAGCGTACCCTGTAAGTACTGCACAGAGAATAAAACACTAGCCTTTATTTCATGTCTTTATTTTGCCCTTTTTAATATCTTAAGTGAAGATATCATTAGGTTACGATTTACTGAAAGTCACTTAAGTTCCTGATTAGGGCTATAAGTTTTATTTGTCAGGCAGGGGTAATAGTTGATCTTTTTAAGCAATGCAGTCACCTTTTAGAAAGCTTGATCCATTAATAAAACCTCTGTATAATAGTGAAATATGTTGTATAGTCACTGATGGCCTAAACAGCATGCAAAGTATTTGCCACCAAAGGAAGCAAGCAATTTCTGGCAACATCTGGTGGAGCTGTGTTGGAATGGGCAGAAAAGGCATTTCTCCTTACTGTCATAGTTTTATCACTGTTTTATATCTTATCATATTCTATGAATATCAATTGTATCAGTATAATACAGAGGTATTAGTTTATCTACTCATATTCTCTAAAAAGGTGTTACCATTAAAGTGTCATAAAGCTGTTCAAAACAACAGATATTTCTGGACCATATCAGTCTTATGAATGGCTAATACAAAATTGCTAAACAGAAAGTATAA
Organism: Calcarius lapponicus; assembly: GCA_039654755.1. Taxonomy (NCBI): domain Eukaryota; kingdom Metazoa; phylum Chordata; class Aves; order Passeriformes; family Fringillidae; genus Calcarius; species Calcarius lapponicus. The sequence goes on along the minus strand of CM077465.1, from coordinate 72,741,490 downwards.
TGCATTTTCCAGTGAAAAAGCTGCAGCAAAACCAACTTAAATCTTTTGGGGCAATATAACTTTTCTGTATTCAATTGTAGTTTAAATAAGAAACAATTAAATTGCCACAGGCTTCTCGCTTTAAGAACAATTTCAGAGGTATATAAATTCAATAGCATGGCCTCTTTCTAAAAGTGACAGCCTCTGGAGCTATTTTCCATGCATGGCCATACCTTCACAAGGACTGTCTCATATTAGGAGGAAAAGTCATTCCAATTTGGGTAAGACTGATGTATCAGCCTGGAAAGAGAAAGTATGTCTTCACATAGGATTATGTTCAAGTAAGTTTCTGGGATCAGGGGTTTTAAAGACAAGGGTTGTAAGGAATGTCTAGAAGATGGCTAGCTAAAGTCAGATCACTAAACTCTGTTAAACTGTAAAGACAAAAGTTATACTTCCCTTCTCAATATACAAAATCCTTCCACAGCAAGCAGGGGAGGGAGCCTGCACAGAGTCTACATCAACCCTAGATATATATTAATTGCTGTACTGGATTGAGTAATTATTCTTTTAGGTAAAACATGTACTTTTCCAAAGCTTTTGACTAGTTTTGCTGTGTCTGAAAACTAATCTGCCGAACAGTTACAAATCTCCAAACCTCATCTTAGCTAAAAATCAATAACCGACATCATTAAGTAACTTGAATACAAGACAAAATTTCAGGTATTCCTAACTCATATTACCTGGTACTTTCTATTATTCTCTGAAATGCCTTTCTTAGACTTTGTGTGTCTCTGTGGAAATGTCAGTATTTTTGTTATGTGGAATGATATATCCACTTACTCTTGCAGTGATTCTGTTGTGGTTGTAGTCTAACTAATACCTCCCCAAAGAAATCAGCTCTTATCTGCCTCCTCTCTGGAACTTGGTGAAGATATCATAGTCTGTGGGAAATAAGGTTAGAAGTGAGCTCCAAAGGTCATCTAATCTATCCCCATTACCTCAATATCACCTTCAGGGAATATGGCAGTGGCATCTACTCCTCTTTTGTATTGTAATTCTTCTCTGCTTCATGACTTACCGGTGACAGAAACAGCATTTTTTTGAAAAATGCAGGTGTTATTATTCCTGGAACAACTTGTCTCTTTTATTGGAGGAAAAAATGAAAAATGTTTCTTGTTATCTGTCTATGGCACAAAGCATTTCTGGATCATGTACTAACATGACCAGTCTAGTCTATTCTCAGTATTTCTGAAGAAGAGTGAGCTAAACAGGGGGGAAGCCCTAAATGTAGAACTTGGGATTTTTTCACCAAAGTGTTCTGTTTCGAAATGTGCAAGAATGACACAGATTTCTCTAGGAAAAAAAATGTTAGTTTTGGTGCATTTTGTGGTTTGGAAGACAGACAAAGATTTCTGTTTGATTTTATGTCAAAAAGTCTCCTTTAAAAATTCTGAAATTTCAGAATTTGGTCTTCAAAACTCACCTTTACTCAGAAATTTAATTTTATGAACAAAATAAACACTAGGATAAATCTATCTCTGAGAATATTTAAATAAAGTATTTTCTTTGGTTTAATTCCTTTAGTTTTAGTTGGTTTTCTTTCTTTAGATTGTCAGCGTGTGTTAATTTTAGACCAGGATGTAGACTGGAATGTTTCATAATGCCCTAATTTGAAAAATAACCAAAGGTTGACAGAGACTTAAAAGTATTAAGACCTTTGGTATGCTATAGAACTTGAATAATATGTTCTTTCCTAATGGTTCTGTCCAGATGATAATCTGTCAAAACCACTTGTCATGCCTGCTGTAATACGGGTCTTGATTTCTATATGCTTTGAGATGTCTTACACCAGACGAGTGTTACTGGATATACCTTATTTTCAGTTTTGAGTTTTATTGGGTAGCCATCCAAAGGGAGATAGCTACATTTATGTGTATTTAAGATATAGGCAGCTAGGAATTCATATCTCTGAAAATTTCGATCTTAAACAGAAGATGCAAATCTGTTTTGGTATGCAGAAGCAAGTTTTTCATTCTCAAATAATTTTGAATATGATATATTACACATTCTCAATATAATTTTGAATGTACTTTTACTCTATCTTTACCTTCATATTTTCAGACTTGAAAAGATAGTTCAGATCATTGACAGTGTATCTAAAGAAGAGATAAACATCCACACAGCTTTGAAAATCTGATCCTATTGAGCCAGGGTATATCACTCTCTCATCTCCCTCTCTAATCTATTGAAAAACCACCCTTCAGCGAACCTGAACTAAAGATATTGTAATTCTTCAGACATTCCTGAAAAATTAATTTGATCCACAATCCATAAAGTGCTTTTGTTTGAAAATTGACAAAAGAAATTAATTTTAGTAATTGTATCAAGAAGGTGTCATTGACCTCCTTTTCTGGATTCATCTGAAACAGTATATCACAACTCAAAAGATTTCTTCTAATAGCTAGGTGTTTTTGTTGCCCACTGAGAATCACAGAGCATGAAAATTACATGTTTTATTTTGCTAGTGTTTTGAATTAGAAGTTGATGGTCTTCCTTTTGAAGTATTTAAAATATTATCTTGTCGTAATTCTATATTCAGTAAGATTGAATGAGAAGGTTGTGTGGTGTCACTTTATACAATTGCCATTTAATTTCTTGTTTCTTTCTTGGCAAGTAAATACAATTTCTAAATGTAATTGGTGTAATTATATGCACTGAACAACTTTATGCTGAGCTTCATGTTATATCACATTTTCCATTTATATAGTTGATTTTAATTATAAATTACAGTCTTTAAAAGTCACTGCTTGTTTCCTTCTCTCATTGAAGAGGTTGACTGTTGTTGAACTCAGCTATATCTCGTAATTTAGTCAAAAACATTCTTTTCTATGCTGGTGTTCTTTTATCTACTTTGTATTAAAATGAATGAATTTTCTTAGCATTCACATATCTGAAAAGGTAATTTAATCAAACTTTTGCACGTATTTCCAATAAATGCATATAATTGTAAGCACGAAATTGCTTAACTTAAAAAAAAGCCTATCCTGAAGTTAGGAAAAAACCTCCAAACATTGGCACTTCTGATGTTTCTCTAATAACTGAGGCTTGTAAACAGTACCTAGGTCCTGACTAGGGGAGAGAGGTGTGTAGTCCCACATCTAGATCCTAGGCAGATAGACAGAAGGCATCCTTCATCAGCTTCTGTCACAGCTGTACAATAGGGTTGTTTTCCTTCCTTTTTCTTTTGGTGTTTTTATAGCAAATTCTAAGATAAAACATTATAATGGACAGTGTCCATTTGGGATTGTATTTTTTTCTCAAATAAATGTAATTTTTTTTTATTCTGATCCCACTCACATTTTTCTTTTGTTTTTGTGGGGTTTTTTGGGGGTTTTTTAGGTTGTGGTTTTTTTTTTTTTTTGGTGGTGGTGGTGTTTTTGTGGGGGGGATATGCCTTTTTTTTCTATAATCTCCTTTCATGCCCCTGTTATAGAAATTTTATTATATATATAATATAAGCTGCTCATCAGCATGTTCCTCACAGATTTCTCCTTTATTTGACCTGATGTATAGTTAGTTTTTAAATTTTTCAACAAGATTTATGTGAACCATTTGTATTCCACTGATTATGACATTTTTATTCCTTTGTAAAGTATTTAGTAGAAGAGAAAATTGGTAAGTAAAAAAACTTTTCCTAGTGTACTGATTTTAAACCCTGCTCTTTTAAAATTGTACTTGATGGGGTCCATATTTGGTCATATTATATCCAGCTTCAGGTTTAGAGTTTCTGTTAAAATTGTTTCATATTGCCTGTGCCTGTCTTTCCAAAACATATCCTGTATTTAGGAGTGAGGGTGCCTTTTTACATCATTAGAATGATATGTGGTTGAAATTTCACATCACTGTTGCTTTTTAAGTCTTTGCAACATGCACAGATGTAATTCAGATACTATTGTCCTCTAGGATCTGGGTATCTACCGTGACAATTCAGAGAAAGACAAAAAACATACAAAACACATTGCCTAGAGTTAGAAAGAACATTTTCTTGCACAAAGAACAAGGAAGATAATCAAACATACAGTCAATATCCCATATTAATAGAGAAGCTTCTGTAGGTAATTCTTTCTAAGAGTAAAGTGGGTATGCAGTACTGCTGGTGATATTTTGCTGTATGAACAACTGGAAATAAAACTTACTCTGTGTAATACAGAAAAATGACAGCACTGTAGGTGCTTTCATGCTGTAGCCTAGTGACAATTTTGGTCAGGGTTAAATGGATTCATTAGGTTCCATTAAAACAACTGTAACTCTGAAATTTCTACAATTTTGGTATACATTTATTTTCATGAGCTCTGAATTTTCATACTCTGAATCAGGACTGTTTAAAAAATCAGCTTCACAAAATTTTTGAAAAATTATGTGCATAAGCTTTTTTAAAATAATGAAGGCTGTGCCTCTAGTTTAGGACAGTGAAATCAATATGAATGTCTTCAGATTCCTCAGCAATTAGCAGCCTGTGAAGGTTTTCTCTGCCTTTTCTTCTGAAAAGGTTTGTCTGTAGCAACAGAAATGAGGGACAAAACAGTAGTGGGAGGAAGTGGAAATACCAGTGATAATTCAATCTACTATAATTTTTCAAGACATTTTTTATTGACCTCACGTAGGATATCAAATGAAGAGATATTAAATATATTTTAATGCAAATGATAGCGCTATTTTAAGAAGATCACTTTCACCTGTAGTTCTGTGGGATTCTTCAGTCGCTATTTGCTTTAGAAAGGGCTACTAGAGAACAAATGAAGCAAACCACCCTAAAATTTCCACAAAGAGTTTGGGGCATAAAAATGGTAGTTCCGATTTTCCACTGCATTAATGCTGAGCAGTTTGACTTAAACTAAGTGTAAAGATTTGTCTGTTAGGAATTTCAGTGTGTTATGAAAATATGTTATTTCTTTACCTGGGTGTTGGCTAAAGATCTTATTTACAGAATATCTATTCCCTACAGTCTAGACTAACATCCTGTGCCTTAAAAGATTTTTAAAGGCTTGACGATTTTCTTTTTCTGTTGTTCTCCAGAACAGAAATTTTCTCATTCAGCAAGAGCTGATGAATAATGTTCTCCTATGGCGTATTCCATAGACAATGTCCTTTTTCCAAAATTGCTGCTGCCTCCTATTGCTCTCAAAGGGATTGAAGCCACAGTTGCCCTCAGCAAAGATACACTTCTGCAAAATGACTAATGCTTCCCATTGTTTCCAATATGAGAGGAACTGCTCTTAGATAGGGTAATTGTTCCTGAAGCAGAGAAAATAAAAAACTTTAGCCAGCAATGGTGACTACATCAGAAATATGGGATCAAGATGTTGTCTTTTAAAATTAGTTTTATTTAATCTAAAATTGCAAATACTGTCCTCTGAGAATTGTGCAAAGTTGCAAGACTGGTAAAACTAAAATACTGTGAGAGATGTAGCTGAGTCCAATGATTCATTTATTTCTGACAGTTTCTTGGGTTTATAATTTTTGGTTTTTTAATTTGTTTTCAGTATACAGACATGTACTGTGTTTTGCTTTCATCATTATTTTACCTTACCTTTTCCACTATCTTTATTATAATACTTTTTAGGGAGTTGTTGCTAAAAGATTAATAAAGAGAACAAAAGTTCAGGGCAGCAAATTAGATGCCCATTTTAATTATTCAGAGACAGAAGAAACAAGTTATTATATTCTACTAATATGTATTATACTCATTAAAATTATCATCAAATAACCCCAAATGTAGCACACTGACATAATTTGGATATTATAATTTAAAGAAAGTATTATAAAATTATATTATAAATAAAATGAACATAACCCACATTTTGTTTATTAGTAAATGTTTAATATATTAGATTGTGTTTTGAGTCAATAAAATCTGTAGTTCAGGGATGGTTCTGTTAGTGTTAATAAATCTTAGGAGTGTCATAGGTACTTGAAGTGGTTTTCTCAATTTTTGTGGCTTTTTCTTTCTCAACTTGTTTCAAGATTTAGTGTGTACTTAACAAATTGTAAGAACAAAAAGCAGAGTAATTATTCTTTAAAATCATTAAGGAGTAGTTGGCATTAATAGTTTTAAAAAGAGAAAGAGGAATACACTTACTTGTATGTATTTATTACTGCTTTCAGATATCTGAAAATAGAGTGTTTGCTGCAGTTTGATCTCTTGACGTCAGACTGGTTCTTGCTGGAGGCAACAGTGCCACTAGAGCGTTTCGACCTTGTTTTCTTCTATTTTGTCCTTTTTCATGCCATTTGGTAATGTAAACAGGGAATACACATATTTTCAAATGACAATTGCAAAACTAAGGCCATGCATTATTTCTAAAGTGAAAAACTGAAGAGTTTTTTTCTTTTAGTAGAGTAGTTTGCTAGTGAAACTTGTATTGATAGCTTCAAAGACTATATAGTAATCTCAAAGAACTATGACATATGATCACAAGAGAAGAAATGTAAGAGCTGTAAAAAACAAGGAATAAATGTGGAATGCTTCTATTTCATGAATGCAACTTAATGGACTTTAGTGAACTCTTACTTGGTGAAAGTTAACTCTTTTTAGTGGTGAAAGATCAGAATTATCTCCTGTCTGTTTAATTTCTTTGTTCACGTTGGTAATTTTTGGTATTCTAATTACATAGAAACATTAAGATCTCATAGCTACATCATAGCTCGCCATCTTTAATTTGTGACTTCTTGTATAATTGCAAAACAATATCCATAAAATTTCAAAATTAATTAATCAATAATATTTAAATCCTTGGGTTTATAGATTGGAAGGGAAACTGATGTCCCAGGCCAAAAAGTGTGCTGCCTTTTGGAGTGGTGTAACAATCAGCCCAAAGAAAGAATGAGGGGCCAAAGGGTAGAACATTGGTTTGTTTTCTAATAAAGGCTTTTTCAAAAGAGATTATAATATTTACTAACGACAGCATAACTATATTTAGCCTTTGTTCATGCAACAAGGAAAAAAGGAAAAATTAATTGGGTGCTAAACTTCAATGATGAGTTAATGCACACCTAAAGAAAGGATGGTGTATTAGGAGCATCATGTCCCAAAATAGCATTTTGTTCACAGGGTCCAAATTCTAAGTAGTTAAGAGGGTAAGCTGAAGCCAAACAGTTTGTGGTTATTCATTTGAATTTGAATAGTTTGTAGACTGTTAAAACTCAGGTGATGAAGTTAAAGATCTAGTGACCTTTGGTTTCCATTAGAGTCAGTGGGAAAGGTCTCCATTTCCCGAGTAGGTCAGAAAACCTGTCTTAGATTTCTGCTCTGATGAGCCCCTTGTTTCTACATGGATTATCTAGGAAGCCAAGGCTAAAACCATTTTCTGATATTGCTACTTAAGTAATGTGTCCAAGCATAGAGTTCAAACCCACTTTAGTACCTGAGCATAGAGTAAGAGATATTACCATGAGGTGGAAAAGATACAAAGAAAGTGAGGCAGAGTCTACACAAAAGAATTAAATGACTGTCTAAAGACGATGTGGAAAGTCCTATATTTATTCTGGAAATAGAAGATGTATTCACACCCAGAATTGTGTTGAAAACAATGGCATGTGACAAGATACACACAGAGAGGAAAATAAGGAATGTGTAAGGTGCAAGTGACTTGCTTATGGTCACATGGCAAATGTGTAGCAGATTCAGGAATTACACTAGGTTTTCTTCCATTTACAGGTTATATTTGCTGTCCTGCATTGATTTCAGTGCAAATTTCTCAAAGACTATTTACTCTTGCTCTATTAAACTGACAGATTTCTGATGGATCTAGAGTTGTTGTGAACTGCTAAATAGGAGTCATGGAATATGGCTGTATGTTTTTTTTTTGTAAAACAACAAGATTTGTCATGGAATGTGGCTGTATGTTTTTTTGTAAAACAACAAGATTTGTCATACTCTATCAGAAAGAACATGTCAAATTCAGTAGTGACATTCCTCATGTTGCAGAAATGTAGAAATCTCTTCCAAATTCCTGCCAGTCATGCAGTACTTAATGTGAAGACTTTTTCAGAACCTGCAGACGTCAGTGCATTGTCTGAGGCAGGATACAGAATGATCTTATTTAACATGCATAATTTTGATCTGTGGATCAGAAGATCCCTTTGTCTGAACTGGATTAGATTTTTAATATAATTTACATCAGCATTTTCTGGTGTTTACAGTTTCAAAACTGAGCTGCAGTGTTGGATATGGTGCAGTAAATTCACGTTTGTTTCACTGGAAACAGTGCTGTCATATGTGGAGAGGTGAGGATCTTTTTACTATTTTACGACATTATATCTTGCTGCATTTTGATTTTTCCAGGTCTTTTCAGATAATTCTATGTAGTATTTAATTTCTTCTTTGGTTGCATTCCTTTCTAAAGTTACTAATTGTTAGTTCGGTTTGAGCTTTTTTAGGCAACTCATAGTACTGGAATAATGTGAACTATACTTTGGGATGTTGAAAAGGAAGGAAGGCAGACAGGAAGGAAGTCAGGAAGGAAGGAAACAATTTCTGATGCCTGCTGAAATGCTTTCTCATTTTTTTAGCCATTATTTGTATTTTGCTTGTTGTGTCATTTTTATTGTCTTCAGTTTAGATGAGTGGAGTAAAGCAAAATTATTTTTCTAGTCCTTGCCATGGTATAGATCAGAATGAAAGGTGGGTGACTCACCTAATTTGCACAGTGACACAAGATTAAGAACAGGTCGCTTTAGTATAACAAGGCTTCTTTATTTTTAACTTTGTGTTACCATAAGGAACTCTTACATATGCCATAGTAAAGTGTTGCCTTTCCTTTTATACATGGATATGTGTGTCTGAACGTAGTATAAAACCCTGAATCATACTGATTTGAATTTTCATAAGAGTAATATTAATGATATATCTCTTTCATTTAGATAATACAGAGCTCAGAAACAGAGTGAGTTTAAGCCAAGTAATACACTTTAGACTATATTGTATTGTCATAATGTGTCTCTAAATTTAATATTGACTTCATTATTTTAACTTCTTTTTTAAAAACTTCTTTGCAGTACTAATTTAAGCAAACATACAAGTAATAAGAAAAATTGGGAGTATATGGTCAAGGTGCATGACCAGATCAATAACAATTTGTTGGAATATTAGGGAAACTGTTCAATGGTGTACATTCTATTAGTGCTTAATGCAATCACATGTCAAGGCATGTACAGTTTCCTGGATGTTGTATTGGAATTGTTCATTACATAAACGTAGAAAAAGTTACATATCTCAAGAATTCATTTTTTCTGTCACTAATTCATTTTTTGTTATTAATAATATAACATCGTTGATATTTATGCTTACATAATATCATTTTTTAGATTTTTTTTTTTTTTTACTAAACAACTTGTAAGGCTAATTCCTTGAGGACTTTGGAGAGAACCACTCATTTTATGTCTTCTAGAAACCAACTTTGTTGAGTCAAGATATTTTTTTTGTGCTTCCCAAGACTGGCAGTCTGTTGCAGTAACTCTATGTTCCAAGTAATATAAGACCCCCGAAAATATTTTTGGATTCTATGAGTTACCCAGAATTTGTAGTTTGAAAATATTTCCCTCAAGAGAGGACTGTTCTGCAAAAAGTCACACTCAAGATCCTTTGTTTTGAGAATGCCACTACATGAATTATATCTTTAGACTGCTACTAACACCAAGTGCAAAATCCATAATCCTTAATTAATGTACTTTATCAAGAGCACCTCTTGATGCCATGACCTCTCAAGTTTGTTTTATACTTCTTCTCCCATACTACATATAAATAGATACTTTTATACTGTAAGAATTTTCCCAGTGATGTGATAAATTATATAAGTTTTGCATAGTTAAAGCTGTCCACACTATTTTTACTATAGCAACTTGTTGAATTTTTGTTTTGCAAAGTCCTCACCTCCTAGTAATTCTGGAAAAAATATGAAGAATATATGCTGAGAAAATTCCTGCCCTTTTTTTTGGCTGATTGCAATGAACTGAGTCGCATTTGTGATTATATGAAGTAACTCAGTTTCATGTGTATTTTTCAAAAGTATGGTGTAATCTGCTTCTACTGTCATTCTTATCTTTACAAATGGTGTCAATAAAAGTGAGGCAAAAATGATGTTTTAAGAAGTTAAAAGTCTGCTTAATGTGTTGTACTACCTGTATGAAGGATAGAAGATAATGATGTTACAACACATTGTGTTCAGGTTGAGTAATGATAGTTCATGATTTTAGTGTGAGGAAATAAATATTCTGGGTCTAGGTTCTTTTGAATTTTGGGAAAATTCAGGCTTGTATATAGATCTAAGTTTACAGCCATGCTTTCCTCATTGAGGCAATCATTAATTTGATAATCAAACTAGAGTAGAAACTGCTGATTTTTTATTGTTGCTTACACTGAGACTTTTCTTTCATGATAAAAATGACATATGTAAAGTGAAGTCTAAGGAACTTACATGCACAATAACTTACAAACATTCAGTTTTGCTCATGCATATTTTAGAAGCTATTTTGTGTCTTAGAATCTAATGAGCTGCACACTGAAGTTCTTTGAAGAAATATAGTTTGAGTATTAGTGAGATTATTCACTTTGCAATGGAAAGGACCAAAAAGGGTCCCAAGAAGGCTTATACTTGAGAAATCATCTTTATTTTTGTGTGAACTATGAGGTTCAGTTTCAATAAATGAAATGTTCTCTTAAAAATAAGGCTTACAGTTTCTACTTTAAAAGTCAGTACATAGATGAGGATATCGGCCATTGTGCAGTAAAATATGATTTGCAAGCAATGCAACAGTGTTGTCTAAACTACAGTCCAATCTTTGTAAATTCTTAGGCAGATCTGCATAAAGTTAATAGCAAATGCTTCCTGTAATCTTTAAAATTGTTCTGTAGTCCCTGAGTGACTGCTGAAATGATAGTTGACTGAGAAATTTTAGCAAAATATTTTCTCTTAATGATTATATTCATGCACAGCTAGTCAGACCTTTTATGGCAGCCGTCCAGTTTAATCAATTATGCTTCCATGTTAATATTTTTGTGTAAGAATCCAAATTATGTTTCACACTTTGGAAGCATTTTGCTTGTAATTTAAGAGATATTTGCAGATCTCTTAATTTTACATTTGTACGTGATAACTTTTAAGAACTGGATATTCAAATCCAACTTTTATTTAGCTTCTTTTGAGTCTTCTGGTAGTGATGATTGAAAAATTGAGATTAGAGTAGTTAATAGAAATCTAAGGGGTCAGCTCATGGCAAAGCTGACCTTCTCTGCACAGCACGTACAACTTTCCAATCCGCAGATAAGCCAAAAATGCAAGAACTGTGTGTTATTTAGAGTGCTAAAGGAAGGGGCCATGCTAGATTTTCCAAGAGGAACGAGGAACTCTTTCAAACCCAGCTGTCTGAAAGACTCAAAATATCCAGTACACAGAGGGAGTTTTCTCCTAGGCTCTAGTACTCTGTGTGCTCTGACATACACATTGCTGGGACTTTAGAAACAGGCTGTTGTCAGGTCAGGTATCCAGAGAGCAACACTAGTATTTCCATGGGTTTCAACTCTCTCACATTCCTAATCCATCAGGTTTGAAGATATAATCAGGAATTGCAATCTAATCTCCTTCTTATGTCATTGTATTCTTCTTTTCTCTTCTTTTCTGCATTTTAAGCCAGCCAGGACCAGCTTTGTGAGTGATCAGTTAATGCTGAAAGCATGACCCATAAGCACCCATATCTATTCCATTTCCTTTCTCCTCTAAAACCTTGCCCTTTGCTCTCCCTTTCCTCTTCTCTCTCCCACTTTAGTTCAAGGGATATTGATGGCCAGAATGACGCTGAGCCATTGAGATGCACGATGGGGCTTTCCTGGGCTGTGCTCCTCATCACCTGCCCAGAATCCAGTGCTGTGTGAGGAGGCCAGGGGTCAGAAGCCAAAGCAGATCTCTGCTAGTCAGCTCATGCAGCAGCAGAGTGGATGCTTAGCTCCGACTTCGCTTACGGACGCCTGCACCCTGGACACATGCACTTTCCCATCCATAATTCTTCCAAATGCTAAACCATCCGGGAAGCTATCCAGAAACTCTGCTGCATTTAGTGCAGCAGACCTAGAATTGTTCATTTGGAAGGTTTTCAGACCTGTCTGCTGGCATCTGTCACCATGTGTACAGTACTGCCTGCGGTCAGCTTGACGGGGAATGTGCACCTCCGCACTGCCGCACAGGGAAGAGGCGCTGGTTGCTCACCGGCAACTCTCCAGGTACAATTTGAAATCCTTCCTGGTCTGCCGGGTTTGGTTGCAGTTCTGTGGCTGAGAGCAGCCTAGCAGATAGGAAATGTGCTATCTTACATATCCTTCAACTGAACAGGAGGTTATGTGGGGCTTGAATATGCTGTCTGTAGATGTGGGAGGGGGAAACTGCCTCTAGCCTGGAGCAGCTCTCCATGAGGATATATGTAGAGACAGCTCCTTTTGAAAAGGCCTGGTTGCTGGAAACATTTCTCCTTTTTTGCTGTTTTAAAGATTAAGGAACTTTTAATTGCCAAAAACCTTCTAGAGTTAATTGCTAAGTAATTATGTTTTTTTAACAAATAGCCTCTCTGATGTGTAGCAGAAATAAGCATGATACAGAAGTCCATTTCTTTTAGTATTTCTTCCAGTTCCGTGGGAGCCCTGGTGGGGGGAATACTTACCATATGGATCTTTTGATACAAATTTTGTGGTGTGGTACATTTTTATTGAGGCCAGTCAAGGAGTGTAGCTACATCTCCCCTTGTTTCATAAGCATGAATGGGAGATGCAAGCATGCTACTGCAAAGGCATCACATTCTGCGATTGTAATGCTGGCTGTACTGAAGCAAGGGCAGAAGACCCACGTGTTTTGGAAATTGCACAGTAAAACCTGGTCTTGATAGAGTGCTACTCTACTCTCTGTTGCATTTAATTTATTTGTGGCTAGAGAAGATACATACTATTCTTAAATCTAAATTGTCTGTTCTCTCCTTTATCACTGACTCCCTGGAAGTCAGTCAAGTTATGCAAAGGTTAAATCAGGGTGAGATTACAATTGGAAATTTCACACTGCAAAATTATATATACAAAATTAATACTAGGTTATGAAAAAAAAAATGTGTCACGACCAACATTGAACCTTATAACGTTTGAGTTGCAAGTGGTTATTATGTGTACATGCACATATATGAACTGTTAGGTACTGGGAAAGCACTCAGCATTGTTTACTTTGTTTTGTGGTTTGTGCAGATTAACAAGATAGCAAACATCAGTTTTAGTTATGGTGACTTGTCTATGGTTTCATGACATGAGCATCTGTCTAATGCAGCAGATTACCTGCAATTCTCCTAAAATGGTGCAGTACCTATCATAAAAACTGAGGTTGTTTGCTTCTTAAAGGAACAGCATGATAGCACTTGGCAGTACACTCTAGTTTACTAGCTAATAGGTCAGACAGGCTAAGATGGATCTTCTGTCCAAACAGAAGGGTTGAATATGTTGCTTCTCTCTTATTTCTGAAGTGTGTAATCTAGTTCCACAGACCATCTACTTGGTTGCTGTAATATTTCTCCTCTTTATCCTGCCTAACAAAATTAAGGTGTACAACAATACCCAGGGGATGATTGGAATGATGCCTTTAAACCACATTTGTGTATTTTTCCTATTTTCCTGTTCCGTCATTTTGCAATAGACACACAGATAAGTTTGTTTCTTATTTAATCTTTCTTTTCTAAATAAAGAAAACTTTTGTCACCCTAAGGAGCAGTATTGCAGCAATGTTAATGTGTCCTCTCACACATATGTTCCCAAAATTTGTAGCCAGTAATCGCATTTTATTGGATTAGTTTGTTTGTGAAAGCTGAATTTTTTGAAAAAAAATCTGATATTGCAATTTCACATTGCTGCTTTGCTGGGACTAAATACTTGCTTTAGTCTTGTTTTAAATGGAATTATCACAGCATTATGCAGAGGCTGGCATAATGTGTTGCCCCTCTTCTGGATAGGATAGTTTGAAAATCCTATAGTATAGAGATCAATTCAGTGGAAAAGCTAGTTTATTCTGTGGTATTTATTTAAAAAGAAGAAAAAAAGAGAAAACCCAAGCTGAAACTTTGGAATTGTTATTAAGTAAGAAGAATGCATTAATACAGACAAATTGGCACAGGTTCCCAGAATGCACATCTCAGAACACTGCTAGAAAAAGAACGGTGTAAAAATATTCCATCATTGGTTGAAACTTAAGTCAGATGGCAAATCTGTAAATAGACATTCAATGTTCATTCAGGTGCTGTGACTCAGAGGTGAAGTGAATGGACCCGGCACTGCTGTGGTCAGAGCTGTAACACTTTGGAGCCACTCTTGTGGAAAGAGAAGCTGGAGAGGACAGGAGGTGAGCAGTGATTGCATTGGTCATGTCAGGCTGGTCCTGGGCATTTTGGTACTGGCAGGCCTGTCAGAGCAATGACTGCCCCCGAGGAGGTTTCAATTCCACTGGATGCTTTGGAAGTTACTTTGGAGGTATAGTTGTTGAAAGAAAAGCTGGTAGTAATAATTCTGCAAACCATGCTGTGTATAAGGATTCTTGCATGGAAGAAAAATAGGTGCATGCATGGTGGGTTTTTATATATATATGTATGTATAAAATATAAATATTTATATATATATATATGTATGTTGTTTGGAAAGCAGGGAAATAGCGTGCAATTAGGTACAGAGTTTCTCATGAAGGATAACAGGAATGTCACTGGAAGTCTACATGTCTCAAACAGTTATTAGCTTTCTCATCTTACTAAAAGTTCCCACGTTCTTCAAAATTTTGTTAGTTTCTTTGTATGCAAAAGCAATAAACTGAAAGAGAAATACAATTACTGGGGTTTTAAAAACAAATTTAGATGGTTTTTGAGAAGTTGAAATGGGCACAGCTAAATGGGAAATTACAAGACTCTTTAGACAATGAAGAATATTTTGCTTGTGTCTTGTCACTCTTATTCAGACTTTTCAAGTTCTGGAATAATAATTCTTGTTTTTTAGGATACACATCACAGTAATCTCAATTGAATATTTACAAATATCCATTTGGTCCAAATGTTTTCACAGTGACATTAATGTATAATGTCACTGAAAACAAGATACCTTCTCCTTTTCTGTAACTGTTTGGGCTTCATTGTCCAATTAAGTCTGAAACTGAAGGAAAAAAAGAAAAGGTAAGACGTATGTCATACCTCTTGCAATCCTTCTTGGTGTGTGAATCATTATTTTCTTTTCAGGGAAAATAATAAAAGCAGGATGATTCTATTCAATTTTTTTTTTCAACTCTTTTGGGAAGAATCTGCTGGCCTGTGCACTTCAAATTTAACTTCACCATGAATCTGTCTTCCTTACCAAATGGATTGTAATTTTCTGAACCAACCTTTCCACTTGAAGCTAATCCTTTTAGGAAGAGGTAATTTTCCTGTTTATCTTAGTTGACATGTTCCCTAAATTTCAATCTCCGCATTAACTTGACCTTAATTATGTGGCCTCATTGATAAAATGAAGGTTACCCAAGCAAGTTCCATGCATGATTAATATTTTTTATTGTGTTTGTAACAATTAAAAATCTGAACCCTCTTCTTAATCTTTCTGTTCAATCATTTCTAAAAATGTGTGTAAAGAATATTTATGGTTCTTTTTGGTCTTTTTAAGGTTCTTTTAAAAAAGTATTATATCTGAGATATATACTTTGATGTAAACCTGTGTATTTCCATGTTTCTCTTTTCGTAAGAAAAGTATGCTTTGATTTTGTAAATGCCCTCTTTTAGTCTTGATAAGTTTCTACTGCTTAATGTTTCATTTTTTAAAATTAATTTTCCTCCAGTCAGACATGCATTACATACAGTAACAGATTATTACAAGTTGAAGGTCTTGTAGTACTGTCAGATAGACTGGGTTAGTCTTAAAATTTGAACCATTGATTCATAGCTTTTAATCACTATTTCTCTGACCAAAGCTTGATTAAATACTTCTAGTTTGAGCCATAGTTACTACTGACTTTAACTTAGAGTGAGCAGTAAATGCCTAAAATACATGCATTAGAAATTAATTCTCAGAGTCACAGAAGGCTGAGCAGACTTGCAAGTAGGAGAGGACTTCATGCTCCAGGTGTTTTTGTCCTGTACAATTGAGTTGTTAGAAAGAGACTGCAGTACTTTGGGAAAATCTAGCTCTGCTGTTATTATCAGTAACATTCACAGCTGATTTGTAGTAAAATGCAAGATGCTCTGGTCTCTGAATAAATATCTTTCTGACTGCACAGGATGATAATTGCTCTGCCAGCACTTTCTTTGGCACCTACTTATCTCAGCTGAAATGATTGTTAAAAATATTTTTGTACTGACGTTGAACACTTCTAAATTATCTAATGATTTTTGTATTATTTCACATTTACTCTGAAGAAAGTTCATGCTAAATTGAGTTTCACTGCTGTCAGTATCTTTATTAATCAGAATAGAAGTATGGTGTGTTTCCCACCTTTTTGCACAAGATCAATTTTTACAGCAAGACTTCCTCTTTCTTTTCTTGGAGCGACATGGAGACTTATGTACAAGGATATCAAGTCACTGACTTCAAACAGAAGACAAATTCACTAAAGTGAAAATGATTGTGATAGTTCTCTAATTTCCCCCACAGTGTATGTAAAACTGACTTTTAAAGTGTTTAGTGGATAATGGATCATGTAAGGTCAGCACTAGCCATAGCTGTTATGGCTATTATTTTCTCCTTTCATGGGAGGGTGCTCAGCAAAATGAGATTGTCACGCTCTTTTTTTTTTGAGAGGACAGCGACAGACAGTTAAAAGCCTCTTCATGTAAGGATGTTATTTCATAAAGACACCAGCACTGGATTATCCCCTTCACTTTAAACTTCTGCCAGCTTGTACAAAGAGATAAAACAAAATAGCCCCAATCCCAGGGGTGGAGAAGTGCTGGCCAGATCTGCCCATGTCCACAGCTTTCATTTTGATTAGTCACATGTGAGGAAAATTCACTTAGGCTGAGAGGTAAATTTAATACCAGTTATGCCCATGCTGTTCATATCACAACCATTTTCACATGATGCCACTTAATTCCCTAAGAAGCAGAAAGGTAAATCGGTGGCTGGCCAGCTAAGGTGTCATAATGCATTAGGACCAGGGCTCGCTGCAGGGGATAATGGTTCTGATTGCTGTTGACTCATGTCTCCACCAACTGCCTCATGTAAAATAAGTGACATTTAAAAGGCATCAAGATGTGAGAAGAGGTGAAAAAAAAAAAAGGAAGAAGGAAAAGCAGAGTACTAAACTTGCCACTTGAACATAAAGTCCCTTTTTCACCCTAAGTGGTATAAAAATGATAACTCAACATGCCATAGGTGACCTGTGCTGTGCTTTGAACTTCCTGTCTGGTGTTTTTAGAGAAAAATCTGTAAAATTGCTTCCGGGAACTGCTCCAACATGTTATCATTTATTTCCCATTTATTTTTTTTTTCTACTGTTTTTTTTGCCCTTGGATATCAGTCTATTCATCTTTTAAAAAGCTTAAGGCTGAATCAAGTTAGGGAATGGTATACAACAAGAGGCAGCCTAGTCTCTGAAGGCCCATTTAAGTCTATTTTTATAAAAAGAATCAAATTCCAGTTTACAGTAAGCATATGCTTCAGTTGACATCTGTTTCTAAGACTTGGATGCTTTGTTTGCATAACAGGCACCAATAAATGGCCTTGTTTTAAGTCTGCTCACTCAGTTGTATTTGGGTTGTTCAGCTGGGGATTTGAGTTGCAGCTGATCCCCTACCGCTCATAGCAGATATGAAAGGGAAGAAAAAAATCTGAGAAATGCAGTCTTATTTATTAATGCAGATTTCAGCATTCTCAACAACCCACTTTCTTTTTGTTAGGTGACTACTAAATACTTGTTTGCCCACCAGGTAGAGAAGCATTTGAAAGTATCAAGTATTAAAGATAATAAAAAGTTTTATTTATTTTTTAATGTTGTATTTAATATAATTTGTATGGTTCTCAACTGACAAAGCCTGGTGCATGTAATGCTGGGAAGTAAGTGGATGATACGTGTAAGAAATGCATTTGGTTATGGCAATATATATTATAGTGATTTTTTAAAAATTACTTTTGTTTTCTTTAAGTGTCCATGTTCTACTGATGACACAGTATAAAATATTTTTGTAAGCAAAATTTAATTATATCTGCCTTCCTTGGGGGAAGCAAATTCTGGACTTCTCAAGGGAAAATTCAGAAGTGTATGTGTTGCTGCTCTAGTTTGCAGAATATAAACATTTCTCCCTGAAGTGATGCATTCTGTGGCAATTATATGATGTTTCTCTCATATGTATAACAGTTTCAACACACTTCTATGAAACCTAGGTAATGCCTGTAAAGAGTACAAAAATGTATCAGTAGTATCACAGCTCTATAATTACCTTGCTTAATAACTACTGTAGTTTTTTAAAAGCAATAATATCAGCACTGCTTCCTTGTTAGTATTTTGAACTTCCCCCCTAAATTATTGTAAAGTGCAGAATATGTAACATATTTCAAGTGGATTTACTTATCAACTTTTTCTAGTGGTACCAACAGCAGTAGTGTGAAATATATCTACTCCATTTACTCTTATCCATTGCACCTACTTTCTTTTTCCCTTTAATTTTTATATATGGTAAAAATTTCATTGAAGAGAGATTTTAGATGACAGGACTGTAATTTTAAAACCAATAGAAGAGGTGTAAGCAATTTGAGCTTAGCTGAAGCATAATCTTAGGTTGTCAAGAAGAAACCCATTCTCCCTATGCTAATCAATCAGTATATCAACCAACCAATCATCTCCTCAGCTTAGCATATATCCTAAGGTTTGATATATCTATTAACTGCCCATCATGCAGCTGGTCTCCAGTTGATGAGATTCCCCCCTATCTTGGCATTTGGAGGCAGACAACTGAGCTATCAGAGCCTCAGATAAATACTAAAGTGGAGATTTCAATCCTGTTTCCTGATAGCAAAAGACAATCCAGGAATATAGAATATATTTTTAGAAAAGAACACATAGAGAATTACATTTTCAACAGTGTGTTATATGTGAAAATTGCATATATTTCATGATCCCTTCTTCCTCCACCCCCTCCCTTCTCAGAAGTGGCAGGAAATTACTCTTATATTGTGACTCAAACTCTGAACAGAAAAAGAGAACAAGAAAGAGCTAAAATTAGTTTTTAACTGCTAATTACTATAATGGTGTTATTCAACTCCTTAAAAAAAAAAGTGATTTTCCTTGTTATTGCAGCATTGTTACTCTATAGATGAAGAGCTCTGTGAAAATGGTGTGTCACAACAAACTTAAACCTTAGGGGGAAAAGTTTGAATTTCAGACGATTATATACCTGCCTTTCTATTTGTGAAGTCTGAGCTCAAAACTCATTAAGTAAAAACATAAACTAGGTATTGAAGAGTCTACCTGCTAATATGGAAGTCTGGCATGAGATTTAACATAGTGTTTCAAGGTACAGGAAATGCAGAATGCTGTAGAAATTGATGACTTACTGTATTGGCTTTGCCATTAATAACAAACTGCCTCAAAAATAAAGTGGTCTGGGCTGCATTTTATAAGAGCTTGCTACTCTTTAGGGAGAATCCTAGGGTCGGCCAAGGGTCTGTGATCACCATGGAATCATTTGGATCATTTGTGGTCACCATGGGAATGCAATTGTAGGACACAAGGGACAGGTCGCCCACTCAAATTGTGCTATCAAAAGATGGGGCCCAATCTCTGTGCTGGCACGTGACTGAGCAATTCCTGAACTCAGAGGATGTGTGCTCACTTAATTAAAAAATTGATCAATTCTCTTTCCTGACCTACCAACAATAAACATAAGCATATTGTTATGAGGTTAGCTTATAGGTATTTTCATGCTTTCATTTAATTAAATTGAGTGTAATGATTTGCTTTGCTTTTGTTCCTTTGTTTCTGAGACTCAAATCACTGAATGTTCTGAAATACATTTTCTCAACACTGAAAAATTGCATACGTCTCTAAGCTACATATCTTAGTCAAAGCATTGTTCTTGACACAAGAGCACTTCTGTGTCAGTGTAGAAAAGTAAGTTTTTATACTGCTCTACAGTGTTTTTCAGCAGAATTCTTGTAGCACCTATTTGCATTTTTATGCCTTGTAAAATAAAAATGTCATGGTTTAGGTCATGGTTTATTACAGTAACATGGAAATGAGGAAAGTAATCAGGGAAAGTATTTTAGGCTACTTTGAAGACTAAATTCTAATCTTATCACTTTTTATATCCTCCTTTACCATAACCCACTGAAACACCAATTTCCTGAGAAGGTTACCCTTGGATTTGACTCTACAAAATGATCCAAAGCACTAACATATATTAATATAATATAGGCTACTTTGTTTCTCAGAAAGGCCATGCATATTTTAAATCCAAGGCTGGTTCATTAGCTGGGATACACACGGCATAATACCAGATGAAGATCTGGCCCATTGTATTTAGTGGCCATGAAAAGTTCCAGGCCGATAGCTGTGGTTCTTGAAACCCATTCAGGCAAAACCAGCTTTCAACAATGGTAGTGGAAGTTCTCTTGTGTTGTCCTGTGAATGTATGTCAAACCTCACCTGGAAGGAGCTAGAGGATCCTGAAATTCTTGGCCTTTGAGAAAAAAAATTGTAAATAATTTCCTTTGATATAGATTTGTGTAAACTCTTACAGCCTAAATTCATATGGAGTGTGACCCATAAATAGATGAAAAGTCTGGTTCATCTTTGTGCAGCATTCTCATTTATAGAACTCGTTACAAATCTTATTCCATGTAAGAGGTGAAAACAAGGTTTAGTGATATAGGGAGATTTTGGGCACCTGCTGCAAGGTGGCTGTCAGTAGTGTCAGAAAATTGCACACTAAGCACCAGTTGAAATTACCCCAGGAGACAGAATCAAGGCCTCTTCCCTATAGGCACCTAACAAATTTATATAAGAATGTGAAGGATGCATGGTCACCATTTGCCAGTACATGAATTTCGGAGTACACTTTTTGTTAGACAAATGCTGCCCAAAGCTTTCAAATTGAACTGTGCATGCAATTATTATTTCCACTTGTACCAAGTTTATATCTCCTGGCTTTACAAAACAGACACTTTTTAAATTTTGGTTAACTGTGTAGAAATGGTGGAGTTTGATAAAGGAAAAAAGTATGAGTCAGAAGCTGCTGAGACCTAAAAGGTGTTGTCTTTGTTTAGTTAATTTGATGGGAAAAAATACAAACAGAAGAAATCCAAGCTCTAGACACAATTTCTGAAATCACCCAAATAAATTCCACATTATTTATCTTGAGCATTACATAAAGGTGCATAGGGATATACACAAACTTCCATGTTCTGTGTCAGATACTTGAGGAAGATAAGCAATATTAGTAACCCACATTAATCTACAGGTTTTTACCTTTTCTACCTAGCATATATCTCTAAACCCCAAAACAAACAACCAAATGAACCCAAACAACAATGAAACCCTATTGGGGGGGGGGGGGGGGGGCAGAAAAAAAAACCACAAAAAAACCCTAACTAGTTTCCTCACTTTATGTATAGACAAAGTGAAACTAGGATATTGGAATTGACAAAATAGAGATACAAAGCTACAGCTGAGATATGGTTGATTATATCTCTAAGCTATTGTGAATACTGGAAAAAGGCAGTTATTTAATTGAGCTATCCACTATTTGCCTGGACATGGTTCTTTAAAATCTTCCTTTCTCTATTTAGTTTCTTGTTTTAGTGAAGCAAATAAATATGTATGCACTCCAGGTTTATTGTTACATAGTTAATGTTACAGTACAAAATCATTCAATATTCTTTTTCTATGCTTCTCAGAATGAGTGCTCATTTAAATCAGATATTATGAAAACCAGCTGACTAATCCTAAATTCAGGTGTACTACCACTCAGGCTAGGCAGATTGCTAGTTGATCATGCTAAGATGCTCCCTTATCCATTATTGGATCTGAAAAAGAGGAGGATTAAGAATTATCTGACTTCTCAGTTAATGTGCAAATCATCTAAAAGCTCAGCTTAGAAAGGTCTTAGAAAGCAGAACAGCACTAAAATAAGAATAATGTTTTAAGAATTTTTAATAATATAAATGTGCCGTATCACATTTTTAGAGTGAAAATAGAGTTTTGTGGTTTCTGTCTCAGATGGTCTTTTATCTCTCTCTTCCTGTTTTTGTAATTATGTATGAATGTTCTAGAACTCTGCTTCTAATTAAAATTTTTTTATTGCAATTGGAAGTTGTCACTTGGGACAAACTCACACTGTTGGAATTTAATAACAATTATATTATTTTCAGGCAATAGTAGAAAATAATGTGATAAATATCTTTGGAAATGAACATTATTCTATTTACTTTTAACAAAGCATAAGGCAGGGAAGGAAAAGTATATCTTGGGAAATATATTTGTATAATGGATCTATGAACTTTGCAGGGGTTTTGTCTGTAATACATATTTCTAGTATCTTTCTCTGCTCTTGGTTATGTTGAAAAACACCCTTCATTGAAAAGATTGAAACACTATTTTTCTGTATTTTCAAGGAACGGGAGAGTCTGTGAACCAGAAGGCATCTCTTAATGTTCCCTCTTTGCATTTTTAGGCTAGTTCTGCCTGTTTACTATAGTAATATTTGTTTTAGCATTTCTATCACTCCAATATGTATACTTGCCTTTCAAAAATCTGTGAAAAGTATTTAAAAAGAAAAGAGAAAATGCTAGTATTTCAAAACCCTATTATAATGCATTTTCAAATATGTCAGACACATCTTTGTTAAAATTAAACCAAGGATTGGTTTTGAGCGAATAGCCCTATATCCTTACAGATGCTGTGGATGGATGCATCTAAGCTGCTTATTATATTGATGGGTTTTGCTGCTCTGCAGCAAATGAAAACAGGCAGCTGCTTCCTCCATCAAAGCAAAAAGCAGCCTGAGTTTTTATTAAACGAGTGTTCATTTCTTCTATTGCCAAAATTCTTACACAAAACAAAAGAGCAGTTTTAGCACATTATTGCTTAACTAGACATGAACAACTGACAGCAAGTGATAAGCCTGTCTGCTTTTCACAACTGGTAATCATTTTTGGAATAGATGTTTTAATATAGTTGAATATAAAATTTTGTAATTTTCATCTACAATGGTACATAAATTTATAGATCCAGTTTTTGCAGGAGAATGAAGGCTATAATCACAAAAGGTTTGTTCCAGTGTTGTTTAATTTTTAATAACTATTTGAAAAGTAGGTACCCCCCCCCCCCCACCCCACTCCCAACACAAATTCATTCATTTGAAAAAAGATGTTAAAGACAATCATACCAGTAGATTTGTACAGTTGGCCAATTTTTCTTATGGAAGGGATATGCGTACATTTACATCTTTGACTTGTTACTGTATTTCCACATCAGTTCCACTGAGCTTCTTAAGTTTGTGCTCTAAAAGACATTTGCAGATTGCAGACCATCATGCTTCCCTCCTCGTTGTGAATAATAATGAGTGAAAGTGAGAGATACAGTGCTGAGGCCATTTTGCCTAGGCTGAAGATCTCAGTCAGTGCTTATACATATTTTTCAATGATCTGAATATCATGAATTCTGCTTTAGATTGGAAGACAAGAGTTTTCTACAAAATGTATGTGCATAGGGAAAAAATACTTCTCTTTATATTCTCTTCTATTTTTTCTGGAGTTCTTGTACCTTTTCAAACTCACTTATAGCATTCCTGCTGTGGAAAAGTAAGCTAGCCATTCTCCCTGCCTCAAATTACTCCTCTTCAGTGGTCTTAAAAGGTGGTTTGCCATCTGCAAAAGCCAGGTGCAGTAAGGCTCAGATAGAAGGTGCTACTGTAAAGGCTGTTAAATAATTTGATTTTTTCACACTGTGTGCATTTATTGCTGAAGTTACTCTCTTGTAAATACTCTTGGGGTAAATTTCAGAATGGAAAATCTCAGATTGGACAACTGGACTTTCAAAATATATTAGCTCTTAAAGATGCTGGTATATGAGGTGGTCAAATCTCCAGAGGGACACAATATTTGGTAGCTGTCCTCCTTTTGAAAATCTGCTCTCAAATTAATTTTTGTAGTAAATAATTCTACAGTTCCAGGCACACCATCTGCAACTTGCAATGATGACCCTTTTTTTATCTGCATCTGCTGTAGATAGGTGTAAACTTAAAATTTTGTGTACTGAAAACAGTGAAACAACAAGGTTTTTCTTCAGTGAGTTTTTTCCTTGCTTAGCAATTTCTTCCATTTCTTCATTTTACTAAAGTGACCAGATTTGTCTTTGGATTATTATGAAAGTTATTTTCTATGGAATATTTTCACTTCTCTATGCATGCATTTTATGGTATCTAAAAAATGAATATTTGTAGTATTAGTGCCTTATTATGTGTGTTTGTGTTGTTTAACTCAATAACTTTAGGTGGGATCTTAGGTAGCAGGGATTACCGATTGTCCTTTCATCTATGTCTCATTTTGTGTGATGTGCGGATAAGGGAATGAAAATAAAATCTTTACTTCCTGACTATCCTGAGCAACATTTTTAATGGTAAAATTATATTGAAAAGGGGCTTGAGGTATGGAGTTGGAAGAAAGTTTAAAGCTAGAAATATTTTTGAGAGCTATCTATGCCAACTAACTACAGCAGTGCAATTATTTGCAGGTAATCTTTACTCAAGCAATTACTCAAATTAGAACACCCATGTTATATGTTACTACTGAGGTGTATTTGGCAGACATACACTGTGCCTCCACCTTATCTAGTCTTAATTTTGCTATTCATAATTTCATGTTCTAGCTTTGACTTGGAAGTGAAGTTCACTGCTCCACTGACAGAAGGGCTCATAATATTGGTTAGAGTTTAATTTTGAAATTGGCTCCTAAGTATTGTGCTGTTGAACCTTCATTTTGATCTGCTCTCTTACATCTCCAGCAGAGGTATTACCCTCAGATCTGCTTACCCTCAGCAGATGGACTGTGCTTCTTGCTGTGCACAGTGGTGGTGATCCACAGAAAAACTAACCAGGATAAAATTATCAAACTTATCTTCCAATATGACTTGAATACAGTCACATAGTCAGTAGAAAATAAGGTTTTATACTGTAATATTGGGGTTGTGACAATGCTATAATACTCTAAGGATGGAAAAACCTTATTTTAAGATCCCAGAATTCCTTATGTTATATTCCTAGAATAGCTTTTTCCGGTAAATACCTTAGTTTTAGGGATTTTCCGTCTTCTCTACAGTCTTTTAGCAGAGGTGATGGGGAATAATTGCCTGTCTGGACAGGCCATTAATTTAACACCTCTGCACAGTCTATTGTAGTGCTAAAGATTTTTCTGCTCTCCACTAACCATGTGTCTCGGTGCGGAAGGATAAAAAGTGCCTTACTTAGGGTCAGAAAACAGTTCATCATTGCTCAGTGCAGTTGTTGATATGACTTTTGAGACATTATTCATCACTTTGCCTGAAAATGCTTTTTCTTTCCTCTCACTTTGATGACTATTAAAGCAAATACGGTGATTTCATGTAGTCAAGAATCAGGACATACTAGAAAAAATATCTTTTTGAGTGTATTCATATGGGGAAAATGACTGACTTTTCAAATTTAAATTGTCTTTGCTTTTGAGGGTAAAGAGAGGATTTGTACAAAATTTACTTGAGATTTCAAATGAATAGGAAGACATCTCATAGTTTAATAGTGCAAATAAAATACAAAATTTGAATGTTGAGATCAGACATCTGTACACGGGGCTGTGAGAAGTGCTAGGGAAATGTGAAAATTCTTTCAATTTGGTTTAGCTTTGAAAGTAACTTCTTAATCTGCTAGCATGAGTTAAGCACTTGTGGGACATCTTCATACCTCCTACTCAGAGCTCTCAGGGACAGCTTCCCTGTCACCTCCACTTGTCCCTATGTTTCCTGTGTGTAGTGCTGGCAGACAGTAGGGAAGAGTTCCACTAATCTTGCACTATCCCAGTTAAAGTAATCAGTAGCTACCGTGATTTCTTTGTACCTGTGGAGCACTGCTGAGACATAATAGCTCCAATAGTCAGATGTCTTTCTTAAAAATACACGTCTCAAAATTCTTTTCTACTGGCATGATGTTCTTTAAGAACTTCACATCAGATCTCAATATTTGTTATCCAAAGGTTGACAGCATTCTGTAAAATATGTGGTAAAAAGCAACAGGAGGAGAGAAACTTTTTTTTTTTTGTAATACTGGATAATTTATTTCTGGTAGACAATTTTTTGTACTATCAGTATATTCAGCATTTATAGATTTGTTGCAGAAGAAGCACAGGCTTTGTGTAGCTTTGGACTAGTGCTCCAGCTGATTGTTAAAACACAACATCCTCAGAAGGCTGTCTACATGTGGCTTAGTCCACATGGCTTGAAGGTTGCTCTAAGAAACTATTATGCCATGACTAGTGCAGAAAGACTTGATACTTTCCAATACCAAGCACTATGAGAGTGATAAAACTAACTTATGTTTCTTTCCATTATTATGATTTTTTAAAGTTTAATTCTTCTGTAGGAAGAGCTTGGGTACCTTTTCTTGGTTACATCGTAGCTCATGGCATAAGGATGACTTGGATTATTTTTCTCAGTCTTCCCATAATTTCATTCTGTGTGTCTAAGTAACTTAATCTGTCTCTGTCTCTTACTTTGGTTCCTGATGTGCAAACTTGAGGTAATAGAAATTCATGATATCATCAATTCCTTGTGAGTTAAACTCCATTGCTGTGGTGACATTTTATGATATGGTGACAAGTGCTGTAGGAATGCCTGTGTTTTGAGATGCATTTGTGATGCCTGCACTGTGATGCATTTGTAGCATTTCTCTATTCACCATTGTACAATTTAATGATGATATTTTTCTACTCCTTCTACTGTAATACGTACCATAAATCTATCTGGAAGTAGACATCATCTTTCTTCTATGGCATTTGTACTGAGAATCCTGCTCCATCCTAGTGATAAAAGGATACTTCAGGAGTTGAAATGTGGGCAGGGATGAGCTCTGTCTCTGTCCCATGTCTTCAGACATACCCATTCTTGAGGGTCTCCTTTAAATGCCAGTGTAACTTAATTTTTCATATGTTTCAATAGGGATTCCAATGCTTTCTGGCAATTAGTCTCTGTTTTTAAGTTGTAGTTATCAAGGTGGTAAAGATTTTTAGAACCTCCAGTAAATGTCACAAAATATTTATTTTTGCAAAAAGAAACTCTTGTTTCTCTCTGTTCCATCGTACAGTGAGATTTTTTAGCCCCTCTCTCTAGGACTTGTAGAATATTTATAGCCTTGAAAATACAAGCACCATTTGGGGGTCTTTTGATATTCTTTTGCCTATCCATCTGTAAATAGTTTGCTATCGTGTAAGCAATTGTACATGTAAATAGGTAGCACCCAATGTTGTGTATTTGTAATCAAATTCAGAAATCAAAATGAGAATAATTTTATTTTAAATATGAAAGAATTATTTTAAGTGTTTTCATAGGAACTTAATCCATATCCATATGTATGTGTTTGCAGGAAATAAATTATGCTTTTCACAACGTAGTAGTACTTGCTAATTCATAGGAATTCTGCATTTCTGCATTACAGCTGTATGTTTTCTAACAGAAGCAGAACTATCTTTCTTACACTTGCAACTTCAAAATGTAGGTCATTGTGTTGGTGAATGTAGGTCAGAGTGAGGAGGAAGAAGACAGAATGCAAACTCCTCCACATGGATCTTTAAGCTTATCCCTGTTTTGAAGGTAAAGAGGCTTACCTACCTGTTCAAGCACGTGAAGCTTTTCCTTTCACTAAAATTAACACTGGTATCCTGGTTTCTGGCTTCTTGGCTTAGCCAGGAGCACTGTGTGGTTCCACGCTTGTGACTTGTTCATGAAAGGCCTCCTGACTCCTGCTTCTTTAGCTTCCAGATGCTTGTACCATTGCTGAGGTGACCCTTCCTTCCCTGTGGGGGAAGGCAGTGGGAGGGAGACCTGTGCTCCTTGCTGGCATCTGCCTAAAGAAAAGCATTGTCCTTGCAAAGGTGCTTCACCCTTCTCTCAGCACAGAGCTATCTGATACACCTGCAGTTCCAGCCGATATCAACATTGAAATGGCAGCAGGGGAAGGAACGGTGACCCCTCAGAAAAGATTCAGTGACACCATTCAAAGTGCCCTCTCAATAATAACTGCAGAAAAGTGAGAGACATTTGACTGAGGGTACTGAAAAGTCAGATGTTGAAGGATGTTTGCTACAATTGACTAGTATTTTTAAAATTCACTTGGGCTAGAAGTTTGCTATAAAAGTGTTTCAGTTTTTTATGTTTGTGGGTGTGAGGGTTTTTGTAATGTGAGATATAAATATTATAATTGGTGTTAAATTAGCCATGTCTTCACTAAATATTAAAAAACTTTTATTGCTTGACTATACACCAGTCACTGCAAACTGAAACATTCTTTATGTTACACAGTAAAATATTTAAACAGTCATTATATTTATTGCGAAATCTGTCATTTTAGCATATTTCAGTGCTCAAAAGCATTGAAGTACTCAAAGGGAGATGAAAAACCCTCAACAATTCTTAGTGTATGTTTCACTAAAGAATGAGTAGTCTTGTGTGAGTATTTTATTTTAACCCTTAGCAAGTCTAAGAAAAATAGCACATTCAAAAACACTTGATCAGACTGAACTGTCATAAACAGGACAAATACAAGTATTGCATTAGTAGTTTTGTCATTCATAAGTATCATCAGTCTATTTTTTCCCCTTTAAATATCTTTCTAATACAAAAGTTATTTGAAAATTTTTGGACAAATCCTGTCTTGGCTTTTGCTTGATCTGCATGAAGTCAAGACATTTTTAAATTTTCATTATTTCTCACTAGGAGCAAGGGTAGTTCAGAATACTTACTGGATGGAAAGAACAAATTATATTGATGGTGGTTTCAGTCAGGCTTTAAGTGATTTAAAGGATGTCAGTTTTTCTCCCAAACTCCTGGTTTTGTTAAAAATGTAGTGATGCATTTAGCCTTGAGAACAAAATATGGTAAAAATGGTCTAAAGGATACGCATACATAGTAAGCTGCATGGAATTCAACTTACTTGTCTAGAAATATCTAAAAGATGCTCTATATGTCAAATGACTTTACTGGAACTGTTGAAATGTCTGTAGTTCATAATATGAAGTTTGTGTCTCAATTCTTAATGTTGTGTGTTGGTGGAGGGGGAAAGTCAGCTCTGGATTTTACCTGTGGACAGACATGTAAACATGGTTTTTCATTGCTAAGCAACCACAGATGAAAAACACATACAACCATAATTCAGCTGCATATGCCTTTGATTCTTCCTCCTTTGACTTTGGGAACCTTTGCAGACACAACTCAAGTTCCTGAGTATGAGTCTGGTTTCCTCAGGCCCCTCCAGCAATGAAGTCTGGTGCCTGCAGGAGAGCATTCAAGGCACACAGGATCTATGCTGCCCTCTCCATGGGCCACAGCACTTCAGCTGGACATTCTAGTCAGGTGGGAAACTGGTCTGGCAAAACAGCCAGTTTAATGAGGGACTGGTTTTGAAGAAATAAATGTATATGGAAGCCTCCAAGTAGTTGTCAATGTTGATGATGGCCAATGTAAGTTTTATGATGGAAGCTAATGAATTCATGAATAATACAGATTAGGTGCAGAAAGTGTGATTGCTCTTGGCTATTTCTTTAGGAGAACAAGGGGAATTAAAATTAAAATGGCAGGGA
Organism: Calcarius lapponicus; assembly: GCA_039654755.1. Classification (NCBI taxonomy): domain Eukaryota; kingdom Metazoa; phylum Chordata; class Aves; order Passeriformes; family Fringillidae; genus Calcarius; species Calcarius lapponicus. Next base: position 72,711,651 of record CM077465.1, on the reverse strand, counting down.
AGCAAGTATAAAATGAGAGAGGAGGGGTTTCTTTATACAGCAGGGTGAAACTGTGGTGGTTCCTGGTGCAGCTCTGGAAAGTTTATCACAGAACAACCAGAACAATCCTTCAGTGCCTGTTAAGAACCAACTTACCACGTGTATTTCCTTTTCTCCTTCTTCTGAACTTCTTGAGCCACAACTAGAAATCACACTTTTATTACCCTAGTCCTGGATTTGTCCTTAGCATGTGCTGCTGGTCAGTCTCCCTAACAATCAGACTGATGCCTGACCTAACACAAACTAAGAGAAAATTAGCTAAGTAAAAAGAAACTGGAAAGATATGGAGTGACTGTAGGATGATGATGATGATGATGATGGTGATGATGATGTAGCTAATGAAAAACTAGAGGGCTCCTGTCCCCTGTTGGAAACAGGCTACAAGGCAAAGTTGGCCTTTCATCTGGCCTGGTACAAACAGGTTGATGTTCATGTGAATGCCCAAGTGAATTAAATTTTATATGACTTTTAAAGTCTTGAGTATTGCATGTATATGTGTAGATATATGTGTATGTTTATGTGTATGTGCATGTATCTGTAAATATCTCATCATTAATTGTGATGAAATCTATGAAATACTCAATTCCAATGCTTAAATCCTAGGTCTTCTTTTTATTTTTCTTTATTCCGTGTTATTATGGCAAATATAGAAAATAAAACAGTGGGTAGAGGTCTGCAAATGGTAATATGCATTCAAATATTATTTTAGACCAGAAAAAATCTGTTCTAAGAAGGCAAATATCTTTGTTTTATAGGTCTCTGGCCCTCTGAAGAAGTGCTGGCTTACTACTGCCTAAAGCATAATGAAATATTCAGGTACAGAGTTAAACATAAAAAGATATTTTCCAATCTCTTAGTTTTATTGTATCTGCATGGTAAAGATTGCTATGATTTAAGTCTTCAGATTAAATTTAAAATGTTCAAGGTGAAAGCATGTTGCTCTTAACAAAGAATTCTCAGCTGCCTTTGGGTACTAATATTGCACAGCAAGCTTTCTGCTATATGTCAAAGACTTTTGATTTCCACTCAAGGCGTTTTATTTCACTTTGATTTTTGGGAAACAAAAGTGAAGCTCCAATCGATCAGTGCTGATTGTGAAGGTCAAAAAAATAAGATATTCTTTAAACTGACATCTGTTGCAAAAGCAAGCAAAATATTATCTGATGAAATACATAAAAATCACTGCTTATAGTAAGAGGAATTTACACCCAGTTTTAAGTGTTGTGAAACAGTTTTGAAACATCCTTCACTTTTATTCAAAACTTCTACAAGTCAGCTATCAAGGCTCCAATAGGAACATCTAAATATAAAATCCATCCTGCATCCACTTTCCTTCCCCCTGACTATACTGAGATTTGCACTTTGAAATCCTTGAAGTTTCATTGTCTGGGGGATGAATAGGGTGCAAAAGAAGTATAACAATGCATTTGGAGGCAAAAATTCTGTTCTCTGTGAGGGTGTAAGGCAAATACCAAGTAGACCAGACTTGGATACAAAATCCCAGTCTGTGTAAATATGGCATTGGGTACAATCAGGAAGACCAAACTGTAAGTCCCTGCCCCTTGTACCAAATGAGCAACTTGCTTAGATTCCTCTCTGTAGTCAAAGACTGTCGGGTTTGTTGCTGCAATGGCTTCTGAGGTATTAAAAAGTCTTCTTTCCCAGCCCCTCACTCGAAGAAGAAGTCGGGATTCTTTGGCTTTGGTTTTCAAGGTTGTTTATTTTCTCTTATTTAATACATTCTTTTTCGGACCTGTGGAGGTCTGTCCAGCAGGTTGGGTTCAGGCACACTGACCACCCTCAGGGCAGTGTTATCTTTTTATACTAAAAACTATGTGTACTTTATTTACAAGAATTTTCCAGTACCTATCACCTATGTTAGACAGTCTGTCTCTATCCTAAATCAATCCAAAAGTGCCACCATCACAGTAGAAGACGGAGGACAAGAAGAAGAGGGAGAAAGACAGGACACGCCCAGATTCCTCCGTTTTGCCTCTTGAATCCCCATTCTAAAAACCCCAAAATTCTACTTTTTCACCCTGTGATAAATTCACTATCATTCTATTCAAACCCTTGTGGCTTGTAACTCCTCGCACAAAGTTAGTAATTGTTTCCATGGGTTAAAATCAAAGGCACGGGTGTCTGACTCCGTGCCCAGGTCTCTGAGCCCCCTGCCATGGTCTCGAGTCCTCCAGAGCAGTCAGAGGAATGTCCTGGGTTCTGACAAAAGACCTGGCACCAAAGTGTGCTGTGGTCCATAAAGCCTCGTTCCTGCTCCATTACCACCTGAACAAGTGCGGCCCATTAGGGGAGGCAGCTCCTACGCCTGATGTGGCAGCCACTGCTCCTTCCTCCAGGTTGGGTGTGTGCCTTCTGCTGCTGTAGGGGTGTCCCTGTAGCACTTTGCTGTCTGCCCCATGCTCATATGCTCTGCTTCTTCTCCAGGGCTCCTCACAAAAAACCTCCTGTGCTGCTCACTCAGAGGGTATTTTCCTAGTTTGGGTATGCAAGCCGCAATATTCAGAGACAACTAGCAGTCAAACTTCCACGGAGTAAATGGGCAGTTTCACATCATAATCCTTGATTTCTTAGGATTATGACCTTCTGACAGTACTCTCAGAGTAGAGTTTCTTATAAATTATAAATGTCACTATATATTGCCTGAGAGACAGATACAACTTTTAAAACTTGCTAGTAAGGGAATTGTCACTGAAATAAATTTCATATGCATAAATATTTGTGTGCATATGTGAATGCTCATTTACTTTGTACAAAGAAATTCGGTTCAAAATGCACTAAAAGCCTTACACTGGATACTTTCTGTGTCTATTTCAGTAAGTATGATTCTTATAAAGGAGTAAGTGCCTTGTAAACCTTATATATAACCATGTGTATATAGTTTTAATATATAATAGACTTGGTTTAGAAAAACTAAAATTTATTTGAGGAAAACCCTATAATCATTCTGTTTAAAAATACAAATTGCAAATTACCCCATATTTTTTTAGTATTATTACTGGGTTTATGTACAGCTTGTTCCTCCAAGGTATGTCTTTCTTTTGTCTCATTTTGATTAAATAGGACAACTAGACTTTTTTCAAATAAAATTTGTGGTGTCTAAGAAAAATAAATCTAACCTGTCCAGACAGCGAGCATTATTATACAGTCATACGGCCTAGTCTGCTTGCCTCAGTGAGCAAAATATCAGCATCTTTATACTGATACTGATATGGCATCCTAGATGCTCTTCCTAAATATCAGTGTTGAGTGAGTAGGGAGGTGACCCTTTCAGATAAAAATAGACTTTCAGATGTTAATGTTTTAAGGGAAAAGAAATGGTGCACCCAAAAAAAGCAACCAAGAAACCCTCCAAAACCAAACTCAACCAAACAGTTTAGCTAAAATTCCATTTTCTGCCGGTCAGAAGTGTCTCAATGGGAATGCTCCTGCCAGCTGTAACAGTTGCTGCAGATTTTACTATAAAGCAGCATGTTCCTAAGCTGAGGCTCTGCCTTGCCCCAGACACTGCTTCACACACAGTTTCGGTGCAGGGTCAGCATCCCTCCCTCCTCCCCTCCTGGGGCAGGCCACGGCTCTGGAGGACATTCTTTATGGCTCCCCCTGCAAGCTCCCATCCGGCACACTCTCTGCGCCAAATTATATTTCACATGCACATCTTAATAACAGCACAGTATGCTCTAAGTTAAAAGCAGCCTTTTAGACCATGTATTCAGCCCTTTGATCGGGCTCAGTTTAGGCTCTTGACACTAACTTCGTTTCATTTTCTGAGGCTTAACCGTTTGCTGTTCCCATCGTTGTTCATAACAGCATTGTTTGTAGGTCACTTGCAGTTTTAAGTGCTAATTGAAGGATCAGATTTCTTCGTGTGTAATTATTTTGTGGTATACGGCTTGCTTTAAAACTTCTCTCTTTTTAATATAAAAAGGCTTTTAGGCATAACTGTATGGAGAGATATATAAATAATATTAATTTCCCCATTTACTTCTCTAGCTGTTTTTGCAAGAATGAATGTGGATTAACATTGTTATCCTTTCCTAACAATTATCTTTCGCTACTCTAGCTAGTTTAGTTCTAAAAGACAGAGCCATTGACAAGGGAAAAAAGGGAACCTTCTCAGATTTTTCAGCTCAGCGGTGGTAATGTTGCACTGAACACTAATGAGGGAACCCCCACTGATTTGCCTGCTTTGTGACTTTTCTATTTCATAATTATTTTTAAAACGCAAAACGACATGAGGTAGCCTAGTCATGTCTCTACAACTTCCTGGTAGCTCAGTTCTTACTGCAGATGGCAATTTGTTCTTGTAACATATATGTCTCTCTGACCATTTTCATCTAATTTGTATGGGTTCTACCATTTCCTTTCTCTCTTTCAGGGACCTTGCTGTGTGTGAGCTAGGGGGTGGCATGACATGCTTGGCTGGGCTCATGGTAGGTCTTTTCTCAATTCCAATCCCATTCAGAGGAAGAAACAAAAGGAAAAATGTTCCAGTGCCTCCAACTGCTGGGTCAGAGAACTGTCAACAGCCTCAGCTGCGGTCAAGCTGCAGAGTCTTGAGAGACCTTCTAGATTGACTTGCTTTCGTATCATATTGATTTTATGGTTGCCTCGATGAGCAGAAACATTTTACCTCGGTGTAGTCAATATCCTTTGTTGTGACATTCCAGGCCACGTACTGTCTGTCTTTCATTGCCATAGCCGAAGCTTTTTTTTTTTTTCAGATTATAGTCCCATTTGCTAAGATACAGGAATAGCCTGGCGAATCACAGTTGGAGCACCATGATATAGCTGCTAATGTTTTGCCTGCATTATTACACCAACAAACATGATCCAGAGCTCTCGGTAATTAGATTCTTTTGAATTAGATTGGCCATTCAGGAGAGTCGTTCACCATTCTCTGGGTTCTGAGTCATGTATTCAGGAGATATTATGTAGCAGTGCAGTGCATTAGACAAGTTTTTATGTCTCTACAAATAAAAGCATATTGTTACACTGATTGGCATTTGACAAACCTGTCGCTCTTATACAATGTGTCGAGGTTACAGCCCAATGTGCGAGCATGTCAAAGCTCACAAAAAAATTACCCTTACAAAGCCATCTGCCTGCAATGCAAAGTTATATGAAGGGCATCAGGCAGTCAGACAGAAGCAAGCTGAAAGGCAGAGTGACAGCCTTGTATGATGGCTCTACTAGATAAACAGAAGCCCGCAAATGAAAGCCTCTCAGAATACCATCATCGGCTGTCACAATGCAATTACGGAACAGAATGATAGCAAGATAGAGGCTCCCGCAAATGGAATGATAAAAGTATTGACTGATTTGATTGAATGATTAAAATAATGCAGACATAAAATGAAAAAAGATTGAAGATTGTTACAGAGAAATAGGTGAGGAAGCATGATACTGAAGGCTTGTCACTCCTGTCTTCACTTCCACACAGACAAGCATATTTGCTCATTGTTTGCTGTGCTCTTTTTTTCAGGTTGCTATTTCTGCAGATGTCAAAGAAGTTCTGTTAACTGATGGAAATGAAAAGGCCATCAAAAGTATCCTTATTCAGATAGAAAACTGGTTTGTTGTGCTCGTTCCTTTTTACTGGCTGAGTAACAATCAATATAAAGACAGACAGCATGGGGCATATTAAGAAAAAGTCCCCACATAAGTAATTAAAAAACAGATGTGGAATATCTTGAACAGAGCAGCAGCTTCCCCCATAATAAATGCCACATTTTCTCTGTTAATTAAAAATGCACATGTTGGTATAGAGCATGTACTGTAGTAAATATTTGCCCCGTGGTTGAGTGCTGGAAGATTCATGTGTGTATGCTGCACATTACAGGAGGTGTAGCAGAGAATCAAATCATCAGCTCCCCTTCATGTATCCGTTTTTGCATAAGGGCTAGATTTTTTTTTCCTACTTTCAGATACTAGCCCCTTAAAACATACTCAGCATTTATATATTTTCAGAGCTTTTCCAGTGTATGTTAAAATGTTTCATTGTCGCTGCTAAGTTATAACTGCCTACAAATTGTCCATTTAGTCTGCCTAATCAATTACCAATTTATCATTACTTCTCTTGATGTAAGATTGCAAAACTCCTCTGTCCCTTGTAGGAAGTATTTTATTGTATTTCTTATATTAGAATAAATTGCTATTATGCTCTTCTAATATGAACAGATAGTTCATAAAATTGAACTGGACTTAGGTTAAGCAAGAGAATGAGTGAGCATAATTTGTGGCCACATTAAATATCAGCACAGAACAAGAACAGATATATACAGTGAATACTAATAGCCCCTAGAAATTGAGAGGAAAAAAAGGAAGATATCTATTTGCTTTTGTTCCTTGATAATCTTTCCATTTACATTTTCAAGCAGGCTAATTTTTCAGGTTTTGGCCACTGCAGCATCAGAATTATTTCTTTTTGATATTTGTATATATTTGAGAGCTAATGCAGTGAGTATCTAGTAAAAAAGGCCAACTTAAACTAATCTGTAGCTTAAATGAATTGCAGTTGCTGATGCCTGTTAAAACAGGAGACATTTCAGTGCAATAATATTAGCTACTACCTTTAAAAAAAACTTTCTCAGAGGTAACTGAGGTAACTATAACTGCTGACAACACTTGAACAATTTCATGTTAAAAACAGTCAATCCTAGATCATATCTGTTAAAACTTGAAGTAAGCCTTTTAAAAGTCTCTTTTTTTCTTGAAAAGGCAAGTTCTCACCTGTTTTCCAGGGATTATTATTTTGTTAAATTCTAATGTGTTAGACTTGTGTCTTAAGGAGGAAGTTTTCATTATTCTGTGTATTTTAATCAGGACCACCCTTCCAATCTTTCTTCCATGTCATTAGGAAGATAAAAAATGTAGGAGAAAATAAGTGTTTCAAAACTAGTCTAACAAAACAAACTCATGTTGTATAGAAGCATGGATATTTAACAAAAGGTCATTTTACCCACAAAAAGCTTCAGGTGGGCTCAGTAATCATCAAGTCAGCAAATGTCTTGCATAGCAGATTCCATAAACATACCTGAACTTTTTTGACATTTAGAAGTCTTTTATAACAAGGAAAATTGGCAAGTGCGAAAATATTCACTCAGTCCTTGGAATTAAACAAATAGAAGTGCTTTTATTCCTGAAAAAGATACTGTTAATATTATCTAATTATCACACCTTAGTTTTTCACAATATGTTTTAGAAATGTCTTCTGTTCCCAAAAGTCTCACAAGAGGTCTTCATCTGTATTCACTCAGTGAACCCCTTTCAGGGAAGTGATTGGTGGAAGGCTCTAACAGGAATTTATTTTTCTTTTTTAACATTTGGTGCTCAGAAGGCTCAGTATTCAAAGTGCTTTTATTGTGTTGGATTTTACAATGGGCTTAATATTAGCAGGGTGCCAAAGTGCAGCAGGCTAAGAACTTTACTGTGTAGGTGAAATGTATTCTTAAAAGTGCACATAATAAAATTTCCTTTGCATTTTATATGGTTTGTGGACTTCAGTAGTAATTTTATGATCTGTCTTACGGTAATTTTCTTTTGCACTCTTTTCTATGGTGACTGGCTGTAATAGAAGTTTAAGCTAAATTTAGATCTGTTTCAGCCTCACCAGACTCCCTGAAATCAGGGTAGAATTTTAGGTGTAATTGGAAGAAGCATTCACCCCAAGTGCCACTGGCTACAAATGATGTATTTTTGCTAGTTCATATTATTGCTGATGGTATTTTTTGATTGTTTAGCATACCAAATTAAAGTAATGTGGGATAAAATACTGTTTTCTTTTCTAGATTCTGCTCTTCAGGAATAGTTAATGTCTAGTATTATGGTTTTTATGTAGATATTATAGATTAAAATAATCTTGTTTTAAAATTACTGTTTACATCTTCCCTTTAAATTTCTTAGGAAGCTTAAATTACATGCCAGTCATACTATAATATCCAAAAATTACTTTCCAAAAAGTAAAAGTGGTTGTCAACAAAAAAGAAAAAAATCCCTGTCAGAAGCCAGGAAATCACCAAGCAAGCCTGCTAATTATTCTTAATGGGCAAGATGAGCACATTAAGAAACAAATGAATACATCAGTGAAATGTAATTGAAAATCGACCTGGCAATAGTGCATTGCATCTGAGAATCTGCCTTTGTATTATCAACATCATTATAATTATTGTTGTTTCTGTTGTTGCTATCACAATTCAGTGAGCATAACTAACAGCTTTGCTTTGTGAAATCTCAAGCTTTTGAGGATTTGATTTTTCATTTGATTTTTGACATGCTTCCTATTAGTCTCCATTTCATACTGCCACATGAAGTATTCACTATGTGTGTTTTCAATATCCATATTACGATACGTTATTGAAATATTAGAAGTTTAAAAATTTTTACAAATGAATTAATCAAATAATTGTTGCCATTCTAACCCTCTCACTGTGAAATATATTGCTATATTTTGTATTAGTCAATGATCTTATATATGATGTTTATGGAGGTTTTTAAAAGGATGCTATGACTTGAGTTGCTAAACCATTTAAAAGACTTCACTCTAACTCCTTTTGCTTATCATGAGCAGGTTTGAATTGATTCAATAGATCGTTGATATTGCAAAATCAGTAAAATAAAGACAGGTGTTATTTCTTTTGCCACTTTGTTCAGAACTTTATTGCTAATTGTGTGTTTTATCTAAGTTCTTTCAGTATCATTTAAATAAGAAAAGTATTAGGATTAACACTGTAGATGTTTTAAGTGAATAATAGAGATAAACATGGGTAGAGTTATCAGATTCATCCCGTGTTGTAATTTTGGGTGATATGAATTCAGGTAGAAATTTTCAACTTACACATGTGACATAAGTCAGTCATGAACACCAAATTTTATTTTCTCAAAACACTGGAAGCATGTTTAGCACTTTGACATTTCCAAATCCAAGGATAAGGTTCATTTTATTAAAAATTGTCTCCTATTTCAGAGAGGCTGGGTGCTTTCTGCCTTAGCTCTATTTCACACCATGCACTGATGACTTGAACTACTGTCTGAAAGCATCAATAGTACAAAACATTGTTACAGTGCACTATAATGGCCATTAAAATGGAGTGTATGGATCTTTCAACAGTCCAGGGAAATTTAGGTTACAAGGGTCATGTTTAGCCTGAATGCCTGAAAATATGAGGTCCTAAATTAATTTTTAAATCTAGTATTAACATGTTTTAACCATTATTAATAGTTTTGCTCAGTTATATAATTTAAGTGCAGTGTAGCTAATTTATAAACAATGTTATTTCTGGTCCAGATTTATGATCCCCTCCTGGAGTTATTTATGCCTTGCTTTTGCTGCCCAGGTGTAGACCATTCATTTACTACTCCTCATTACATATTGTGGAAACTATTTAAAAGGCACATCCAAACTACAGAGATTTGTTTAAGCTAGTTTTCTGTCATTCCATTTCTAGTTTTTACTTCACAAAATACCAGTTGTCTTTTCCAGTGTTTGGATAGAGACTTTCCTGAAATAACTTTTCTTAAATAACCAACTCTATTAGGAAGGAAAATTATGTGGTTTCAGCAAAGCAAAGAAAAAGATAAGTCAAAGCAAAGAAAAAGGTCTATCAACAATATTTCAAATTAGCCTGACTCTTGTATTCAATTTTCTTATAAGAGCACTTTCAAGAGATCTGACATATTTTGTGGACGTAGAAACAGCCTTCTAATTAGCATCAGATTTCCTATACCTTAAATAAAAAAGAAGGATCTCTTACATTGTTACCCAAAATGTCTATTTAAAATAATTATTTACATTTGAAAGTGAAGCATTCATAAATGCATGGATTCACACTGGATAGCAATTAATATTCTCAGAATTTTCACTTACTTGCTACACCTTTTCCTTCCAGTGGCTTCTCACTAACCACATGTAGTTATCTTTCTAGCCACAGATGACTGGGCCCAGCTTCCCCTGACAGTTTTTCTTGACAGCATTTGCTTTAACCTGACTGAATGGCTACCCAAATTTGTGACTTGAACTTGCAAACTACAAGAAGCTGAGACACAAGGCTGAAGTACTGTTGTGGTATCTAAGGCACTTATTGCTTTCCACTCTTTTAAGGTGGTTCCTAACCATTCTCAAAAAAGCAAATGGACTAGAAACTTCTTTGCCTATAGGTTAAGGTGCTCCTGTTGTGTGTTGGATTCACCCAGACCGAGCCAAGAACGTAGGTGTATCTCTTGTGGGTAGGTTCTTAAAACACACAAACCTCCAAAATCTCAGCATTAGGTATAGTAATAACAGTGAAAAGTGAAAAGCAGCACAAACTAGAGTGGACATTTAGTGGTTGTAAAATTTTAGTTATTCATGGTTGTAATTCTTATATTTGTAAATAGTTGCCTTTAAATATCTGAGGTATAGAAGTAGGAAACTAGAGCAAATTGCTGCCTAGATCTATGGCTGATGTGCTGGAGTAGCAATGTAAAATGTATGCCTCTGAAAAAAGCACAGATCAAAGAAGAACAAACAGATAAGAACATGATGAAGGCATTGTAAATGGAAAATAGTTGGGTTTGTTATTTTTATTATTGCTCTAGTTTTGTAGATAATTCTTAACAATTGTACTACAGATGTAAATGAGATCATCACAAGAAACCAAAATGCTGGAATATTTAAAGCTCAGAAGGTGTCAAGCTGGTAAGATTGTACTTTTTTTACTGATTCTTGCATGTACTTCTGTAGTAATATAGATGTGAAATGTACGCAAACATTGTATGTAAGTAGGTAAGTGATGCAAGAGAGAAATTTGAAGGTATTTTTAAAAAACAGCAAATACGGTATGATTAACCTTGGTGACAAACCTTCTCTTTCCTTTTTATCTTTTTTTAATTTACACCGTGTCTCTTCAGTCTATGATTTAGTGCATGGTTGAAATTTGTTTGCTTCAAAGTCAACACTACGTGTTGTACTGAAAATGAGATTTGGAATGAATGTATCTAAATCTCTGTCAGATTTCATTTTAAATAGTAGCTCTGAAAATTTAGGGTGACAACAAATTGCATTTGCCCCTGAGGTAGATGTTGTTGGAACAGCTATGGGAGGTTTTTTGGTCATCCTGTTTGTGTGATCATTATGTTGTCACTGCGAAGACAGATGGGGAGATGGGAACCAAGAACAGTGTATTCATCTCTCACAGTACTTTAAAAGTAAATTATAAAGCACTTCATATTTATGGTATAAGATTAAGAATTGGAAAATGGTTACCTAAGAGCAAATAGTACACTCTTATTTGTGTATTTAAATTTTTTTTTGATGACTCACATTGCAGAGGAGCACTCAGTCCTTCTAAAACCGGCAAAAGCAAAGCTGAAAAAGGGCTGAGGAAGGCAAAGTGTTAATGCAGAATAAGCTTACTTACATAGAGGGTTAAACCCATATGGTTTTAATGGCTATCATTCATGTCATTTAATCCTATGCCTATGTAGCTATTCTGTGAAGAGAAGTTAGTTCAAGTGAGCATTTAGGGCTAGAAAAATTCCGCCTTCATTAGGGTGTGTGTGCATGTAAGTTAGAGATACATCTCTGCATCCTAATAAGAGCCTGCCAAGTAGACAGAGGCCATGTGGATCCCAGGAGTGGTCTTTCAGGTTCCATGTGCTGAACACCTCTTCTGATCAGTCTCACTCTGCTGAGGAGAGGCTGTATAGTATGTACATCCAGAAGCTTAGATTTTTTTTTAGATTTCCAATTGTTCTATATGTTGTGTGAGATTTCAGATTTCATCCCTTGTCAAGGCTTCAAACCTGGTCTTTTAGATATCAATCAAAAGCACATTTTCTACCCTGTCCTCATTTACATTTATCTAATGCTTAAGGTCATTTGTGATCATTTGAGTGTATTTCAGCATATGGAATCAGTGAATAATAGATTTCAGCCTCACGCTGTGAAGAAAGATTGTGTTTTTACAAGACATGATGTTGTTTACTGGGTGTTAATAATCACTAATTAATAAACATATCTAGACATCATAAAATGTTGCATTTTAAGGTGTAAAAATGTCAAGTGTTTAACTTCTTGAGTGCAATAGCGTTTGAGGCCTTATTTGCATAAATAAAATAATTAAATTACAAAATAATGTGAAGTACTATATGAAAACATAAGACTCATTATTACACTTGATTTTTAATTCTACATTCTTAAGGCTTTTGCAGATTTGTTGTACAAGTATAAAGTTTTATAAAATGACTCTTCAAATGACTCTCTAATGGATTGATCAGTTGTTCAGATTCAGTAATGACGCGGTGCAGTAACAAAGTTATATGATCCCTTCCTAATGCCTTGAGGGAACTAAAAGACTGATGTAAAGTCTGAAGTAACCTTGATTCGCTTTTTCTGCAGATGAAAACCTTAGTTACATAATGGTTGTAGGGAGGAAAAAAGAAGGATAAAAAAAACACAAGAAAATGCAGAAAGTGTAATGTTTTGGATGGAAGAATGCAACACTGGCATGCAAAGTGACATTTAGTAACTTCTTTTACATTGATCGGGTTTTGCATGCAAATGAATATAGTGATGTCTGTAAGTGACTTACAGAGCATCAATTTAATCTGGAGAAAGCATCTTCTTTCCTATAATAATTTAGACTTGCAAATTCACAGTGGCCAGTGCAAAGTTTAAAGATTCCTTCTCTATAGAAGATGATTCAGAATAGACTCTTCTCACAGCACCTTCGTCTTATGTCAGGATCTTGCACTCTTTTCCTGGCACAGGAGCAGAAATTATCAGCATGAGAGTCAGTTTGAGACTGTTCTGGATGTTTAAGTCTATGCCTGGAAAGTATGCCAAAACCTGCATGGAGCAAAAAGGAACAATCTGGTATCAGCCAAGAGAAGTTAGATTAGGACAAGCTGCCATACATTTATTTATTTAGATTTATACAGAATGCAGTAAATGAGCACTTATCTAGCCCTCTGCCAAGTCTTGATTATTGTTTAAAAATACGGTAATGTAAGCCAAGCTGGCAGTTTGTCATATTGTGTGTTATAATGTAGTAATAGTAAACAGTTTGCGCTGGATATACGATTCTATTTTATTTTTATTTTTCATTAATATGCTCAGGATTTCTTGCTTATGTTTACTAGAAATAGGTACAGTAATACCAAATTACTAAGTAATGTCTTGCCATAGTGAAGGGTATCAATACCATGTATTGGTTCAACAATTTTAATTCTTTTTACAGTTCAGAAATTGTCTATGAATTGCATTGTTTACCCTATAACTTAGCATATGTTTCTTTGTACCATCAGCTGTTACTGGTTTGACATGTTTTATCATTGACATCGTTTATCATTGTTTTAGCATATCTACCAATCATTAAATTGACAACAAAGTCAAGAAATCCCCACTCCTTGTTTTCTGTCTGTTTTAATGGGGAAGTCTTCCTGACACAGCTGTTAGAGTAGTAGAAGTTTGGAAAGTTGTTGTTATTACAAGTGTAATAATGGGAAAACTTCACTGAAGAGGAAGGCTTGCAGTGTATTCTGCAGGTTAACAGACTCTGTCCTACTGACTAGGAAATTTGTTCTTCCTTCAGATTCCCTTGTCTGAGAACATGGAAATCTGTAAAGAACAAAAGTTGTGTTCTAATTGCTGATATGGGACCTGTAGAGTTTTAGCTGTGGAGAAGTCTATTGTTTTGCTAAGAGTTGCCTCAGAGAGATTCCATTTCATGTGAGGTTGTAAACAAGGACATGTAACATCCAGCCAGTAACAGAAATGCTTGTGGCAGTGCACCCTTTGGTTTGATTAGTAATAGTGTATCATATACTCTTTATTCATTCCACAGTCATCTTTAGAACCCACATCAAGAATTAATGACCATGTAACCAAAAGAGACAATTCCTTCTGCTTAAAGACTAACAGATAGATTATAATTTTATTTGAGGTTTTATTGTTCCTTACCAATGTAATGCAATTACAAGTTTCCAGAACTAAATCCATAACGAAAAAAACTCTTTCAAAATACTGAATGGCATCCAGCATAACAGTGGATGAGGTCTCAGTGACAGAGCACTGAACTATATTGTCCTGGTTGTATTCTTGAATTACTTTCCTCTTTATAATTGCAAAGGTGAATGTTTTACCTTACTGCAATTATTCAAATATGTCAACTTTGTAACCTTCTTGATTTCAACTGATCTTGTAACAGGTTCCATCAATGTGGGACAGACTTTCTCTCTGTTTTTATTCATCAAAATGACCTGAGTGTTGGTAAATTCAAACATTTGAAAACATTTTATTGAATTCGCTGTGTTTGTCACCTTAGCAACCCTAAAGGAATCCCTTTCTTCCAACTCCTTTTCCAGTCTCCTCAAGTAACACTCTTGCATGACAGCATCTGTTGGTAAGGAGGAAGCTTGCCAAAAGGAACATTTCCTGCTCTCTGGTTAGGAAGAAAAAGTTGTTGGTTCCTGCTCACTTAATTTGATCACTTCATGTATATGTGGAAAGAACAGTTTGTGTGCTCATGTCCATTCTGAAGTTGTAGCTCTTTATCACAGAAAACTCAACTCAGGTGGAAAGCATTCCACACCTCTGATCATACTTGCCCTGCTCTATATCTTTTTCTGTTTCAATCTACTTATTTTTAGATGACTGTGATCAGTTCTGATCACAGTACAAAGTGTGCATAAATAGGTACATGCAGTGGAATAATTACGCTTTTTGTTCCCCTTCTAAAAATGCTTAACGGTGATTGGCTTTTTTCACTGCAGTTGAGCACAGAGCTAATAGTTTCATGACACAGTCTGTCACAACATCAAGAGCTTCCCAGTGACGGTCATTTTGGAGACCTTAATTTTCTATATCAAGGGATAATTATTTTTTCAGTTGTGCACTTTGCATTTATCCACACTGAATTTAATTTGTCATTTTATTCTCCAGTTACTCATCCTTCTTTTTCATTTCCCTCCTTTCATTCTTCTGCAATCTTTCACAGTCTAGTCTTTTCCTTACTATCTTGAATGACTTAACATCAGCAAACTTTACCACCTCAATGCTCATCCTTGTAAACATGTTGACCAGAACAGGTCCCAGGGGAACTTCACTGATTATGTCCCCCCACTGTGAGAACTGACCATTTGCTACTACCCTGTTCCCTGTCTTTTGTTCTATTATTTAGCATCATGTCAGGACTCTTCTTCAGTGACAGTCTGTTTTCCTAGAATGTTGATAGTGAGGGTCTTTGCCAATAGCTTTTTGGAATCAGAGGCAGGCTGTCTCACTCAGATCTCCCTTATCTGAATACTTGTTAACGCCTTTGAAGGGCTCAAGGTTTGTAAAACAGGACTTCCTTTTACAGAAGACAAATCTAAAAAGTCTTCTGTGCTGAAATGTCTTCAGTTTCTTTTACAGTGAAGTGAATATTTTGCACTGTTGCAAAGAATAAATTCCTCCTCTCTGAAATGTTCTTATCCTCTGTGAGTGCCCATTCTGTATCTGAATTATCAGCTGGCAGGAAGATTTAGCACAAAAGGAAAAGTTCACTTATTTTTGACCTGCCTGATTTCATTATTATATTTAGTTTTGCAAATTTGTAATTTTTTCTTCATTTTTTTCTTCAGTTTTTTTTCAGTTGGGTGCAACTTCAGCTTTCCTCACGAGGAATACTTGAACATTCTTTTATACCATTTAACCATTCCAGCTGACTTTCACAAACTTCCAATTCTCTCCTATTTGTGTATTTTTGCCCAGTTGAGTTGACTTAATAAAGTACATTTTAAATTGTATTATACTTTCATCTGACTTTGTGAGGACAGATAAGAATACATAAGGAGAAAAAATGTAAGTGTTATCAAGCTTTGTTAAAAAATTTCTATGAGTTTGGAATAACAGGAGAAAAAAAGTGTTAAAGTATTAAAGTATCATGTTGCATTATTTTAAATCATTTTTCCTCAGATCTTTGACTATATCTTAGCTTTAAAAACTCGCTCTTGGTAAAACTATTCCTCCTGTATTCTCTTGTGCTGCACAAAAAGATTAGAAGAAGACTGCTGATATGAGAAGGTATAGATCTTTCCTCCCAGGGCTTTAAAGGAAAATGTCCTTGAGTTGTTAGAGTTGAAGATTATTTGTTCAATTCCTTTTTTGGATCCATCGTTCCAGCCGTGTTCTTTGTTATTTCCTGGTTTATGATGTTACCATTGTACCTTTGTCTACCCTTCCTTGTCTACCTTGGTTCTACATTAGTAGGCGGTCATCATGTACATCTTACACAGTTTCAGCTAATCTTTGCCATAGCAAACTTTAAATTTCAGTAAGATTATGTTTACAGTGTTGTCTTTGTTTATTTCATTAGTAGTTATTCAAAAGTTAACCAAGGATACTGAAAATTGATGAGGTCCAGGAAATGGGCAGAAGAGTGAATCAGGGTTTGGAAATGAGAGAGTTAAAGAGCTTCCTTTACTTGTCAAAGAAATTAATTGTTTGTTAAGAAATTAATTCATTTTGATCTGAAAGTCTCATGTGAAAAAAATAAATCTTTAACAGAAGATCAGTCTTTAATCTAGTTTACAAGTACTTAACAAGATATAGAAATTGAAGCTAGGCAAATTCAGCCTAGAAAAAAAGAGATTTGACAGAATGATAATACATTAGAACATCTTTCCATGGGAAGTGATAGTTTCTTAAGCAGTGAATGTGTTTGAATCTTTCTGAAACACATGTATTAGTTTCCTGAGATATATGGGCTTGACACAGAACTTTGAAACTCTTGGATGTTTAATGTAGTGTCTTCTGCCTTGAGAATTTAAACACCTGTGAACTACATCTTCTCTGATGTTTTTAAATTTTCTTCCATTCAGTCCTTCTGCACCTGCATTGTTCATTTTACATTCTTGGGTTTTTTCTTCTGGTTCCCTTGATTATCCTCCCCATGGGTAGACTATTTTCCATAGAGCAAGAAACTGATCTTTTCCTTCTTATTTTTACACAAGTCTATTGGTACAGTTGTGTCACATGTGCTTATGCTGTCTTGCACTTTGAAAATATGTATTTTTTATACCATATAATTGAGAACCATTTTTTTTCTTCCCAAATGTGCTTCATGGCCATTGCTAAAAACAGTAGTCAGTTTCTGAATAAAGGCTGATTTAGAATGTATGGATGTAGAGGAAGGATGTGAAAAGACAAATTCACAAACACCACTGGTATTTTTTATTAATGTCTTTTTCATACAAGATATTCTCCCTTCTTTTAAATAAATAGCCACATTTGTGCTGAATGTTGGCTTGTGACGTGTCTACAAAATGAAAAGATTTATTCTACAACAGTTGTATTTACATGCAGTGCATTAATTAAGTCCCAAAAACTTAGTAGCTTTTGATACACAGCAAATGTGTAAGTGTTAGTACTGTTAGTTTTGAAGACAAAGCTGTAATGTTCCCATCTGAATTTTAGCAAAATATTGTTGTACAAAATACGAGAGAGAAAATATGTTCTTAGAATGAGGAATAAGGAAAGTGTATAATTTTATAATGCACTTTTTAAAAGGAACTTTTAGGCAGGAAAATCTAGATTGGGTCATGGAATCATAGAATATCTAAATATTGAAGAGGCCCATAGGTGGGTGTGGTGGCTTTTTTCTTCTTTTCTATTACCATGTGAATTTAATGAGGTTTAATCATGAATTGTTGTACCAGATACTTTATAAACACAGAGCAAAAAGGCAGCTTGTGTTGGAGAATCTATGATCTAAGACCAGAGAGAGATATGGTGAGGAAGGATAACAAGGGTAATTGAAGCAAACATAAAAGGCAGAGTTGGAGGCACAAAAGGCCTCTTCTTAGTTTTTAGGTGCTATTTTAAAGGGCAGTTTCAAGGATAATGGAATAAGTTTGTGAATATTGTGGATAACATAGCAAAGAAATTTGTACAGGTGTGTGGTTTAAAAGTTAAGTGGAAGATGTAGACTGACATTAGGGCTGATTAAAGAAGGGACTTGTCCTTTCAATATTGAATGAGAGATAAAAAATAGGGAGGTGGACTGTTGTGAAGCATTTGGAAATAACAACTTGAAACTTACCTGGAGCAGGACAGAGAAAGATTACAAGATCAGAGTTGTAGGCAAGAAAAACAACCTTTGTAGCAGCCTGCTGAATAAATATTAATATGGCAAGCCTGCATTTTCCATGAGCAGAGAGAACAATATTGTGATGCTTAGATGTAAGTGATGATGACATGGTCAAGAGGTTGAGTGGATTGATAAGAAGCTTCTGAGAGCTACTATGCAGAGAGAATAACCAGCAGAGCTGAGTTATGCAGATACAGAGAAAGGTCTAAACTAAGCCTGGATTACAGATTAGAATTAATGGTTATGTCCAAAATGATGATCCATAAAATGTAGTTACAATGCCTTGTGTTACTTTAGATGCAATGAGTTTCTCACTCACTGAGACTCTGAAAAATACTGAATTAAGGGTCTGTATGCACAGTATGAAGTAGAGAAATGAGTAAGTTTTAGCTGTTATGGATGAGATAGCCCAGAAATAAAATTGAAAGAAAAGGTTGAGGTGGAACATTGTGAAATTATGAGAAATGTGGGAAATGTCTGAAGATAATCTTGAGAAGAGCATATTTTAAAAATTGCATGACAATTAAAATAATGCAAGCGTAAAACTGGAATTAAGAATTAAAACAAAGAGCCAGATATATTAGTTTTAAGAGAGATAAAATGTCCAAGAGACTGAAAATAACACTCAGATATTAAGTATAGCTTGAGAAAAATTAGTATACTTTGACAAGAGCAAATAAGTGACATGGAAGTTGCCAAAATCTGCAAGGACATTGTTAGAAGAATGTGCCCAATGACAATTGTAAATATCACATTAGTAATGCTTAGAAAGCTAAGAGGAAAGAAAAAATGGTTGTACCTGCAGTTGAAAGCTTAACTTTGGTCCCTTCAAACCAGATATGCACTGTAGGGAATGAGATAATGGATAAGAACACAAAGGAAAGTAAAGCAGTGAAAGTAAGAAAGGCAGAAGGTGAAAGAAGGCGGAGAAATAAGAGCAGCCTTGAGAGAATATAATAAGAAAGATGGGGAAATTACAGTATGCAATTTTGCAAGATTTCCCAAAAGAATTGTAATGATAGGTGTACACATTGCCTCTATCACTTTTTAATTTTAATCCATCTTCTTGATCTTTATACATAACTAAGGACTCTCAAACCGAGATCAAGGTGCAGAGAAACATCTTGATGATACCTTTTGTTAATGTGTTAATGAACTTGCTTGCTTAAAGTCATAGAAAAAGTCACATAAGCCTCCAGACAAAACCTTTTACCTGAACCTGTATACTTTCCAATGATAATGCTTTTCAAAGATTGAAACTTAAATTAAAATATGAAAAGAAGAGGTGGGTAGATAGGGATTCTTGGTAGCTGTTCATCTGCTAATTGGGATGATTTTAAAAATCCTTATTAAAACTACTAATGCATTTTGAAGCAAGTAAGGCTTTTGTCCTTTTTTTCTAATTTTGAATTTTTGTCTTTATCTGCACAACTACTTATCTGCTAATTTGAGAGCTACTCTAGCTTGTGCCATTCATCACAAGAACATCTCAGAGGGTCTTGGAAATGTTTCAAGTTTTAACAATCAGAGACTTAACCTGTTTTTTCTCATTTAAGTTACCTGCCTAGACACACTAGGAAGACAAACACTGAATAACAGAAGTTGAATAATAATAGTAATGAAGAATTTTGCATGAGAAATAAAACCTGGTAAAATCAGGTCTTTTGTTGTAGATTGCTGAGATATTTTACCAGTGTAAGGAAAAGAGTGTTGACATTTGTCAGGCTATCCTCCATAAATTAGAATTACTGTACAGGGGAAGCCTTGGCTGCTGTAACTATCCCTGCAACATTAGCTATTTTATTATGGTTTTTTTTTTCTTTGAAATACATGGGGCTATTTGGGGGTACATTTTTGCGCTTTAAGTCTCGTATTTTCTTACTTGATCTTTATGTTCTTATATCATAATTCTTATTCTTAACCTAATCACATTTTTTTGCTTACTTGTCAATTAAAAACAAAAACCAGGGGGAAAACAAAGAGTTTCTTTGTTTGTGTCATGTGTTGTTTGGAGTTTTTTAAAATGAATTTGTTTCAGAATTCTTCAGAATGTTAGAAGGTTGACAGCCTAGGAAATTAAAGCACCAGCACATCTTTTCTCAAACTATTTTGATAGTATGCTTTATCCCTGACCTGGAGAAACCACCTCTGCATGTGAGAGGATGGTTCATTTTCCATAGCTCATTTAGACCTTGTCCTTCTTGCCAGGACTACCATCAAGATTGCTAATTATAGTAATAGGTTTGTGACATGGGTACTTTTCCTCTGACAACTGGTCAAATTCATTTGATACAGGCCATAAATCGGCCATTCGTGGGTATCAAGTTTCAGCCACCATCACTTTAACCTAAATAGTAGCTGAACAGAGCAGTAGTGTTTTTTCTTGCATCCTATTTCATTTTTCATGTTCTTCTTGTAGACCAAAAGAGCTCCCAGCTGTTTTATATTTCCATTGGGTCCCAGACCCTTTTCTGCTGAAACTCAGTTGCCTATTTTCACTTGTTAGAAACTAAACATGCATGACTTAAATAAGCCAGTACAAAATAGTGTCAAGTGGGCTTTACAGAGCCTTAAGCATGTTGGTTTGTTGGTTTGTTTGGGTTTTTTACCAAAAAAAAAAAAAAAAGCACTGAAGTTGTGGCTTGAACAGAAATATACAGTAAAGCCCATTTCTCAAACGTACAGTGTAATTTCAGTTCTTACTCCTGTAGCACTTTCCCTCAAAAAAAAAAGGTATAAAAATATTGTTGCTTTAAAACTTACTTTGCTGGAAGAAAAGTGACTTCAGAGAAAAATGCGGCTTTGGTAAACTAATTTAGTATCCTTGTAAAGGAACAAGAGGAAAATACAAGTAGGCTTGCATTTTCTTGATGCTGGCACTCAACACGATACTGGCAATTTAAGAGACTTTTTGTGGTGTGGTATTTTTACACTTATTTCTACTTTTTAAAAGGAAATTTCATAAAAACTGAGATTTTCAGATTTCCAT
Source organism: Calcarius lapponicus (assembly GCA_039654755.1). Lineage (NCBI taxonomy): Eukaryota > Metazoa > Chordata > Aves > Passeriformes > Fringillidae > Calcarius > Calcarius lapponicus. Next base: position 72,690,498 of record CM077465.1, on the reverse strand, counting down.
TGCTACCACTTTTCTGGATTTTCTGGCAGTGATTTTTTTTTAATGGAAATGCAATCAGCCCTTGCTTCATGGTGCCTTCAGTATTTTTTCAGGTCTGACCACTAAGTCCAAGAGTCACATCCTCAGTAATCCATAAAAAAATTATGGTTCCTCAGCCCCTTACTACATATAGATACATGCATTTAGCTACCTTAGGATTGTTTTGTAATATCAGTGGATTTTTCTGTACTTTGCAGCCAGGAATTGCATTTGGATTACAAAATTATTTTTTTGCTAGTTGATGGTATTTACATAAGTCCTAAGGCTGATTCACTGTTTTCGTTAGCACTAGAACTCAGAATAGCTGATTCAGAACCAGGCTGATTCTGATATCAGTGTTAATGACGGAATTGTGCCGACTCTGAGCAGAATTGATTCTGATTCCCAGATATGCAGGGATATATCTGCTTTGCAGGTGCAGGTGCGGATGTTTGAAGGCAGCTCCTGCAAATCTGTGGAAGCAGGTAACAGTGTAAATAGGAGAGCCCTGGATAAGCTGCTGAAACTGTTGTGGAGGTTGCAGCCAGTACTGCATTTCACATCCCTGGCTGCGCCTCCTTTACTAGTCACGCTTGCACTTAGCTAAAGATAGCATGGATAAATACATACAGCCTGTACTTCCATCTCTCCCACCAGTGTGCACACATCCTGAGTCAGACCAGGATGAGTCCCACTAGTGTTTATTGTTTTTACAAATTATATTTAGTTTACATGGTGATTTCCCTGCAGAAATAAAGATTTTCCTATACTTTTGGAAAATACATGGCAAAGTTCATTTTGAATTGGTAAATTTTTCATTGGCCTTTGCATAATCATGATATCTTAATGAATGCAGCTGTAGTGAGGCTAGAGCTGTACTGCTCCAAAAGCAGCCCTTGTAGTAGGTCAGAAAAAGGGAGAAAGATTGGCTTATGGATGGATGTGATGCCCTTAGCTCCCTCCTTTTAGCAATACGGATGCCCGCCATGCTGCACCACTGATTATGCTCCTGGAAACCTGTCAATTCCATACTTTGCTCAGCACTTTGGTTTATGAGCTTTTACCTCCTGACACAAACGAATTTTTTGTGCCTACAGTACGTGTGCACAAAAAATACTGTGTTTCAAGTGCCCAACAGAAACCTGACAGTAATGTGAGGGAGGGTGGTTGGGTTTGGTTTTGGTTTTTTTGCAGGAGGAGGCACCTGTGCTTCTTTCCCAACTGCATGTGTGAAAGATAGTAAACATATGGGTTAAAAAAAAATCATAATTCAAATATCTATACTGGTACTGATCAGATCTCTGTTTCTGTAGCAATGAGAACCCAAGGTGGCCTTTTAAGACTCAGTTCTTCTACCAATTTCCAGTTCTGCTTCAGGCTTCTTAAAGTATTAGAGTGCGTGCTTTAAACCAACAAAACTTACCTTTACCTAATTTTCACCATTCTAACCTAAGTTTCCACGGAAACAGGGTTGAAAAAGCTGCTGGTAGCCAGCAGGCAGCCAGCAGCTGAGAGTGAGAACTCTCCTTTGTCACTTTCCACTACTGGATGCCTGCTGCGTGCCAGTGTGCAAAGCTACCTAGGCTTCTAAAATCTGGATTACTTTCAATTTGAGGGGGAAAAATTAAATTAATCTACTCTTTTCTGTCTTTGGATTGTCACAGTAAATTCCAGGAGGGCAAATGGGCTAATGAGTCCTGATCTGTTCGGTTACATTGAGCCCTACACAATCAAAGCTTTGCCAACCAACTGGGCCTCTCCTTTCATAATTTCCATGTTTTAAAAGCATTCTGTCTCAAATTTTGTGGCTGTGGACATGTACATGCATATTTTGGTACCTTAATTCTTTATGGCCCTGTGTCTATTTATCTACGTAATTATGAGCCTTTTTTGCATACAGCATAGTCAATGTACAAAATTCCCTTTTTTCTTGTATACTTAGGGAACATTTCTGAATGAACACATTACAAACTGATCCTCGGTTAAATATTAGGAGTAGGATGTGAATGGAGATGGCTTTTAACCAGAAGTAGATTATAGCTGCGGGGAGACTAAAGGGTCTATTTGGTCAAGACTCATACAAAACTGAGATAAGCATGCACAACCTGACAAGATCAGATTAGACCCTTCCCCCACAAATGCTTTTCCCATAAATATTTATCTACTTTCTATTATAAATAACTAGGAAATGAAAAAGGATAGATTCCTTTTTTTTTTTTAATAGCCTAGAAATAGAATTGCAGCTTCAAATGTTAGGGGTAATGATATTTAAAGTATGCAGTAAATTCCAATACTAGTTGCTATATTTTAGATGGGAGTAAAGTAGTGAAATTCCTTGTGGCAGCTACATAAATCAACAGCATTTATAAACAAAGAAGAACTTTGTACAAATGTGAATTTTTGCCTACCTCTGGGTATCTTAGAATTAAATAGTTTATCACCTGTGAGGGAATAGGTGTTGACAGAATCAGTGCTGCTGTATTTTTGAGCTTGCCAAAGGCAAATTACTGGCATTGAAGTTAAGCTTGGCATTTTTTCACCCCATCTCTCCTCCCTCCGGCCCAAGTGAATGCTCACTTCATCAATGAGAAACAAACTGAATTGCCTGCCAGATGTAACAGAGATCCATGAAATCAAATCTATTCTGCAGATTTGTGCTTCATTCAGGTTGTCGATACTTTGACTTCACTTCTTCATGCAGTAATATTAAGGGGTAAAAAACTGAAGCTGTGCATGTGCCACTAATTCAGAAATGCATATTTGTTGGTGATCCACTCATCAGAATCTGAGCAGATTGCCTTTCTGCTATAATGAAAAATAGCTCTTTAGCTTTGAGATTTATAACTCTAAAAATGTACAGAATAAGATTTTTACATTCATCTTTGAAAGTATCAAGTTTGCACTTTTTTAAACACTTCTGTTTCATATAAGAATAATATTAATACTTTAAAAATCTCAAGATGAAAATTGTAAGTCCTTTTTTCATTCTTTTTTTTTTTTTGAATCTTTTTTTCCTCTAGCATTTTACGATGGGATAATGAGACAGATGTCTCTCAACTGGAAGGACATTTTGACATTGTTATGTGTGCTGACTGGTAAGTACATAAAAATCATAAAACTAACGTTAGAAAAATAGCTTCGCTGGAGTAATTGTACTGTGCTGCTTGCTGATGGCTAAGCAAAGTCAACAAATGAAGCACAAAGCCACCTTAACCTCAACAAATTAATATTCATCTCCATGTGACAGTTATAAGGTAGTCTTCTATCACACAGTAACTTCTACCACATTATTTCCCAAAGATTGATTTTGAGAAGCATTTCCATTTTCTGGAATTGCCTCTGTTTCATGCTTGACGTATCAGTAAATGGACGACTTAGGCAAATTGCAAATAATTATGGCTCAGTGAGGAACAGTCTGGAGAAAAGGGAGTTTATCAACACAAACAGCTCAATTAGCTTACTTCTTAGGAAAGATCTGACTATTGATATAAGGGGATATATTTTTTGCTCCCTGGAAAATCTTTCCAAGGAAAAAGAGATTTTCAAACCATTTTTTCCACACCCACCACATTCTGTTCCTTAAATCTATTTGACATCAATATCTGGAGGTATAGGATTTATATTATTTACACAGGCGCATGTTAATTATAAGATAATTTATAGTAAGAAAAATAAGAGTACAGCACTTAATTTTTGAAAAGGTAGATACATGTAGCAATATGGTGTCTTGTTTAATAATTTATGCAAATAGATTTGATTATTGACACAACCCTTTTCTGATACTGCATTTGTGGGATTGTGCTGTATTTGCTGCATGCTAGCTTTAAAAATGGTACATTACTAATTATTTGTGTTATATAAATGTAGGCAGTGTGAAAAAAAATAAAGCTGTGCAAATTTTATTTAGGAGAATAGATATTTTTAAACTAATCTGTCTTTCCTTCATGGATATTTGCTCTTGACCCATTACATATCCAAAAAAAAAAAAAAAAAAAGCTGTCTATGTTTTGTGGCTTGTAACTATTGTGAGAGATGAAATTCTGAAAGCAGAGACTTCCTAGAACTGCTCAGTTCAGCAAATTTATGTACCTTACCTAGAAATAGTTAAAGGAAAAGGCAAGGGAAGTACGAAGCTGTCTATTGTTTTTTTAAACAACGTTCTTTTTAAATGTCTTCTATTCCTCTAAAGCTTTTGTTTTTCTTTCACTTTATGCTATTTAAGCAAACTCTTCTTATTTCACTAAGTTATTGGTTTTGTATAGCTCTGGAGAAAATGCGTTTAGTGATCTTTTGCCTTTTTCTAACACCTATTTGTTCTCAGAATGCAAAAGTGCTTTGTTTCTCTTAGCATTTAATTTCAGAAAAGTTCTTTGTTCCCAAAAAAGACAGAGGAGGGTTTCTAACTAATCGCTGATAATGTGCCTCAGAAATGCATCATCTGATTAAAATAAGGAGCTAAACAACACCATATGATTTCAGCAAGTAATTTAGTAAATGCCTTCCTCACCAAATATTAGAATGGATACTCCAGGTTTCATTGCACAGATGAAGTTAATGCTGGACAGGATTAGATCAGATTAAGTATGAAAGTCAGATCAGAGTGCTGGCGGACATGAGCAGGAGGGCAGCAGTCTTCTCGGAGGCTTAGACAAGGCTCACATATGGATGTTCTCCAGATTATGTGGGTGAAGCAAGGTCTTGCCAAGAGATTTAGAGTTAAATTTGTTCTTCACACAAATATCAAAACAACCTGGCTGTGTTGTCTCTTGTATTCTTGATACTCACACCATGTCATCCTATTTGTGCTGGGAGTACAGCAGAGTGCAGCAAGACTTAAGTTGTTTTTTTCAGTAATATGCTGGCCTAATACCCCTCCCAGTCTGTTTGGAAATAGTGTAGTTTCTTTAGGAAACAAAGAATCAGACATGACAGGTAAAATACATAATGCATTTGCAATCCCTGCATTTTATACATTTATTTTGAAGCACTTAAGATGCAGGTAAGTGTATAAATATTTATAGATTGCTAAAAAATAAATATAAATGTGCAGGTTAGTTTAAGGAATGTGGGTTTATTCACAATTTGTTTCTGTTTTCTTATTTTAAGTGCTCACAGATATATGGGCATAGCATAGAGCTTAATAAACATTAAAATCCCTCTATTGTTTGTTTCTTTTAGAAATAATTCTTTTATTATGGACACTGGGTTTTCTGGTACATGAAAAGACTGAGGAAAGAAATGTTCCATGCTTTATCAAACTCAAATCTTCTGTTCATTTTCATGTATTTCTCTTCAGTGATATAGAATCGGTTTGAGAACTGTTGGCAGGATTTTTGCTCTCTGAATTTTTTGGGCTGCCACTGAAGAGGAAAACAAAAATTTCTTTTCTTCTAGTTTCTCAGCTGAAACCTGAAGAATGCAGTGATAAAAACAGAGAGAATAGATTGCATTTAGTTTAACACCATCATATAGCTCATTGTCAGTCAATAAAATCCGAGATTAGAACAGAGAACTAGAATGCAAAAAAAATCTGAGTTCAAATATTAGGTACATGGATAAATTTTTATTGAAGTATTTCCAGCAAGGGTGATATTGTCTGATTCTCTGAATAGCTAACCAGTGGTACTGCTTGATCCCATTTACATGAAAACAAGCTCTATTCATAAACATATTCCAAATCCACATGGAGATTCAAGTAAAAATGTACATGATTACAGCAAGCAGCGATATGTTTATATTCATATATTTACAGTCAGACTTTCATAAACCTTGTGTGCAGGAGTGGAAAATAAGTTATTTCACAGAACAAACAGTCTATTAGTTAACAGCTAAATTTAGTAGCTCAACTAGATTATAAAATAAATAAGAGGCAAACTATGAAAGCTAGTCATTATTTAACCATTCAGGATGTTGACAATAAAATAGTTTCATGGTTCAGCAGTTACGAAATAATTTTTTAAATGTCACCTATTAGATAAAAATAAGTTTAAAAAATCAATATGAGACTACACCTGGAAAAAGGATACAGTAAAAAAAATACTGAAATAATGGAACGTTTAAAACATATTCACCCATCTCATATTTTTCAGGGGGAATTTTAAGGCCAAATGAGGGCTCCGAGTTTTTGATTTTCATTTGACCTACATCTGTGGATATAAGCCAGGTGCTGGAACTGTGGGTTTGAATAGACAAGGAGAAATCACAGGTGCCTGGATGGACAGGCCAAACCCAAGACTCTCCCAAAGTTCTTGAGGGCCTCAGATTTCTATTTATTTAAATAGTGTACGTGCTTTTCTTTATTGAGGACAAAAGTTCTGAGATTTTTAGTCCAAAGAGAAAGTAAAGGCCAGTAGGACTGAGACAATAAAAAAACTATCTTTCACATTTTTGTGAAGCAAGTTTTCACAAATAATTTGATGTAGAGGAAAAATAAGTTTTAGAACCCCGTACTGTTTTGGAAATGCGTAATGTCGTACTTTATTTACTTAGAATGATTCAATTCTTGAAGTTTGGCACATGCATAATTATTCACATAACAGAGGCCAGGGGGAGCTATCCCACATTACTTTCACTGCTGAGATTTTTGCTGAAGTCACGGGGAGTTGTGGCTTTGCCAGGAATGTAGACCTGAACTTAAAGTATTCTTTAAATACCTTAAAATATGTCAATTTTGGCTCTGTTAGTTTATTTCACTTATTATAAGGAGATCTTTTTGCAGGAATGCCGTAAGACCTCTGTCTGTCCATTTAGGCCTGATTTCTGGTGCACACTTTCAAGTGCATTGGAACCCGATGATACAGAAATAAGAGTCTTTTTAGTTTACGTCACCAATGTAGTTGAAAGTGAACAAAAAAATAAATGGCTCTATACGTTAGACACTACATATGAATGTAATAATATCTGAAGTACACCTGTAAACTCAACTCTTTTACCAATGGCAAAGCATGCAAAAAACCAAAAAGTTCACACAGCCTATAAAATATATATATATATTCCTTGTTGTGAGGCAGAAGATAAAAGGATATTAGCATGAAGCAAACTAAGAATCTACCTGTTTTTTTAAAATTCCTTTCCTTGTAGTCTTACTGCTACTTCTCTGCAGTTTTGGTATGAACTTTCATTTTTGCTTTAATTGCAATTTAAAATTTTAATTAAAGAATAAGAGAGTAGAGTAGAGAGAATAAGGGAGTAGAGAGGTGACAATGTCACCTGCCTGTTCATCCAGATTTCACAGGTTAAGAGCATTGCCTAAACAAAGGCCAAATCATCAGCTGTGTTCTCACCTTTCTATTGCTGTGACTTGAAACTTCCTTGCTGACCCAAGAAAACCTTGCTATTCCTGTCCTGAGCTACATAAGCATGAAATATAACCACTAAAGTAATGGCAAGCTTAAGCCAAATTTGAATTAAGGTGTGAGAGCTGTGTATGAGTGGTTTAGAACAATGCATTATTTAATTTTACTGAGCTGTTCACAGAATCACAGAATTGTTTAGCTTGGAAGGGACCTCTGGAGATCACCAAGTCTAACCTGCCTGCCAAGGCAGGGTCACCTAGAGCAGGGACACAGGAACTCACATGTTGTGAGCTTTGGAGGATGCTCTCAGGGACATTTTCAGTATGCTGTGGTAATATTTAGTCATACAATTCTACTGGTAATTAAAACTGCATGACTTAATCCCCTTGCGTGGGCCAAATCCTGTGCTGTTCCTGTCGGCAGCACCAATTACCTAATGACTTCTTCAGGATTTTCCTCATTTAAGGCATCCCCTGACTCAGAGGAAGGATAGGTATGTTCCCTGGAGTCATTGCATTGCAGTAGCTTTGCTTTCAGTCTTCTCTGCTCCTTCTGGTCAGAGTATGTGGCTCACAGAGAAACAGTTTGGAAACCACATTATGAGGAATTATTTTCAATTGGAGCAAATCATGTTCCCAGGAACAGGTCTCTTGGAGGGCAACTGTCTCAGGTTATCTGGCTTTCCTAAGCTAAGACAGATAAGAGTGTACCTTCTGTGCCACCAAAATATTAATTGCGGTTGGACAGAAAAATTTAAGTTCTCAGACATTCAGCTTTTGGTAAACCAAGTCCTGTAGTTCTCATTGTAAAGGAACAAGATTGGTAGCAGCAATTGTGCCCCTATCTCATTGGAAAAAAAAAAAGAGAATGGTATTCAGGTCCATGAGAAGGGGATTTTAACACTGCTAAGCTGCCCCAAGATTGTGTTTCCACTATACTGCAATAATAAAAATATTATAAATGCATATAATTTCATTTCATTTCATTCAGAATGTGCTTCTGTTTACATAGGATCCCAGGAAGTCCTAAATGTGTGCATGATTGCGATGTTTCATGTTGAAAAAAATTAATTACTTTTCACTATTATTTTGGGAAAGGAATCATCTATTCCACTTCTTCTGCAGGTGGTTAAGTTCCCAATGAAGTAGTGTCATACAACATCTATCTGTATAGGGACCAACATGAAGTGAATGTCATTAAAACACCCAAGAGACATCAGAGATAAGAGATGCTTTTTCAACTAATTAAATTTAAGCACCCGTGTTTTCAGTAAAGTTCTTCTGGAAGATAAATCAAGGCTGAGGGGTTGTCATCATGTCGATTGCTCAAGTTCAAATTTTCTTGTAAGCCAGGGTGTCAGGAAAATTGTTAGCTAGTAATTTCTGTTCTTGAGGAAAAATTCAGAAGATCATATTTCTGTATTAGATGTTCTTCAACATATATGGATATCCATTCTTCCGTATTTTCTCAACAGTGTGAGGTTCTGCCAGTTTTTACTAATGAAGTATGGTCACTTGCAAGTTTTGTTTTGTTTTGTTGTTTGTTCCAGAGTAGCAAAAATTCACAGTTCTTGCATGGCTGCTTGCCTCTATGGCATATGATACAGCATTCTCCTGGGTAGCTGTGGAGTGTCCTTACCTAAACATTCACACATCTTCTGTTCTTAATGAAAGGCCTGTGGTTGGGAGACTACTTTTTTCACTTCAGTGTTTCCATCTATTCTTTATGTTCTTTTAGAATTTCAAAACTGGGGAAAAAATTTGCCCACATCTCTTCAGAAAAGAAGTTTGAGAATAAAAGGAAGGGGAATATATTAAAAAACCCATAGAAAATGGACAAAATGCCATGTAGTATGAAACTTGAACTTGACACAAGCTGGAAAGCAGTTTTATTACAGAGAAAATGTGGGGGGAAGGAAAAAAAAAGAAAAAAAAATCACATTATCTGTGGCCTGCTTGATAGAGTTTCTTATCTGAATCACCAATATAAATGCAGCCCACGGTAGTAAGGACTGAAAGGCATCAGTTGCTATCAGATGGTTGTTCACTAACCATTGTAAATGCACTCATCCACAGTAACTACATGTCCACAAATATCTAGTCAAGAGTGATTGGCACCCTGGCTGCCACTATTAGTATATACATTAAGGTACTGAGGGGCATGAAGAATGAATTATCCCCTCAAATCATGAGGTAATCACACCAAAATAGGGCTGAGCGTGTTGGCAACATTGCATGGGAAAATTGACTCTGCTGCTATCCTTGCGGGACCCATGCTGGAGATGAAGGGTTGCACTCTTGAGAGATGACAACTCTGCACAATCTGGGCCATTGTATTTCAACAGCGTTGGAGAGAGGGAGGAGGTAGGATCTTGTAAATCTTTATAAGGATAGCTAGAGATAGATATAGAAATATAGTAAATATGTATAGTAGGTAAGAATTAAGGCCAAATCTGTGAAGGTAGAAGGGAAAAAATACCCTTAATAGCAACACCTGAAATACAATAGGAAACATTTTCAAAAACTCCATCCCCCTTGTATATACATGTAAAATGCTAATTTTTTATGTTGATTCTCATTTCTGATACAGTATTACTTTAATAGCTAGCATGTCTGATTGGTGAATTTCAGCTATATAAAGACTTATTTCATGCTGATAATTTAGGTTTGGTTTAGACAGTATTTCCTTTTATGTCTTTTAAAATGTTAAAAGTACCTGAACTGCAGAGAAATGTAGACCACAGTTTCTCTGTTACAGCATTGTGTAAACATATGTAATTAGCCTTGTACTTATCTGCATTAGTATCATTAGAATTGAAAACCCATTTTAATCTGGATTCTGTTCTCTTCTCAATGTCAGCCTGTTTCTGGACCGGTACAGAGCTTGCCTTGTTGATGCAATAAAGAGATTACTCCAGCCCAGTGTAAGTATGTTTCTATTTTCTCCTGAACACTGGCTTCAGAATAATTAGTCTGTGCACAATGATTGAGAGAGTAATGGAATGGCAGGATTAATGTCATGTAATACTTTAATACTTATTATGTCCAACTTCAATTGAGTCTTCTAATCTATCAGATTCTTTCCTAATCATAAACTAGGAAACTTCTTATACTTGGCCTTCTGATAAGGAACACAGTGGGTAGTAAAATAAATGAAACCGCTTCAAAGATAGCGTCAGATTATTTTTATCAAAGCGTTTCTCAAGTATTTTCCTTTGATAATAATGTCTTCATATTAAAGTAAAATACGATATTGAAAGTTTTTATGTTGGCTTCTGTCATTTTTAATCCCTTCAATTGTAACCTTTGTCATTGTGTATTTATTTGTTATGAAAGAATATTTTTTCCTTTTCATTTATGGTTATATAAAATGAGCAAATTTCTTATATGTATACTGTGGCTTAAAACATTTTTCCATTAAGAAAGCCCTGTGTTTACATGTTTTATACCTTAAAAAATAATTATGTTCTTCATAGAATGATTACATGTTCTACATGAGTGTCACTCAAGATATTTTATCAATTTAAATCTATAGGGCTGTTTAAATCAGAGAGACTTGCAGGCAAGAAAAACTCTGTTACATGCATATATAAAATATATATATCTTCTCAAATATTTAAAAAAGGGAAGATATCAAAAGAAGAAAAGGAGAAAACATTAAGTAATTGCTGTAAGTAGGATTTTGAAACAGACATTTTATCATTCATGTTTAACGTCCAAATCTTCCAATAAGGTAAACTTCCAATTTGAAAACAAAACATTTCATGCTAGCAGTGAATTTCCAACTTTATTTAAAATTTGTAGTACTTTTGTCCTTTTTGTACAAGAGATTTGCTCTGTAAAAGGAATAGAAGACCCAAACGTGCAAAGGCTTAAGAACCCGAGTCATTTTAGTTGTGTAAGTAATCCCATTCTTTGCTTAGAGTGATCAGGTTTCTATTCTTGGTTCTATCATAGACTTTCCTGAGTGACCTAAGGCAAGTTGCTTAAGACTGAATTATTTTAATGAGCTGTGGGGCAAGGCTGCCAGGAAGACAGGAAAAATGTAGCCATCCTGAGGAGAAGGTTACCCAGATATATCTGTCAGTGGCAGTAAGAGGAAGTTAAGCAGCTCCTGCTGAGAGTGATGCATTCTGACTTTCATGAAGTAACAACAGTTGTCAAGCTGCAATAATTTTTGGGACCACAGGTGATCTGGAACACAAAGCAGATCCCAGTTTACAAAAACACAAAAAAAAATTTTTTCAGCCCAGATCAGGGTTCTGGTTCTTCAGGTATTCCCGTGTGCCGCTCTACTGGCTCCATGGAAGGATACTGGGGAGGAAGAGTAGCATGTAAGAGGTGTCCTGGCCACTGTGGAATTGTTAGGCTGACTTTAAGTCAAACCTGGCCTGACTCTTTAACTCCAATCAGCTAATTCAAATTCAGAATATGCCTTTATATTTCAGAGCATATGAGCTACACTCAATTGTGAATGCAGATGGAGTGAAGGGAGATGGCTTTTTCTTGCCTGTCTTCCTAGTTGTGTTTGCTTCTGCATGTTGTGATCTATAGCATAGTCAGTATCAATAACCTAGCACTTAGTTGCTGTGCATTTTAGGTACAGCAAATGGTTCCTACTTCCTATCAGCAAAGCTAGCTTAAGAAATTCATGCTCCATGCAGCCATTCACTTTATGAAAGGCTATATGGCTGGATATCCAGTTATGGCGTGGCCTTGCAAATTATTGTAATTTTTAACAAAGAGGACAGCAGACTATTGTATAGGATGGGAGCTGGGAGTACAGACACCTGAAATGAGCTCTCTTGTCCAAAAAGGACATGTTCAGCAGAGATGCCTTTGAGCATACGTCTTCATGGTTTGAAAGACACAAATAAAAATGTATGCTCATTCGAGATCCCAAAAGATGCAGTCACATGTATGAAATAGTTACCAATTTCACTGCTCTTGTTAACCTGACTGAATCTAAAGATAATGTCAGAGGGCACTTTACTAAATGGCACTATACTTAGGCTTTTAAAGGACAAATAAATCAAAAGTGAACTTATTTTCCAGTTGCAATAATTAAGGTAGTTTGTGGGCATTAGTTTATGCCCAAGCTAAGGCATAAACTCCTTTTATTAAGTTCACTCTTCTACAATAATTATTTTATCTCAAATTTAGAACTTTCCTTTTTGGAAATACTTTGACAAATTGATAAAATTGATATACCTAAATGCAAGTCATTTTTCAAATATAACTAGGCTACAACTAGTTTAGAAGAGTCCAGGGAAAATAATAACCAACACAAGCAACAGAAAAAGTGGAATAAACAGAGAATAATAGATATCCTTGCAAAGCTCTCCTGAAGGAGAGATTCAGAACAAATAGTTTATTCCTACTGTTAATTAAAAATGTATCTGTGGTATTTCTTTTTTCAATAAGGATGATATTTCTGGCTATTAGAATCCTTATGGCACAGAATGATGTGTTTTTCTTAGCTTTTTGTTTGCCTTGGAACAGGACCCTGATCATTTCAATCATCTGATTCCTAGTACTGTCCCCATGGACAGTTGTGTTGGCATAGGAAGAAGTTCACAGAGAGAAATGAGCAGCTCACAGATTTACTGAGGGCTGAAACTTCTGAGCTTGTTACAGAGGCAAATGTCACCTTTAAACCCATTCAAAGGGTTAGGCACAGAAATATTGATCAAATTTATCTTGAATGGCTGTATTTTATTTCTCTCAATCTATTTGACTTGATTTGCTAACATTTAAGGAGTTTTTATATCATTAAAATTTACTTTTAATTTCAATCTCAGAATAATCTTTTTTTTGCATATTTCCCTAATTAAGAACAATTTTTTATCAAGGCTTTGATTCTTCTGTGGCCTATCCATTCAAAATGCCAATGAAGTCAATGGGATGCTGTTGAGCTGAGATTAGTACCAGCAAACAAGACCACATTTAGTAATAATTGATGAGTAAAGTAATATCCAAAATATGAATGACTGTCCCATTGTCTTACTGTAGCATTTTAGTGACACTTCAAACTATCAGAACTGGCATTCTCCTCTGTTTTGTTTATTTTTTTCACAAGTTTACTGGGAGTGTTTTTCCATCTGAGGAAAGGCCATTTTGTATTTTCAACATTGTCCTTTAAATATCATCCTAGGAGACACTTTTGAATTAGAATTAAACTTGGAATAGGCCATCAAGAGTAGAATCAGAAGACTGATTCTGTATTATATAATGTATTTATCAGGACACTGATTACTGTAATTCTCTTTCAAATTTAATTGAAAGTAGCCTTCAGAGAATATGAGAAGGAATGGGTGCCTGGACTGCTGACTCCAGAGGGGCAAAAGGATGATGTTGTTTGAGCACCTCATCAGAGCTGCTGGATCAGTGGCCAGTGTAGTGTCTGTAACCTCCAGCAGTCTCTGTTCATGAAGTTCAGTCACATCTAAAGCTCCCATGTGGATCATATGGTCAGTAAGCCCTGGAAAAGGGACATTTTTCCCATTACAGTGATCATGAAAATAAGGGTCTCCAGAGGAGTCTTGGCCTTCTTATGCCAGGAAGGGTTTCTGCAGAACAACATTCTGGGGAGTATGAGATGGCAGCAGGAGGAGCAGGATCCTCAGCTGAAGGCTCCCTTTGCTGCCCACTTCTGTCTGATATCATTAAAGCATGCCAAGGATGTGAGGGAACCGATTGTGAATTTCCTGTGTTTAATGTTTTTCATCCTGAGCTGAGCCTATATTCAGACCTAGCATTTACATAAGCAATTCCAGTGCCTTTGGTGGGAGTTACACCCCTTTGCACCTCTTATTTTGCCACAGAATTAAAGCTACAGCTACAGAAGTTGAGTTGGTTTGGATATTGCCCTGACTCCTTTGTACTTTAATTTCCCACAAGAAAGATGAGGGTAACAGCATTTCCCTGTCTCACCGAGTTGTTGTGAGAATAAATATAGTGTTGTGGTGTTAATGATTGGAATCTTTTAAGTGCACATTAGCACCCTAGGTACTGACATAGCATTTTTATTGCTGCCTCACTGTGCATTGTCTCGGTGTACGTGTGCATGTGTGAGACACAGATTTGTTCCCTGTTCTCCTCACTAAGTGTCTGTGTCAGCATTGTAACTTTCCAGCATTCCTATTGAAATTCTCTGTACTGATCACTCTTCCTGTGGCTTGCAGATTGCGTTTTCTCAAGCTAAATGTACTCCCACTGCGTCTAATTCTTTCACAAGTTTTTCAGATCCCCAAAAATGTTTTTTTGTCTCTTTGCTTGGTTACAGCACCTCACAAATTAGTCTTAGCTGCCATTAACATAGAAGTTAAATACAGGAACTTACAGTAAACTTCGTGGCTCCCCGCAGTGTGATACGCTGTTGGCTGATATTAACCTTTGTTTACAGCTCTTCAACCACTTTTCATTCCATGTGACAGGACACAGCATTCAGCCAATTAGAATTAATTCTGCAAATAAGACTTCAAGAGATGCTCTATCAAGTAGGTTAGGTTTTGGGCAAGTACTTTGCACAGAGTGTCTAAAATCAGTTCAAGGTACAGTCATTTGTGTTTTCTTAAATACAGAAGGATGAACAAAAAATCAGGTAATGGACCATAAGGTATTGCCTGGGCATCATAAATGGCCTGATCATCTTGCAAGAACAAGAATGAGTATTCAGGAACATTAATTCTTGATTTAAATGCAATTTAGCAATTTAAGGTGAAATTTAGTTGCATTGCTCAGGTAGTTTAAAATACCTTTGAAAAAATAATAATTGGGGCTGATTTGCCTCCCATTTTGCCTTGTTTTATACTGTTGTAATTCCACTGACAGCAAAAGGGAGGTACTCTTCTATGTGTGAGGGAGAAAAAAGAAAATAATTATTTACAGTCTTTGCATGATCATGAGCTAACAAATGGATTTTTCATTGAGTGCATGTTCTGTATGCTTTCTCTGTGTTTTATTTTGGTAATCCAGAGACACCATTGTTATATGAAAAGAAGCAGATGTATTGCAGTTGGCAGTTTTCTAAAGAAAATATTTATTTATTACTTTCTAGATTGCATTTGTTTAATCACAGAAATCTTGCATATTTTGAACAAGTATTTGTGTTACCATATTTTAGTATTTTACCAAGAGAACAATTGACTTTTCCAGCTTGAGCATATTAAAAGCTTAGTCAGGTGTATGCTATATCTGGTTCCCTTCCAGTTTTAAAAATGTATAAATTCTCCTTTTAATGTTCCAGGGAAAAGCAATGGTATTTGCTCCACTCCGAGGGAATACTTTAAACCAGTTTTGCAATCTAGCTGAAAAAGCTGGTTTCTCTATCCAAAGACATGAAAATTATGATGAACACATTTCGAACTTCCACTCCAAGGTTAGTTTTCTGCTTGTGTTAGATAACACTTTAATCCGCATTGCATTTTGAAGAGATCATGGTCCTTTTGGCAGGTAACCTAAATGTTTGATTAAAGTACTCCTTAGGTGTGCTGTTTCTGAACAGCTATTTTTGTATCTGATTATTTTGTGTGGTAGAGCCATCCTTTATCTCTGCACGTCTAGAAGAGTTTTGCAGAAGCATCTCCTGTTTACCCTTTTCATTCATAGAAATCTAATTTATGAGAGTCTTTTCTTGTTGTTGTTAGCTGCCTATAAATATACAGCACAGAAGCATTTACATTTTAATAAAAAAAGCCTGCAACTTTTAAATAGGTTATATACTGGAATGGACTGAAATAAATAGGAGGTGAATGTCTAATTGTATCATATCGTACCATAAATCCTTATCTCTGGCTGCTTTATGGCTGGGTCAGTTGGCAGCTTCAAACTGCTAAATCTCATACAGAATTTCACAGTTGTGGGGTTGTATGTCAGATCGAGGCGCTACAAGATTTAGGTCAAAAGCACTTATCTGAGTGTGATTTCTAAGCTTGCTTACATAAAACTACTGTTATCAGTCTCCTTTTTTATTATTTATAAGTATGGAGTAGTACAGGACATGAAGAGGAAGGCGCTTCACAGAAAACTTTTTAGGAATTTCTTATTTTCCTGGAGAAGCGCTTATCAAAATCATATTTATTACTTGCAGTTCTGAGATCTCTCTTTCATACCTTAAAGAAATCCACCGTTGTACGTCCATGTGACCTTAGACATAACCTCT